>CM028750.1:32218545-32822967 GCA_016801395.1 Leptodermis oblonga | reverse complement strand
GACCTAGGGCTCGTTGACTGGCCGGTGCCGAGCTCTTTTCTTGCCGGCGGCCATGGAGGTTGGACGGGAATGGTGGGTCGGCGGCGGGGTCGTAGTTTGGGGAAAAAGATGATGGTGAATTTATGGAGTTGTAAATTATGGGTAGGGTAATTCGGGTGAGGTAAAGAAAATTGGGGGAGGGTACTGGGTGGGTAAGTGGGTAATTGGGCTTGGGGAAATTGGAAATTAGGTTTGGGAAGTGGGCGGGTAATTGGGTTCGGGTAGGTGGTATTGGCTTATTTGGGTTGATGGGTCGGTGGGTCGGGTTGTTGGGTCGAGAATGGGCTGGGTTCAATTTAGGGCAAAATTGGCCCACTTCTTCTGAATTGCAGTTGTAGTCCCTGGCACAAATTTGCTGAGATGCCCCTGACCTTCTGATTGCTCTACATTCCACCTTTTTCTTTTCCTTGAATCTTTTGGCCCTCCAATTAATCCTGCATGCAATGTTTAAAACATCCAACCCCTTCAAAAATTTGCCCGAACATCTTCAACCAAATAAAATTAAATAAAATGAAAATAAAAAAATTAAAATTAAAATGAAAACAGAAATTTAAAAGAAAACTGGGTTGCCTCCCAGTAGTGCCATTCTTTTAAGTCTAAGGCTAGATTCAGTTGTCTCTTCTCAGTGATTGGGACAAATCAATAGGGAGAGTTCCTCCATGGTCTGTATCTGACCTGGCTCATGATAATGCTTGAGATGCTGTCCGTTGACCTTGAATTGCAGACTTATTCTGGGGTCTTTTACCTCCACTGCTCCACTTGGGCCAATGGCCACTACCTCTAGTGGTCTTTGCCACTTGCTCTTCAATTTACCACTAAAGAGTCACAGCCTAGATTGAAAAATCAAGACTTGTTGCCCCACTTTGAACTCCTTCTTTCGGATTAGGCGATCATACCTCCCTTTAGTGCGTTCTTGAAGCCACTAGGCCATTTGATAGGCATCCTCCCTCAATTCTTCTAACTCTTGTAGCTGGGATTTTCTCTCTTCTCCACATGCTGCTGCGTCCATGTTTAATTTCTGGACTGCTCAGTACGAATGATGCTCTAGCTCGACTGGGAGATGACACATTTTCCCAAACACCAGCCGGTACGGTGACATCCCAATTGGGGTCTTGTATGCGGTCCTATATGCCCATAGTACATCATTCAACTTTTGGCTCCAATCCTTCCTTAATCTATTCACTGTCCTCTCCAGGGTCCGTTTAATCTCTCTGTTAGAGACCTCGGCTTGTCCATTTGACTGCAAGTGGTAAGGTGTTGCAAGCCTGTGTTGCACCCCATACTTCTTCATCAGTGCTGCAACGGTTTTGCTACAAAAATGTGTTCCTCGATCACTAATGATTGCCTTGGGCACTCTAAACCTGCAAAAAATATTAGTCTGCAAAAAATCTGCAACAACCTTTGAATCATTAGTCCGGGTAGCCTTTGCTTCCACCCATTTAGACACATAGTCAACTGCCAGCAATATATATAACATTCCATTTGATGCAGGGAATGGACCCATAAAGTCCATCCCCCACACATCAAAAATTTTACAAACCTTTACTGGAACTTGAGGCATCTCATCTCGAACACCTATATTTCCTCCTTGTTGGCATCTATCACAATTACTGCAAAATAGATATGCATCTCTGTTTAATGTTAGCCAATAAAATCCACTATCCATTACCTTTTGTGCAGTCCGTTTTGGCCCAAAATGGCCTCCACAGGCAAATGAGTGACAGTGTCGGAGAATGTCCTCATGCTCCCACTCTGGAACACATCTCCTAAGGATCTGATCGGGTCCAAGCCTCCACAGGATTGGCTCATCCTATATGTAGTACTTGCTATCGCTTATTAGCTTCTCACGTCGTCCTCGTGAATACTCTGGTGGAAATACCCCTGCGATCAAATAATTCACGATGTTTGAGTACCAAGGGTCAGGATGTTTCTCACCTGTTAGCACGTCAAGCAGCAAATTGCAGGGTGGTGTTACAGTGTCGGCTACATAGAGATGTTCCTCCGGAAATGTCTCTTTGATAGGTACTTTCTCTTCCAGAACCAACTTCTTTGCCAGCAAATGCTTGAAAGCCGCATAATCTGTGTAAACCACCACTTTGGATCCTAACAAGTACTGCCAGTATTTATCAAAGCCGAAAACAACGGCCAAGAGCTCCTTCTCTGTAGTGGTGTAATTGCATTGGGCCGGATTCAGAGTCTTGGAGGCATAATATATTGCATGGTTCTCCTTTCCAATTTTCTGGCCAAGTACTGCTCCTACTGAATAATCGCTTACATCGCACATGAGCTCAAAAGGGTGCTCCCAGTTGGGTGGTTGAATCACTGGAGCTGAAACCAACCTGCCTTTTAAAAGATCAAAGGCCTTCTTGCAGTCGTCCGTTAGGTCAAACAGGACTTCGTCTTTCAGCAGATTAGTCAGTGGCTGGGTAATTTTTGCAAAATCTTTGATAAATCTTCTATAGAAACTAGCATGCCCCAGAAAGTCACGAATCTCCCTCACACTTGTTGGGTAAGGAAGTTTTGAAATCAGCTCCACCTTTGCTTTGTCCACTTCTATCCCCTCTTGACTGATTTTGTGCCCAAGTACAATTCCTTCATTCACCATGAAATGGCACTTCTCATAATTCAAGATCAAATTCTTCTCCACACATCTTGCCAAACTAGATCAAAACTCTCCAAACATTCGTCAAACGAATCTCCATACACTGTGAAGTCATCCATGAAAATCTCGATGCACTTCTCAATGAAGTCCGAAAAAATACTCATCATGCACCGCTGGAAGGTACCAGGTGCATTGCACAGACCAAAGGGCATTCGGCGATATGCATATGTGCCGAAAGGGCATGTAAATGTGGTCTTCTCCTGATCATCTTTGTTCACCCAAATCTGGAAATACCCACTATAGACACCTAAGAAACAAAAGAACATCCTTCCTGCCAACCTTTCGAGCATCTCATTAATGAACGGTAAGGGAAAATGGTCCTTCCTTGTTGCCGAGTTCAACTTCCGAAAATCGATACACATGCGCCATCCAGTAAGGAGGCGCATTGGTACTAGCACCATTTCATTGTCACCACTTCAAACCTCCTTTTTTTGGAACAACATGGACTGGGCTTACCCACTTACTGTCAAAAATCAGGTAGATGATCCCCATGGCTAAGAGCTTCAAAATTTCCTTCAGCACCACCTCCCTTATATTTGGATTCAACTTCCTTTGATGCTCTTAAGTAGGTTTAGCGTAAGCTCCAAGAAAATGTAGTGCTAATATATCGGGACTGATTCCAGTGATGTCAGCCAATCTGTCCTCCTGGGTCATAGTTAACCCCTTGCTGATTATGACTAGCAGTATCTTGTCCTCTCCTAGATAGGCATACTTCAAATTGTCAGGGAGAGGTTTTAGTTCGAGCTCTGGAGCTTTAACTATAGATGGAAAGGGCTTGTCAGCACTCCTGTGCTTGGGCAATGGATCTGAGGTCTAGTACTGGGTGCTGCCTCAACTGCATACAGGGACATGATTGCCTCCCTGATCTTTTCATCATTCAACTCTTGGCCATCAATATCGGTGAAATTCTGTGTGAGCACTGCCTTCAGCTTGTCCTACAAAAAATAAGTCTCAAGATGCTCTTGGACAAGGGGCCAATTACATCAATACCATACACATTCTCAACATCAGATGGATATTTCATGGCATTCTCGATGCTAAATGTGTATTTCGTACCGTAATGTTCTAAGTAGATGGAGCCATTATATACATCAATCAAAGCCCTAGCAGTTTTCAAGAAAGCCCGACCTAACAACACATCCGCAGATTCTTTAGCAGGATCATTATTCATCTTAACAACATAGAAATCCGTAGGGTACACAAAAGAGTTCACACGTACTAACACATTTTCAAGTACCCCTACAGGGGCACATATGACCTTTCAGCTAGTTGGATAACTACTTTTGCATCTACTAACTTAACACCAGATAAAGTCATGTAAATAGACAATGGCATAACATTAATAGAGGCACCTAGATCACACATAGTATGCTCTATTACTCTATCTCCAATAATGCAAAGCAAGGAAAATGTACCTGGGTCCTTGCATTTAGGTGGAAGCTTTTTCTGAATGATAGCGGAAACGTTCTCGCCTAGCACCACCTTGCTTGCTCCCCTTGGCTTTCCTACCATGAACTCCTTCAGAAACTTCCCAACTGGTGGAAGTTTGATTACCTTAAGGAAAGGGATGTTGACTTCCATTTTCTCGAACACCGCCAAGTAGTCCACAGGATCTTCTTTTGGCTTCTTGGCCTTCAGTTTTAAGCTGTTTGGAAATGGGGGAGCTCTATACGGATTCCCCCCCTTCAGACTTGGAGCTGGGGTGGGAATCTCTATTGGTTCAGCCACTGGTTTAGGTTCTGCATCTGGCTGATCAACTTCTGGGACCATGGTCGACTTGGGCAAATCGACCCTTACTGATGGTGATTTTTTTACTACAGGCTCCAGAACCTTGCCACTCCTCAAAGTGATCTCATTCACATTCTCCTTAGGTGGAACCTATACTTGGGAAGGTAACTTGACCTGATTTCCCCTGAGTTCTTGGATGGAGGCAGATAGTTGAGACATCATTTGTGCTATCCCATCCATTGTTGTTCTCTGCTCCTTTTGTTGCTCAAACAAGTCACCAATTGCATCGTTCATTGATTTACCACCCTTTTGTTGATTCTAATTCTAAAACCCTCTTTGTTGGGGTGGTCGGTACGATGCCCCTTGGTTTCGATTGTTGTTAAAACCTTGGTTGGGGGCTTGCTGATTTGAATGCTGGCCTTGGTTCTATTCACTGTCTTTTGGTATCTTCTAACTGAACACTGGGTTATCCTTCCATCCAGGATTGTAGGTATTCGAATAAGGATCTCTTCTCTGTTGCTGCCGATTCCAATTCCCTCCATAATTATGTGTGTTCCAATTCCTAGCTACATTTGCTTGAGCAATAGGGTCATTTGGTGCGAGATTGCACTGATAAGTTAGATGACCCCTGTTTCCACAAATCCCATAGAGCTCCTCTTCTGGTTTGCTGTTCTGTTGACGTTGCCCTTCTGTTTTGCTACTGCCTGCCATGGCCATTTTTACCACTAGCTCTGTTAATTTCTCCACATTGGCGATCAACTTATCTATCTTCTCATCATTCCCTGCATCATCCACGAGTCTGACTTCGGCATTCCGTTTGACTAGCCTAACTAGTTCATCAAATTCTCCCCTAGAGCCAATGACATCCTCGATAACCTTTCTTGCTTGGGTGACGCTATTGTTATGGAAACCTCCACCATTGGAGGAATCTATCAGCTTCCTTTCTTCTCCAGTCATGCCATGATAAAAGTACTGGAGCAGTTGGGCGTCAGTGTATTTGTGGTTCGGGTAGCTCTCCACTAGCTCGTTGAAACGGAGCCAATAATTACTCAATGACTCATCATACTCCTGCCGGATGCTACTGATCTCCTTCATTACCACATTTGTCCTGGTGGAAGGGAAATACTTCTTTAAAAATAGCTCCTTCATTTGCCCCCATTTTGTGATAGAGTTTGCAGGTAGTGAGGAAAACCATCTGTTGGCTTGGCCGGTCAGCACATAGGGAAAAGCTACCAACTTAAGCTGGTCTAAGGTTGCTCCTGTTGGCAACTTACCCACCTTGCAATTTTTTACATACATCCAGAAAGTTATGTGGGTCCTCCCCCCTGTGCCCGTGGTACTTGGGAATCCCATTGAGCCAACCACTTTTTAAAGGGAATCCATTTGGCAAAGTTGGAGGGATCACCGCGAAAGCTCTGTCTTCACTCTGATGACTGTTTAAATCTTTCAAAGTTTGTTCCCTAACAGGTGGGGCATCCTCCCTTCTTCGTTCCTCCTCTCTTTCTTCACACCTCTCTTCTTGTCTGTCCCTCATTTCAAAGTTCAGATTGGGGTTAGGTTCAGAATCCGCTTCAGAGTCACTACATGTTTACCCAAAATGACCACTGTCAGCCTCTAAAGCAGCAACCTCAGCTGCCATCTTTCATTCTTGTGCTTATTTTGCTAGCCTCCTAGCAGTCTTTTCAATTTCTAGATCACTCAATAGGATAGGTCTTGAAGATATGCTCATAAACTACACAAGAACATCCCAAACATATATCAATAGGAAAAAAGAATTAAAATTCAAAAGCCGTTCCCCGGCAACGGCGCCAATTTCATAAAGCCCGTCGTGAGGCTACCAAAATGCACAAAAATTAGTGCTTAAACCTGTAAGAAACTACTACAAATAGCATAGCAAACAGGTTCGATCCGCAGGGAACAGATGACTGAAACTCTCATATTCCTATCGATTTGAAAAATGGTTTAATTTGCAATCACTTTTGTGTCTCAGAGAGACCTTTAAAAATTTGTCACTTTATAAAAACTAAAACTTCACAAGACAATAAAAGTATTAATTAAAGAGTATTCCAACATTATATGAATAAGATCAATCTATGCATGAAATCATTAACGCCGCAAATAAATCAAAGAACAATGTATCGGCTGGTTATAGGTTACTGTTGGCTCCATACGACATAACCAAATCCCCCCTTAGTGTGTCGGTAATCGCCGTGGGCTCCTTACGACATGACTGCCTCTCTAACTAACCAAACTAACAGGCCGTGGGTTCCCTACGACACCTATTAATCTAGTTAGCAGCATTAATTACCAGGAGGACCTAACACTAACACTTCTATCGGGTTAACTTTAGAAGATGTTACCTATTTATCTTGTACTACCCGACGGCAGGTTTGTCACCTGTTGACTTTACCGGATTAAACAAAAGCTTATCAGACTTTAATTAAATCTAGCATTTAGACTTATGTGCACAAGATAAATAGAAATACAAGAACTTCAACCAATTTTAATCTTATGTTTCATACATGCATAGATCTACTTCATCACATAATGCCGGAATAAAAGGTTTAGTTACTCATAGTCATGGCAAATACATACATATTTAATGTAAAATCCATAGGACAAAGCAACAAAGAAGAAGGAAAAGAAAAGGAATACTTATTAATAATTGCAGGTCTGAACCAACCCTCCGTTTGGGCAAATAGAGGCCTGAACAGGAGCAATTCAGCACACAATGAAGAACAAACTACTGTATAACTTCCTTGAACCCAGAACGAAATACAAAGGAAATCTTCTATGAAAACTTCTATAAAATCAATGGAGAAATAAATAAAACTAGGAGAAGTGTATCAAAGCTTTTATGGAAAACTAAAGAAAACAAGAAGCACTAAAAACTAGAGAGAAAACTAAAACTCTCGTATGAAGGAAAATGCCTAAGAGCTGAATTAATTTTTCCTTCAGCATTCTCCTCTATTTATAGTAGTAGAAATGGCTAAAAAGTAGGGAGAGTAGCTGCTGCACACATTTGTTTCCATCTGATGAGATCAAGTTTGATCTTATCACTTCTCTTTAAATTTCATCCTTATCTCTTTCTTTCTCCTTCCTGAACACATTCCAAAATATTCTTTTCTCTTCTTTTCAGTAAAACTTTCAGAAACTGAGTAACTCTCCCATTTACTGATTCTAGAAAAATCGAGAGTCTTCATTTCACGGTTGAAATAACCAAAACTCCTCTATGGCTGCACATTTTCTGCTGCTATCTTCCTTTTGCTCAAACGGACCCTTGTTTTCTCCTTCTTTTAGCTCATTCTTCTCCTTTTTGACTCAGTATCTAAACACCTGCTTTTGGCTTCATAAAACAACAAATATACACATGAAAAGCATCCAAGAGACGCTAAAATAAAACAACTAAAAGACACTCATCAGTGGGGATGTTTACAGTGTTATTTCAAGTTTTCGTAATTGTTGTGTCAATGTGTATCCCTTGTTCTTCATTGGCTTTGCTTGGGGACAAGCAATTGTCCAAGTGTGGGGATGTAGGGACATTTGTCCTAAAATTTTAATTTTGTTTTATTTTCTATGTCTGGTTGTCTCTGCCTTAATCTGATTTGGATATGAATTATGCAGCATAGATGAAGTATGACATGAAGTATGCATGCTAAGTTTTGAAAAATCCATTTAAGAAGTCCTGAATTAGTTAAATATGGAAATATGCATGTTTTCCCTTTTCTTAAGCCATTGTGCTGAGCCTAAATGCTAGATTATTCTTTGAGAATCATTTATTTGCCTGTCAGACTTTCAAGATGGTATGAATAGTGCATGGCAGGAGGATGGGGAACCTTCTTAGGATTTACCACTTTTGGCTTGAATTCCTAACGTACCTTATTATATCCCTGGAAGCCAAGTTGAACCCTTGTATACAAATGTTTTTTTAGTCAGTAAATAACGCCAAGGCCAATTTTGTGATAAATCCTTTCTACCCCCCAGTGTGTATGTATTATGATGTTGAATCATGAATTAAATCAAGAGGTATACTATTTAAGCAATAAGTGGATTATTTGGCCTATATATATGTGTACCCAAAGTTAAAAAGCTCATGGAAAGCAGAAAAAAGAAAGAAAAAATGTTGATGTTTGAATTCTGCAATGTTCTGAAAGTGTGATATGTGATGAGATAGGTAAAGAGATAAAGTGTTGAATGTTATGAACCAAAGTCCATGCAATGTGTAAATGCTGAGTAAGACAGGCACCTATTTGCCCAAACAGACGGGGGTCATGAAGAATTATGAATAAAGGAACAGCAACCAAGGTTAATTTTTTTTCTAGAACACATTGGGTCTAAATTTTTTGCAAGTGGCTTAGAACCCTTAGTATCTATCCAAAAGTTCGAACCCAAGCATTACATTGTGTCCCTTGATTAGAAGGTTATTTCTTAACTGCCGTGTATCTATTCCTTCTATACTGTGGAAATGGTCAGCTATCAAGCATGTATGATTATGGCTATATTAGGATTTACTTTTTTCCTAATTTTTTCTTTAAAAAAATGTGAGATTGTGTGCATCACCGATCATAGAGTGCTGCTTTTTTTTGGGAATTATTGCATTTTTTTTGGATTTAGCCGATGAAAGAACTGTTTTTTTGTAAAGTAAATAGAACACATGCATATGAACTGAAGTACTGATTTTGTGGTGTTTTGAAAAAAGAGAAAGGCAGATTTGTTGAGTCTTGTTTTGTTTTTCAGTCAAGGTAGTAGTTTTTTGTTTTTCTAAAGTAAGTCGAGAGTCATAACTGTTTAGTCCAAAAGTCTTATGTGTTCTTATGTTTTGTGCCTGTGTTTGGTCTAAATCAATTGAGGTTGAAAAGTATAAGTAAATTGCTAAAAAGAGGGACTAGTTCTTCACTTCACACTTGAGGGCAAGCGCTATTCAAGTGTGGGGATATTTGATCTGCACCTTTTAGGTGATTTATTTTAGCACTTGTTATGCAGTTCTCATGGGCTTTTGCCTAAGGTTTTAATGATTAATTGTAGATTTGGAGAACGGGCCAAGGAAGAATGGAATGTGCAAAAAGTAGAAGAATTGGAGCAGAGGAGTCAGCACCCAAGAATCCCACATGAATTGTCAGCTAAGCAAAGAAGGAAATCCTTGGGAAGCTTCTGCCGACCCAAGTGGAGAGCAGAGAAAAAACTGAAATTAAATCTGTTAAGAAGAAGGATTTAGAATTGGAAGAAGAAAAGGAAATCTCAAGAAGTTACCTTATTCAAGAAGACTTCCAATGTAAGAAAGAGAATCTAATTCTGATTCCAAGAAAGTAATTTCCTTGTCTGAAGATGTTTCCTCAATTGAGAAGGATTGTCTTTGTTTACTTTTATGACTTGGTTTCTCTCCCTATATAGTTGGGAGAGTTTTGTGCAATATGGCATGCTTTCTTACAATAGTTTTTCTTAGTTTTATGATTATTTTCCACTCAATATTCAGAGTTTAATTTAGTTCTGTTCTATTTCAATTGCGATTGTGGAAATCCTAATGGTGTAGGCTACCTTTTGGCCAAAGTGCCGGTTGCGAGGTCACGGTTTATTAAATATACAGTACAGTATTCTATTCTCTCTTTTAATGGATTCTTTTATATTTATGTGTTTTACTATGAGTAGCTAAATTCCTAGTTCTAGTCTTATGTAAGAAACCATAATCTATGCATGTATGAAACCCAGGAATTAATCTAAAGTCTAATGAATTATGTTTCTAAATTGCCTATGTTTATATGTCTAATTACTAAGATTATTGTAAGCCTGATCAACTTAGGTTAATCTGGTAGAGTCAGTAAGTGGCACAACTACCTTCCGAGTAGTACAAGATTAATTGGGTGATAATTTCTAATGCATCGTCAATAGGAATTATTAGTTTAGGGTTCTTCTAGTTCTTAATGCTTCTATTTGTTAATTAATAAGGTGTGTGGGGACTAGCGATCTACTAGTTAACATAGTTAGAGAGTAATTCTTTTGCGAAAACTCGCGAGGGATTATCAAGAATCTATTGGGGAATTGGGTTATTTGCGGGTACTCGTGGTAATACTATAACTGAACCGGCATAAGTAATTAGACAAGTTAATTAAGGTGGAATTACATAATACCATAATCTCTCTCATTAATTGATATTTTCTAAGTCTTTACTTTAATTAATATTTTAGTTACTATTATCTACAATTAAGCGAAAACTCTAAGGTCTCTTAAGAGACACAAAGTGACTGCTAGTCAAGGTTTGGCTTTATTTGCATGTTACTTGGAAATTAAATAGAAATTACTGTCCTTGTGGATTGACCTTGTCTACTACTGTGCTATATTTTCTTAGCATATTAATTACAGGTTTAAAATAGTACTTTTACTGTTATTTGGTAGGGCACAATGTTTGTGCAACGATATTGCTTTCTGGTTACTTGTCTTGTTTCTTGAGTATTTGAAATAAGTCACATGTGTAGACCTTGATGTCTACTTTGATTGTGATTGAAGGCTTTAACTATTTCATGAGCATGAGTTTGTCACTTGTACATAGAAATGACTATAATAGTGGAATAACTTCATACTAGTGTTAGTACGTTATAGATTTTGGTAAATGGAACCGAACACTCATACTTGATTGAACTCTAGTTCTAATGGAAGGATTCATGAGTTTGACCCTGACTTTGAATTTGAGCTTGGCCTTGATCCTGAACTTAAATAAGGTTTTGAATGGACACAACCTTAGGACCTGATATGAATGCACACTAGATACTAGATCGAGATTGGTTTAATGGAGTAAACCCAAGTCTTTGACCTTTATATATGGCCTTAGATAGATGTAACCTTCCATTATAAGGATGGTACGGATTTGGAGAAAGTTTGACCACTCTTAGATGAGTAAAGCCTTTATGCGAAAGCCTCGATATGTGCTTGTTCATTAAGTATGAAGATAAAGGTGTGAATTGCTTACTCGATTGCATGAGATTTTAATGAAAATAAAGTTTCGCTAAAATTACTTTGGTATGAGCAAATGACTACCTTCCAACTATTTAGGTAAACGATTGCCTATTCCCTGACCCTGCTTGCTTGATTGAACGTGATATTGTGACTAGAACTTTTGTGTGATTTTCAAGTGTTCCTTGATGAAATGATTGAATATTTCTAAATGACTTTGAATGACTTTGATCGGTGCTTGCCTATATGATATTAGGATAAAAGGTATGATATTTTAATCATTTTATCTTGCGACCGATAACAGTAGGTAGATATGGAACTGCTTAGCATGATATGCCTGATGGTTACATGAATAGGGATGAACATTTAAGTGCTAAGTGAACGATACAAGGAGTGTGAATTATGTTGCGTACTAGAAGCTAGTACCCTTATAGCATGAATTGGAATTTTCCAATTACCTAATTGTCTAATTAGAATCAAAACTAATAACTTAAATTAAACCTACCTATTCTTGGCTGCACACAGCACCATATAAAAATAAAAATTTGACCTAATGCTAATTAGCACGCTTACGTTCAGCAAACAAGAAAATCAAAGAAACTCCAGCTTCTTGCTTCTCTTCTTCCCGTTCTTTCTTTCTTCTTGCCGTCTTCTTCCTTCTCTCTTCTTCTCCCGAATTATCACCAATCCTCCATATTATTGCTGCTGTGCTCTAGACAAGGATGAAGGAAGAACATCCCAGCACTGCGATTGAAGAACAACAAAAGTGTAAGTTTTTCAGTTCAGCCCAACAACCATTGTTCGTCGTTTCTCTCCGCTCAATTCAATTCTTATCCGTTCAATGGTTTGGAAAACCATATGAAGTTAACCCCTGTATGTATATCAATGATTCCTAGATACTCAAATCCAGATCTGTAAGAAAATAAAAGGGAAGAGCCTTAATCGACTGACAACGTCTTACGGAATTCTTCGAATCGGTAAACCGAATCTGATCTTTTCGTTGTTTCTCCTTATATAATAATAATTTGAAAAACTGCATTTACCATATAATTATATATATATATATATATATATATGTTAAGAGTATGTTTCATAATTTTTTGATGAACCATTAGTGAAATAGATTTTACAAAATCCTCTATCTGCTTGAATCGGATTCTGCAGAACAGCAAATTTCCAAAAATCACTATAAATTGAATAAAGAGATTTTGAACCTAAAATTTTTAACACTTGTTTAAAGAATGCAGATCTACATTTTTTGAAATTTTTTAGGGAAAGATCTGTGAATTAGGAGATACGAAAGCGTAAAGTATATTGTTCTATAGTGTTATTTTTCAGGAAACTGAAATTTGCGAGTGAAATATTTAATTATCTCTTAGTTAGACAATTCTAAAAATTTTACTGTAGGTTTTAGTTATGTATATCTAATATAATGTAAAGTTTCGTGAATAGGAGATGCTTAGTTCTTGAGTTATGAATTTTTAAAGTGGAGCGATCACCACAGTCCTTTTTCAGAAAAACTGAAAGTTAAGATTTTTATATCTAATTTTCCTTCCATCCAAAAATTATTAAAATTTTACAGTAGTTAATTTAGAATGTCTTTTACCTACTAGTCAATTTGGTGTCATTCTGATTTTGCAATTATGAGAAAAGAGGTTTAAACTTTACTTGGCAGACCAGAAAACTCTTAAGCTTTAATTGAGAATGTTTGCCGCAACTCCCAAATGATTTGGAGGCTTTTCCAAAAATATTTTGAATCTATTTTGAGATGTTTTGAAATCCCAAACACATCATGTTTTAGTGTTTACAAGTGTATATGAGTATGATATTAAAAGATTTGGATTTAAATAAATAATTTGCAGAAAAGTCCTCCTAAACCGCTTCGACCATCTTCAGGTCTGAAAAGTGATCTCTTTAGTTCGTCTCTATTTTTAGAACATAGTAACCTCTCGAAACATGATCGATATCCTTTCAATGGACAAAGCTATCTAATTTATACAATCTCCTCTTCGGTGTCAAACTTTGTTGGAAAATAATAATTTAAACTAAACTTGTATTAATTAGGTAATTATATTTGTAGTAGGATTTGCTATTTTGTCTGTTCCTATTTTGAATAGTGTTTCCTTTGGGAAACCTAGTTGTTTTAGGAAATAGTTTTGAATCAGATTAATGGTAGGATTCAGAGATAGTTAAGCCTATAAATAGAGGCATTGGGTGATCATTGTAATCACAAAGAAATACAGAGATAGATACAAAGATATAGGAGAAACTAAATAGTCTTCGGGTTGTTTCTCGACCAAGCTTGGGCTTTGGTGCGCCGCACAGATTGTGTGCGTGCGTGTTTTTTTATTGTTTGTTATTACAGAGAAGTTTTATTCCGTTGTACGTTAATCTCTTTAATAGTATTCAGGATATATATTATTTGTATATCCTACAAACCTTATCTTGACATCGTTTTCTAAAGCCTCTCGACATTGAACCTTCTCGAAACTTGAAACCTATTTGGAAGAAGTTGCACTTGCAAGAGTATGCTTATCTTAGGACATACCTTAATTAGCCTTAGTACATAACTCATAGATTAATTACTTTGGAACCTTGCCGTGCTTGACGAATATCGACTAACCTTGACTTGTGCTCGTTAGTTGGAATTTGACCTCGCTCGAATAAGGTGAGGGATTTACTCGATATATTTATAAAGGTTTAATAGAACTACTTATAGTATGAGTGTAACTATACCATTGATTGTCGGATTAGAGTAAGAGGTTACCCACACCTCAATTGCATGTAAATTTGATTGAAATGCTTGAATTGTACACGTGAAATGTATACCTTACTAATTACTAGATTTACTACGTATGTAATTACATGCCTGTTTGACATGATAATTACATGAATGATTGTTTTGTACCATGCTTGACTTGAATTGACGTGATTTGCCATGATCATCTTAATATTTACGATTATATGTAGTATGAAAGCATAATATACTAGCCATGAAGGGTGGTTCTTAGGGTAAGTTACATGTCAACTAGGAATGCATAATTGCCTCTAGAGATGTATGCCCATGAACACATACACGCATCTTGCACTGGCCAAGAAAGGACTAGGCCCTTCCTAGGATAAATGACATCCAGGATTGCATGATTGCCTCTTGAAATGAATGAAGCATGCTAGGGTTGCCATGACCACTTTAGCGTGAAATGGGTCGTAGGACCCACCAGATAAGACTTGGGCACCGAGTCTTCCCGCTTGACAAGATAGTAGGCGCTTGTCCACTAGGTAGGGTTTGACGGCAAAAGTCGTGTCGCAGTTAGCCAACACTCCTTCCATATGATAGAAACACCCGTTCTGACCCGAATTGTAAAAAGGCCAAGGATCCAAAACCCCCGCCGTCAAGCATACCCAATTCTACCAATACGGCTATCGTGGGGGCGATTTTCATCACACCCGAACAACGTAAAAACATGAATAAATTTCGACATAACTTTAATATAAGAAAACTAGACCATGCAATCTGCCTGTTAGGAGTCTAGTGGCTCAAATATGTTGCATATGAATGCTGTATCTAAGCTGCCATGCTATTTTAGTATCTGGTATAGGAGATAGAGATGCATGACTTGCTTGACTCGCTTGACTTGCTTGCCTTGATTATTATGCTCTGCTATAGGAAGTAGAGATGCATAACTTGCTTGAATCGCTTAACTTGCTTGCCTTGATTATTATGCTCTGCTATAGGAACTAGAGATGCATGACTTTCTTGACGTGCCTGAACTGCTACTTATGATTCTGCAATTATAATATGAAGACCTTGTGGATGATTTGCATTTGAATTCTTATATTGGATTGTGAATCCCTAGTTATACTTCATGCCTTATCTTTACACCTTCTATTTGAAATATCTAGCTTTAATGAGAAGGATATTTTGAAAACCTGGCTCAAACTTGACGCTTGACTTTAAAATATTCATTTGGATTTGGAAACCAAAAAGAAAGTTATTTTGGTATCTGTTGATTGAGTAAATGATTTTGACTTTATCTCGCCACAGCAATTTTAAAAGTATACCCAATTTGGCTACCGCAGTATATTTATTGAAATGTACTCTCTTTAACAAAGCTTCTTGAAAGTTGATTGTGTTTAACCATGCCTTTTTTTTAAATGGATTTTGAACTTGGCACTTCCATATAGTTTTGGTTACATATGTACCTACAAACGAAAATTGTTATGGCCTCATTTTTTAGAAGCAACAGTGGGTAAATTTCTAAAATGGAAAACTCGAGGTCTCTCACTGAGTTTAGTGAAGCTCACTCCTTTTGTATTATATCTTTTTCAGGTGATTGAGTATGAATGACTACTTGGCTCGACGCAATTAGTAGTGAGGCCAATAGAAGAGATTCGAATATCTAAACTTGTATTAGACCTCAACTAGAGTGATGTAATGAGAAGATTTGTTTTGTACTTCCGCACCTTGATTTTCGTTATGTAATAATAATTATTAGAGAATTATTAATTACTATCTTGTATCGACTTATTGGGCTAGAGATGTGAATAACGGTTCCCGAACCGGCTTGCACTTCCTCATCAAGAATGGCTTCCGAGGAAGAGGGGTCAAGCTAGGGGCGTCACAGAAGGTGTGAAGAGAATGCACAAGGAATAATTAAATTGCTTAATTTGATGATTCCATTGAAGCAAGTATTTGGAAGGAACTATGTTTCCATGTTTGATACCAGCTTATCGCAAAAATAGGAAGTATTTCCTATTGTGCTATTGGTTTGTTTTTGATAGAATTCTTGGAGGAGAAGTCAAAGAGTTGCCTAATCTGAAATTACTTCCAATACAAATAGTTTCTTTATTTCCTATCCGAGTTCTAGTTTCTTATTAAAAGTAGTTTCCTGTTTGTAAGAGGTGATTAGTTGGTTTCCTTTTGTAACACCAATTCTACACATTATATATGGATGCAATTGGTACAGGAAGAAGTATCTCATTTTTATCTTGTTTTATATCTAGTTTTTACTTAGTAATATTTTGAGAACAGTAGTAATAGTTTGAGTTTTTTGCTGGTCTAGATTACTTTCCATCGGAGGGTCTATTTGCCTAAGCGGAAGATGGTTTTCTGGTGGATTTTTACAGCAATAGCAATTCAAGTATTTCTTTCTTTCTCTTTTATTGTTATCTGTTTATGATATCTTTTATAATTGGTAGTTGCTTAGTTTCATTAACTATGAGTAGATAATTTCTTAATTGCGACATAATGTAATGAACATCAATCCATGTATGACTCTGGGTGTATAACTTTTATGACTTGAATTTATATAATCCTGTGCAACTTGTTTAAATTCAGGTAGAACTAATTAATTTGTCTCACTACTTCATAAGACATTTAGTGGACAGAGTAATTAGTGGTGAAGTTACCGTCAGGTAATGCAGAGTAAAAGGTTAGTTAGACTGCGATTGTTCTAGTAAGAACTAAAATAAAGTTTCCTTAAATTCTAATGTTATTAGTACAGTTAATTAGGTGATCGGCGTATTTCGGTCTAGTTGTGTATTAATTAGGGTACAATTATGTCTGTGAGTATTTATGGTAATTTTTAATAAAGTAAGGGAAAATTGGGTTATGTCTGTGCGTATTCATGGTAATTTATAACTGGTTTGTGATATGTGATTTAACATATTATTGTGTTTGTGATTACATGCATGCGATTGTTGTGATTTACATGTTGCTAGAATTCCTTATTAATTGATATTAATCTTTGTTTAGGTAAAGCTTTAGTTATAAATTCTCAAGTGACAAAACAAGTTATGTGAACTCCTGAACTCCACACCAGAAATCCAAGAACTCGATGCGAAAAATTGCCAAGGAAAGTCTGAATGCAAGATGCAGCTCTTAACCCTAGAATCCTTACCCTTGAATTTAATAGACTACTAATCTAACAAGTAAATTAAATACACAATTTGAATCAAGTGGAGAAAACTAGAATTGAAATAAAGCTTAGCAATAGACAGAGCAATTATCTATTAGCTTGTAGTTCCTGTACTTTGAGTAATTAACAAGCATGCAATTACTTAAGCCCAAAATAAATGTGAGTGATTAAACAAGTATATAACTATAACTTAATCAATTTAATCAACTAATGAGAAGTGAATTCGGCAGCCCCTATTTATAGAGTAGGTTGGCCGAATTTTAATCCTAAAACAACTAGGAAAAGAAGTGAAATTGGAAATCAATCAAAAATTATTTCTTATAAGAACCAAATCCTAAAAGAACTAGGATTCGTTGAAATAAGCAATTCGGCTGCAAGTAGGAAGTACTTGGCTGAAATTACAGGTAAAAAGGAATTAAAAACCAATCACAAAAAGGTTTCAAGAAGGTAAACCTTTTTGAAAACTACTAATTACTAGTCTAGTTGTAACTAACTTGTAACAACCTAACAAACTAGTAACCAACTTGGAGTAGGAATAGGAAACATGCACAAATCCTTATCCCTTACTCTAACCCTACCTTAGGCGGGGTGTGGGCTGCATCCTTTGGGCTGGTCTTGGCCAAATTGTGTAATGGACTCCAATGGTGTGTTCGGCCCAATTAAGATGGCACATGAGGTGGATGATGTAGTGAGGTTCTGGAATCTCCTGGAATCATTTCGGAACGTCAAAAATCAAGATTTTCAAGATTCAGCAAACCACAAAATTCAAGATTTTCAAGAAAATCAAGAACTTCAAGAAATGCCCTTTCCTTCAGCTGGATTGATTAGTAGGTGACATTTCCCCTGTGATGGAGGGTAAAGTGACGCTTTTAACCTTCCTTGCATTCTTTTCAAGGGCGTTGGTGTCTGTAACGAACTGGGCTTTTGTAGTACACATTCAAACAAGGTTTTCAAGATCTGCTATGAGCTTCTTTGTCCTCTTTCGGGTCATAGGCCCAATTATGTCAACTAACGGATCTCTTTGATATAGACTTGGGTCTGGAGCATTAGCCGGCCTCTATGGAGCACACGAACCTCTGCTGCACTTCCTGAGTCTGCATTACTCGAACTGGGATCCTTTGCATCCTGACTTGCCGTAGGGCTGGGATGCCCTCATCAACAAGTCTCTTAAGAGACACAAAGGTGGTTGCTAACCGAAAAAAAGTGATAGAATTTGATAGGAAAGGAATTTTAATCAGCTGTTCCATGTGGGATCGACCATGTTATTAGTGCTTCTTTTAACTATTGGTGCAGGTTTATGCAGTACTTTTACTGTATTCAATAGGACTAACGACAGTCCTACCACCTCCAACATCTTTCTTTTGGTCTAAACTATGTGGCCTACCTTTGGCTACAATCTTTATTTGACGCAACATGCTCTTCAATTGCACAGAATGTCCTACCTGAAATGCAAGTCGCATAAACTTTAGCATGTTAGTTAGTTAATAACTACTTAAAATCCAAAAGAAAAGAACAAGATAATTTGATAAGGAGTAAAAAAATTTATTATATACCTTAAGCCTTTGTATTAAATCAATAGAATTGGAAGATTGAGTGGTGATATAGGTGAATATTTCACATTAATAGCAGAAGGCCTTTCTTGTTATAGTTGTGCTTGCAACGTTTCAACCAAATCCACAATCTTCTCTAATTTTTCTTCCATTTTGGTAATGATTTTTTTATTTTTTGAAATCATTTGCTGGTATGCATGACCCCAATCGAATAAGCCCGTAGGATCACACCTAGTCCAACCATTCGTACCTTGCCATGTAGCTCTTTGCCTATAATCTTAGCCAATAAGTCATGAGGACCAATTGGGTCCTCCGAGCCAGGTGGCACTAGGACCAATAAAATTTTGTATTATATATGCGTCCACAAAATTGAAAATAGAAGAGAAAATGAAAATTTTCATAAAAGGAAAAAAAATCCCGAAAACACCGCAAAATCGAATAACCAAAGGTAGGGATGGCCACGGTTCCGGAACCGCCGGTTACGGTTCCAAAACCGCCGGTTACGGTTCATAAATCAGTGGAACCGGAACCAAAACCTTGGAGGGATGGTTTTGTGCCGGTTCTAGAACCACCGGTTCCGGTTTTAATTCCGGTTCTGTCACGGTTCCATTTCTACCTTTTCCTAGCTCATAATTTAGAATAGCAGAAGTGAGTGAGGTGGTTTTAGTCGGTCAAACACGCCTTGACTGACAGTACCAATTCATTGACCATTAATTTGGTCTAATTTTCATCTTTTGGACTGAAATTGAAACAAAGCGGATACAATGTGAACTATATTTGATAATATTAAAGATTGTGGACTACATTTGAAATAGAGGTAAAGATTGTGGACTACTGTTGCATTTTTTCCAAAGGGGTAAGGTGGTTTTAATCGGTCAAACTCGCCATGACTGACGATACCAATTCGTTGACCGTTAATTTGGTCCAATTTCTATCTTTTGGACTAAAACTGAAACAAAACAGATACAATGTGGACTACATTTGATAGATAATAAAGATTGTGGACTACATTTAAAATAGGAGTAAAGATTGTGGACTACTATTGCATTTTTTCCAATAAGAATTAAGAGCATTGAATCCCTTGAACTTGTGTTGGCTGAACATTCATGCTTAATTAACTATTCAAAAATCAGCATTTATATGTCGCATGCACTTGCTTGGTTCAAAGGATGTGATCACCTATTTGTGTGCTTTTGTGATCGAATATATGTATTCATTTTAAGAGGTATTTTTGCTGATTTCTAATACTAAATTTGACTCAAAAAGTCTGAAGCTTTGTCTCCTTGACAAGACCAAAATTCCAAGTGATAAAAAATATAAAAATTTAGTAGCCCACATTTTCCATGCATGCATGTGTCTTAGTTCTCCCAATCCATCCTCCTTGGCCATTCATGCAGGGTTTTTATGGAAGAATTTTTTATTGAACTTTGAAGGAAAAAATCTCATTTAAGATTTAGCATTTAGTGTCTTCAAAGGTTCGGGAAAATTCAAGGAATTGACACCAATTTGAAGTTACACTTGGTTGAATCCTCGTGAACTGAACCAAGAATTCTCTTTCTTCATCACTTACTGACTCACTGTCCGCAACCCAAGATTCTATTTTATTATCAATCCAATTCTCATTCACATTTTTTCTTTTTCTTATCAATGAATTGAGGTGGTTAGGTTAGCCTACTTTTCAGGGTAAGAAAGGGTAGAGAAAAATGCCTTGAGCCAATGTTTGAGTACCAGGTGTTACAGCGCTGATAGACTACGCCTTGTTTACCTTGACTAAATGGGTAGAATAGCTATTCAAATGCCAAAAATATTCACGCTGTTCAGTAGCTTTTCCATGGCTTATGAGGTACAAATTCTTTAGTTCAGATTATGGTAAAAAGAAAGAGATATGATTCAAAATTATTTAGACTTTAATCGAATCATATGTACTGGTCTTTACTTTTGTTCAATACATAATGACTGAAGCTAATTTTGGTTGGCTAATCTGCTCAGTTCATCGATGGTCGGCAAGTATGATGGTCCTAATGATGATTCTTTATGTATTTCTTTATGGAAGCTCGTAGCATCGGTCCCAATAAACCCAATTTAGTGCTTCTTCCTCGGCAACAACACCTACGCCCTCAGCTCTTTTTTTTTTTTTTTTAAATAGGATTACGAGTTCTCTGGGTGAAAAAACATTAGACATTCTGTCTTCCGAAATCAACACCTTTGATGCTATTTGACGTACAATAATTTCTAGGTGTTTATTTTGAATATACACCACTTCGGATCGATAAAACATTTTGGATCTTATTAACGATAGAGATACGACTTTGAGCTATAGTTAGCTTTGCACCAATCAAGGCAATTTGGAGTGTTCATTCCCTTGAAATTTAGATTATGCATGAAGAGACTCACATAATTATTCTACACCCTTGACTTATTGTGTTCATCGAACCTAGGGCCTTGACTTGCTATTGTTAAAATGTCTCCATGCCTTAAAATAGTGAATAACTCTTTCTTTGACTTAGCCTTGCACCTGAGATGGACTTGTAGTAACTCCAACATCTCAAAATTAACTTTCAAAATTGCAATAATTTAGTCAAAGAAAATGACTAAAACATTCTCCCAAAGTATTCTCCAACTTGTTTGTAAGGCCCTCGGCCATATTGCATCATTTATGTAAATTATGAGAAGTAAGGGCGGTTAGTGTACAGTTCCAGCTTGTCACGCCCTCAAAATATTGGATAAAAATATCATAAAGAATTAAAATAAGGGGGAGAACTAAAGAAGGTAGGAAAATTAGAAAAGTAGGGAGAGAAGAAGAATTTGGGGAAGAAATTAGATTCAGATTTATCAAATGCTCCACGATAATGGTATTACAGATACTTATACAATTTAGTAAAACAAACCTTTAAGGGTGATAATCCTGACAATCCCCACTACTTAAAAATAAGTTTATCCTCAAGCTTTCAGAAATCATAAACTCTTCAAGTAGAATATGGTGTTTGAGTGCCTCCCTTGGATACAGTCACAATCTTGCTTTGATATTTCGAAAGTTTTTCGACTGGAATGTTATTATTCAAGCCTCCACTGAATTCCCAAGATATGCTAATAAATGGATTTAGCTCCAAAACTTTCCCGACCATCAATTGATAAACCTGAACCATCAATCATAGTAAAGATAGGATAAAAGCTATCAGGTTCTTGCAATATCTTAAAACTTTCTCTAATGGGTCATCCAAACCATATTGCAGTATCGTGATACGTTTCGTAGGATTGTATGATACTATGATCCCAAAATACCAAATTGATCCTACTTCCGATTCTCTGTGATACTATAAAAATTGCTAAAATGACTCAAATAAGAGTAGTTTTATAATTTATCAGTAGTTTTAAACCTGCATATTTTGTGTATGATCTTACGATCATATTGATACCGATCCTGCACTCTAATTGATCCAACATAGGATCACGATTTTACAAACTATGATCCAAACCAATGACCAAACAAGTTCGAGCTCACAGCCAAGTCAATATGATGATCAAGTTCTAGTGAATGAGATAATCTATCAAGCCCAAAGGTCCTTCATAAGGGGTAGTTTATTATAAAGGATCCAAGTCTATATCAAATGGAACCATTAATTTACATGGATGGCCAATTACAAGAAAAAACAATATGAAGATTGATGAGGCTCTCAAAAGCCTTGTAATTTCGAGCCGAATACAAGCCCAAAAGATAAAAGAATGCAAAGCCCTGAACGATACAATTAAGAAGGATAAATTGGTCCAAATTCATACAATTAGGGTGGACTCTCAGCCAAACACTGGGCTATCTTGAAACTTTACATATTACCTAAGGGTTCTCAAGTTTTAAAGAAACATTACTACAACAAACCTTGAAGAATGACCTAAATCATTTCGAGAAGGTTTCGGAAGGTTCATGGAAGCTTCCTACAATTTTTATCCAACACCCCCTTAAATCATCAAAGTTTTGGCCCAAGCAATAAGTTCAACCCATTTGAGTTTACTTTCCAAATTATAACTAGGTTTAGGGTTGTAGAATGTGAAATGGATTTTTTACATGTTTCTTTTTCCATTCCTTAGTATAATTAGAAGTTAATTTCCTTTACAATTATCTTTTTAGTTTCCAAAACGGATTCACCTCTTGAATTTTTCCTTTATTGGCATTGATTTTTCGCATTCGTGAAATGGTTCACATAATTTTGGTAGCAAGGCTTGAAGAAAAGTACCCATGGTTCTGTTCGTTACTTTTGTCTATTTGTCGATCTGTGGATGAGCCGTAGTTGAAAATAACAACTTTGTGCAAATCTTGCTTTATAATGTTTTCCAAAAGTAACTTGAGAATTTAACATCATAGTCAGATACTATTCTACGCGAAATGCCATGAATGCGGACTATCCCTTAGAAACAGTGGCTAAGCCAGGCTCTTAAGGTCTGGGGAGAGTATATATGCAAAGCAATAAAATTTTTAATATAACAAAATATTTTACATCGATTCTCTACGATGACACATATTTTGAATACACTATAAAATTAACTCATTTCCAATTGAGTCAAAAAAAAAAATTCAATATAAGTAACCAAACAAGCATTCATCCAGTTATCTCCCATTCGATTTCGAGTCAACTTTTCACAATCTTGATAGCAGAAAATACCCTTTCCACAGTTGCAGTTGCCATAGACAGAACAAGTGCAAGTTTAATAAGCTTATACACCAATGGAGATACAGTATCTCTTTAGCTCTTCGGTAATTCCTTCGCAAGACTTCCCATCCCTTATAAATTCACAAAGCCAGTACTTGCACATCCATGAAGGAATTATCAATCTATTTATCTAGTGCTAAGATCTCAATCGATAAAAAATCTGTTAGATAAAACCTTGCAAATAGAAGCAACTTTTGTTTGTTAAAAGCATAAAAAATTATTTTCAGAATTAAGACATCCTATGCAAAGAAGTATTCACTTTGGTGAAACTATCATTAAGCTCTAATAATTGCATATCTAAAACTTAATAGAATAAACTTACTTTGTAGTAGTGGAAATTGGTGACTTTTGGAGCTTTACTTTTTTATCTGCCTATGAGAGCACAAATCTCATCAATGTCTAGAATGTGAATATCATGGCGATTACAAAACATCGTCACTTCATTCAATAAATTAGTCAAACCATTATCCCTCATCAATTGTAACCGTTCTTTTGAGATTCTTACTTGTACCATTGCATTCACAATATCTTTATTTTTTCTTTGCAAAATTTGAAAGAGCTCATTTCTTATACCCAATATATTCTTCATCAAGTGCAAGGTGAAAACAAAATCAAATCTTCTTACAGAATCTAGAAGACCAACAATTTAGCAAAACATTTTAGAGAGAGTCTCCTGTCAAACCGTGTGATAGTTCGACAGCTGATACTGTGTCCCTTCAAATATTAGATATACAACATTTTATAACATATATGCGATACTTTTGAGACTATACTTGATACGTATGCCTTAAAAAAGTATCGTATATTTCTAAGAAAGAAATGTTGCATATCGAACATATAGCAAGTAGAATACAAGCTTTTGTCAAATTTTGAACGTCTAAGAGGTGTTGGTAATTTGATGAAATCTTAATGGGTGTTGGTAATTTCCACAAACCCTTTAGGGAGGTAAATGTAATTTACCCAATATTTTAAGAAAACAATAACCAAACGCATCCCACCGCTAGGAGTGGGCATGGTTTGGTCCAATTCGAAAATCGAACCGAATTCAAATTTACCGAATTCGAATAACCCAATTTTAATTCAGCATTCGAATTAGGTTTAGTTTGAAACTGAATTCGAATTATAAATTCGGTTTTAGAATTGGTTTTCGAATTTGGTATCCAACTCGAAAACCGATTCGAAAATCGAATTGGGATATATGATTTATATTTTTTTAATTTTATACTTCTCATTTTACTCTTCCTATTTCCTTCTTCTATCTTTCTTTCATTTGCTTCTATTAGCCATCAAGTTTATTGGAGAAGGTTATGGTGGTGTTGATTGTTGTTGTTGGATGGAGGAGGTTGTGGATCTGGGAAGGGGCGGCAATGGTGAATCTGGAACTGGACGGTGTTTCTTCTCTTAATCTATTTTATTTCTTCTCTTCATTATCTTTCTTTCTTTACTCTTCCTATTTCCTTCTCCCATCTCTCTTTCATTTTCTTCAAAGCCTTATTGTGTTAAACTATTAATTCTGGAAACAAATTTGTAAATTTGGTTTCCACGGTCCAAACCGAATTCGAACCGAATTCGAATTACGAATTCGATTTGGTTTCTTCAGTTTTAAAACGAATTAGGTTCGGTTTTCGAATTGGCAAAAAAAAAATTTAAATTCGAGAAAACTAATTCGTGCCCACCCCTACCCGCCGCCTACAAAAATCAAATCAATGGGCGGCAGGCGCAGCCCATGTAACAAATTTGCAATAAATCTGTTACAAAAGCCCAATTTGAAACATGACGAAGCCCAATCTACTTTGACATTAAAACCATCACACAAGCCCTAAAGCATACCCCATCATCAACTAGGGTTTCCTTTTCCTACAAAAGCCCCCACGACTACCATCGTTTAATCTAAAGCCCTCATCTAAAACACGCAGTACACCAGGAACACGTACTAGAGTCGGATCGAAAATGGGAGTGTTCACATTTGTTTGCAGAGAATCCGGAGACGAATGGAGCGCCAAGCAGATCAGTGGCGACCTTGAGGCTTCGGCGGGCTGCACCTACGAGTTGCAGAGGAAGCTTGTTCATGCCGCCACAGCCGCTGACTCCTCCGGTGGGGTCCAGTCCTCATTCTCCTATGTGACGCCTAACTCTGCTGTCTTCCAGGTACCTATTCAAAATCTCATTTTTTTGTTTCCTTCAATTGTCTTTTTTGGATGTTGATTTGGTTCATGTACCATATTGTACATGGCGGATGAATTATGTATACTTTAAATCTGATAGAAATTATCTATCTAATACTTGCAGAAATGTTTCCGGTGATTTAAAATTGTAAATCTGTGACTTTTTTGTTATTATTATTGTTAAAGAATTATAATTGATGATAATCTTGACCCGATTTCAAACGCGCGAAATTCATTGTGGGAATTATTTTTCTGTCTATCATATATTGTGTAACGCTAGTGTTTTAATTTAGGAATTATTTATTGCTGGTAGCGATCATTTTATTTTTTCGGCCTTAATAATTTGATTAGAAACAGGGTTACGTTGCTATTGTAGGATTCGCTGTGCTAGAATTTTTTTCAATAGGTTTCGTTGTTGGTCATCGAGGCAATTTTACATTTGGTTTCTTGAATTTGAATCCAACACGATTCGATCAAGTTTTGGAAGGGATTTGAATATGATGATTGAATAAATGTTGTGAATAAGCACTTTTCCCTGAATGTTGAAATTACTTGTTTTCTGTGTGTAAGAATTTCCCTTGCTTCGCTCTCTTTCCACAATTTGCATGTCGTTTCAAGTAGTAAATGAGGTAACAACCTTTTCTAGACATTTAGTTCAAGAGTGATTCTTTCTGTGGGATAGCTCCTGATCTTCAAGGACTTCTCCTGTTTCTTGACAACCTTTTTCATATAGTCCCATCGATATGGTTTTGTCTGGACATTTTTTATTGCTTACTCTTATTTCTTGACTGAGCATGTTCTGAGGAAATTCGTTTTTTCTTTCTTTGATTTATATTTCATTTTTCTGTTTTCCATGTTTGTGGGCAGTGGAGGAGTTTGGCATAAAGTATTGTAAAATTTTTGTCCTGCTGTGTGGAATAACTCACTCACTTCCAATTCATCAACTGACTTATGAAAACTCTTTCAATTGTTTCAGGTTATCATTGGTGGAGGTGTTGGTGGTGGCTTCATTGGTGGTGGAGCTGCAGCTGCAGCTGCTCCCGCAGGTGGTGCAGCAGCTGAAGAAGCTGCTCCTAAGGAAGAAAAGAAGGAAGAGAAAGAAGAGAGCGAGGATGAAGATATGGGATTCTCCCTCTTTGATTAGATTGGTTATATATGTTCTGGTTTAAGGATATGTCTTTGCTTGGTTAAAAGTTTTGGTAGTATCAAATATCAATGAATGTTGTATTTGTGCTTGTTTGTTAGATTTGAAGATGATTGAACTACACCATCCTTGCATTTGCTTAGGAATTTTAAGTTTCATATTGTGGCTGATTTTCGGTGTAATGCTTCCTTAGTTTTACCTTCTTATTTCTTATTTGCTTTGGTGCTAGATCATGTGCACGAATGGTCAAGTGACATGTGGTCACAGTAAAAGTTTCCATCTAATATGAATGAACAAGTTAAATAGAATGATAAATGACCTTTGTGTCTCATAAGTTAGGGGTGCAGTTTTAATTGGTCATTTATCTTGAAAATAGTTTGTTTTGGTCTCTTTAACTTGTAAAATCACTTTTAAATTGTTCTTTCATCCAAAATGTTAAATCAAGCCTTTAATTTGAAGGATATTTTTTTAATATAAGAATAGGTAAATTGGTTGGTCAATTTTTTTTCTTTATCTTTTTCTTTAACGCAACAAAAATTTATCCAAATTCATTGGAATAGCTTACCTTAAACACAATCTTTTGTTCATACTGTAACTAGAACAAAAGCATCTAATTTCAATTACACCATATTAATTTTGTTGGTTCAACAAAGCAAATGAAACAGGAAATATCCCCAGCAGTAGAGTGGATGCATATATTCCTGGCAATTGCCTTCATATTCAACCTTCGAAATCTTAGTTTTCACTTCTGTGGGGTTTGTTTGAGACAATTTCAACCTTGTCAATAGCAGCCGGTATCCATTCGTTCATGGCCGAATTTCCCTTGCAAGAATCATGACGATCCGTTGCAGAATCCGCCTCCAAGCTGAATTATTGTCCTTGACGTAGTCAACCGTAATGAACCCAGTTCCCGTCGTATGGTGCCGCTTGTCAATACAATTCAGATCCTTGTAATACTGAGTCTGCAGCTATCGTTGATTGCAAACGTGGAAAGCGTTTCAATTCTTGGCATTCTCGAATTGACCTCCTCGCAAGTTCCTTCATAACAAAATGAACAATGCCTACAGAAGCTTCAGCATGAATATGTTGTTGCCAGAATTTGGCAGAGACTGGGGGAGGAAGAAAAGGAAAAAACCAAAAGGAAAAGAAAAAGAAAAAGAAAAAAAATGATTCATTTACCTACTTTTATATTCCAAAAACGCCCTTTAAATTAAAGGTTTGCTTTAACATTTTTGGATGAAAGGTTCATTTAAAATTGATATTGCATTTTTGGACCAAAATGAACTATTTTGAAGATAAGAAACCAATTAAAACTACACCCCAACTTATGGGACCAGTGGACCACAAAGGTTATTTATCCTAAATAGAACAATGAAAATATTGATGTTAAAGTCCTATATAGTTCATAAATGATAACTTGAGAAAACATGGGAAGATATTTTGGAATTTTTTTGGCTGTTTAAATCATGAGCTTTAGCAATATTACTGAAAAAACTGGTAGACATTAGTGGTGCCTGAATTGGCATTGTGAGCTAAGGCTGTTCAAAATGCAAAATCCGATCCGACCGGTTCGGATAAGTGATCTGAAGTTTAGGATCAGATCAAATGCGATATGAACTGATTCTTTCCTTCTTTTTTTTTTTGTGGGCTGCAAGCCATTTCTTTCTTTCTAGATTATATTCATTTTGTTCACCTTGAGTCTCATTGTCATTGTTGGGAGATTTTCCAATAATTAGCTAAGGAAGAAAGGAAAAACTGAAGAGCAGATATCCGAGTGGCCATGCGAGTCGCACAACCATTCGGACTATGTCCAGAAGCTTTGAGCAAGTACACGTCCGACTCAGACGTGTGCTCGGAACAGCTCCAGAAGGCTTCTGATGCGAAGTAGAGTACATGTCCGACTCGGACGTGTGCTCAGACGAGCTCCAGTAAGGTTTCCTATCCTGAAAAATTGCATTTCTTTATGAAAATGGTGATTCCGAACTCAAATCTTATCCCAATTCAGTTCCGTTTCTTCCTACCTCTTCATAAGAGTTGTGGCTATTGAATGACACTCTTTGGAGGTCTATAAATAGACTCCTTAGGATGGATTTACGGAGAGACAAAATCATTTTCACTTCACAAGATTTTCTTACTCTTTTCTCTATTGTTCTGGTTTTGTTTAGGTCAGTGCAAGCTTACTACAAAAGATTTCATCTTATCCCATAAGGATATTAGTTCCTTCTTTTTGCACACCAAAGAGAACTAATAAAACCTAAAGGAAAGTGCATTAGTACGATTTGAAGCAACATTTCCTGTTACTATATCTTGTAATAGATTAGTGTTTTAAGAATTGATTCTTGGTTTCATTGTTGGTTAGTTATTGTTGTGTTGTCCGGAAATTATATCCAACACTCACTAAAGATCCTTACCTTCCTTGAATTATTTCTTTTAGTTAGGACCAGAGAGGAGCATAAAAAGTGAAGCAAAAGCAAAAGTGAATGTAAAGATGAAGCTGGTGGTAGGATGGAGGTGGAAAAGTTGATCTATGAATAAAGATGAAGATGATGAAGTGGACTAGAGAGAAATATAAAGATGGAGCTGCTGCATTTGTGTTCTATGGAGCGACGGCCAAAGCTTGGTGTTCCATGATGTGATGGCAAATCTGGAGCATATTAGGGCCGACTGCCTCAATATAAAGTTCTCTCTTCTCTTTCTTTTTATTTTTTTTTAAGTTTCGGATCTGATCCGACATTTCAATTGATCCGATCCTAAAATTTTGGATCGAATCAGATCGAATGTTCTGATCTGAGGATCGGATCATTTGAACAGCCCTAATGTGAGCTTATCTCTGTGTTTCAATTTGTAGACAATTCAGTCCTTACACTACAGTTTGAATTTGTTGGGAGTATCTGAAAGACTTGTTTTTTCACTACTTTTGATACATATTTTAATTTAGGGAAATATGGTACTTGTTGGATGTACAGATACTGCCAAGGCCAAGGTGGCCGAGACCAGTATAGATGACGCCCATGGAGGAAGTTCGGCCGTGACAGACCCACGATGCAAACCAGTCGCAAGGAATTAGCCCACGCATAGCACACACATGGTCCGGACACGTGGAATGCTGTTATTGGCCCGTTGCGGAGATCGAGAAGACGGTTACACCAGAATCAGAAGGGATGTCTTCCCTCGTGATCCACCCACGTCAGTTGATGACGTGGCAAGTTGCTTCACAACAAGCATTAGGGAAGGACGAACTGCCTATAAATGCTGGATCCCCTCTACGTTTGAGAGGTATTGAATATCATATTAGTCTGACTTATTATACTTGTTCCATTCTGACTTAAGCTTCGGGGTGAAATATGGGATTAAGTCCCAAAAGAAGGTATCAAGGCAGTGGGACGACTACGGCCAGCTTCGGCGCACATAGGGGATTCAACAATTGGCGCTCACCGTAGGGCACTTCTGAACGAAAAACCATGGCACAAGAAGGAGCAACTGCTTCTCTGACGAACAATAGCCCAAGATGAGCACTAGCGCATGTTGGAGGAAATTATGGCTAACTTCGATGAGTATAGAAGAATTCACTTAGAGCGACAGGAGAAGGCAGAAGCAGAAAGAGCCTGCACAGGAAAGGGACCAGAAATTCCACAGGGTGGAGACGATGCACCCCAAGAAGGCTGGTGCGGGATCTATCTACTATGGAAATTTCTTCGAATAGTCGAGGATGTCTCCCCTCTCAGGATGATTATGTTTCCATCTGTCAACCGGAGCAGTAGCAGGGGCCAGCACTGCCGATTCTGCAGCCTCAAATGCCGTACGTAGAGGTTCCGTTACTGCAGTATGAATATCCAACGGTAGTCGATTTTTGGAGTGATGTTCCAGAGTCACCCCTCACCCTGGACATTGAGAGGGCTCCTTTTCTCCCTCATTTTTGTGAATGGCCCAATATGGAGTTGTTTGATGGTTACAGTGACCCATGGGCTCACTTGTCTCACTGTTGCACTAGTATGAGAGTCAGGGGATTCTCAGCGCCAACAAGTGTATGGCGTTCCCTACGACACTCAAAGATACTGCTCGCTATTGGTAAATCTCAACTAAGGCAATACCTATTTTCTTAAAACTTGTCAATTTCATCATGTAAATCTCAACTAAGCACATTAGCAACTTTTAATCAATATATGAAACACATCAAAGGAATCAAACAATTCAAATCATGCATATGTGCAAAGTCAACCTCTCGGTCAACCATTTTCAAGTTTAAGCAAGTTAAGCTATGAATTTTGAAAGTTGCTATTTTCAAGTTTCTATCAAACATTTTATCATCCAAGCAACTTCAAATACTCAAGTAGTTTATGTATAAAGATTCAAACAATCCAAAACATGCATATTTTCAAAGTCAACTACTTGGTCAAGCTTTTTCAATTTTAAGCATACAAAGCATTCAATCATTGAAGTTTGCCATTTTGAATCATATAACCTTAATTTTATCATGTGAGCAACTTCAAATTATTAATAAGTTCATGCTTAAAATCTCAAGTAAGCTAAAGCATGTGTAAATCGAAAGTCAACAACTTGGTCAACCATTTTCAAATAATGCAAACATACTTAATTCTTGCTATCTTGAAATGAAAAGTTTTCAACTCTTTTAACATGGAATAATTTCAAGATATCAAAAGTGAAATAGATCCTAATGCATAATTTTAAACATGGCATTCTAGAATTATATCACTCAAAAACTCATCAATCAAAGGCAAATTTCAAATTTTCTCAAATTTTCTCTATTTTGCCTAACTCAACTCTTCTTGAGTCTTTTAACTTCAAACTTGGTCTTAGAATATTTAAAATATAATTCTAAGTACATTATACCAATTTTCATCTTCAAAGCATGTAAAAGTCTAAAACTCAACATCAAGTCAAACTTCTAGCTATTTTTCAATAAATCTCATAAAGTCCTAAAGATTTTCACCAAAACATGCATTCAATCAAAATGATTCAAGGATATGAAGTTAACATACAAGTCAACTTTCTCATTTAAGCACAATATGCATATTCAAAATCAAACTATGCATTTTATATAGCATATCTATCATTTTGAATTCAAATCACATATATTCATCATATTGAACTCAATTTGCATATAATTATTAAAACAATTATACAGCACTCAAAGTGAGTTAGAGATGATACATGTTACCTCAAATGAGCATTCATGGGCTCATTACCATTCTTGAAGTCATTTTTGTAATTTTTGTATTTTTCACCAATTGGTTCCAATCAACCATTCTTGCTACGTTTTAAGTATCTCTTCATTGAGATTTTGTCCACAAAGTAGCGTCAAGGACCTAAAAGAAAATCAAGCAAAGGATTTTGGTACCCAACACTTATTGGGTCCAAGGGGCCGGGTTAGCTTGTTCCTTTACTTTCCATAATTTTTCACATTTTTCCTATCAAAGCATTTGTGTGAAAGATGACCATTCCTACCACAATAATCACATACAATAGGTGCATCAATTAAAGGAAATGTCCTAGCATTTCTTCTATATGTATATGACACTCTATTATAATCAACTACATTATGCCTTTTCAAAGGCATATGAGAAATATGATTCTTTCCAGCACATAATACATTATAGTTCCTAGAATCATTTTTCTTATGACAATATCTCCTAGGTTCATTTTTAAATGGACTATGCACATTCATGTATCTAGGAGCATGATGAGATGCATGAGCATTTAACAAACAAATATCCCTCTTTGCGGCATATAAAGCAAACTCATGAAGTTGACAACAAAGTTCACTATGCCTATGGGGAACATGCATTTTCCTAGGCATTTAAAATGAAGAATAAAAAAATTCACATCATTTTTAATCTTAGAAGACTTCTTTTTCTTTTCATACAACCATGCATGATTAGTCTTCTTTTTAGTTTCAATAGAAGGATAAGCAAATTTAACATCACTATTTGAAGCATTAACAAAGGTAGTAGAAGTAAAAGGCATATAACAATTTTGGTCATTATCATAACCTAAGCCATGCTTGTCACTCCCCATCTTTTGTTTGCCTAACAATTTCTCTAAGTTGTTTTCCCCTAAAGTCAAATTTTCAAGACTTCTACTCAAGTCTTCAATTTTCTTTTTCATACATTCATACTCATTGTTTCAATAATTCATATGATTTAGCCTTTTCAAGCAATTTCTCATTTTCATCTAAGGCATTTTTATAATAAATTTTCAAATCAATGTACTTTGCATCTTCATTATCTAACAAAGTACTCATCTCATCTACTTTGTTTTTCAACTCATCATTTTCATGTTTCAAGTTAGATTTTTCTTCTTTTAGTGATGCAACATGAATTTCTAAAGATTTACTTTTCTTTTCAATCATATAATTCCTTTTCATGGCATCTATACATTTTTTATGCAATTTAGTGACATACTCATACACATCAAAATCATCATCATTATCACTATCATCCATACTACCACATAAAGAAGACTTGGAAGATTTGGTTACCTCTTGTAGATCACTTCTAACTAGGCATCTTCTTGTGGTTTCCTTCTCTTCCTCACTTGAGGAATCATCTTAAGTCCTTGCTAGCTTGGTCGCCTTCTTGCACAACAAGAAAACATGGCTTTTGAGACACTATGACAAAAATCGTCTCCAATACTAAAAATTTGAGACAATTTTAACAACTGTCTTAATTACTATTTTGAGACATTTAAATTGAGACGGTTTTGAAATGTCATCTCAAATATAACTAATTGAGACACTGTCTTTAAGACGGTAAAATTAGTTGTCTCAAGTGTAATTAATTAAGACACTTTAGAAACATTGTCTCAAATTCAATTAAGTAATACTTTTATTTAAGACTAAAAAAAATTATCCAAAATACAAGTAATTATAACACTTATTTAAAATAATATGAGAAAAATGATCTCAAGTGCATTATAAGAAATTGAATTTTGATACAATGAACCAAAAAAAAAATGTTAAATTTTCTTTTAAACAAGGTTAGAGAAGTTATTATTTTTCAGCTTTCTAAATCATATTTAAACCACCAACCATTTAACATATAATTTCAAATATTAATATTGAAAGATAGCACAAAGAATTTATATAATATTAGTATCAATTTGCTCAACTACAAAGAATTGTTATTTTCAAAATTATTCTATTCGAAACTTGCAATTGAACATATAAGTATTATATTTTTACTTAAACTTGTGAAATATATATAATTATGGAAAATAATGATGAATTACTAATGCAATTGCATAACTGGTTACATAGACCATTTTTCAGTGGTGGAATGATTCATTGAAAGAATTATAATTTGACTCATTAATTATCTTAATATACATATATATATATATATTATTGGAAAAAATAAAAAATATATAATGTTAAAGTAAGTGGGAAAAAACTAGTTGTATTTATTTTTATTTTTTGAAATAGAAGGGAACTGTTAAAATAGTTAAATTAACTTACAAAATCATCAAATGAAAATCAATTTTATATAATTTATATAATTATTTTACTTTGTTTATAATTTATTTTGGAAAATACTTTGTTTATGATCTGTTGACTATCATTTACCTTAAAATTCCTCATTCTTCATATTAAAACTACTCAATTAAGTGCTCCTGAGCTGAAATAAATGGTTTTAAGGCTTTGAGAATTTTTTTTTCTTTTTTTTTTTTCTCCTTTTTGAAACCCCAAGCATTATTTTTCTTCTGAAGTTTCCCTCAAACCCCAAATTCAAATTCAACCAATTGATACCCTTGTCTGCAATCTCCATCGCCACATAAACTTTGCAGCTCCTTACCCAGCAATTATCGAGTTATTTGCTCAAAATTTTCTCCACCGCCATCAAAGCTTCCTTCTCCAACTGATTTTGTTGTTGCATAAGCCACAAATGTTGTTCATTTTTTGTGTACAGATGTTGGTGAGAATGATTTTTCCCTCACCCACGGTAAAATATGATACGATACTCTACAGTAAAAAACCACGCATTTCCTTGGCACTCTACAATGTAATCTTCACCGAGAAACCCAAACTCTACCTAGAACTCCTGCATTCGGCAACCACGCGAGTTCTCCATTTTCACGCGAGTTCTCCATTTTCTTCCCTTTATTACTTATTCCTTCCCAAATGTTCTGTTTTCTGTGGTACTTTAGTTTATTTAATATTGGTTGATGAGTGAATATGTTGTTTCCAATCAATGGATGTATCTTATTGTGGTTTTCTGTATACAAGGAAGATATATATATTATGCTTACAATGTGCTTGTGAAAATGCCTACTTGAATTTCTTTTATTGTTGAGTTCATTTAACAGTTCAAACAGACTACTATTGTCTCCCATTGCTGCCTTAGCCGCTACACTTTTCATGAAAATGGTTTTTCTTAAAATGAGGAGAAAAAATGTGGTTGCTTTGTATACCATATATGTTAATGCTATGAACAAAAAGGTAGATAATGATACTTATGAACAAATTGGGATCTTATTTTATAACAAGTCAGACTGATTTTGTTGTGTTTGGTAATTTAAGAAATATATTTTTGTTGTTAAGAAATAAATTTGATCACTCCAAAGACATTTTTAAGTGCAACATTGAAGTTAAAAGTACTGATTTGGAGAAAAGAGAACAGCACACCCATTGCACTTTGACCTCATGGAAATCTTGGCCAAAAACATATAAAAATCTTGTAAAAATCACAATATACTTTAGCTTCATATTGTAGTAGTTTCAAATTCTGACAGTACTATATTGCTAAATTGTTTTTAACTTTATTGGGCCATCACAAAGTCCTGAAATTTTAAAGTTTGATTCCAGGACTACTTTGCATCTTTGATCCAAATTTGATCTCAAATGAATAATTATTTCTGAACTACAGGGAACATACGCTTACTTAAAACATGGTTAAAAAGTGTGCCTTGCGACTTTGAAAATGTTTATAAAAGTGTGTTGAATTTTCTGAAATCTGAACTTTGAGTGGAATCTTGTTGAACTTAAAATTTAAATATTTAAGTATAAGAAAAGAGAAGATAGTGCACTTTGTTTTGAAAATGAGTTTTGTTGAAATTTTTCACGTTTTTTCTGTTTGATGTTTCCTGTGAATGCTTTTAGCCCTTTAAAGTGTTTAGTAAATTTAAATCCATACAAGTAACTACAACATGTGAGTTAGGTGATTATGTATTATAGTTTAATAAATAAAGAATAGGTTTCATTGTTCTAATACATATATTTAACTAAGTAAGTTTTAATTTCTTGTAAATGATCCTAAATGTTTCAGAATGTGTTAGGAAAAGTGCATTGAGGTTTATCCTCCCTAAAAGTACATTTGTTGTGTAAATTTGAAAAGGAGAAACTTCTCTTGTTAGAAACATCAATAGTATTCTTAATAATGAATGTTCTAAATTTTAATGCAGATCCAACTTAGGTTTAGAGGATGTTGCCGACACATGTGAGTATTCTCACTGACTAAAAAGAATTGTTTTAATCGCAACCTTAAATTAAGAACAAGTATACTGCTTTCTTAATACACTTTCTCTCAAAGCTATGTTAATGGATAGGTCTTCTAAATTTGTGTTTTGCCATATGTTATATGAGATCTATGCTTTAAAGTTTAGGTGAACCTCTTATAATATATATATCATGTTCTAGCCTATGAGTATGCTTGAATTGCAGTAATATGATATTAATTTATCTTGCAACATCCTGACAATATTGATGTGCATGATGTCAATGGTGAAAGGCTGGTTTCTTATAATTGTAGTATGATGAGAAGGTATATTTATGGTTTGTTATTTCTTATTGTTTGTCAGTATTGGTTTTCTTTTGAAAAAATTTAATTTCTTTCATAACTGTTATTATTTTTAGGCTAAAAAATCATAGAAGGTTTACTAAAACTTTTTGATGGAGTATGAGAACAATAGAGATAAGGTAATTGTTTGTCAATTTTGTTCTTTCAAAACTACATTTCGTTCTATTTCACTTATATACGAGTACATGATAAGCAAGTTTTGTTAGAAAGGAAAATGTTATTCCGATATTGGTCCTTCAAGCAATGATTCAAATGGGTGTTCCCGTGCCTATTGGAGATATGAGCTCTATCAAGTGAATTACTCCGTTATTTCGTCATAGGTTCTTTCATAATTGCTTGGTTAGGCGTTTCCTTATAGTATGTTTGAGGGATTCAATATAGCTAAACTATGTTGAGATGTTTGTAAATGTCATTATAGAAGATTGTAGACGATCTTATTGAAAACTCTTTATGTTTTTTTCAGGACTCTGAAGATGAATTGATAGATGGAAGTTAGCTCCAAGCTCGTGGAACTTTTGTATACATTATTTTATTGCTTGACACTTTTTAGCTTTTTCCAAGATAGTAGCCAATGTTTTCTTTATGAAATAATGAAATATTTAGATATCATATTGATCAACTATCGTTTCTTTAGCTTTTATCAAAGTAATTCTAGTGCTTATAAAATACACATGAAATTTTAGTGATTGTATCAAGTACGGTGTGCAGTTGTAAATATTTATTTACATTTTGGACACTATTTTTGTTTATAAAATAGTAGTGTTTATTAGTTCTTAAATTAGAAACTTGCGATATTTATTTTTTTATTTGGGATGAATTTTTGCAGTCTCGATTTAGTGTCTCCAGCCCTTAACAAAATAAGACATGATATGTGGGACAAAATGACTATTATCTTTAATTCTATTTGAGACGGTATAGAATTGTCTCAATTCAGTGTCTCTAACATATAAATATTCAAGACTCAATATTAGATAGGAAACTATTGTCTCTAATTCTATTTGAGAAAGCATATTATTGTCTCAATTAAGCGTCTCAATTTTTAACAACTTGAGACACAATATTTGAGACAAAAATATGATTGTCTCAAATAATTTTGAGACAGATAGAAATCTGTCTCAAAAACTATTTGAGATAGATTTACTGTCTCAAATTTCTTCTGTGACGGCCACAAAGGAGACGCCATATTTTCTGTCTCAAAAACCATTTTGAAACAATAAATACACTATTTGAGACAATTTTGGCAGTGTCTCTAAAGAGGTCTTTTCTTGTAGTGTTGGTGGCTTTCTTACCTTTAGCCGTTTTGTCCAAATAAGGCACAAATAGTCAAGCAAGCTAGTAAGACTCTAAAAATCAAAAAGTCGCAAAAATGATCGTTAACTCAAAGGTTGTTAAACCAACAAATTTGAGCACTCGCTCTAATGCCAACTGAGATCCCAATATTCTATAGCAACCTAAGATGAACCTAAGAGGGGGAGGGGGTAAATGAGGTTCTTTGACCTTTACAAAATATTTCTTCTACAAAAAAATGAACTTTGAAAAACTATTTTCAAAGAGAAGTTTTAAAAACCAATTTAAAACTAGATTTCTAAGCGTGGTGTGTGATTAATGATTTGCAAAACATGAAAGCAAATAAGCAAAAAAGACAAGAACACACCAAATTTATAGTGATTCAGATTTCCCTTGAATCCTACTCCTGTCCCAAGTTATACAACTTGAGATTTCTAGTCCACTAAGAAACACTTAAAGGATGGAGTGTTTCAATCCCTTACAATTGATTAACTCTTTCTCAAGACATTAAGACTTTTCCCTTGCCTAAGACTAGCAATCGATCTTTTGCCATATCCTTCCTCAATGACTTTAGGTCTTACTCAAGACTCCCATTGCCCAGCAATTAAGAACTTTTGCTTAATCTAATTCTAGATTAAGACTTTGACAAATGCCTAACTTAGCTCTAAACTAAGACCTTTACCCTTTGCCTAATCCAAACTCTTGTATAGGTCTTTAACCCCAATTGCCCAACTTACCTCAAGCTAGGACTAGTACAATTGCCCAAACTCAAACTCTTGAGTTGGGTATCTCCTTCTCTTCTTGCTTCCCCTTTCTCTGAAATAAGAGTTTATGACTTTGCCTCAGATACAATGTGCCTACAACACTTACTCAAGTGTTTAGGATTTCCCTCAAAGTGTTTACATTGGTGAGAATCCCCACAAATGGAGTTTACAAGAAACTATGACAAATGGACATGAAAGCCTCTTTCTAATCCTAACTCACAATCTAATTTGACAATTAAATGTGTGAAATAATGCTCTTGAATGATTCTTGAGTGTAGGATACTTGTGGCGGATGATTACCCATCATTTTGAGGCTTGGACACTGTTATAGTTGGTGTAAAATGGTCTCCAACGGATCTCTAACGGCTAGTTTTAGAAAATAGTCGTTTTGACAGAAGATCGGTTATAACCGATGAAAGATAGGTTAAAACCGCCATTTTCAATTCTTTAGATTTTTTCCCATTAGCTTGGATCGGTTATTGCCACAGTTTGGTTCGGTTATTCCAGCTTGGATCGGTTAAAACTATAGTTCAGATCGTTTAAAACCGATCAGCCTCCTTCCAGCTTTTTTCATCTTCTTTTCTTTCCATTTCTCTTAGTTGTTCTTCAAGAGCTTCAAACTAGAGAGGGTGTCAAGGCTCGGAGTCGAACATTTCTGGAGAACAAGCTTCGAGTTCGAAAGGGTGTCAAGGTTGGGTTCAAAACTTCACAATTTTTCTCTTCTTTTCGGCCAGTAGCTTCAAAGGTTGTCTAGAGCCTGTCTAGGCTTGGGTTAGAAGTTTCACAAGGTTTCTTTCTTTGTTTGCTTGCCATTTCTTCATTTTAATAGTACGTTTTCATCGCCGTTTTTTGTGTTGGTCCTCTCGTGAACTTTTCTTCTGCATTTTCTCATTTAGAATCAATCATTACATTAATTCTCATATTTATTAATTCATCAATCAAAATAAGGATTAAGACCACCAGGTCTAACAAAGAAGATTTCCAGTTAGAAAGATTACACAGAATTAAAGTTGGAATGTTATTGCAATTAGGGGTTCAAAAAGATCATTGCCCTAAAAACTTTGCAACCTTAATTTGTAGTGATGATTCTGTATCTGAAAAGTCAAACTAAACGAAGATTGTTGTTGGGGGCAAATTAGGGGTCCGAATTTTGTAACCTAACAACCGTGGCAATTACAACCCTAGGTTTAGTGACAAATCAATAAGAGATAACCGAAGCTGCAATTATAATCCAAACAGCCGAAAATAACAAGTTCTGGCGACATAAATTTTTAAGTCACAAAACAAGCTATTTTCATAACAAGAAAACCGAAAACAGCACACTCAATAGAGACACAACAGTGACAATTCCGATTTAAAACAGTCCAACAAATAATCAGCACTTGAAATTGTTTGTGACACAATAGGAGTGTCACTATCACAAACAATCAACCAAAAAGTCGCAAAAAGAGTGACAAAATCAGAAAACATGCAACAAGCTTAATCCGATTTTTCTCTTTTTCTTTTTGCGATTTTCTACTCTTTTCAAAACCAATTCTTTTTCCAAATTTTCCCAACAAGAAAATTTTGATTTCAGCTTTAAGATCAACACGGTTTAATTAGCTGAAACTCGAAATCATGCAATTTTAATTGCAAGAAGATGCCATCCATTCTCAAAAATTTCAAGGAACAATCATAGAGTAATTTTCATACAAGAAAGTTTAAGAGAAAGAAAACACCTTTTATGAGTTGGATTGGGTCACTCAATCCTCCTCCTTTCAACAAGCTCGCCTTGGCTCTGATACCAAATTCGATGTGAGCACTTCGAAGATGTCCTCGCAGGTGGGGAAAGTTGGCAAAGAAAGTTGACACTTGAAGAAAACAAACTTCCCCTCTTGATTTACTCGAAAATCACTTAGTTGATTTAAATGAGATTTAATCTACTTTAATCTTAAACTAACAGGATTAATGAGTTTGAACAATTCCAAACTATGTGGAACAAGTAACCTAATTTCTTCTAAGATCAGAACAAGTATAATTTTAACAATTCATGCAAAATACCAAAGTTCAAATAAAAAGGAGAGAACTCAAAAGTAAAGGACAAAATCTTACACTAATATAATCTTTAATCATATGAATTCTGAAGAGGGAATTCTCGACTGTACCTATTTATAGGTGAGGGGAGAATTCAAAAATTACAAGGAAAAGAAATAAGGAAAGGAAATAAAAGTGAAAACCAACTAGAGTTGGAAATTCCTTACAATTACCAAATCCAAAAGGATCATGAATTTGGAAGTAGAGTTTCGGTAATAGTACAAGTGTACCTTGTGCGAAATCCTCAAATAAAAAGGAAAATGAATGATGTAATTTCTGTTATGCTCAAGTTGAGTGAAAACCGAAATCACAAGAAGAAAAGGAATAGGAAACAAGGAAAAAGGAAAAAGGAAATCCTACTAGAATAAGTCAAGTGTAAGTTTTATGGAACTAAACTTATTCTATCATTACATTAAAAGAATTAGGAAACATGCACAATTCCCTTATCTTTCCAACACCCCTTAATTAACTTGCACAACAAGTAACTTCCTGGACAAGCAACTTGTAAATTCGCAAATGGGCTGGCCGAATTTGTTGAGCTTGGATGCTTGATAGATTCGGCTCAATTCTTGATGTATGCATGATTTAATGGATCACTTGGTTCGAAGAAGTCCACAGACTTCAAGAAACATTTTGCCTTTTACTTGCAGGCTTTTGAGCAGGATCATCTTCTTTCGTAAATGACCTTGCTGCCCTTCTTTTTTGTAGCTTGCGAATTGAGATTTCCCTTGACTCTGAAAGTGCTGACTTGGCTAGATTCGAGCTATGGATGTCCGCATCACTAATGCTGTAGCAGATTGGCTTGCAAGACAATCCAATTTTCCGCAGCAGAGATTCTCTACACTTGGTACGTGAGACGCACGTAAGGAGTTTAGGGGTTTATGCCTCCTAGACAAACAAGGTGTGCCTTACATTCGCCTAATGAAGACTTCTTATTTTTGCTAAATTGTATTATGCATCATGGTTTGCATACACAGCACACAAGAATGTTGTACACTTCACCATTCGAGGAAAAGGTCATTATATCCCCCTTCTTTTCGATGTAATTTTACTTTTTCATTTTAATAACACGGTAACCAATCCCGCCAGTCACATAATTAGCTGTTCTCCTAAGAAATTTTATAAATAAATAAAAAAACTAGTAAAAGTTGCATTTGCATGGCTCTTTAATTTTAAGGTAAGACTCATTATGACACCTTTGACCCACTTTAATTTTACGGAATTGTTATCAGTATGACACATTTTACTATTTGTAGGACACTTTTTTAAATTTTAGCCTGTGAAATTACCAAATTTCCCTTCCCTCTTATAAAGTAAAAAAAAAATTTTCACTGCTCCATTCCTTCTTCTCCAGTCGGCCTTCTTCCCCATTCCTTCTTCTCCATTTCTGTCGTCCGTGGCAAGCACTCCCGACCGCGAGGCTGTCCAACCACCGCCGCCGCTCCATCCCTCTTTGTCGACAGCCGCCTCTCCACACATCGGTTGGTGTTTTTTTTTTTTTTTTTTTCAGTTTTTAAAATTTTTTCCAATTCTACAAATTGCATTGAGTTGGTTGTTGTGAAGTTTATGGGAAAGTTTATGAATGCTTTCGGATGTTTTTTGCGTTTTCCGGCTGTTTTGTGCATAATTAATATGCAATTTCCATGCATGTATGTTGTTGGGATTTCGAGCCCTTTTTGAATGGAAATTTTGTGTTGAATCTTGAAAGATTGCATTGTATTGGTTGTGTAGTAATGTTTGTTAGTGGTTATGTTGCGTTTTCGGTTGTGGAGTTAACAAACCGGAAAATCACTTCGGGGAAGCGATTTTCCCAAAAAAAATCGCCACTAAGGGCGATTTTCCTTTACAAAATCGCCTCTTTCCGGCGATTTTTTGCTGGAAAATCGCCTAATCCAAGGGGATTTACCTAAGAAAATTGCCTAGATTAGGCGATTTTTTTAGGGAAAATCGCTTGATACAGGCGTTTTTCCCTAAGAAAATCGCATGTTTCAGGCGGTTTTCCCTTCTCTGGCTTGCTTTTTAATTTTTTTCCCTTTAATATGTCGTTTGGTTCTGAATTTTTTTTAATATTAATTCCTGTGCAACCTTGTAATTACAGATGGGGGATAGATTTAAAGGTAATATATTTCGTCAGACGGGAAAAAGATCCAAATCAGGAGAGAGTAGTAATCCGGAAACATCCTGGGAGAGTGGTATTCCGAACAAATCCGGGGAGCCTATTATTCCAGATGCGGAAAATGCCCCTCGTGTTCCTCCAACGGAGTCTGAGCGTTTGAGGAAGGTCGTGGCACGATCGCGAGCATCTTCTGCGACTGAGAATGTCACTGCTCCCATTACGGAACACTCAGTTCAACCTTCTGTCTCTGGAAATGAGCACATCGGTGCGTCCTTTATCGAATAACCTTTCGCACCGCCATTTTCAGATGTTGAAATGTCCCATGACGATGGTGATGACGAGGGGGCTTGTGGAAGAAGTGATGCTGAAGGGGCGAATACAAGCATTGAACCAACTAGGAGAGTAGGGAAAGGACAAATGGGCAGCGACGCTAGGGCAGTGATTGCAGGGTGGAAGGCTTACAGGGAGCTAGACCATCCGCTCGAAGGTGGTCCTGTAATCCTTGAGTTGCTTTTGAGTTTCAAAGGACACACTGCCTACCACGTTTGGCATGGAGAGGTAATTCTATGTGATGTATTCGAGCAATTAATTTTTTTCTAATTATATATGCTTCATTACTTGTGTTCAAAAGTGGAATAATAAAGTATTTTTGCATAGTTTAAATTTTTTTTTACAAAAGAAATGCTTTAAGAATTGTATCCCTCTGTTGTAATTCCATTCTTTACATTTGGTAGGAACGGGGGATATTGAAATGTCATAATGGGTCCGATCGCTTGAAAAATTGGCCAGGCGATGATGACACGAAAAAGCTTGTAGAGGGGTTCGGTTTGGACCATTTAGTACAGTGCATGCATGATGAGTTAGACGCCGCTCTACTCTGTGCCTTTGTGGAGAGGTGGCATCAAGGCAATGCTCATGGTAAGTACCTCATTCTTTTTGCGAATTTGTAATCTTTGACTAGGTAACTTTTGGTAAATAATTTATTAGTTAACGTCAAGTGTCCAAAAATAATTTTACAAATATAAGGAGAAATTTTTTTTAAAATTTTAGATGTAAGGAACAAAAAGATTTGTATACAAATGTAAGGGATAAAAAAAGTTTTTTTTTTCTAAGGGTAAAACTAAAATCTCATTGAAGACTACCCCACTTTCATATAAATAGTTTTATCAACTTCTTCGTGCAGCGACAAGTTCAGATCCAAAAGATTAAGAGAGGTAAAATATCTGGGCAAGAAAATGTCTTTTAATGCATACTATGATTTTAAAAATACTTTTATTTTAATTTATGGTGCGACATTAACTGAAATTCTCTTAAATTTTAATAAAAAAACTGGCGGGGCAATCACTGCTTCCCTCTCAATGGAAGCGTTCCCATTTCAATATTTATGTTTAGCCTTAGAGAAGTTTTCCAATTCCGTTTTAAACACTAATAAAAAGAACCTAATTAATACCAATTTGATACTCCTTCTGTCACAAGGTACGCTTTTCTAAAAAAGAAAAATATTTGTGTCGATAAATGAGTTTACTTTGTAGTTGTTTATATTACATACATTTACTGATATAATAATATGTGATGCGTAATTAATAACTAAAAAATATAGCCTTAAATTACTTATTTTAAGTTTTATACTTTATCACCTATAATAAGTTATATTACCCCTGTTTGAGTAGAAGAGTCCAGTTTGGAGAATGTGTAATTTTTTATGATTTATAAGGTACAATGCTCAAAATAAGTAATTTGTCACCATTTTCTTTCACTAATGTCTTTACTTTTCAAAGATAGATTTAATTGTACGTCACACATAATTTTATAAGTTAATGTCTGAAAATAAAAAAGAAATAAAATTAACAATTCTACAAACAGAGGAAAAATAATTTTCATGGTGGACTGTTTTGCTGGACGCACTGGACGGAAAGAGAGTACCATAATGTTGGCCATTCAAACTGTGGCTTCGGTTTGAGTTTTAGAGACAGCTGTTACTTTCCCATATTTTTAGCATAATAGCAAGAATTTATTATATTATCTAAATAGCCTTTGTCAAACTTTTAATTATAATTCTAATTATAATTCAACTTCTCCACGCAAGCTTTTCGTATCCATTGTTTCTCTGTGTTCTAGAAACTACTTATGTTTGCTGTATGCTGCTGATTTTTTTTTTTTTTTTTTTGCAAAAGTAGTCCGCATTTTCTTTCTCCTGGCCCACATTTTCTGGTCTCAAATTAATGACTGGCACCGGATCAGTACTGTTTCACCAAATTTGAACTACCAAGAAAACAAGCACATTATTGATTCTAATTGTTTTAGAATTTTCAGAACCACAAAGTTGAAGACAACCTTGAATCCACAATGTAATATTCATCTTTGTCGTCATTTTCAGCCTTATAGAAACAATAACGAAAAAAAACCCCTTAAAAACCTAATAACCAATCTTCCACTATAGTTACATTAAAAATAAGGTATTATCTCCGTTCCAATGTTAGTATTATTTTAGCATTTTTCACACCAAAATTATTAGTGTGATTTTATTTAATTTGAGTGATTATTATGTTTCAAAGAAAGTGATTACAACAAGTTATACCTTTAAAAATAGTTTTAAATGCATATGAAAAATGTATGCACCAACAAATTAGAAAGGTAATAAATAAGGGTAAATTTAGAACAATTGGTATAATTTCTTCTTAAGATGTTAAAATGAAACTTTTTAGCAACAAAGTTTTTAAACTAAAACGTCATTTATATTGGGATGGAGATAGTAATTGTGTGCCAATTGGTAAGTACGTTTCGGCGTCCACTTTTTCATTGTTGATGTTGAAGACTATGAATAGTCATTATATCAAGCGTACATCATGTTTTGTTGTTTGACGTGTTTCTTAGATATATTTATAGCTGGAACAGACACAGGTGCAGCTGCAATTGTTTGGGCGATGACAGCCTTGATGAAGGCATGCACCTTCATCTCGTAAGAGATTACAAGCTGAAATTAGAGCTTTGGTTGGAAAGAAAGGAGGATTAATAGGGGAAGAAGTACTTCAAGAACTTCCTTACTTAGACGCAGTGATAAAAGAAACCTTCAGATTATATCCTCCAGCACCAGTCTTAGTACCAAGAGAAACTATGGAAGATTGCAGCTTAGAAGGATATGATATTGAAGCGAAAACTATGGTTTTCATCAACGCTTGGGCTATTGCCAGAGATCCTACGAGTTGGGAAAATCCAGAAGATTTCGCTGCGGAGCGATTTTTGAATTGTGATATTGATCTGAAAGGAAATGATTTTGAGCTACTTCCGTTTGGGACAGGAAGAAGAGGTTGCCCCGGAATCCAATTAGGATTGACAACTGTGAAACTTGCACTTACCAATCTCCTTTACTCTTTCGATTGGGAATTGCCAGTAGGACTGAAGATGGAAGATATTGACACTGACGTATTGCCGGAATAACGATGCATAAGAAAACTCCTCTTTGCCTTGTGGCTAAAAAATATACTTAATTTAGGATGATGTGTCAAATTAGCCATAATATGTGAAATTTTTTTTGTTGTGTCAAATATACTCCTCTTCATCATAAATTAGCAATTATATGTGGAATTTTTGGGGGTTTTTTTTTCCCCAAAACAACATAGTTTAGAATAATAATTGTCAAAATAACACAAATGAAAATTATATTTCCTAAATGCTGCTGTTATTGCCAGAGCAATAATTAGCATCCAGAGCAATATTTTGTTCTTGTTCCTAAATTGCCCTTTATTTTTTTAAATCCTTTTCTGTCATCTTTTTTCATCATCTCTTTATCAATTTTAATTACGGTAAACTTCATATCTTCTTCTCCTTCATGTCTTCAACCTCTTCCAAATGGGCAGCGAGAATTTCCCAATTCTCAATCTATTTTGAATCTGATAAATTGATAAGAATCTGTAACCCCAACAATCACAAACACCCCACTTGTACATTGCAACAACTAAATCTGATTTCCTTTTTAATCTAATTACAAGTACCCATTAAGAATCCGTCGCCGCTGCAACCACTCTATCATCGTCGCCGCCGCCTCTACCACCATTCTCAACATGGAAGATAACAAACAAAAGACCCCGACAACATAAACATGATAATTGAAAGAAACAGAATCAAGACGAAAAAAACTTAGCAACACCTCACTTCTGGCGCCGCCGTCACCAACATATTGAACCCATAAAAATTTCAGGGACAATGGTAGAGAACCGCTGATGAAAGCAGCATAAAAAACAAATCACAGAATAAGGTAGCCACTTTTCCAACAGTCTATTTCAAAACCCACATTAGAAAGTTCCTACAATTTTGTTTGAAAACCCAGATGAGAAAGTAAGAGAAACACTCCGACAACACTCATCGAGTTTGGTGGATGCGGATGCTGATGGTGGCAGAGCTGATGACTGTAGTAGCGGTGGACAGATGTATCAGCGAAGGCAGCAGAACTGACGACACCAAGAAGGAAAAAGAAGAAGATAGCACGTGAAGAAGGGGAAAAATAAGAGATTGCACAATATTAGGAGTTTCAGAGATTAACAACGAGGGCAGTTTAGGAACAAGAATAAAATATTGCGCTGGCTGCTAATTAATGCTCTGGCAATAACAGCAGCCTTCCCTAAATAATATCTTATTTACCATATAGACATTAAGCAATCCAAGTGGCATTCAAAATTCTCAGTGGCTTCTTCGTCCTGTCCCCTGATGCCTTCTCTTCGGCTTCGCTTCACTTCATCTCCCCCAATCATGGCTGGGGTTTTAACGAGGCAGTAGGAATCTCTGGTATATCTCTTTGCTTTTCTTTGTTCCAATATACAGAACGGCTGGTCTCCATGCCTCCTGCAGCCCCAATCGTGTCTATTGTCTCTAGCTCCTTAATTTCCATTCATTGTTGTTGGTTGCGGGCCATCCTGTAAGACCCCGAAAAACAATAAGGCACTTGTAATGGGGACTATCGACAAACCGAGTTGAATTTGGGGTTCAAAGTGGGACTTTACTAAATTGTGGGGTTAACCTACAATTAAGGAATTCTAATTGTAGGAAAATTCTCAGTATTAAATAAACAGAATAAGAAATCAGTATAATAACTAGGTTTATATATACATGTCTATATGTATTAGAAGCCTAACTATTCCCGTACCGTGGAGAGTACTGGAACAGAGAAGCGGGCTAGCAGTAGGATTCGAATTCGAATAGGATATCGATAGCTACAGCAACGGAGTGCTTTCAAAACTGAAAGGGGAGTAGGGATAACCTACGACGCTTACCTAATCAACGACATATCCGTGATAGACTACGAAGCAAACCCAACTCCTCGCTATATCTTTCTGGCATTGTTGCTCTCATCGCTTACAAGATTGTTCCTTCCTTCCTCTCATCCCCTCCTGCGGGATCGGTTGCTGCTGCTGCACACACAGAAAGAAAGAAAACACTCTTAAGGAGAAAGGAGGACTGTCTTGCTTTTGCCGCAGAAGAGGCCTGTGCTCATCGGAACGTGGAGCGTACGTGGGTCCTACATAAGCAATTCTGTAGTCGGAGAAGAAGGGATTGACGACTGGAGTTCACCGTCGTCGAAAGAGAATCTGGTAACTCCTCGTTTCTATTATTCGTGGGTTATGGAACCATGAAGAGAATTCCATTAGCTGATTATCAATTATAATTTATGTCCTACGGATTAATCCACTGCAGCCATTCATAGTCGGAGCACGCAGCGTAAACAAAAGGAATGAGAGTTTGGGGAAATTATTTGGGTTGCGGAAGCAGGTAATGATGGTCCCTCTGAATCGTGCATGTGTATTATCAGTTAATTAGTTATAAACCCGTAATGGATTGAACCATGAATTTATGCATACATAGATATCTGTATAGATGTATAGATATAGGTGATATACATGAATAGTATAAATTTAGATATAGAATGAAAGTTGGCATGAAGTGAAACATATACTATTAATGGAGGAAGTATGCATGCATGTGCAGACCAGATAGTTATTATATATTATATAACTATTATACATGGATATAGATTTAAATATGCATCAGACAACTGAATCCATTAAGTATGAAGTTTAAGGATTGGGAGATACATATCCATGGCCATACTGGTCCTTGAGTTATTTTAAGAGAAAGAACATACAGAACCTGGTCTACAGGGATGCGTCTGTGCACACATTTAAGATACTGGACCGAAAAAAATTTATGTGGAACACCAGAAATACTGATCGGAGTTACTAATGCACTGGAGCTGATTTGTAATTAATGGAAGTTCGTTAAAAAGGTTGGCGCTTGAGTGTGCACACACCAACATAATTAGATAAGTGAGGAACCTTGTATGGGATATTGGTTTAAAGCTTTGAAGTGCATTCGGGTGGGTTTAGATTAAGAAAATGGTTATTAAGGAAGTTGCTTGCATAGATTACACACATAATATATATAGTATATATACTGATAGGTATATACATAGGTTGGGATATATATATATATATATATGTGTGTGAATACATTAATTACACACATGTGAATATAATAAAATAATTAACTAAAGGACCTACCCACTAATTGCATTGGACACGGGTTTGAGAAGAGTAAAGTCTAATAATTTGGAAATTTTGCAGGCTTTACTGAAGAGAGGGAAAACACTAATTCTCAAAGGTGAGAATTTCTCGCTATTTTCATTGCTTTCAAGTACATATAGAGTATATATAAATATATATAGATTGGGATTGACCCGGTCACTGAGGTTTCAAAATTAAAATGTTTTCCTTCACTGGGATTTTTAAATCTAAAGATTTCACTTTTATTGAGATTTTGAAATTTAAATATTTTCGTTTACTGTGCTCTCAAAATTTCTCACGCATATTTACTATCTACTGTTCTGTTTGTGTCTTGGCTTTTTGATTGTTTGCGTGATCGGGGCTGTACTTTATCACCCGGTCACTTTGTTGAAATTACTGTGTTACTGTATTTACTGTGCATACTGTATGCTATTACTGGTCGCCGGAGGCGTACTTTATCGCTTTGGTGACATTGGGATCCCAAACCCCAGTGGTTCGAACCGGCGAGGCCGGCGTTGGGCCTGATCGCTTGGTTAGACCCTGTGGGTACTGCAGGTTATCTCGAGATATACCACTACTGTGACGGCTTACTGATATACGGTTGGAGATATGGATTTGACGACTGAGAGTAGCTGTGATGATTTCGCGTGAACTCAGTAATGTATGGATTCCCAGTGGGACGTTACTGACAATTTACCTCTATTAAGTTATTTATTGAACGTCGTCGAATTGACTAACATTTGTTCTACTGTTACCGTGGGCGAGAGCCCTGATGATGCCTAGTCGACCACACTTAGGAATGGCTTCTAAAGGGGGGTCGGGGTGGGGTGTCACACTTCCAGATTTTACTACATAATGCACAAGATTGTATTATTAATTCTTCGTCCTGTGCACTTTTGAACCATTCAGTGGCGGAAGAGTAACCAGAACGAACAGAAGATAGAAATGGGGAGACAGTAGAACCAAAAAAAAGAAGGCATCCTAAATTATTAGCGTTAAATTCTTTCTAAATTTTACCATTCCTTGAACGGATTTAGTATAAATATTGGTTAATAATTCTCCAACAGCCGCAAATAGCAGAAAAATCCCAAGCCTAACCCAACTATTTCAGGCCATGATTGGGGGTGATGAAGTGAAGCGAAGCGAAAGAAAAGACAAGGATGAACGACTTTGACTAAGAAGCCACGTTAGAATTTTGAATGCTACTTGGATTGCTTAATGTCTACATGGAAAATAAGATGCTATTTTGGGAAAATAATTTTCATTTGTGTTATTTTGACAGTTATTATTCTAAACTATGTTATTTTGAAAAAAAAAAAAAAAGACTCGGAAATTTTGTTGGTGTCAAATTATTATTGGATGGTTATCCCACATCATATATCTGATGTGTATACATCAGTTGCGTGGAATAATTTCTCGCAATTGTTGGATACTCCACCCGTTTCATTTTATTAGAACATTTTCTTTTATTTCATTTTTTTTAATAAAACAAAGAACTCTTAAAATTTTTATCTATTTTATCCTTATAATGTATGATATACAATTAACTCACATCTAGAAATAAAAACATGAGTTGAATAAATATGGACAAATTAGCTTTTTTAAATGTTATACCTTAAAATTTATAATAAGTTGTAGAAATTTTAAATTGAATTTTTCTAATGGCATGAGTGAGTGTATATCAAAGCTATCTTTTCCTAAATCTATTTATGTGCATTTCATTTATTTCAATAAATCATTCGTCACTATTTCATTCCACACTACTACAAAATAGAGCTTTAACGGCTGCGGTTTAACGGCGGAAAAGAGAAAACCGCCATTATAAAAGAAATACGGACTTCTTAAGGCGATTTTCAAATAAACTGCCGTAGAAAGTCCCTTTCTATGGCGGTTTTCAATTAACTGCCGTAGAAATGAACTTTCTACAGCAGTTATAAGCAAACCGCCGTAGAAGGGGACTTTCTACGGCGGTTTGTCTCAACCGCCGTAGAAAGACACTTTCTACGGCGGTTTTCATATAAACCACCGTAGAAGGCCATATGAAAACCGCCGTTTTATTGACGTATTTAACCCTAAATAACAACGTGTAGCTACATATCGCGGCCGAAATTCTTCTTCTCCAAATTTCTACTACGGTTTTACACATTTGATGTAAAGAATCGTCATTTGAAACTAAAATTTACCACTTTAAGGTTAGCAACTTCTAAAATTTCTCAGTAATTGATTATTCTTGTACTTTGGATATGTGTATATTGAATTTATTTTTATTTATGGTAGAGTGAAAATTAAAGTTACAATCCATATATAAGGTGAACATTAGTATTGTGGAACCCTATGTAGTTATACTATGTTGTTTGTTGGTGATGTGATATGATTTATAGTGTTTGGTTTTTATTGGATGCATGATGTTCATATAATTAGCACTACTTACAATTTTTGGATTATTTTTTTATGCATTGCATGTGTTTGATAAAATGTGTAAATGAAAAACTTATGGGTTCTTCTTCATTTGATTATGTCTATTGTGCATGTGTTGGTTATGCATTATTTTTTTCATTGAGGTTTTATATTAGTTTTGATTATATGAGTAACATTAGTATGACATGTGCTAAGACAAGCATGCAACTTGATACTTTCTACATTGTTTATTGAATTATTATTTGTTTTTTTTAATTATTTCAAGGTGTTAGTTATGGATGGATCGAAATATCTTGTTGTATGGTGATCAGACCTCCGATTTGTATGCGAAAGAAGTTGAGAATTTCATTGAATTTGCTTATAAGAATACAAAGTACATCCATTGTCCGTGTAAAGCTTGTAAAAATGGTGTGCGGTTTGATAACTCATATACAATAAGATTCCATTTATATCGGAATGGATTTGATCATTCTTATAAATTGTGGATTTGGCATGGTGAAAGTATTGACAATTTTTACGAGGAAAGAAAATCTCATGCAAAAGGAGATTATGGGAGTACTAGAGATCGATTAGATGACATGATTGAGGATGTGCCGAGGATTTTGCTGATAAATTGGAAGTTCTTGCTTCCCTTTTGGGTGACAATAAGAAGCCTCTATACAACGGTTGCACTAGATTTACACGCTTGTCTAGTGTTTTGAAGTTGCTTAATTTGAAAGCGACAAATGGGTGGTCAGATACTAGTTTTATAGCCTTATTGAGGGTATTGAAACATATGCTTCTAGAAGATAATGAACTTCCAGATCGAATTTATGAAGTGAAAAAAATATTGTGTCCAATGGGTATGGAGTATAAGAAGATCCACGCTTGCCCAAACGATTGCGTCCTTTACAGAAATGAGTATAAGGATTTATTGCTTTGTCCTAAGTGTAAAACTTCAAGATACAAAAAGAAGCAGCTATGTGATGAGGTTGAAGACAGTACTGATGCGTAAAAGAAGGGGTCGCCGGCTAAGGTTCTGTGGTATCTTCCTATAATACCAAGATTTAAACGGTTGTTCGCTAATGCAGAAGATGCAAAACATATGACATGGCATTCAGATCGGTGTATTCCCAGTGATGATGACAAGATGATAATGCATACATCAGACTTGAGTCAGTGGAAAAAAATTGATTCAATGTATCCTTCATTTGGGGGAGAAGCTAGAAATTTGAAGCTTGGTTTGTGTACTGATGAAATGAACCCATTTGGCAGTCTGAGTAGCATACATAGCTCATGGCCGGTGATGTTGGTTATTTACAATATGCCGTCTTACTTGTGTATGAAGCGCAAGTATATACTTATGTCTCTAATGATTTCAGGCCCACGACAACCAGGAAATAACATCGATGTGTATCTTGCTCCTCTTATTGAAGATTTGAAAAAGTTATGGGATGAAGGTGCACTTGTGTTTGATGCATACCGTCAAGAAATGTTCACATTATGTGCCATGTTGTTCTGTACCATTAATGATTTTCCTGAATCTGGGTACTCTGTTAAAGGGCATACAACATGCCCTATATATGAGCAGAGTACAGATTTTTGTCAGCTTGCTCATGGGAGGAAGACAGTAAACCTTGGGCATCGTAGATTTCTTCCCGAGACTCATCCGTATCGCAGTATGAAAAGAGCATTCAATGGATTTCAAGAGTTTAGAAAAGCTCCAGAACCCTTGAGCAGGCCAGAGGTGAAAGCTCGTGTGACGGACATTAATGTGGAGTTTGGAAAACCTTCGGAGTCAAGCAATAATGATACATGTTGTTGGAAGAAAAAATCCATCTTTTTTGAACTTTCATACTGGGAGAACTTGGATGTCAGACATTGTCTCGACGTTATGCATATCAAGAAAAATATTTGTGAAAGTGAAAACCCAATTATCAATAGCAACCTAAGAAGAACCTAAGAGGGGGAGGGGGTGAATTAGGTTCTTGACACTTTTAAAAATATTTCTTCTACAAAGAAGAACTTTGAAAAACTATTTTCAAAGACAAGTGTAAAAACAATTTTACAAAGTGAGGTGTGTGATTAATGATTTGAAAATCATGAAAGCAAAGTAAAGGAAGACAAAACACAACCAATTTAGAGTGGTTCGGATTCCCCTTCAATCCTAATCCACTACCCAAGTTCTACAACTTGGGATTTTCTAACCCTCTCAAATGAATCACTTAAAGGTGTAATTCAAACCTTTACAAATGCCAAAATTCTACCTCTAGAATTTAGGACTTCACACACATGCCTAATCTAACTCTAGACTTAGGACTTCTTTGCTTAATCTAGCTCTAGACTAAGACTCCTTTGCCTAATGGCTAACAATGAATCTTTTGCCCCCGCTCCTTCCTCAAGGACTTAGGGTCTTACTCAAGACTTCATTGCCTAGCTAATAGGACTTTTACACTTCTTTCTCCTTCTCTTCAATCTCCCCCTTTCTTCTTACCTAACTCTTTGCTCAAGAGATTAGGACTTTGCCTCACATACAATGTGCCTACAACACTTACTCAAGTGTTTAGGACTTCCTCAAAGTATTTACAATGATGACAAACTCCACAAATGGAGTTTACAACAACCTATGACAAATGGGCACAAATGCCTCTTTCTAATCCTAACTCACAAGCTAATTTGACAATTAAATGTATGAAATAAAGCTCTTGAAGTGTGTTTGAGTGTAGGAGACTTGTTGGGGATGATTCTTCATCATTTTCGCAGCTTGGGGTATTTATAGAAGTGGCAAAATGGCTTACAACGGCTCTCCAACGGCTCTCTAACGGCTAGTTTCAGAAAAAGTCTTTTCTGACACAATATCGGTTATAACCGATTTGTGATCGGTTAAAACCGCTATTCCTCTCGGGTTGTGTTTTCTTCTTTCTTCATTTGTTTGCCATTTCTTCGTTTGAACTCCGTTTTCTTCGCCGTTTTTTGCGTTGGTCTTCTTTTGAATTTTTCTACATTTTCTCACTTAGAAATAAAACCGTTAAATTAATTCTCATATTTGTTAACTCATCAATCAAAATAAAGATTAAGACCAACCGGGTCTAACAGAAAGCCTGTTAGGTACGCTTCTGAACATACCTGGTAAACTAAGGAAGATTATAACTCGAGACTTGATATGGTTGATATGAACATAAGATCAAATTTAGCACCGGTAGCTCGAGGACAATGGACATATCTACCCCCTGCCTGTCACACTTTGTCCAGAAAAGAGAAAAAACAGCTGTGTTCGAGTTTGAGTAGCATCAAAGTTCCATCCGGATATTCTTCAAATGTAAGTAGACTTGTTTCCGTAAAAGATTTAAAACTTGTTGGTTTGAAGTCTAATGATTGCCGTGACTTAATGCAACAATTGTTGCCTATAGCTATTCGCTCGATATTTCCCAAGCATGTTAAGTCCAGTATAACAAGAATTTGTTTATTCTTCAATGCTATATGTAGCAAGGTTATCACGCACGAAATACTTGATCAGTTACAAGATGAAATAATTGTTGTCCTTTGTCAATTAGAAATGTATTTTCCACCCGCCTTTTTTGATATTATAGTACATTTGGTTATTCATTTGGTTAGAGAGATAAAAATCTACTGGCCTGTTCATTTGCGATGGATGTATCCATTCGAGCGATATATGAAAGTCTTTAAGGGGTATGTTAAGAATCGTTATCGTCCTGATACTAGTATTGTTGAAGGTTATATAGCTGAGGAGGTAATTGATTTTTGCACTGAGTACTTGGCCGATACAGCATCAATTGGAATATCTAAGAATCGGCACGATGGGAGGATTACAGGTATGGGCACAAGGGGAGGAAAAATGTTGATGTGAACCCTTGATTTCAACTTGTGAAAACAAGAACTCAATGTGGAAAATTGCCAAGGAAAGTCTGTATGCAAGACGCAGCTCTCAAAACTCTAGAATCCTAACCCTTGGATTCGGCAGACTACTAATTTAACAAGTTAAATTAAACACGCAATTCGAACCAAGTGGAGAATAATAGAAACGAAACAAAGCATGAAATTAGATAGAGCAATTATCTAATTAGCCTATAGTTTATGTACTTTAGCAATTAACAAAGCATGCAAATTACTTAAGCCAAAATAAAGAAGAGTGAATAATAAAGTATAAACTTTCATTCAATTAATCACTGTTAAATAATGAAGTGCAGCACCCCTATTTATAGGTGTAGATGCACGAAAATACAAGAGAAAATAAGGAAAGAAAAACATAAAATTGGAACTTAATCAAGAGATTAAGTAACTCACAAAAATCAGCAAGAAAAAGGAACTTACTTGCTGAAAAAGTAAAAGAAAAGAAGGAAAAATTTCTTCTTCCATAAGGAAAGGTCGTGAACGAAATTCTCAAGGAAAAAGGAAGGAAAAATTCAGATTTTACCTTTAAAGAAAAGGGAAAACCGAAAAATAAAGGAGAAAAGAAAAAGAGGAAACTATGAAGAGAATTAGGCAACATGCACAAAACCTTAATTCTCCTCCTAACCCTAACCCTAATTGTGAATTGCTTCTCCTTGGGCTTGGGCTTGGGCTTGGCCGAATGTGGGTTCATGGAGTGGGCTTGATGGATTCGGCCAAATTGATGTAGCATGATGATGTAGATGTAGGAAGCTTCTGGAATCTTCTGGAAGCTTCCGGAATCATTTCAGAAGCTCAAAAAACATTTCACTTCTAAAATTCTTCAAACTTTATGAAATCTCCATTTCTTCATTAGAAAGACTTGTAGTTACCATTTCCACCATTTTTCCTTAGCTCGTAAATACCATTTCCACCATTTGCACAGCTTGGAAATACCATTTCCACCATTTCCTTAATTGGAAAGACTAATATTCACCATTTCCACCTTGATGGAGAGTAGGGTAACCCTTGTAAGCTTTCTTTCCTTCTCATTGAGTTCATTGGAGCTGGATATGAGCTGGGCTTCTGTAGCACACCTTTGAACAAAGTTTGCAAGGTCTGCTTTGAGCTTTGAAGTCCTCTTGCGAGTCATCGGCCCAACTATATCAACGAATGGATCTTTCTGATATGGACTTGGATCGTGGAGCATTGGTGGGCTTCGATGAAGCACTCGAACCTCAGCTGCACTCTCTGCACCATCTTCTGGATCTCCTTGAGCTGGACTTGTCGATGAGCTAGGGGCGTTCACATCATCCCCTCCCGGTTGAAAAGGATTTGACCTCGAATCTACATCCTGATCATAATCAAATGGAGACAAGTCAGCAATATTAAAAGAAGAACTAACACCATACTCACCTGGTAAGCCAAGCTTGTAAGCATTATCTCCCATTTTGGACACAATTTGAAAGGGTCCATCGCCTCGTGGATGAAGTTTCGTCCGTCGAGCTGCGGGAAACCTTTCTTTTCTCATGTGAACCCAAACCCAATCTCCTTGTTCCAAGTTCACAGCCTTACGCCGACGATTTGCATCTATAGCATACTTAGCATTTTTCTTCTCGAGATGAAGTCAAACTTTCTCGTGAAGTCTTTTGACGGTTTCTGCTTTCTGTTCACCATCCAGGTTTGTTCCTTCAGGGGCAATGGCAGTAAATCCATGACCGTCAACGGATTGAAACCGTAGGCAGCTTCGAAGGACGAGAAACCTGTTGATGAGTGCTTCGATCTATTATAAGCAAACTCAGCAATCGGCAATACCTGTTCCCAACATTTAAGATTAGACTTAATCAGTGCTCGCAACAAATTCCATACAGTTCGGTTGGTCACCTCAGTTTGACCATCCGTTTGTGGATGACTAGAAGTAGAAAACAACAATTTAGTTCCTAATCTAGACCACAAAGTTTTCCAAAAATAACTCAAGAACTTAACATCCCTATCAGATAAATTGTGCTTGGAACTCCATGAAGTCGAACTATCCCATGAAAGAATAAATCTGCAACATGTCTAGCATCATCTGTTTTCCTACAAGGAAGAAAATGAGCCATCTTAGAAAACCTGTCCACCACAATGAAAAGTGAGTCATTACCTCTTTGAGTCCTCGGCAAACCTAGAATAAAATACATAGATATGTCAGTCCAAGGCAGAGTTGGAATAGGCAAAGGCATGTAAAGACCATGAGGTTTAGATGTAGACTTAGCCTTCAAACAATTAATGCAACGTGAGCAAATTTGTTCTACATCTTTTCACATTTTAGGCCAATAAAAGTGTTCCTTTAACATGTCAAGTGTCTTAGTTACACCAAAATGACCCATCAACCCCCCATTATGTGCTTCACGAACCAGTAGTTCCCTAGATGAACTATGTGGAATGCATAACTTATTTTCTTTAAACAAGAACCCATCATGTCTAAAGTATTTCTGAAATGCACCATGTTCACATGCTTCATATAAAGTTGAAAAATCAGGATCAGAAGCATACAAATCTTTGAGATATGAAAACCCTAATGAAGAATGTTCAAGTAGAGTAAGAGCTTCATACCTTCGAGACAGTGCATCAGCCACCATATTCTCTTTTCCCTTCTTATATTTAATAATGTAAGGAAAAGTTTCAATGAAAGCAACCCATTTGGCATGACGCCTGTTTAACTTACCTTGTCCCTTTAAGTGTTTAAGGGACTCATGGTCAGAATGCACAACGAACTCCTTGGCCATCAAGTAGTGTTGCCAAGTCTCAAGTGCCCTGACCACAGCATAGAGCTCCTTGTCATAAGTAGGATAATTCAAGGCAGCTCCCTTCAACTTCTCACTGAAATAGGCAATAGGTTTACCTTCCTGCATCAAAATAGCACATATACCTATACCTGAAGCATCACACATAAGTTCAAAAACTTTATCAAAATCAGGCAATGCTAAAACATGTGCATGAGTGAGATCATGCTTAAGAACAGTAAAGGCATTTTCTTGGGCTTGTCCCCACAAGAACGGTACATTTTTCTTGCACAACTCGTTCAAGGGTGCGGCCTTAGTAGAAAAATCCTTCACGAACCTTCTATAAAATCCAGCAAAACCATGGAAAGATCTTACCTGTGAGGCTGAACTTGGTGTAGGCCATTCTCGAATAGCCTTTACCTTGGTGTCATCAACCTTAACACCAGCTTTAGAAACAACAAAACCGAGAAAAACAACCTCGTTCACACAGAAGGTACATTTATTCACATTGGCATAAATTTATGTTCATGTAATTCAATCAACACCAATTTAATATGCTCAACATGCTCAATCATGTTTCTACTATAGATCAAGATATCATCAAAATAGACAACAAAAATTTTCCTATGAACTTTCTAAGCACATGATTCATTAAACGCATAAAAGTACTAGGTGCATTTGTTAACCCAAAAGGCATTACTAACCACTCATATAACCTAAACTTGGTTTTAAAAGCAGTTTTCCATTCATCTCCTTCCTTCATTCTAATATGATGATAGCCCTATGTGAGATCTATCTTAGTGTAAACTGTAGAACCATACAAATCTTCAAGCATGTCATCAAGCCTAGGAATAGGATGCCTATACTTAATGGTAATCTTATTAACAGATCTACAGTCCATACACATTCTCCAAGTACCACCTTTCTTAGGAACAAGTATAACAGGTACCACACAAGGATTTAGAGATTCTCTTACCTGCCCATTGGCAAGCAACTTCTCAACCTGGTTCTGTAATTCCTTTGTTTACTCAGGATTTGCTTTGTAGGTTGGACGATTAGGAATAGATGAGCCAGGTACAAAATTAATCTGATGTTTAATGCCACGAAGAGGGGTCAATCCAGCCGGCAACTCTTCGGGAAAAACATCTGCATATTCCTGCAAGAGAAATTGGACTTCCATAGGGAGATCCCTAGGGATTTCGTCAGGGTTAGCACAATTATCTTTAGCAACAAGAATAATTACACAGCTATTCTGAGCTAACACTTGCTCAACATCTCCTATACTAGCAAATAAACTATTCTTAACTTCTTTTGAAGGCTTATCAGAGTTCGCCTTACTACCCGTTACAATTTCTTTACCCTTTTCCTTAGCTTGCAGCTTTTCGGACCCCCACTGGGCGAGCTTGTCCTTCATCTGAATAGATTCAGCACGAACTTCTTGGGGTGAAAGTGGTAGAAATGTATGGATCTTGCCCTGTTGACAGATCGAGTAGGTGTTGGCAACTCCATCATGCGTCGCCTTCATGTCGAATAGCCAAGGTCGTCCTAGCAGAATATGACATGCCTCCATGGGGAGAATGTCGCATGTCACCTGTCCTTCGAACTTACCAATAGAAAAAGTGATCCGAACCTGCTTAGTCACTCTATAGCCATCCGAGCTGTCGAGCCATTGAAGCTAGTACAGATGAGGATGGTTGATTGTGGGAAGTGTCAGCTTCTCGACCATGTATTCACTGGCCACATTGGTGCAACTTCCGCCATCAACTATCAGAACACAAATACCGCCATTAACTTTAGTACGGGTATGGAATATAGCGGTCCTTTGATCAGTATCCTGGATAACAGCAGTAGTCAAAGTACGAGTAACAATTGCCAGGTGAGTGTTGTCTTCTGATCGATGAACATCTGCTTTAGTATCAGACTTGCTGTTATCATTCAATTCAGAAAAGGGATTGACATCATCATTATCCTCTTCTTCTTCTTCTTCGGAAGCATACTCACCATCTTGTCCCAACATAACTCTGCAGACATTAGGGCAATCTCGCATGTAGTGGCCACGACCAGAACATTTATGGCAAGTGATATTACTGATAGACGGCTTAGGAGTAAAAGGGGACTTAGCTGAAGAAGCAGGAGTTGATTGAGCAGGCTGAATAGCTTTCTTCTCTGAGTAGAATGGCTTCTTTGCTGGAAAGGATGGCGATGCCGGAGTCTTCTTTCATTGATTGTTGGCAGGTGTTCGAACAGGTGGAACAGTCTGCAGGTACTCCTCCATCACCCTGGCTTTATGCAACATATCAGTTAAAGAAGCAGCATTCTGCAATTCAACTACCAAAGCTATCCCACGATTAAGCCCACTAAGAAAACAATCCATACTAGCACCCTCATCTTCTATTACATTAGCCCAAATTTTGGCCATCTCTAACTTTCTAAAATATTCATCAACAGTTAAAGTCCCTTGCACAAGAGTATGTAATTTATTATACAATGCACGAAAATAATAAGCAGGTACAAAATTCTTGCGCATTTCCGTTGTGAGATCAAACCAATTAATAGGGGGTGCACGAGCACGCATGGGCCTGGTGTTCCGTCTCATGTCCATCTGCTGATTCCACCAAACAAGAGCATAGTCGGTGAAGTTCACGACGGCGAGAGGATCCTTCCTATGTTCGGGAACTGAGTGAAGCTCAAAGATCTGCTCCATCTTGATCTCCCAGTCTAAGTATACTTCTGGGTCCGTACCTCCGGCGAAAGAAGGCACAGATGTCTTCAACTGACTTAGACCCTCAAAGGACTTGCTGGAACCATCTTGAGGAGTTTCAATGTTCTCCTCCTCCACCACGGGGTGATGAGCCTGGGTGGCTGATGAGGATATCCAGGGCTAAAACAACACACATTATGAGTCAGAATCTACGAAGCCAACCTGAAGGCAAAACGCCTTGGAGCAAAAAGAAGGAAAGGGTCAACTTGCAACTCTTCTAACCATCTTTAAGAAGAGGCGCAAATCACCAAGTCCTAATGAAGAAGAAGGCTGTTTCTTGAAGACACTGGAAGGTTCTTGGACGTGAAAGAGACATTTCTTGAAGTTCTTGATTTTCTTGAAAATCTTGAATTTCATATTTTGCAGAATCTTGAAGAATCTTGAAAATCTTGAAAAATCTTGATTCCGAAATGATTCCGGGAGGTTCCAGAAGATTCCGGAAGCTCCCTACACCATTCCATAATGCAACGCCAACATTGGGCCGACCCAAATTCATGGAGTCCATTCCACACCAATTCAGATCGGCCAAGCCCAAGGAAAAGCCCACACGGCCAGCTCAATTAATTAGGGTTACAACTTAATTAATTAGGGTTGAAAGTTAAAGGTTAAGGGTTTTGGGAAAAATAAGGATTTGTGCATGTTTCCTTATTTTGCCCTTAGTTTAATTAGTTTCCAAAAAGGGTTCCTTCTTGATCTCCTTTTTGGGAGTAGGATTTTTATTCTTTCCTTATTGTTTTTAAGTGTAAAATTCGGCTGCCTCTTAACAAAAAGGGGGTGAACGAAATTTACTTACCTTTTCTACCATTACCCACTTTTTCCGGGTTTGGTATTGTAAAAGAAATTAACCTCTTGGTTAATTTCTAATTCTAATTCTTTTCCTTATTATTTTCTTTCTTATTTTCGGCCATCCCTACCTCTATAAATAGGGCAGCCGTGCATAATAATAAACAGAGTATTTCAGATCAAAAACTTAGTGTTTGAGATACCTCATTTTATTGCTTTATGTATTTGCATGTTGTAGTTTACATAATTGCATGAAACTTAGCCTTTTAGGTTCTTGCTCTACCTAATTGTTCGCATGTTTCACACCTCTTTTCTTGCACTTGGTTCGAGTTTATAAACAAATTGGTCAGGATAGTTTATCCCTTGTTTTATCAATTCCGAACGTGAGTTAAAGGTTTGTAAGAGCTTGTCACTTAACCACAAGGTCCTTGGCAACATTATCCGCATGTGTACAACCGTCCACATCAGTGGCCCTGAGTTCGGCGACCTCACTACTTAGGTCAGTGAACTGAGTGTTGAACTGATTGGTCAAATTTGCAATCGCAGCCAGGAGTTATTCATTTCTGATGTTAGAACTACCCCCTGACATGGTAACCAGAAAAGATCCTGCTAAGAACAAGTAAAAGTGAGTAAAAGTAACCTTACTCACTTGTCCCCCTAGTGCCCTCCTAACGAACTACACACAAACCCTATGTATCGCTCTTTAGGATTGGCAGCCCTTGTATGCTGTAACACTCAGCCTTTTACCTCAGTCCTGTAGAAAGTTTTCACAGATTACTTTGGCAAAGGTAACAAGCAACAGTTAACCACACAAGCACAACAACTATATAGGAAAGTAGCAAAAAAAAAATTTGAAATAGACACTTGGTTCTATTTTTGAAAAACACCTTGTAAAAAAAAAAATGAATTTTTGTAGTATAGCTCAAATAAGAAGTACACCGATAAGGAACTTTCGGGGAGAAGCCCTCAAAGTTCAGAGATAATGACAGTGCACGAAGACAAGATTCAAGCTATATTTTCAGAGTAAATGTACAAGGTAGCACAAAAAGGTTAACAAGGCTAAAGAAGCAGGGCAATTCAATTGAAGAACAAGAACAATTAGCAGATTTGAAACAAATTAGGAAGTACTTAAACTACCCAAGATGTGATCACCCTCCCAATAGATAATTAAGAAACCAATTCCCACCAATTATCCAAGTTTTTTTCGAAAATAAGAGTCCTTTACGCAACCAGAGCCAAGTGGCGGAAAAATTCCTCAGATTTTCGAGTGTAGTGCTGTGGGGAGTAGTGTCGGTAATCGAACACTATCAACTTTGCAAGTACACTTTAAACCTTGGAGAAACAATTCTTACTCAATTTTTTCCACAAAGACACAAGCATGCGAAAAATTATCCCTTTAAGCAATTTTTAGAAAATTTTTGCAACACTACGAGACAATTTCAAGAATCCAATATATTTTCAAGAATTCAAAGCTAATGTATCAAGCATAGGCATACCAATCACAGTTGCAACAAAGTGAGCTGCTTAACATCAACTGCAAAACTCACCACAATTACAAACGAGGGATAAAAATCGCAAAACAGCCCAATCAACCCAAACAAAATAGCAAAAACCGAACAGGCTCTTTCAACTTCTTTTCGCTTTCTTCTTCTTCTTTTTTTTTTGTTCGGGTGCCCTTTTTTTTTGTGCTTTTAAATTTGGCTTTAAAGATCACAAGCAGCAGCAAAAACCGAAATTAAAGGGATTTAAGAAAAAAAAAATTTCTTAAAAAGGAGCAATCTTTTCCACAAAAATCAGAACTTAAAGTAGAGTTAAGGAAAAGAAAACACCTTATAAGTTGATCGGGTTACTCCAGCCCCTTCTTGTCGAGCAAACAGCCAAGGCTCTGATACCAATTAATGTGAACCCTTGATTTCAACTTGTGAAAACAAGAACTCAATGCGAAAAATTGCCAAGGAAAGTCTGTATGCATGACGCAGCTCTCAAAACTCTAGAATCCTAAACCTTGGATTCGGCAGACTACTAATTTAACAAGTTAAATTAAACACGCAATTCGAACCAAGTGGAGAATAATAGAAACGAAACAAAGCATGAAATTAGATAGAGCAATTATCTAATTAGCCTATAGTTCCTGTACTTTAGCAATTAACAAAGCATGCAAATTACTTAAGCCAAAATTAAAAAAAGAGTGAATAATAAAGTATAAACTTTCATTCAATTAATCACTGTTAAATAATGAAGTGCAGCACCCCTATAGGTGTAGATGCACGAAAATACAAGAGAAAATAAGGAAAGAAAAACATAAAATTGGAACTTAATCAAGAGATTAAGTAACTCACAAAAATCAGCAAGAAAAAGGAACTTACTTGCTGAAAAAGTAAAAGAAAAGAAGGGAAAATTTCTTCTTCCATAAGGAAAGGTCGTGAACGAAATTCTCAAGGAAAAAGGAAGGAAAAATTCAGATTTTACCTTTAAAGAAAAGGGAAAACCGAAAAATAAAGGAGAAAAGAAAAAGAAGAAACTATGAAGAGAATTAGGCAACATGCACAAAACCTTAATTCTCCTCCTAACCCTAACCCTAATTGTGAATTGCTTCTCCTTGGGCATGGGCTTGGCCGAATGTGGGTTCATGGAGTGGGCTTGATGGATTCGGCCCAATTGATATAGCATGATGACGTAGATGTAGGAAGCTTCTAGAATCTTCTAGAAGCTTCTGAAAGCTTCCGGAATCATTTCAGAAGCTCAAAAAATATTTCACTTCTAAAATTCTTCAAACTTTATGAAATCTCCATTTCTTCACTGGAAAGACTTGTAGTTACCATTTCCACCATTTTCTTAGCTCGTAAATACCATTTCCACCATTTGCACAGCTTGGAAATAGAATTTCCACCATTTCCTTAATTGGAAAGACTAGTATTCACCATTTTCACCTTGATGGAGAGTAGGGTAACCCTTGTAAGCTTTCTTTCCTTCTCATTGAGTTCATTGGAGCTGGATATGAGCTGGGCTTCTGTAGCACACCTTTGAACAAAGTTTGCAAGGTCTGCTTTGAGCTTTGAAGTCCTCTTGCGAGTCATCGGCCCAACTATATCAACGAATGGATCTCTCTGATATGGACTTAGATCGTGGAGCATGGGTGGGCCTCGATGAAGCACTTGAACCTCAGCTGCACTCTCTGCACCATTTTCTGGATCTCCTTGAGCTGGACTTGCTGATGAGCTAGGGGCGTTCACAGCAAATGTTTACGCCTTCTAATGTTGAATTGATGAAGGCGCATCTCTACGTATTGCGCAATTCTGAAGAAGTTGAGCCCTATGTGAGAGACCATATGCATTCAATAAGAAAGTCTTATCCTGCTTGGACGGATCAAAATGTGCTCAATGAACATATTCGGACATTTGTCAATTGGTTTGGTAATGCTGTCATGGGCAAAGACGTTTCAGAGACATTAAAATGGTTGGCATTTAAGCCCAGCTATGTGGTACGAGCATTTTCAGGCTATGACATAAATGGATATTCATTTGCTACTAAGAGACAAGATGAGAAGAGCACGGCACAAAACAGTTTTGTTACATTAATCTCGGAAGCTTTACATGTTTCTAGCAGGAAGGATAAAAATCCAATGTATGCAAGCATGGCATATTACGGGGTGATCGAAGATATTTGGGAGCTTGACTATATTTCTTTCAAAGTAGCTATATTTCGATGCAAATGGGTTGATAGCAATAATGTGGTTAGAACTGATGATCCATTGGGTTTTACCTTGGTTGACCTTAATCGAGAGGGTTTCAAGGGGGAACCATTTATACTTGCATCGTAGGCAAAACAGGTTTTTTATATCACCGATCCTTGTGACGAACATTGGTCTGTTGTTCTTCATGGTAAACAACATCACGGAGTGGAAGGGATTGATACAGAAGAAGGCGAGCCCTTTCTCTAGTGGGTTACCTAAATCGACAGCAGTTGAAGAAGATAGGGAATTTGATAAATACATACTTCGTGATGACCACAGCAAAGGATTATGGTTCGAGGATCAAGTTTCCCATAAGAGAAAGAGAATATGTTAAGAATCATTTTCAGGTATATTGTTTGTTTTAGGGTTGTGTGTGTGTGTGTGTGTGTGTGTGTGTGTGTGTGTGTATTTATATATGTATATTTGATTTTAATGAAACTATGGACATAATTTTATAACAACATTTATTTCTATCCTTCTTAATTACTATCTGATTGAAATAGGTCACAACTTGGATGAAGCCGCGCAATCACGGGATAAAATTTTCAGGGAACTGCATATATCGAAATGTTTAGTAATGAATTTGTTATTGCTGGAAATTGTGTGAAGCTTTTGTGTTGATGCTAGGATGACAGGGTGTTTTGGTTAAATTTACAGGGGAGACTCTGTCGAAATTGATTTGAAACTGAATTCTGTATTAGTTGAAGTTGTTGGATTCTTACTGAAGTATTTAATTATGTGCATATCCTTGACAGAGAGTATGTTACATTTATAGGGGAGACTCTGTCGAATTTTCTGGCATATTGATTTCCTTGTTTTTTATTTTTGATTAAATGTTCAATGTTTTTTTTACAAGGAGTAGTTTTGGTAAAATTTACAGGGGAAGCTCTACAATGATTTTTGTTTTGATTTTACATTTAACTCTTGATAAATTATTTTTCTGTGCATCGGAAAAAAGATATTCATTTAGCGAGGTTAGTTATTGAGCGCTAAATGAATTAATTATTCGTTTATCGATTAATAAATCTTTATTATTTTAGGGTCATCAATATAATTTATATTGAGGTGCTTCGTACCGACGGCAACCTATTTCTATTTTTCGCCTCTTAACTAGCATGTATGTATACGAGATATACAGAAGCGATCGAAAATTATTAAGACTGTACATGGATACGACATTGAGTACTTGTACCCAAGTGTAAAGAGTATTATTTCTTTCAAGCTATTTTTGATTTATCTTACCATAATTGCAATTATTGATTGCCTTTAATTATTAAACGAGAGATAATTAATTAAGAACACATAAACTGAATAGTAAAAATCCTACCATAAATTCAATGAAAATTCTTTTTGTTTAATTGGGACTATAATATTGAATATGCAATTTAATAATGATCAATCGTTGCAAGTAAATAAAATACATTATATGAAGCAACATACTAAATGTAATGTATTTCACTATACATATTCGATTAATATTATATATCGTCCTTAATTGCAAATATATATATATATATATATAGCTAATGAAATCCAGTAAGTATTGCTTTAATTTTTTATTGGGCCCTTAAGAATTCATTTTTCTTGTACTACTTACTTAATGCATTTATCGATTTGATTATTTTATCCCGTTCACCCAAGTCGAAAACGCAGAAAATTTAGGGAAGATAATGAAGTTAGTTTATTACTTTATCGAAGCTTACATGTACTTTTACGGAATTTATTAATTTTGAACTTTTACCTATACTTATTGTGTAATAGTACATGAAATTTTTCGGTGGAATGGTTCCCGGGAAAATTTGAAATTTAATTATTAAATATTTCATAAAAGGCGAGCTTATTTCATAATTAATAAATAAATGTAAATTGGGTATGTAATATTATATTTACAAAATTGTGGGGTTAATTTATGAAAATGAAAAAAAATATAAATTAATAGGGTTTAGGGTTTAGAAAATGAAATAAAACTAGAAATTTATGCGTGCGCGGGAATTGGCTCCAATTGTTTCCACTTTTCTACGGCGGGTTAAAAAAAACCGCCGTAGAACCAACCATTCTACGGTGGTTCAAGAAAAAACCGCCGTAGAAAAGTGACTTTATACTGCGGTTTCACTTTGAACCGCCGTAGAAAGTATTTTCTACGGCTGTTTTTTCTTAACCCGCCGTAGAATAAACCACCAGTCTAAATTCAAATTTTTTGCTCTAATCTCTCTAATTTTCCCACATTTCCCCTGCTTCTCCCCTGCATTCCCCTATAATATTGAATATGCAATTTATTATTGATCAACCATTGCAAGTAAATGAAATACATTATATTGAGCAACATATTAAATGTAATGTATTTCACTATACATATTCGATTAATATTAGCGTCTTTAATTGCAAATATATATATAGCTAATGAAATCCAGTAAGTATTGCTTTAATTTTTTATTGGGCCCTTAAGAATTCATTTTTATTGTACTACTTACTTAATGCATTTATCGATTTGATTATTTTATCCCGTTCGCCCAAGTCGAAAACGCAGAAAATTTAGGTAAGATAACGAAGCTAGCTTATTACTTTATCGAAGCTTACATGTACTTTTACGAAATTTATTAATTTTGAGGTTTTACCTATACTTATTGTGTAATAGTACATGAAATTTGAAATTTAATTATTTTTTTGGTGGAATGGTTCACGGGAAAATTTGAAATTTAATTATTAAATGTTCCATAAAATGCAAGCTTCTGTACATAATTAATAAATATAATGTAAATTGGGTATGTAATATTATATTTACAAAATTGTGGGGTTAATTTATGAAAATGAAAAAAAAAGAAATTAATAGGAAAATATGCGCGCGCGGGAATTGGCTCCAATTTTTTCCACTTTCTACGCCGGTTCAAAAAAAACCGCCATTGAATCGGGTTGGTTCTACGGCGGTTCAACCAAAAACCGCCATAGAAAATACTTTCTACGGCGTACCTTTCTATGGCGGTTTCACTTTGAACCGCCGTAGAAAGTATTTTCTACAGCGGTTTTTGGTTGAACCGCTGTAGAACCGACCCGCCGGTCTAAGTTCAAATAATTTGAACTAATCCCTCTTCTTTTCCTTCTTCTTTTCCTCTGCTTCTCCCATGCATTTCCCCTGTTTCCCTCTCCCCTCTCCCGACCCGGCTTCAGTTTCGTCGCGCCCGGGAGCCGTCGCCGGCGCCAGCCGTCGAAAGTCCGCCCTTTGCCCGCACTTCCCGGCTGCTGTTTGGCGTTGCTAATCGGTCCTAGCTCCCCAAGGTCCGAGCTTTGGGTGACGCGGACCCCGGCCACCATTTCTTCCATTTTCCCCAACAATATTTTCGGCCTTGGTTGTAGGGTTGCACTCCTACATAAGGTTTATCCTACTTCTATGCTAGCATTTTAAAGCTTTAGAAATGTTACCTTCCTTTTTTTTTACTTCCGATCGGACTAGGGTTTTTGTTAACAATGTTGATTTTGGGTTTTATCAATGTTATGAATGATTGGATTGCTTTGGGTTTGCTAGATTGTTGGTTGAATTGGTTTGGTTGTTGAATTTAGTGTTTTGTTTTGAGTAAGTTGAGAACCTAGGTGTTTGATTGGGATTTCAATTAAGTACCATTTCAATTAGGTTTTCCTTCACTAAGATGAGAACCTTGGTATTTGATTTCAGTTTTAGCTTGATTAATTTGAGAACATTGGTGTTTGATTTCGGTTCTTAATCGATTTAGTGTTCTTTCTTTAGTGATAATGAGGAAAATGCTTGGTTGTTGAGTCCACTTTGTGGAATTTAAGCTTTGTAGGGTTCCTTCTTTGGGGTTCCCTTGGTTTAATGTATTGAATGCCCCTAATCTATTGAAAGTAAAGCTATCTTTGCATCAATGTAAAGCTTCTTTATTGCAAAAGCACAAAGTACTTCTCTTGTTTTAGGGAAAGAGAGTATTCTTTATGATTGAACTCCTCCTTAAAGCTTTTACCTTTCTCACTATATTTTGGTTTTATCATTTAGTAGAAATGATTGTTCTCATTAGTTGTTGGTTGTGAAATGTGAAGTGCTATATCAATGTTACCCTTTATAAGTCCACTTTTTTGGGGCTCCTTTGGTTTAAGTTGGATAATGGCACTTGTGTATTGCAAATAACACTTTCTCCTCTTCTCTTTCCCTTATCTTTGTTTGAAATGAGTGAAATATGCTTGTGAGTCATTCTCCGTGATTAAGGGGATTTTTTTATAAACGTAGAGTGTGAAATATCACTTCTCCTTAAATCTTTTACCGTATGCGATTTAGTGTTTATCCTTTAGTGCTAAGGAGGATAATGCTTTGTGGTTGAGGTGAAGTTGTGTTACTCCCTTGGTTTAATGTATTGAATGCCCCTAATCTATTGAAAGTAAAGCTATCTTTGCATCAATGTAAAGCTTCTTTATTGCAAAAGCACAAAGTACTTCTCTTGTTTTAGGGAATGAGAGTATTTTGTATGAGTGAAGTACTCATCCTTAAAGCTTTTACCTTTCTCACTATATTTTGGTTTTATCATTTAGTAGAAACGAGTGAAATGCTAGTTGTCATTAGTTGACGTTGCGAAATGTACATTGCCTTTTAAATTTAAACATCACAAGCATTCTTTTTTTTGTCTCCTTTGGTTTAAAGCTTTAAATGCAAATATGTTATCTTGTTTTCTCTTTGTCTTTACATAAAGTTTAAGCCAAGCTAATGGCCCGAAAAAGAAAACGCAATGAGGAGCATAGTGATGAGGGAAAGCGCAATAGAGATGGGTCTTCTACTAGAGCTAAAAGAGGTAGAGGGCCTACAAATTACAATGATCTTTTGGAAATGCGTATGAAGGGGAAAACTCTGGAGATTTCTTTCAATTCCAAAAATGAGCCTAAAAATTATCATACGAAGTGGATTACATTCGTAGCATTCATGGCCCGGAGCAAAGTGGACATTATGGAATATGCATTATGGCCCAAACTCCCTGACGAGATCAAGAAGAGAGTATGGATGGAAATACAGGTATTCTACAAAATTATAATGCATTGTTTGTTTACCCATTCATACAAATGAACCAAATTTATCTAAATTTGTACTTCTATTGTTTACTGTAGGCATTATTTGTTTTTAACTCAACTGAAGAACTCAAAACCAAGTGGATTTCTTATGCCGGTAAACGTTGGAAAGATTGGAAATCCTTTTTAGGTAGATATGTAAATGGTGACTTGAAGGGTGAGGACCCATGCCTTGAATATAAATATCTCCCTAGGGAGACATGGCTTAAGTTTAAGGCTAGCCGTGAAACAAAAGAATGGAAGGTGGGTTTTTGAAATTCATTTCCTTCTTCTTTTTGGATATTTGAAATTGCTCAATTTATGGATAATCACTTTTCATTGTATTTTTCTCTAGGCAATTTGTGGAAAAACGCAAAAGAATGCCACTTTAAATTCTTTTTACCATAATTTATCTCCCGGTGGATACAGACTTCTAAAGAAGAATTTGCATGAAGAGGCTTTGCTTGCAACTAGGAAGAAAGCTTTAGAGGACGATAAGTCCAAAGAAGAAGGGGAAGAACCTTATGCAGTGCCAGGCCGGCATCTACTTTGGAGACAGGCTCACACAAACAAAAAAGGCAAATACTTTACCCCAGAGGCTGGTCGTGTTGGAAGTGAAATTGTAAGTTTACACCATACATTTGCTTATGTTTCAGTTCTTTAAACTACGCATATAATTAAAACTATAATTCATCTATTTACATTTCATATTATTGGCAAAACGTTTAGGAAAATCTATGTTTGCACGAGTCCCAAGGGAGAAAGTTGTAGAAGGTAGGCATGACATTCTTGTCAAGGCAACGGGAAAGACCGATCACCCCGGTCGTGTTTGCGGCCATTCTACCAGGGCACATATCACAGAGGTTTTCCCGAAAACAAGCCCGTCGCTTAAAGATGAACTAAAAGAAAGCTTCAGAAAACCACTGCCCAACTCGATGAATGTCAAACACATCCTAAGATGATGGTTAGGTTTATATGTACTAAGATGCGGACTGACTATGATAAGCAAGAGTCACTGTTCTCAATAGTGCCACAGCTCAGAGCTTGAACCCAGAAACCCCCGGAATGACCCCAGAGATGTTTGAGGTCCATGGTAGCAATGTTTCCACTGTGAGTCCTACGCTACACCCTAAAGAACCTCGTAGGCAAAATTTTTCTCCTTTTATCCCAACAAGTTTGCCTGAGTTACATACGATCCCTGTTTCATCTATGGACCCAATCAATTTGAATGAGGTTCATAATAGCCCTATTCCAACAAACTTGGAAGATATGAGTTCTTTAGGCGATTACAAGGTAATTAAACTACATTTATGTCTGTCATATTTGTTTGTATAATTTCTTTCATATTGCCATTGCTAAAGAAGCTTGATATTGCTTTTCATGATTACATTTGGTTTTTGAAGTTAACGGAAATAGTTCAGTAATGTTCATTCCCTTGCCTATTATCTTAGGACGGGTGTGAATGTCATCTGTTCATCTCTGAGGATACATGTAAGAGACATAAGCTTGTGGCCAAGGGAAATGTTTATAAGCAGAGAAAGCACCAAGGCCGCGAGGTAAGGAAAGGTTGCGCGAGGGTTACAATTAAAATTTCATACGATGACTTTGCCCCGCTACCCTTTCCTGAGGAAGAGGCTTCAATTGTGGGAATGTGCCAATTCTTTTTCATGGAATGGCCTATACATTTGATTGAGCTTATTCCCGATCCAATAAAACAGGTATATTCTTACATTTATTTGTGAATTACTTCCTACCATTTTGTATATTTAATGTTATTTCAAATGGTATTAGGTGGATAAATGTTTAAAAAAGAAAAAAGGTCATTTGAATTCTGTGGATGAGATAAAATCTTCTTCGACCACTCCAAATGAAATGGCATCCTCTTCGACATCTGATCCACTGCACGAGTTAGAACTCTGAATAGCGAAAGATTCGAACTTCACTTGCTTCTTGTTTCAATTGACAAGAGATATCATAGGTGTGGATCATCCTATTGCGATGGATCGAATGGATGTCGGTGAACTATTGTCAAAAGAAAACATGGTCACAAACTGGTTGATGCAATTGTTCACTTAGTGAGTTTCCACTTAATTTTATAACCTATTTCAGATTATTGTTATATATAGTATGCATTCCATGTGCCTAAACTAACCAATGATGCATGATAATGTAAATTCTCTAGAGATTTAAATGATTTGGTTGAAAGGAATGATCGAAAGAGGATAGGGTTTCTCTCAGCTGATCATGTCACGGCACTAGGTAACACATATGAAGATAGGGTACAATACATTGCACGAAACTTAAAGGATCGGAATAAACAAATTTATCTGGTACCGTATCTTCATAGGTAAATGATAGGACTTGTCTTGGGTCTACCAAATACAGTAAAAGTATTGCACCTGCAATTTAGATGCTAATAAAATATAGCACAGTAGTAGACAGGGTCGATCCACAGAGACGGCAATTTAATTCAATTTCCAATTAAAGTGCAAATAAAACCAAACTATGACTAGTAGTCACCTTTGTGTCTCTTAAGAGACCTTAGAGTTGTCACTTAAATGTAGCAAAATAAAATAAACTAATAATTAAATAAAAGACTTAAACAGACATCAATTAATGAGAGGAAATTATGGTATTATGTAAATCCACCTTAATCTCATGCATGCAATCATAAACCTCTTAACTTGTTTAATTACTTATACCGTTTCAGTTATGGTATTACCACGAGTCCCCGCAAATAATCCCAATTCTCCCATAGATTCTCGATAATCCCCCTCGAGTCCCCGCAAAGGAATTATTCTCTAACTACGTTAACTAACAGACCGCGAGTCCCCACAAACCTTATTAATTAACAAATAGAAGCATTAAGAACAAGAAGAACCCGAAACTAATAATTCCTACTAACGATGCATTAGAAAATATTACCCAATTAATCATGTACTACTCGGCCGGTAGTTGTGCCACTCACTGACTCTACAAGATTAAACTAAGTTGATCAGGCTTAATATAATCTTAGTAATTAGACATACAAACACAGGCAATTTAGAAACATAATTCATTAGACCTTAGATTAATTTTGGGGTTTCATACATGCATGGATTATAGCTTCTTACATAATACCAGAACTAATACATTAGCTACTCATGATAAAACACGAAAAACACATAAATATAAAAGAAAACATTAAAAGAGAATACTGTACTGAAATTTAAGAATTCGCGATCTGACAACCACCGGTTTGGCCAAACGGTAGACTGCCCGTCAGGAAAATCCAAAATTGCGATCGAAACAGAGCAAAATAGAACAGAACAGAAAAAACAGAGGAAAACTATACTAACGCGAAACTGTATCTTGCACGAGAATTATTTGTAAACTAAGAAACTATTCTCTATAAAACTTATCTAAAAACTTGTATCTAAAAACTTGTCTTCTAAAAACTTGTATCTAAAAACTTGTCTTCTAAAAGTGCAGGAATAATCCCATATATATAGGGTTACAAATCAGTAATTAACCAATCTCCTAATGGAATAAGGAAACCTTCTTCTACTTGGAAAGTTAATTAATTAAGCATATGGAGTTTCTTCAATTTTGGTAACTCCCAACTTCTCTCTTTAATTCCTTCTTGGATTGGTAATTGCCCAAAACTTCATTGCTTTTCCTTTAAGCTTCTCCGCATATTCCAGCAACCCTGCGCATGGCTGCCCACTTAATCAATTTAATTCCAATCCAATTGGATAATTGGAATCCAATTGCAATTCAATTGATAATTGAATTGGAATTAAATTCGGCCCACTCAGATTTAATTGGAATCCAATTTTATATACTCCAGACTCCAGGTTTACTAATCCAAATTGGATTCAACTTCATGCACCCAATTTCCTCTTGCGCTCCGTTTGGAAATTGGCTCTGGCCTCATGGGCTTTTCTTCCTTCTTGGCCCACAAGTTGTGTGGGCTTCTTTATGCTTCAAAATTCCTCTTTTTTTACTTCTCTTCTGCAATTGGGCTTGATCTCTAAAACTGCAAATAAACATTAAAACCTTGGGCAAAAGCCCGTGAGAACTGCCATAACAAGTGCTAAAATAATACACCTAAAAGGTGCAGATCAGTAAACACTGTAATTGTTTTTCTAATTTTTAAGAAATACTGATTTAAAGATCTGAGGTCATTGAATTTTTGGTTTGCAGTGGACATTGGATGCTTATAGCCATTAGACCGATTGAAAAGGTTGTGTATTGGTTTGATTCATTACAAAACCCACAAAAAGAGGAGGCAGTAATACTTATAGACGAGTGAATTATATATATTAACTAATGTTAGAATGCATATATAATTTCTAATGCCAATCATATATACATATGTTGCTAATTATTTTCATTCCGCTTTCATGTTTTATAGGGTGATGTTTAATTATCAAGCATTCTTAGGATTGCCGAGAAATGTGCTTATGCAACCTGAATGGATAGTAGTTAAGGTAAAATTGGTTCTTATTGAATTTTTTATTCAACGTTGTGTTATATACAATTGTATGATCTTCTAACTCGTATAGTAATATTCATTAGCATAAAAAGAAAACGTCTAACTGGGAGTGTGGCTACTACGTCATGCACTACATGTACCAAATTGCAATGAAATCCGTCACATTGGCACTCGAAAAGGTATTTGATTTCTCATAACTTATTTGATTGTATTTCATTTTGCTACTCAATTACGTACTCTGTTGCAGTACTTCAAGCTCGACCGCACTCTATTAAGCAATGTGGATATAGATGCTATGAGAAAAATATGCGCTAGTTATATTGTGGAGCATTAGCCGTAGTTGATGGATAGTAATGAAACTTGTTGATATTATAGTTGTACAAATATTTTTGGCTATGCCCCTGTAATATAATAGCGATTTCAACTTGTATCTTGGTGGTATTTTGTATTAATTTTAAACTTTTAGCAACAGGTTTTGGGTTTGAATGTCAGACTTTCTATCGCGGTTTGGGTTTGAATGGCAGACTTTCTACGGCAGTTTATAACTAAACCGCCGTAGAAACTGGTAACTTTCTAAGGCGGTTGGGAAGAAACTACCGTAGAAAGTGGTGACTTTCTACGGCGGTTGGGAAGAACCGCCGTAGAAAGATGGGCTTTCTACGACGGTTAGAAAGTTACCACTTTCTACGGCGGTTTCTTCCCAACCGCCGTAGAAAGTCACCCCTTTCTACGGCGGTTGGAAAAACCGACGTAGAAAGTCCGTAAACTTTCTACGGCTGCCAGATAGATAGTGGTTCAAAAAGGCCGAAAACCGCCGTTAAAAGCCCTTAAAAACCGCCATTGAAAGCCCTTTTTGTAGTAGTGCCATTTAATTAAATTAAATTGGATCAATTATTGAAATTGAAAGAATAGTAAAACTTTTTCATATAAAACACCAAAATATTCTATTTCCAGCTTATGGACAATTCAAATGATTTAGTCGATCCCTATGAGATTTAGTTCGTTCAGATCATTTTATTTATTTATTTTTGCATCTGTATTCTGTTAGCAAAAGAAAGTTCTTAAACTTTTCTTGTATATTTCCAGTCGTAATGCGGAAGTAATTTGAAAAGTGAAAGAAAGTTTAAAAACATTACGTTGGAGATAGAGAAAAATGGATAGAAGATCTCAAGTACTTTTTTTTTTTTTTGCTTCATATAAAAAGTTATGTTTATTATTTAATCTTGTGATTCATAAATGATTGTAAGACTGTATTCTTTTAACAGAGAGTAAGATTTAGTGTCTTCTTTCTTCTTCATCTCAGCGGTTTAGAGCTTCAAATATTACTTTTCCAGTTTTATATAAAGAATTACTCCCAATTGAGCTTCAAATATAATTTTCTTTGAGTAATGATAGACTACTTAATTAATTCATCTCAACTTATGCGGCATGTATTTATTGGCTACCTATGTAATATTAATAAATGTAACCAATGATGCATGCTACATGAGTTGAGACACATGAATTTACATGAATTAGTTGAGTAGTCTATCATTACTCTTTTTCTTTATTTTTAGGTATTATATACCTTGAAATCAATAAAATATTAGATAAAGTTATGTTCATAGAAAAAATTATTATCCCAATCAAAGAGCTATGTTACTGTTTATGAAAACCATTTGATAGTAATATTATACTATGATAATATTCGGTTCACAATTGATTTATACTTAGAAAAGTAAGAATATCGATTATAAAATTGTGTCAAATTACTTATTTTATGTGTTATATTTTACGATTCATGTTATATATTTTTCAAAGTCCAAGTCTTCTAGAGCGACAAAGCCACTAATTCTAATCCTTGCAGTACCTCATTACCTCTTTAATTTTTATTTTTGGTAGGACAGCTGGAGAAAGAGAACTTAGAAAAGGGGGCAGATGTAGATTACTTAAGGCACGGAGAGAGAAAATGATGGGAGAGTAAATTATAAGTTTGCTCCGTTGTTTTGGTTATATCAAATTCAATGCTCTATTATTTTTTAATTAGGCAAGTGGTAAATTAATTAACTAATTAATATATATTATTTTAATGTCGGATTGCATCGATCTCATCCTAAAACTGTATCTCTATACATATTAAGGCTGATTTGAAGGGAAATTAACTCACTAATTAAAGGTGAATCATTCAGAAAACTGATCAAAGAAAATGGCAGTCTGGTTTATCTTATTCTTACTCCTTCCTTTTGCTCTCATCTTTCATCTTCACAAAAGCCGAAAGATCAATAAGATTCGTAAACCACCAGGCCCTCCAGGACTACCTTTCATCGGAAACTTGCATCAATTTGATAGTGCAAAGCCTCATGAGTTTCTGAGGGAACTTTCTAAAAAGTATGGCCCCCTCATGTCATTAAGGCTTGGCACTGTGAAACTTGTTGTAATTTCTTCAGCAGAAACAGCCAAACAAGCCCTGAAAGCCCACGATGTCATATTTTCTGGAAGGCCGTTGCGTGTTGCCTCGCAAAGGCTATCTTATGATCGACTGGATGTTGGTTTTGCCCCCTATGGTGAATATTGGAGGGAGATGAGAAAGATTAGTGTTATTCATCTCTTTAGTCCCAGAAGAGTTCAATCATTTCGCCCTATTCTTGAAGATGACGTTTCCGTTTTGATTAAGAAAATTTCCGTTCTTTCTTCTTCATCTGAAGTTGTCAACTTAAGCTCAATGGCGATGAATCTAACGAGCACCATAACATGTCGAATCGCTTTCGGCAAGAAGTATAATGAGGACGGTCATGAGCAGAGGAGGTTTGATGAAATTTTACATGAAACTGAGGCCTTGTTTGGTGGGCTTTTTGTCTCTGATTACCTTCCTTCGTTGAGCTGGATCGACAATCTCTCAGGGATGTTTGGCCGTCTTGAGAAGAATTTCAAGGACTTGGAGTTGTTCTACCAGAAACTCATAGAAGACCACCTAAATCCAAACAGGCCAGATACAATGAAGGATGATGTTCTTGATATATTGATCCAGATCAAAGAAAACCAATCATCATCGTTAGATCTTACTTGGGATAACATCAAGGCAATGCTCATGGTACATTCTGTCATTTTTTTATGTGGATTTAGTTTAATTTTTTTCTTTTTCAAAACAAGAAATTGAATACTATGAATATTCATCGTATCAGATGTCATGTGTTTTGCTCTTTGACGTGTTTCACAGGTCATATTTGTAGCTGGAACAGGCACAAGTGCAGCCGCAATTGTTTGGGCTATGACAGCCTTGATGAAGGCTCCTTCTTGTCTTAAGAAAGTACAAACTGAAATTAGAGATATGGTTGGAAAGAAAGCAGGATTAGTAGGGGAAGAAGTAATTCAAGAACTTCCTTATTTGGACGCAGTGATGAAAGAAACCTTCAGATTATATCCTCCAGCACCACTCTCAGTACCAAGAGAAACTATAGAAGATTGCAGCTTGGAAGGATATGATATTGAAGCAAAAACTACGGTTTTCATTAATGCTTGGGCTATTGCCAGAGATCCTGCAAGTTGGGACAATCCAGAAGATTTCACTCCTGAGAGATTTTTGAATTGTGACATTGATTTGAAAGGAAATGATTTTGAGCTGATTCCGTTCGGGACGGGAAGAAGAGGTTGCCCCGGAATCCATTTAGGACTGTCAACTGTGAAAGTTGCACTTGCCAATCTTCTTTACTCTTTTGATTGGGAATTGCCACTTGGGATGAAAATGGAAGGCATTGACACTGATGTATCGCCTGGAATAACAATGCATAAAAAAACCCCTCTTTGCCTTGTGGCAAAGAAATATACTTAGGTTAAACTGTTAGCTAAATATTCCTCCTGTGAGCCAAAAATGTCAACAGTTGCAATTTTCTTCTTCTTCTGTCTGAATAAGATAGTTTTATCATAAGTTCAGTGAATTCTTTTTGTTTTTTTTTTTTTAAATTTTTATTTGCTGTCTTTTTTCCTGAGTATTTTAGTTTGTCTTCTTTTGTAAGTATTTTATGGCTTAATCTGACAAACTTCCTCTGAGTCTCAGAATGAAGCCAGGGTCTGTTTTGACTTCGTTTACTCACTTTCTGCTATATCGATCTCTGAGTTTCTTCTGTTCATTCAGTAGTTCAATTTTCCAATTTTTGTTATGGCCAGATTAGGCAAACTCTTTCCTGGAAAAACATACGCGAACTCTATGAATGAATGAAGCTAAATCATGGACGGACTAACACTCTTGGAGTAAGTTTTGACAGTTAGAAATTTTTAATTTACATCGAATTTCTGGCATTAATACAATAAGGTGACTCAGTTACATAAAAAGAAGTAAACAAAGATAATCCAGAACAGAAAATGATTCGATCAGGCACCTTTGATGCAGCATATCAAGGAAGCATCGGAATTCTCAATGTAAACACTAAACTATTGGGAATGCAGTCAATGTTCTAAAATTACAATGGTAGAAAATCAAAATCAAGAAGTTCTACCTAATGGCAATGGATTATCTTGTGAAAATCTTCACCTTCTTGGCTATCTTCCTTCAAAATCCTTCCTATGAATTCTTGAGGCATGTTTATAATGTGCAATTCCACAAGTGTAGTGATAAACGTAAACCATCAGGTATGGCTGCCAAAGCAGGGCATTCTGATATCTGAAGAACACACAGATTAGGAATAACTCTTTCCTCCACCACCCATTTTTCCTGAGTATTTATGTCTACATAAATACATTATTATTTTCTAGAGAAATAATTATTATTTTCTTCTTTTTATTAAATAAATTACAATACTTATTAATTTTGTAGAAAATTAAATCCTCTTTAACAATTTTTAAACTTCCACTGTCCTTAACAGAGATTTTCATAAATTAATTATCCCAATAAAGAGCCATGTTTCTATTTAATGTAAACTCCAAGTTTAGTCCCCCTACATATTGACTTTTAATTTTTTTATCCCCAAATATTTAAAATTGATTATTTTGGTCCCCAACTTTTGTAAAGTGAATTATTTGATCCCTTTAACATTAAATGTAACAGAATCTTTTATGTGAGCATCACATGACTATTGTATTCGAGGTTAACTTTGTCTGAACATTTAATTTCTCATTGAAAGTGACCAAAACCAACCAAAAACTTGAATAATCTTCAACCCTTCCCTTTACCTTCATCAAACAGATTGAACAACCCCAACGTACCCTCTTCTTTTCCTCAAATACTATTTCCCCCCTTTCTCTCATCCTTTGTTTCTCATCGTCCTCAAACGATGCACTCTGTTTAATAAAAAGACGGGAAGAGTTGTGAAGTTTTTTTTTTTTTTTTTTGTGTGGGTAGAATCTCTAAGTCAACTAAGGATCGAAAGCAATCACTTTAGGAACTAGATATACCTTCAACAATCAGTAATTTCACTTTACAAAAGTTGAACAAAAAAAAAAAAAAAGTTACTTTCAAATGTTAGGGATTAGAAAAATTAAAAATATAAATATGTAGACGACCAAAATTGGAGTTTACTCTTCTATAGTTTTAAAAAAAAACATTTGATACGGTTTCTAATATGATAATAAGTTGTTAACAATTAATTTATACTTAGAAAAGTATGGATGTCAGTGAAATAAAATGGTATCAAACTACTTGTTTTATGTGTCATACGTTACGATTAATAAAAATTTGTACAAATGTTAAAATAACAATTATTGCAATAATATATTTAATTACCCTTTTTTTTTCTCCGCCACCTCCCCTCTCCCTCATCTCTCTCCAAACCCTAAATTTCGTCATATTCTTCCCTCATACTCCTTCATCGGAGGATGAGGGAAGCACTTTTACTTTTGTTCTTGCTATCTTTTATTTGATTTGTTTTAATTTAATTTTATTAATGTTTATGTTGTTTTCGTCTCCATTTCTGGAGTTTCTCTTTCCATTTATGGTGTTTCACTCTCCATCTATGGTGATTTTCTCCCTAGTTATGGTGATTCCATTCATGGCCATGATGTATAAAGACTCAGTTGAAGATGCAGTCCCGAAACTTTCATCAGCAATTAGTGGCAGATCCGTGACTATCAGTACGAGTTTTGTTCAGCGATATAATTCTACTATGTTTAGATCTATACTAGGTATAGATTTGCTGTTTAGCAGATTAGATAAACTGTAGTGGTTTAGATCTGTTATAATTTCCAACGCCATTAATGAAATTTTTAATTTTAAAAAAAAAAAATTTGTACAATTTTTAAAGTCAACTCTAAGGACAAAGAAAATAATTCTAATCCTTGTTATACCTCAACTATGATTTTTAAATTCTTTTCAAGAGGGACAGTTGGAGAAAGAAAAGGCAAGAGACGTAGTTGACTTGAAAAGGTGAATCAACTCACTAATTAAAAGGGAATCATTCAGAAAACTGATCAAGCTATAATCAGCCTTCAAAGAAAATGGCAGCATGGTTTTTCGTATTCTTACTCCTTCCTTTTGCTCTCATTTTTCATCTTCACAAACGCCGAAATATAAACAAGATTCGTAAACCACCAGGCGCTCCAGGGCTACCTTTCATCGGAAACTTGCATCAATTTGACAGCGCAAAGCCTCATGAGTTTCTGAGGGACCTTTCTAAAAAGTATGGCCCCCTCATGTCATTAAGGCTTGGCACTGTGAAACTTGTTGTAATTTCTTCAGCAGAAACAGCCAAACAAGCCCTGAAAACCCACGATGTCATATTTTCTGGAAGGCGTTGCTTGTTGCCTCGCAAAGGCTATCTTATAATCGACTTGATGTTGGTTTCGCTCCCTATGGTGAATATTGGAGGGAGATGAGAAAGATTAGTGTTATTCATCTCTTTAGTCCAAAAAGAGTTCAATCATTTCGCCCTATTCTTGAAGATGAAGTTTCCCTTTTGATTAAGAAAATTTCGAATCTTTCTTCTTCATCTCAAGTTGTCAACTTAAGCTCAATGGCAATGAATCTAACGAGCACAGTAACGTGTCGAATCGCTTTTGGCAAGAAGTATGATGAGGACGGTCATGAGCAGAGGAGGTTTGATGAAATTTTACATGAAACTCAGGCCATGTTTGCTGGGTTTTTTGTCTCAGATTACCTTCCTTCGTTTAGCTGGATTGACTATCTCTCAGGGATGTTTGGCCGTCTTGAGAAGAATTTCAGGGACTTGGATTTGTTCTATCAAAACCTCATAGAAGACCATCTAGATCCAAACAGGCCAGATACAATGAAGGATGATGTTCTTGATATATTGATCCAGATCAAAGAAAAACAATCATCATCACTAGATCTTACTTGGGATAACATCAAGGCAATGCTCATGGTACGTTCGTCATTTTTATGGGAATTATATATATATATTTTAAACGAGACATTGATACTATTAATATTCATCTAGATTTATAGCCTGCTTTCACTTCAATGATGTTGAATAGATTCACCATATCAGACGTACTTGAATGATGTTGAATATACTTCTCAGATCATATTTGTAGCTGGAACAGACACAACTGCAGCCTCAATTGTTTGGGCTATGACAGCCTTGATGAAGGCCCCTTCCGCTCTTAACAGAGTACAAGCTGAAATTAGAGATATTGTTGGAAAGAAAGGTTGAGTAATAGGGGAAGATGTAATTCAAGAACTTCCTTATTTGGACGCAGTGATAAAAGAAACCTTCAGATTATATCCTCCAGCACCAGTCTTAGTACCAAGGGAAACTATAGAAGATTGCAGCTTAGAAGGATATGATATTGAAGCCAAAACTATGGTTTTCATCAATGCTTGGGCTATTGCCAGAGATCCTGGGAGTTGGCAAAATCCAGAAGATTTCGCTCCGGAAAGATTTTTGAATTGTGACATTGATTTGAGAGGAAATGATTTTGAGCTGATTCCGTTTGGGACGGGAAGAAGAGGTTGCCCAGGAATTCATTTAGGACTGTCAACTGTGAAACTTGCACTTGCCAATCTTCTTTACTCTTTTGATTGGGAACTACCACTTGGGATGAGAATGGAAGACATTGACACTGATGTGTCGCCTGGAATAACGATGCATAAGAAAACTCCTCTTTGCCTTGTGCCGAAGAAATATACTTAATTTAAACTGTTAGCTAAATATTCCTCCTGTGAACCAAAAATGTCAGCAGTTGCAATTTTCTTCTTCTGTCAGTCTGAATAAGATAGTTCTATAAGGTTCAGTGAATTATTTTCGGTTTTGTGTTTTTTTTTTTCCTTTCATTTTTCCTAAGTATTTTAGTTTGTTTTCTTTCCTGACATCTGCGGTATTTGTTCTATGGCTAAATCTGACAAACTTTCTATGAGTCTCAGAATGAAAGGGTCTGTTTGGACTTCGTTTATTCACGTTCTGCTATATGGATCTCTGAGTTTGTTCTGTTCATTCAGTTGTTCAATTTTCCATTTTTTTGTTATGGCCTGATAAGGCAAACTCTTTCCTGGAAAAACATACATGAAATCTACGAATGGATGTACGGACTAACATTCTTTGAGTAAGTTTTGACAGCTAGAAATTATTAGTTTACATCGAATTTCTGGCATGAATACAATAATGTGGCACAATCAATAAACAGAAGTAAACAAAGATACTCCAGAACAGAAACTGATTCGATCAAGCCTCTTTGATGCAGTATATCAAGGAAGCTTCGCAATTCTCAATGTAAACACTACACTCTTGGTGATATAGTCAATGTTCTCAAATTACATTAATGGTCAAAAATCAAAATCAAGAAGTTCTAACTAATGGAACATGCCTTGTGAAAATCTTCACCTTCCACGAATTTCTGAGGCATGTTTATAATGTGCAATTCCACAAGTGTAGTGATAAACCGCAAACCATTAGGAATGGCTACCAAAGCAGGACATTCTGATATCTTAAGAACACACAGATTTGACATTACTCCTTCCTCCATCACCCATTTTTCCAAGTTCCCAAATTTGGAGAGACTTAGTTCTTTAAGCTTAGGAAAACCCCTGGCATGAAAAATCATTTCTTTTCCCCTGAAATCGAATACAAGTTTGCGCAGGTGGGTGAATTTCTCCACTGTCCTGCATATTGCTTCCTCTGCATCCAAGCCATACTCACTGATATATAATTCAACAAGACTTGAAGACAAGTTGGGTTCAAATTCTGGGAATTTCCTCATTTTCCCATACCATAAGTGCACAAATAATGGATGTTCCTTCCAAAAAACAACTCTTTTTGAACTGTTAGCCCTTTCTCTCAGTCTGAATAAAAAGCAGAAACTCTGTAATGGGTACCTGTTGTAACTTGTTACTTTTTTTATCATAATCTGCAATCGTTGCCAGGTTTTCAAACTTGTCACAATCAGACACTGCGAGTACACGTAGATTAGTTAGCTTAAGAATATTCTGTGTCACACATAATGTCATTGAAGTTTTCAAGTATCTCTAACTTGTTCAAACCATAAAGTCATATCTTGCACGGCTGCCTTTTGATCCAAGGAGGCAGCTACAAACATGCTAATGATTTCAACTTCCACAAAATGTTCAGTGATCTCCACACAGTACGATCCAATCGTAGATCAAGGGTCTGCAAATGCTTCAAACCGTCAAGAGATGATGGCAATATGAGAGAGTAAGAATCTTTCAAGGTCAAGTATCTCAAATGAATTGGCTTTCCTACAGCTTTAGGCAACTTCAACCCATAATAATATTTACGAGACTTTCTAGTATCATAATGAGGACATAGGCCTTCAATAGACAAAACTCGAAGCATCTCATAATTGTTAAATTGAGGTTTAATTGTCTTGCCATGTGTCCCTCATAATAATATGAGACCTCAAATCGAAGCATTCGAAGATGTTTGGTGATCTCTTTTTTTAGGGGGAATGTATCAATAGACATCCTCGGCATCCAAATTGATGGAAAGTCGACGAAGTTTCTGGTTAGAAGATGCAGATAGTGAATGAAATGGCTCATTCTCTTTTTCATAATAATAGATGATAGACTTCAAGAAACACTTCTGTTTTGCCTTAAACAAGCACAAGTCTCGCATTAGATCATGGAGGCGGCATGATTTAAATCTTTTCGAATCCAGGCAACTCTAATGTTTCCAATTGGACCATTCTTTGTTGTCCTAATTCACCCAAGTACTGCTCTGCCAACTCCATCATGGATTCTTCTCCTACTCTATCCTCTGTTGAAACCATGCCTTCAGCAATTCACATTTTATATAAGGTGGTGTTCGCATCAGTGTCAGCATCTTCAGGAAAGGAGCCCATACATAGAAATAATGGTTTCAACTGGAATGGTAAGTCATTGTAGCTTAGAGCTAAAATTTTTTGCATCTCACCTTTACTTTCCACAATGCTTCCATAGATAAGATTTGATATTCTGATGCACACTCTCCCACTCACTGAAAGTATTCTTTGTTGTAAGGATTCCGGCAAGAATAACCACGGCTAATGGTAGACCACCACAACGTTTAGCAATCTTCTTTACTACTTCTAGCTCATTCAAGTACACGCTCAATTGGTATTCTGTCAAAGTGTTAAAATAATCAAAGGCTTCCTACTTTGCAATAGGAGTAGTATTAAGTGAGGTCAGATCCTCAATCAAAATTTTCCTTGTCTTGTCGTAGTATACTGACAGTAAAGTAACCTTTGCAAGTCATTCATAATTGGACAAGAAGTGATTAGTATGAATGAATGGCAAAGTAACATGACTTTGCTTTAGTAGACAGGACCACACAAATAACAATAAACAGACAATCGGACTCCTAATAATTGCAGTGCATCTCAAACATAGTGCTCACAAAAACCAAGTAATGGAAGTTATTTCAAACAGTTTTCGACCCCAAAGGTGTGCTGAATCTTGTTCTCCTCAATCCGAAGTACAAACATTTCAAGGTCAATAATATATAGTATACTCCATCTATTCCACTGAAAGAGTTTGTTTTCATACATGTAACATTTTATGAATGTCAACAACTAAAATAGCTTATTTAACACAATTTCTTTCATTTATTTCTTTACTTTTTAATTATGGGTTTATTGTAGACCACATATAATTATATTGCAAAAGTTAGAAAGAGTAAAAAGTTTGAAAATAGACTTTTCTATTGTAACAAAAATTGTTTTTGATATGAACTATTTTAGTAGAACAGATGAAGTATAATTCGTTAACAGAGTCAACAAACCACATATCTTTCGCCCAAAGCCTTTCTACAAAGCAACTCCCACCTTTCATCCTCGCTTAGGAGTCGTGGTTGATGGTTGAAGCCCTCAGTACCAATGTGCAATGCTACTTCTTTATTACGAGTAGTAAGCAAAATCTTGCTACCGTTCTTTCTAGTTGGGAAGCCCTCTTTTATGAATTCGATCCCATGCATCAATAGTCCAAATATCGTCAAGAACAATCAAGCATCCTCTTTGTAGTAGAACATGGACAAGGTGGCGGACTAGCTCCTCTTCTCTCCAATGCGTTTCAATCTCTTTTTCCCGTTCTGGCTCGAGTTTGATCATTAGTCTTTGCAAAATATCCTATTTTTGCCATTGTTGGGATACAGAAATCCTAGAAAATCCATTGAAATAGCACTTCACATCTGGATGCTTATATAGCTTCTGAGCAAGAGTTGTCTTGCCTGATCTACCCCTAAATGGAAACGACTTTACTATGCTTATTTTCGCTTACCAAATGTAGCACTAGCCAGGGCCGGCCCTAAAAGCGCGCCACATGCACAACCGCACAGGGCCTTAAAAAATTAGGGGCCCTGATATTTTATTATTAATTATATATATATTTTTTAAAATTTACATAATTATTTAAATACTATAAAAAAAATTTCTCCCTTCAAGGACAATTCAACTATTAGATTTGGTCGATGCAATTGAGTAATTGTATTAATTTATACAATGTCAAATTCAATGGTTGAATGGTTGTTTTGAAAGTACTATTGTCTCACTCTATCAAATATAACAATTTATATATGGGGCCCAAATATTATAATACTAATCTCATATATTTAATAAAATACTATACAAATTCATTATTTCATTTTAGATGTCAAATAATGTAATATTTACTAACTCAATAAATTTATTAAAAGCCACATTTTTAATAAAACACTACAAAAGTTTTATTAATTCATTTAACAGACTAAATATTTTTTATTTTTTTTGAAAATTAAAAATTTTATTAATGGCGTTGAAAATCGTCCAACAACGATTGACAGAAGACAAAGATGCAGACAATACAACTAATTATAATATATTTGAGCTGATAATTAATAGATCTGAACCTCAACGTATATCTAATATACTAAACTGCAAATCTATACAGGGGCATAGCCAGGAATTTGTTTTTAGGGGGTCTAGTACTGTAATTTTTTCCCGCATAATAATCTAATTTCAATCCTTAAACTTATACTTTAATTTGTAAAATGTCTAATTCAACCATCATAACCTAAATTTAAGATCGTTATTTTTTAATTTCAATTATTGTTCATAAAATCCCTAATTTAATTAAACTATAAACCCTAATTTAGGCTCAAATTCATAATAAAAATTACAAAACTCCAATTCAATTCAACCCAAACAAACATTGATTTACTAATCTATAAATTTAAACATACAAATAATAAAAATTTGAACAATAAAAATAAATAAATAAACTAACCTCTAAATTGAATGAGTACTATTAGTTAAGAGAATAAATGGTTAAAAGAATAAATAAGTAAAGAAATTCAATTAGAAGCTATAAGCAAAAATAAGAAAGAGAAATAATTAGTACAAAAGTGAATACTTAAATTTAATTACAATTCATAATAAAAAAAACAAAATTTCAGTTTAAATTCAACTCAAACACTCAAATTTCATTTAATAATCTATAACGTTGAAGATACAATCAACAAAATTTTAAAACAATAATAAAATTAGAAAAAACTAAATCTAAATGGATAACTATTAGTTAAAAAAAAAGAGTGAAAAATATTTAAAGAGGAGCTGCAAAAGAAAACTAATGAAAGTGTGCGATTGAATTTGTAAAAGAAAAACTAAGAGAAGATGAGATTGAATAACTTACCTGCTACTACTTCTGTGCGGGAGACAAAAAATCAGGAGATCAAATGATAAGGGATAGGGGTTTGTAATTTTGCATGGGTGATTTTGCTAATTTGGCTTTTGTTGGGGTTTTTTGGAAGTTTCTTTTCCTTTTCTTTTTTCCACACTTAAGTGGAACGACGTCGTTTTGACGTCGTTCCACTTTTTAAAAAAATAGAAAAAACTGATGCAATGTCATCTTCTTCTTCTCCAACGCACAAAGGCTCCACTGGGTGAAAAAAGAAGAAGCAGCCGACTGCTTCAGGGATCTAAGCCTCGCCGGAATTTATTTAACAGTGGTACTAAGGAAACATTGGGGGTTCAGGGGGTCTTCAGACCCCTCTAGACCCCCCTTGGCTCCGCCATTGAATCTATACCTAGTATAGATCTAACCATATGCTGAGCAAATCTCATACTGATAGTCACGGATCTGTCACTAATTGCTGATGAAAGGTTCAAAACTACATCTTCAACTGAGTCTTCATACTTCATGACCATGAATGGAATCATCATAGCCAGGGAGAAAATCACCATATATGGATAACGAAACACCATAAATGGAGAGAGAAACTCCAAAAACGGAGAGAAAAACAACATAAACATGGATAAAATTAAAATTAACGCAAACTACACAAAATATAGCAAGAACAAAGGTACGTAGAACTGCTTCCCTCATCCTCCGATGAAGGAGGATGAGGGAAGAAGACGATGAAATTTAGGGATTAGAGAGAGATGAGAAGAGGGGAGAGGAGGCTGCCAAGGCTATATATTTGACAGACTAAATATTGTAGTATTACCTCTATATATTTGTCAAAACTCACATATTTTACGTTACCACACAATAAGTTTACTTATTTATTAACTAACATGATTACAATCATTTTTTTAAATTATTGAAACCTTACAAATTCATAGTGTTTTTTTTTTTTTTTTAAATTCTTTCATTGAAACACTACTAGAAAACTGTTAAAAGCCATTAAGTCATTTTGCACAAAGCCACCACATTTTAGCAATTACCCCCCGGTGGTTATAGAAGGGGTGGTTTTTCTAAGTCAGTGGCTTAAAAACCGGTGGATTTTACTAAACCGGTGGCAGTAGTAATGGCCACAGTTCCAGTTCTACCTGGAACCGATCCAGAACCGCCACAGTTCCGGTTCTACCCAGAACCAGACAAGCGGTTCCTTACTTAGAGTGCTAAATATTAAATAACACTTAAATTTTCTAGGAAGGAATCGAACCCATAAACTTAAACTTCTATTGAGTCATAAGGAAGGCTAAATAACCACGTCGGCTACATCCTTTTTTGTTACTTCTTTCTTATTATTATCGTTACGTTATAGGTTTCTTTACATATAAAATGCATAATTATTTTATACTACATATATTATAATAATATATAAACTCATCATAAAATTTAAAAAATCTATTTTGATCAAATAGGTTTAGAAAGAAATTAATAAAATTGTTTAGTAATACAGGTTTATGAAATATTGTCCAAACCTTTTTTTGGTAAAACCGGTTTAGAAAAAGAAAAAAATTTATCAAATTCTGTTTTTATGGTATAGGTTTAGAAAATAATTTCAAAATTGTAGTAAAACAGGCTTTGAAAAGAAAAATCGAAATCTGTTTTTCGAGGATAGGTTTAGAAAATTATTTTCAAACCTATTTTAGTAAAACACGATTATCATTAAAGAAAATAGGGCGCACGACTTCTAAGAATGACAAAGCCATCGATTTTTTAATGAACAAGGTGGCTTTACCGAAAAAGCGTTCGGTAAAGCCACCGGTTCTTCAAAAAACCTGTGGCTTTATCCGTAATTAAACAACAAAGCCCAATGGATTTTTTTTAACCACTGGCTATATCAAATAAATCCACCAGTTTAATGATAACCGGTGGCTTTGCTACTCATTTCCGCAAAAAGCCGCACGTTTATAACAGTTAGGTGGCTATATCTATCGCGTTTTGTGAAAAGCCACCTGTTTATATGAAATCGATGGTTAAATTTCGGTGGCTTTCCTACATTTTGTAGTAGTGAAACTCCAAATAATTACATTTTAATCTAGATGAAAAAGACTTCTGAAGTATGTATTGTGGGTCTACAACTTGCACAATTATTGCGACATTCAAAGTGAATTTTAAAATTTTACATTTAATGGTTTATTTTGTAATATTAATTATAGTTAGAATGGTGATTAATAGTGGTTTATTTTCATCACCATAGTTTCTAATGCATTATATTTGTTCAAAACGTACTTGAAATTGTTTGTATTGCAATAAATGTTGAAAATTTTAAACAATTTTAAAAGAAAAAATATATATATATCACTACAAGAAAAGTGACCTATTGCGACATTTTTTCATGCGACATTACATTAAATGTCATAAATATACCACACTTATGCATTTGTGACGTATATTTGTGACATTATTGCATCATTTAATTATTTCGTCATGATTTTGTGACATTGACGAGACACTGAATTTGGTGCCTCAAAATTACGACAGTTTTTTCGCGACACTTCAATAAAATGCCAAAATTATACGACACAATTATGATTTTGTTGTAAAATTGTGGCACAATTACGTCATATTGTTAGCATGCCGCAAATTGGTGGCATAATTGCGTCATTTTAATTTAATGAATTAAATTTGCGATAAAAAATTTTTGACAGTTTGATATAGTGAGCTAAATTAGCGGCACAATTGCGTCATATTGTTACCATGTCACAAATTGGTGGCATAATTGTGTCATTTTAATTTAATGACTTAAATTTGCGACAGAAAAATTGTGACACTTTGATATAGTGATCCAAATTAGCGGCACAATTGCGTCATATTGTTAGCATGCCACAAATTGGTGGCATAATTGCGTCACTTTTAATTTAATAACTTAAATTTGCTGCAAAAAATTGGTGACACTTTGATATTGTGACTTAAATTAGCTACACAAATTTATTTATGGCACAAAATTATGTTTTAATTGCAGCACACTACAAGTGTATATATTGCAATTTCATGACTGGAGCTTTTCTCCTCTGGCTAATTTTTAATGTTTTTATCATCAATGTGCTCTAACCACTTAATCAGTTGTTAAGTAAAAAATTAACATTTTTTTATACCATTTGACGTTCATGTAATCAGTTCAATCAAAAAAGAAAAAAAGAACTTAAATAATTATTTCTGAATTAAAAAAAAAAGTGTTGCAGCAATTTTATAATTTGGCCCATATTAGTTAGTTTGGTCTTCAATTAAGCTTTCCCTAATTATTAAAGATAATGTCAGGATCATATCAGGATCAAGATGATCCTGAAGAATTTAGAAAAGAATTAGACAAGAAAGGGAGAGATTGAAAGAAGAATCGAGGGAGAAATAATTAGGGATAGAATACTTCAGAATTCCATTAATCAAAGCTTAAACCCAAATGAGCCTTACATCACTATTCATAAGCATCGTAATTGCCTCCTAACTCCTAAATATTTCAGTTGCTCCCCTATATTTTTCTAATATTACAAATAAACCCCAATATCATGACTAATCTCACCCCATTAAAAATAGCCTTGTCTTCTTGTCCTCAAGGCTATGCAAAATTTGCAAACCATGAAATGGTATTAAGGTTTTCCCATTTGCATCACTATACAAAAAATCTGCATGAATGGTCGATGCTCCACTTGAGCTAGCAGTAGTCTGAAGCTCAAATATGCTGAAATATAGAAGATGCCAAGGATACTTTGTGCCAAATCCTTCAGTTGCAAAGAAGGAAATTTTGACAGTAAGTATACTACAGCATGGCAAGCCCTTTGAACAAGTGACTTCCTACTGTGTTTGAATGCATCTGCAATCTGACTGATACTTTTTAAGGAAACATGGTCAGCACACATGGCTTTATAACTGTCCTTAGTGGTTATAGTTGATGTAGTGCTCTCACCTTGCAAAAAATCTTGCTGTATCTGCCATATTCCTTCCTTTTGACAAAATTCTAACCAACCTTCAAGCCCCCAACTAATTCTCTTAGAAACTTCAACTGAAATCAAACAATATAAAAGAAAATAAGTTGCAGCAAAAAAGCTCCGTTCAAGAGGCCTGCAACATAATTTTGACAGTCCCAAAGTTAAATTAGTACATTAAGAACATAATAAATTCAACATAAGCAGTTCAGAACCAAATGATTTCATAGACAACCCCAAATAAAAAGCTTGTAAACTAAGAAATACTTAAAACATCATTGCACTAAACTGATGCAAAGTATCATACCCTTAATCAAAGTGATTTCTTTACCCTCAAATCTGCATTACTTTGTATCACAATTATTTCACTTTATGGTGCAGCTCATTTCATATCAAAACCATTTACACAAATAACTACAACTTGTATATGAGTTTATAAATTATAAAAGAAAAAACAAAAGAACAATAACAATCTCACCATTTATGTGGGATTGGTGAAAAGAATAAAGAAGCCAGTCAATGTGAAGGACATAAACTTGCAACAATCTGAACTGCTTATCCAGCTAACAATCAAAAGACTAAATACTTCAGCCATTTCCATGGCCAAACTGGTCCAAGCCAGCAATTCCAAAAAGATCCAGAGTTTCTCACACATACTCCAAAGTCACCCACAACACGTTGTATTCCATCCACCAGAAAGCAAACAGCATTCAAGCTGGATCAGCCAAGCAAGATGCACCCAAGTTTAGAAGCTCAACAATTATAGCAAAAATTCAACAAGAAATTCAGCACAATTAGCATCCATATGAGCAAGATTAAGCTACTACCCGAATCATTACCCAAAATTCAGCACCAAAGTGTGCCATACAAAACAAAAATTCCTGAATAGAAATTACGTCAAAAAGCTCATCCCATTCAGCAAAACAGGCTACGACGGGTCAACCACAATTCCAAAATCCAGAAAGTATTTCCAGCATTCAAACCAGCAGCCGAAATGCACAAACTGACAGCTGCAGCAAGAAACAGAGATAACTCAATATGCCCCCCCCCCCCCCCCAACAACCACCCCAGACGAAACGATCAGTCCGCTCAGCACAATATTCCGGCGGTAAGCCAAAAAATACATCCTCGATTTCACACTAAGATCATCTTCATTAACAAGAACTCAACAAAGCTCAAACAAACCACCCATGAATTCCAGAATCTTTATCTACGGCATTCCTTCATTTCAGAGAGGTCCAAAACCCAATTATATCTTACTTAAGCCAAACAATTTTATGTCTTGTCCCTGCCCAAAATGGATCAATCCAGTAGTCTCGACATCTCCAAGTACAGGACCTAGAAACCCAATTATTGCAGGCAAGGAAATTTGGGAAAGAAACAACAGCTCAAGCAGTTTGAAATTGATTAAGAAGGCCCCAAATTCATCTGGCAACACCCAAATAATAACTTGCAGAAACCAGAGTAGCCAAATTCCAGCACACAAAGCTAAAGCTACACAAAGCTATTAATTTCTAGAACAAGGAAGGAGGAACAATTCCATAGAAATCCGGCAGAATTTCCAACATCAGAACGGTATAAATTCCATCAACTAAACGAAAGAAATTCTGGCAAAGTAGCCAAGATGATCCAAAAAATTCAGCACAAAATCCCTAATATCCAACTCTATTCCCTCAAAATTCAGCACAAATACAGCACAATTCATCACATTTGCAGTAGTTTAACTTAGTTTCCAGTACATCTAGTATTCCATCCACACAAAACACTCAAGCTAGATAAGCCAACTCCCACACATTCAGAGCACAGTAGCAAAATTCAGCGCACAAGCTATTAATTTTCAGAGCAAATTTAGAAAACTAATAGCCAAATAACCAAAGCTAAATTCCAAACAATTTTCAAAAATTAAATACATAAGGCTTACCGTAACCACCTTCAGGAAATGAAGTTCCTTCAGAAAAGTGTTACAGTACCGTAGCCAGAGCCTTCAAGAATGATAAGCACTAGCCGCCATGGATTCTTCCATGTTGCCAGAGTAGGAGTCCCAAGGTGACCACTTCACTTCGGTGCTCCTTGTTTAGCAATCGGTGACCACTCCAAATCAAAGCCCCCATTTAACAACCCAGGAAAACTAGAGCCGCGAACCAAACCAGAGCCACAAAATGATTTAGAAAAAGTCCGGTTAGCTTTGTCGAAGCTGGACTTGAACACCAATGGGAATCCCAATCTACAAACAGAAATTCATGACATTCCTCAAATTGGAACTCTATAGTATCAAAAGTTTTGCGATAATATTATTGTGCCATAAAGTAGCCACATAAATTTGTTCATGATGCAAAATTGGCTCACACTACTAGTATGTTACAAATTTATGACATATCTTTTTGCAATACATAAATTATATGCCTTATATTAAGGGCAAAATCTATTTTTTTTGCTTCAGATATATGACTTTCTTTTACAACGTTGGAATTATGTCTCGTAAATGGTGAACATAATCAAATATTTGATGCAACCTTTTATACATACCGGTATGTTTGTAACACTTCACAAGAAGTTTCATACGATTTATAATTCAATTCAATTTCTTTTAATTTATTTGTGCCTATGTTTTGGAGGGAAAAAAAACTGGTATATTTACTACTCAAATATTTTTTTCTAATATAGATTTAATTCTTACTGTTAATAGTTACCCCCTCCATTATATTAAGTCAAAGGGTCAAGAAACTCAACGCCACTGAATCGTTGAGTAGGGAAAATGACAATCCTGAATCAATCGCTCAGGTTGTGGAAGCTAAAGAGCAAAGGTTGGAGTTTCTGCTACGAAGCAACAACAAAAAAGGAAAAAAGATAATCCAGCATCAATTTTGGAACTAGAGGATAAACCAAAAACGAAGGACGGTATTGAGAGAGAATCAATAACAGATAAAGAAGTTTCATTTGAGTCAGATGGAATCATTGAGACCAAGTCAAAAGAAGTATACTTTCATCCAACTGAAGTAGCAGAAAAGGCAACTGAGGATAAAGAAAGTGAATTGACTGCCAAACTTGAAGCTGAAAAAACTTTAGAAGAAAAGTTAGAAATTACTGGAAAGGAAATTGAAGCTAAGGGTACCAAGCTTGAAGAAAAGAAGCAGCATTGTTGAGGAAAAAGAAATGCCTCAACCTGAAGCAATAGAAGCATATGCTGTCCTAAATTCCATTCCCACTTCTAAGCAAGAGAAGCAACAGAACATATTGTGTTCTTAACATTTTTGTCTCTCATTTTACTAATTTTTGTCCATGTTAACAGTTTTATTTCACAGATCAGCAATATCAATTCCAGTTCACTCTACAAAAAGAAGAGCAAGAAGGTACAAGCACGAAAATTACACAAACCAATGTAATAATTAAAAAAATCGATGTACTGAGAACTAACAATGTGACCAGGGTGGGTTACACTTGTATGATTAGGTTGGACAGTGTATTCGGAGTTTTGCAGAGAGTTTTCAACAAAAGGATCATCAGTTAACAAGCTGCTTAGTTGTTCTTAAATTAACTGAAGCTTCTAAACCATTGTAATGAGCTATTTGTTAAATGAAGGAGATATCAAAGTCATTGAACTACAATAACGTTCAAAGAATGCACCAAAGCTAGTGAATAGTGTGTGGCAAGCCCACGTGACAACATTTAAACTTTATTTAGTTTGGTTCCAGTTAAGGCCAAATGTTCTCCTGCACATTACATTAGAAAGTATTTGCTGGCTGAAGAGTTTATAAGCCAACGACACAGGTCCACAACATTTAAAACTTTTGAATGATATTAGGAGCATAGTAAACATTGATTCAAAAATTTTCAGCAGCAACTACAATTCCTTGCAATCTTCTTAATAATCTTCTGTCAATTACAAAGCACTAAAAAAGTTCAAAACTTTTGCATGACATAAGCAGCACAGGAAAGGTTGGGTCAAAGGTTATGAGCAGCAAGTACACTCCCATGCACTCTGCCTAATAATTTTCTGTATACTCTTGAAGCAGTATAGTCCATACATCATCAAGATCACAAGACTACAAGGCTTATTATGAAGTTATTGTTTACTTCCAGGAATTAGGGAAATACCACCATTTAGAAGTATTACAAGAGAACTAAAATTTTTGTCACAACCATATAAGGTGCATCAGCATCATTTATAAATGTTTGAGACACATCAAGTGAATCAATATCAGTTTCTAATATTTTTCTAAAATCAGAATCAAGTTCATAATCACTTTGTATGTAGAAAATAAAAATTTGCTTCAGCTGATGAAATGACTTTAAATATAAAAAGGGATAGAAAGTAACAAGTAATAAATAAACAAGAGAGAGAGAGAGAGGGAAAGCGCAATTGTGGCATACTACTATTAACAGGTAGATTTTCACTAGATTTGGCACTAAACTTATACAATGACTGGATAACAATGAATTTCAAGTGAGCAAAAGTTACAAAAAAAGTGTTGATCAGGCTAACATTTTGAACACAACAAGATAGCCGAAACTTAATCAGGTATACAATCAACAAATGAAGAAGAATTATAATAAACTCTGTGCTAAAACATATAGAAGCAGCCAAGGATGCTATCAGTGTCATAAGAATATAAGCCTACCTAAATAACAAGGCATATTTGATAGGTGAAAAGAAGCTCCAGCATCTAGATGGAAGCCAATTAGTGTTTCAGGGGGCATATACCTACAACGTAGATCAGCTCCATTCACCATTACAGTAAGCAGTCATAGACTACTAAGAACATTTCACCCATTGACACATAAAATAGAAGGAAAACAAATGGAAAACATTAGAGAACAAATATAGTTTACCTCAAATTCCATTGTTTGATTTCAGCATAGTCTCACTATTTCAGATCGTTTACAGTAGTGATCACTGTTCCTTCATTACCATTCAAATAATCTGAAAATGGTTCTCATGAATATAAACAAGGGATTCTATATTCACATATTTCATTCATGTCAACTACAAGAGTCATTTACAAAGGTGACAGGCTCAAAGTTCATCCAAGGTTAGTATAAGATATACTACACTTCATAAAAACCAAATAATGTTTTATAACCATGACTATACATTATATAAATTGAGGTTTAGTTACCCCCAAAGAGTTTTACAAATGTATGTTTCATATTATATTTTCAACATAAAATACAAAAAAACAAACAAAAACAAAATTCAATCGACATCGGACCAAACAATTCAAGTGTGTCGTAAATAAAAGAGTCTATATAAGCCTTACTAGTGGAGTTCCATCATCTGTATGCTTCAAGGCATATTAATATCCCAATTGGTTGAGATTTGAATAATTGAATTCGTATGGCTGCTCTATGGTTCTAATAGAAGTGGAAAGACTCATAGTTCCTCTATTGTGAGATGAAATTTATTGCGGAGCCAAGGGCATGGTCCTCTCGTTGATTCAGCCAAGGACCCCTTGTTCCTAAAGAAAACTTCGCCAACTAATTTCTGGACTGGAAAGACTCAGCCTCCATGCTTTATCACTGCGATTTATTCACCCATACACTCAAGACCATGCATATTTCTAAACTGCCGCCTGCAGATCCTACTGAAATTTTAAACCAGCTAGTGAGATTAGCACTAAGAAGGTTAGACCTATTAAACATCATTGTGATGTTGTGCCAATTTGAAATTTCACCAAATTAATAAAATTTGGGCTTCAAAATCCCTCACCGTGAAATCCAAATAAACTAAAAAAACAAAGATGAAGGGAAAGAACGAAGGAACAATGAAGAAGAAGATAACCTTTGTCATGGAGGAACACAACATTGAGCCTTGGGCGCCTCTTCCCCTGAAGAAGAAGCTGCCAATTTTTACCACCAAATATTCCCTCTTCAAGTATTTTGTGTTTCCCGTTTTTTTCCCCCAAAATATTTCCCTCCTATACTTCTATTCCTCCTTTCCCCGCCCAAATTTCAGTTTTATTTTATTTTATTTTATTATTATTACATTGTCTTTCCATATTTTTCTTCCGAATTTTGTATATATTGTTTATTTTCATTTAATAATATAGTCTAAATAATATTCTCAATATTTTAAAGTTTCTGTAAATGATTTAAGCAATGTAGTTAATAACTTAAAAAGAGAAATACAATATTCAAAACATGAAATATTGGTTTTCAAGAAAGAATTTCTAAATTAGAAATAGAAAAGGTAATGTCCTTCAATAAAAATGAAATATCTAAAGAAAATAATGAAGAAATGATGAATGAAAAATTTTTAAGTACTCTTGATATAATTACTTCTCAAAAATGAGACCATGAAATTTTATTAATTTAGAGATATATTATTTAATAGCTAATTTAATAATAATTTAATTTAAAAAGTGTTTTTCACTTTCTGTAAACATAAACTCAGATAAATTCAATACACAACAAGTTGATTTTATTATTATTTTTTTTTTACTCTCGTATCATCAAAGTTCAAACACATGAACACATGGTTACAATACCCTCCTATTACTTTTCCCCCTAAAAGTCTAAATTAGTTCTCTTTATGGATTCATACATTAAAATTAGTATAGTTTAAATATTCACAGTATACAAATTAGTTGTATTAATGAGTTTATTATACATTATAATAGTGAAAAAAATATCCAATAAAATGCATCAAACTCAATGAACCGCCAACTTCTTCACAATGTTTGTTGCAATTCATGAATTCCACATTGAACTCCACAATGCAATTAAAAAGTTGGAGATTAAATTTACGCATATTTAAATTTAAAGAAAAGAATAATGATAATAAGTTATATTGTAGTAAATTATCCAACTTATATTTATAATTTAGGATTATTAATTTATGATATTGATGGGACTATATAAGTATTTATATAGAGGTTTTTCTAAAAATTATTATCTTATTATTTTTTTAAAATTCACAATTTTTTGAACTGCCCCAAGTCGGGACTGGAGAAATATAACCTAGGCTAAGTTATGGAATAATGTATTCTATAGAAAAATTTTCTATTTTATATTGAAAAACTAGATGAGTATAAGTTATGTACATAAAAATCATTGTAACCCTCCTTCAACATGTCATGTTTATAGCTTTGAGGGTTTAGCAGGGGGTTCATTTTGAGTTTGACTCACAAGTTGTCATCAAACATGTCAATGGGAAGGCAAAATGGCTATGATTTTTCATTGGGTATCTTCAGATGATGGAATGAGGTGTCGGAAAATTACTTCACACCTCCATCATATTTGTCTTTAAATTAATCATTAAGGTAGTTTTGTAATATAATAGTGAATTATTACGTTTACCAATCTTAAATTATCTAGTTAATTACAAATTATTTACTAACTACTACTCAAAATTGCTAACGTATTCTTCACTATGTTTTAACTTTCAAGAATATTATTACTTTTTAGTCTACAATTAAGTAAAATTAAGACTAAACTCATTGAAGGAGTGATTTATCTCCATACTCTTAATGACATTATGACCAAAATAAAAAGAAATATCAAAAATAAAAATTAATTAACAATTTCAGTTTTTTAAAAAACATAAAGCCCTTTCCTACATAGTATAATAGACTTTCGCAAAATAAAATAAAATTAAATAAAATTAAAACAAAGGAAATCCCTTTCCTCTTTTTTTGGATTAAATTGGATAAATAATTTAATCCAAAAAACAGAGGAAAGGAAGATGGGACTCAGCTCAAACTTGAAGATGCCTTTGGAGGAGGCCCCGGGTTATGTATTCATAGATTTCAGATTTTGATGACCGATGAGCTGCACAATATGCAATCCGCGAAATAGATGGTCAGAATGAAGGTTTCTAGGTTAAATTGTAAAATATATTAATTATATATGAGAGAGCAAAGAACTTAAAAGTAAATAAGTCTCTAATTATGAGTTTTTTTTTGTTGCATATATATATATATATATATATATATACATTGGGGGGAATTACATTTACCTTCCTTGAGGTTTGGTGAAATTACAAATAAGTTTATGTGGTTTTAAAAATTGCAAATACATGCATGTGGTTTGATCAAACTTACAAAATCTATCCATGTTAGTTTTGCAAATGAACACAAAGTTTCTTGAACAAGTTCATGATCGGTTTGGTAAAAGTTAAGGTCAAACTCATTTATTCAATAAATTAACAAACATAAACAAAATTTTAAACTCAATTATATAATAAATGATCACAATTTTGGAGCCCCAAATCTTGGCATAAATAAACTCGATACCACCCTTATTTTTAGTGAAAAGATAAACAGAAAACAAAAAACTTTTGAATAGTTCAGGGTTGTATTTGTAATTTTCAAAATTAAAGAAATTTATTTATAATTTTATCAAACCTCAGGGAGGTAAATGTAATTCACCCTATATTTTTATTCGAGATGGAAATGCTGAATTACAAGAGGTGGTTTTGACCGCACCATAAAAAGTGAAATTTTTAGTTAAGAATGACTAAATTGAAAGTAAATAATACTTTAAAGACTAAATTGCACTTTACAAGAAATTATAGAGACATAATTAAAACTTTAGAATGACTAAATTTTGTTAATAATTAATAAAACTTATGTGAAATATGTCGTATTTGATACAATAATAAAATAAACTTTAAATATAGTTATTAGGTACTCCTTCCATTATATTAGAAGAGTCTACTTTCAATTTTTTAAACCCCTTACCCTTATTAATATAATCATGTGTAGTCAACAATTAGTCCATTCTTAAAATTTAAAGATATAAATGGGACAAATTGTGTCAAATTAGTTATTTTAAATATTGTACTTTGACGTTTATAATAAATTGTACCTTTGTCAAGATGAACCTTTCTAATGGAATAGAGAAAGTATAATTTATAATTAAGGGTGTCATATTTTAATTTTTATTTGTCAGGAGCGTAAATTGAAATTAAATTAACTAGAATCCCTTCTTTTAGGGCGTTTACTGATATTATTAAAATTTATGGACAAAAAGAAAAATATTAAAGTGTTTAGAGTTATTATTTAAAATTTAGGGGACCCAATGCTACTACTCTAAGATAAATAAAAGTGATTCAGTGGCAACAATAAATAATATTCATTGGGCATAAAATATCGGCCCAATAAGAGAATGGATTCACTTTACATTGGACAAAAGCAGCCCGCCCAATCGGGTAAGGACTTAGGTTTTTTATGATTCCATTCCTCTGTCAATATCAAAGCCCCTAGAGCAGCAATCGTTTCCATTTCCATTGAAGCGGCGGCAGGTTCCCGGAACTTCTCCTCTATTCTCCTCCTCTCTTTCTCCGTCGTTCGGGCCTTTCTCGTTTCTGCTTCGTAAGATTTGCATTCCTTTACTTCTCCCCTCTACGATGGTGATTTTACTAAGAAGATGATTCTATTTCTTGTTTGGGATTACATGTTGAAACTTATTTTGAACTGACTTGTTTGTAGATATAAATAGCTTATATGTTTATTCGTAGATGCTTATTCTACGTAGAATTTGTGAAGATTAGTTTAGATTTCTGATTTATCATCTTCAATGGAGTGGAGGTGGTTTTCCTTTGGTACATATTGAGTATAATCTGGACTGTTTGGATCAGGACTCCCAAAGGCAAACATCCATTCAAATAGTACTTCATCAAAGGTAATATAAACAATTATACTTTTCTATTAATTTCTCAATTATATTGGTTAAATATAATTTATTTTTTGTTAAAATTGTTAGGAACAAGGAAAAAGTCCTAGGAGGAGCAAGAGGAAGGCAAAATAATCTTCTTCAAAATGTGATAATTTGACTTATGAAATTTGCATTCTTTGGAAGATAAATTTAGACATTTGTAATTTTTATTTATATATTTTGAGTGATGAATTTAAATTATAATATTTTCACTTTGACATTTAGCAGCTATCTAATTTTATATTTTGAATAATATTCTAGTTATCTTATAAATACAAATAGTGAATTATTTACTCTATTAATGTTTTTGTGTTGACAAAGTTTATGCAACAGAGAAAATTAATGACGTAAATTGTGTTGTCAATTATTATGTGACATAAATTTTACAGATAAGATATTATGTCACAAAATAACAATATGACATTTCAAATAATGATGACACGTGTAGCAAATAAATGTGACATTAATCGTAATGACATAAATTAATATTAATAACGCGTCAGTGCAACTAATGACACGTAATGGGTCGCAAGATTTATGCGACAGTAATTAAGTGATGCAAAAATGTCATATTTTTTGTGGCACAACTAGTGAAAAAAAATGCCAGAAAAAGGCTATGACACGATTAAGTTTGTTGCAAAATTGTGTCACTAATTTGTGTATGCAACACAAATTACATATCGCAAATACCCTTTGACGTTTCAAATGTGACGCCACATTCGTAGCAAATAATCTTGCAACAGTCATTTTAATGACACAAATCAGTGTCGTAAATTAGGGTGCGTCACTAACACAAATGAATCATAATTGAAATCCCAATTATCAATAAGCAACCTAAGATGAACCTAAGAGGGGGAGGGGGTGAATTAGGTTCTTGACACTTTTAAAAATATTTTCTACAATGAAGAACAACTTTGAAAAACCATTTTCAAAGCAAGTGTAAAAACAAAGTTTACAAATTAAGTGAGGTGTGAGATTAGTGTTTTGCAAATCATAAAAGCAATTAAACAAACAAAGCAAGAACACACCAAATTTATAGTGGTTCGGATTCCCCTTGAATCCTAGTCCACTCGACAAGTTCTACAACTTGTTTCCCTATCTATGAAACACTTAAGGGAGTGTTCCAATCCCTACCAAAACACTTAAAGGAGTGTTCCAATCCTTACACGTGCCTAATGGCTAACAATGAATCTTTTGCCCCCGCTCCTTCCTCAAGGACTTAGGGTCTTACTCAAGACTTCATTGACTAGCTACAAGGACTTTTGCTCAATCAACCTCTTGATCAAGACTTTCTCCCCTTTGCCTAATTTAACTCTAAACTAGGACTTTACAATTGCCCTAACTCAACCCCTTGAGTTGGGTCTCTCCTTTCTACTTGCTTCCCCTTTCTTCTTGCCTAACTCTTTGCTCAAGAGTTTGGACTTAACCTCACATACAATGTGCCTACAACACTACACAAGTGTCTAGGACTTTCTCTAAGTGTTTACAAGGGTGAAATACTCCAGAAATGGAGTTTACAATTTGACACAAAAACAGGGCACAAGTGCCTCTTGACAATCCTACCTTAACAAGCTAATTTGACATATAGATGATTGAAATGAAGCTTGAAAGTGTTGTTAAAGTGTAGGAGATGTTGGGGAATCATTAGTCTTCATTTTGCAGCTTGGGGGTATTTATAGGAATGAAGAAATAGCTTCCAACGGCTTGCAACGGCTAGTTTTTCAATTTGAAATTCTGCTGTGAACAGTAAACCCGAGAGCGCCGCAGGATTTGCGGCCTCTGTCGCAGGCGGGAAACCTGGGCTGTTGTGTGGCGCGCGGCGCGCGGCTGCATGCGGCTCGATGCCTGCGAGCGGCGCCTCTGTCGCGGGTCCCGATCGCAGGTCCGGTCGCGCGGCGCTGTCTCCTTGTCGGCCACTGATTTGGCACCTTTTTCATTTGCTTGTCGTTTCTTCGTTATAGCTCCGATTTCTTCGCCGTTTTTTGCGTTAGTTCACCCGTGAATTCTTCTCTTCATTTTCTGACTTGAAAACACCGTGGGTCCCACCTTGGGATGAGCTCGGTCGTATTTTTCTTCTTTCTTCATTTGCTTGCCGTTTCTTCGTTTTAGCTCATTTTTCATTGCCGTTTTTTGCGTCGGTTCTTCGGTAAACATTTCCCTACATTTTCTCACTTAGAAGAACCATTAAATTAATTCTCATATTTGTTAACTCATCAATCAAAATAAGGATTAAGACCAACCGGGTCTAACAATAATGTGTCACAAATTTTAACCGACAATTAATTTAGTGATGCAAAAGTGCCATACATTTGCAGCGCAAGTGAAAAAAATGCTACAGATTTGCTACACCACCTTTTGCGACTCAATAACTAGAGACGCATAATGTGTAGCGAATTAGTATTTGCTACACAAAATTCACTTTTAGCGACACAATTTGCATGTCGCGAATACCCTTTGGCGTTTTAAATGTGACGCCACATTTGTCGCAAATAATCTTGCGACACTCATTTTAATGCCCCAAATAAAGGTCGTAAATTAGTGTGCGTCACTAGGACAATTGACGCATAATGTGTCGTGACTTTTAAGCGACAATTAATTTAGTAATGCAAAAAGTGCGATACATTTGCGGCACAAGTGAAAAAAAAGCGCCACAAATTTCCTACACCACCTTTTGCGACTCAATAACAAAAGACGCATAATGTGTCGTAAATTAGTATTCGCGACACTATATAGACTTTTAGCGACACATTTTCTATGTCGCAAAAGGTCACTTTTCTTGTAGTGTATATTTATTATATATAATTTTAAATCTAAAAATTTTTTAAAATGTAATTCTTAAAAGAAAATTAAAAAATAGGGGGTCTATTTTATTGTATCGTTCCGGCCCTAAAATTTTAAGGGCGGCCCTGGTTATGTGGTACTGTTTATATCACCTTTTCAAGTGATACTTCTTTTATCGGATATAAAGATTCATGCATGTTTCAACTTGTATCTTATTAATTATAAACATCATGGAATTCTTTTAATATAATGATGGCACTAGCGGATTTACAATGGGGGCACGTGTCTTTATATATTTGATCAAATTTTTTTAAAAATTGTTAAATTAATATAATGTGCCCCCACAATTTTTAATTATAAATTAAACATAAATAATACACAAGACATAGCTAAATTGTATTAAGGTTATAATTAATTTTTTAGAGTATTAGTAAGATTCACAACACATAGGCAAATTGTATTAATGTTGTGATTATTTTTTCTTGAGTATTAGTAAGATTTAATTTGATTAGAACTAAAATTGCATTCAAAGCAAAAAACGTAAAGAATTACTAAATAAATTTCGTTTTCTTTCTCTATTATTATTTTCGTAAATTTTTATAGTTTAAATTTATTTTAAAATATAATTTTTTTGGCCATACAATGTATATTGTGCCCCCACTAAAATAAATTTCTGGCTCCGCCACTAAACGATGAGATTGAGTACTATTTTCAGATTCTTTTTTCTTTTGGTGGGAGGTGGGGGTGGTGAACTTATTTTTAAGTTCCTTTCCCTAGCAATCCTTACAAAGTTCTTCAGGTTGGAACTACTTTGTGTTAGATATTTCTAAACAACAATGGGACCTTACGACACAAAGAACCAACTAAAACTGAAATTTATTTCTTCAAAGAACTACTAATCTAATAGAATGTTAGAAAACAGTAAATGCCTCTTCAAATTGTGCAAATGCTCTTTCCTTTAGACTTTATTAGTCTGCTTATGTGTGTAAGGAATTCAGGACTAATATTCATTTGAGATAAGATGAAGATAATCGCTAGAAGTTTGCACTGACTCAAACGATCTACAGAACAAATGTGAAAAGTGTAAGAAATTTTTGTAGGATGAGAATGATTTCATGTATCTGAATCATCTTCCAAAGGAGTCTATTTATAGACCTCCAAAGGGTACTATTCAATAGTCACATCTCTTAGGAAAAGGTAGGAAGAAATGGAACTCAATTCGGATAAGAATTGAGTCCGGAATCACACTTTTCCTGAAGAGATGCAACACTTCAGGATATGAAAAACCTTTTGGACACGTCAGAGCACCTGTGCGACTCGCACGGTGCCAGTTAGCTTGGTTTAGCTGCTGGACATCGTCCAAGGTCCCGTGCGACTCGCACAGGCAATTGTACATCTACTCCTCTTCAGTTTTTCTCCTTCTTCCTTAGCAAATTATCGGAAAATCTCTAACACTTTGTCAACAGACCTTCAATCATTGGCACTTTGTACAATATTCAAAACAATTAACAACCATTTGCGAGTGCTATTACATGGTTACTGTCTCTTTCCATCATAGGCATTCTTACCTGCAAGGACTCTCCATCCAACAATTTGGCTCCCTTCCTGTCAAACCCAGAGGACCATTCACATCCTAGCTATGCCCAATTAATGGCGTCGCCTTCAAAATCTTCCAAAGCTTGATCCGGCAATGCCAAATGAGTCCTCCTTTTATAAGGGGTAGCTTTCTGTTTATTTCTCAGGGAAGTATTTTGTCGCCCTCTGAAAGCCATTACAATGGCAACTTTTTTTTTATCAAATCAATAATTAGCATCCGGTGCAATTCATTATATATGTTATTTTCTTTCTCAAAATATCCTTTATTAGTCAAAATATGCAATTTTGTGAAAATCGGACCAGACCAGTTGACTGGAAATCGGCCATGAAGCCGGTCCGGTTTGATGTCCTAACCCGCATTTCGAAAAACCCGGTCAACCCCAATCAAACCTGGGGCTGACCCGGGAACCGGTTTGACCCATTTGAACCAGATTTTTTGCATTTCTTACCTTCTAAGGTTTAAAAATGTGAAAGTGGGAGTTTGAACCCTTGGCCTATAAGTTAAGAAGACTCAAGTTTTTATGAATAACCAATTCTACCAAAGCTATTTTATGAACAATGTATTCTATATTAAATATATTCTATTATCATAACATTATTAAACTTCAAAAGGGATCCATGAAGTTCACTTACTTAGTAGCCAATTTAAATTTTAATTTCTAAAATTTTAAAGTTTAAACCTAAATTGAAAAACAAATACGAAAAACTAAAAATTATAAAATACTAAAACAAATTACTATTCTACTCCACATTTTTAGGTTTGGATTTCAAGAATAAAATGAATTGGATATGTAGTTTTTATACATTATTATATATGTATAATTTAAATCTATATATAAAAAGAATTATGATATCATCCGATTTTTTTGTCCGGTTTGACCCAATTGACCCAGTGACCAATGGACCCTTCCGCTTAACCGGTTCATGCTCCGGTCTGGTTCTGAAAACATTGAAACTATAGGTCACAAAAGCCAGAAACATCAAGATCCCTTCACCTTAGACATGCTCGTTTTTATCATTTCAATACTACAAAATGCAAGAAAATCACTGAAATTTAGCACACAAAATGTGGCATATAACAAACCGGTGGCTTTTCTTGGTAATGAGTGACAAAGCCATCGGTTATCCTTAAATCGGTGGCCTTAAGAAAACCCGGTGGCTTTGCTGTTTAATTATATGGACAAAGCCACTGGTTTTTTGATGAACCGGTGCCTTTACTGATTGCTTTTTTGGCAAAGCCACATGTTCATAAAAAAAACCGGTGGCTTTGTCATTCTTAGAAGCCGCGCACCCTATTTTTTTTTTTAATCGCGTTTTACTAAAGCAAGTTTGGAAATGCTTTTTAAACCTATTCCCAAAAAAACAAATTTCGATTTTATTTTTTTCAAAACCTGTTTTACTAGAATGATTTTGAAATTATTTTCTAAACATGTTCCCTAAAAATAGATTTCAATAATTTTTTTCTTTTTCTTAACCGGTTTTACCAAAAAAGGTTTGGACAATGATTCATAAACCTGTTTTATCAAACGGTGTTATTAATTTCTTTTCTAAACTTATTTGATCAAAACAGAATTTTAAAATTTTATGATAATTTTATATATTATTATATATGTTGTATAAAATAATTATGTATTTTAATGTAATATAAAATAATTATGTACTTTATATGTAAACATACCTATAACATAATGATATTAATAAGAAAAGAGTAATAAAAAATGAGGTAGTTGAAGTGGTTATTTAGCTTTCCTTAAAACTGAATAGAAATTTAAGGCTATGGGTTTGAATCCTTCATTGAACATTTAAGTTCTATATCATATTTAGCACTCTAAGGCTTCGTTTGATAACCATGATTAAACACTTAAAATTAATGTCATAAGTCTTAATCAATTAAACGATTCTGGATTTAAGTACTTAATGATTAAGTGCATTTGACAACAAAAACCCGATAGCTTAATTAATTAAGTGGGTTTGAAAAGCAAGTATAATTCTGGCCAAAAAAAAAAGTGATGAGTAGTGAATATCACTGAATTTGAATTGAATAAATATTTTTTCTCTTTCAATTTTCTCACTTTTTTGCATCATTATTTAATTTTATTTTATGTTTTTAATATTTTTAAAAATTTTATCAATTAAAAAAAATAAAAATGATTAATTTATAACGAAAAAAAATTTAAAAATACATTATCATCTATTTTATAACTTGATTAATAATGTAAGTAAATTCAATTTTAAAAATTAAATAATTCTTTATTTTTAATAACTTAATAAGATTTAGACTTCAGTTTTAAGATTTCAGACTTCAGTCTTCAGATTTAAGACTTCAGTACAAATTTCATATCATAAATTTTAGATTTTATCAAACAGAGTAACTTAATGAATTTAGATTTTAGACTTCCGATTCAGACTTTAAACTTAAGTTTTCAAGCATAAGTTCTATCAAAACAAAGCCTAAGTAAGGAATCTCCAGACTGGTTCTGGGTAGAACCAGAACCTTGGCCATGACTACCTCCAACCTAGTGGCTTTGTGTTTGTTTTTCCGAAACAGAGCCATCGGTTATACCTTCAACTGATGGTTTTGTTTCCTATATTTGGGTAAAAACCACCGGTGGCAATGACTTAAAAGAAGCCACACCTTCTATCCCCACCGGTAGTGAATTTCTAAAATGTGATGGTTTTGCACTAAATGATTCGGTGGCTACTATTAGTTTTCCAGTAGTGTTTTTATTTTGTTTTTAGTCTCTACAGTAAAATGAAAGTATTATATTTCTTCCATCCCACTTAAAATAACCACTTTGAAAAATGTACAGCTTATTATTGATTTTTAGGTACAACACTTCAATTAAGGGCTTGATATATGTCTTTACGTTGTTTATTTATAAGGTGTAAATCCGCGGATCTCATGAGTATTTGCAGTTATTTGTGATGAATTATGCAGGTTTAGGTTACGAGTTATGATGTGTAGGAGGACTGCAAAAGAAAGCAGAAATGAAGTTCCAACCGCCTAACGGGCCATTTGCATATGAGAGAAGCTGTTACGGGTTCTTCCTAAACTTTCTTTTGGGTTCATGACACACAAATAGCCCCAATAGAAAGGGAGCATGACCGAGTCTGAAGAGAAAGAGCCCAGAAAGAATTAATTCACCTGCCAGATCTGAGTTACTTCTGATGCAAGTAACGAAGAGTTGTGATGGAACTGTGTTTCCTAATTTAAGTCGACTTGTGACACTTGTAGGAATTTTATTCCTACCATGATACATTATTCCTTTTTTAATTCTGCTGCCTTAGTTATTATTTCCTAATTTAATTCTATCTCCTTAAGAGAATATTTTAGTTTCCTTATGTTAAACTAACTCTGCACATTATAAATGGACAGAGTTAGTATAGAATTATTCATTCCGATTCATACCAATTTTTAGTTTAATTTACGAACGTAGATAGGCAGCAGTAGCTTTAGCTTTCTTTTCGGTTTTGATGAAGACCCGGCGTTGAAGTTTTCGTCGCCAAACATTCGGTGATTTATTCAAGTTTTCATTCTATTCCTTTAATTTGCTTTCGGAGCTAGTGGATCTAATTAATTGAACTCGTGGTTTGAGTATTATTATTTTATGAGTTCATAGCAATTTATGCATGCAAATTATACCCGTAGATAACACTACTACAAAATGGATTTTCTACGGCGGTGCTTTAACGGCGGAAAGACCAAAACCGCCATTAAAAAGAATACGGACTTTCTACGGCGGTTAGAAATAAACCACCGTAGAAAGGGACTTTCTATGGCGGGTTTTGATAACTGCCGTAGAAAGTCCCCTTTCTACGGCGGTTTAGTTCCCTACTTTTTATGGTAAAAAGGGGACTTTCTACGGCGGTTTTATTTCTAACCGCCGTAGAAAGTCCCTTTCCAGACGGTTGTATTTCTAACCGCCGTATAATTAATAAATATGATGAATTTTACTATAAAAATTGATAAATAGTAAAATACATATTTATTATTAAATTTAAAAAAATTGGGGTTAATTTACGAAAATAGAAAAACTAGAAATTAATAGGAATAGAGGAATGGGCGGGAATTCACAATTACGGGCTTTCTACGGCGGATTTATTAAAACCGCCCTAGAAAGTTACTTTCTATGGCGGTTTCTTCATAACCGCCATAGAAAGTTACTTTCTTTGGCGGTTTTAATTAAAACCGCCCTAGAAAGTCCATTTCTACGGCGGTTTTAATAAAAACCGCCATAGAAACTTGATTGTGTTTGAATTTTAAGGGTTTCCCTTTGTTTCCATCTCCAGCCAGCCGCGGCTTCCCCCTGTTTCAATCTCTATCAAACCGAAGCGTTCTCTCATTGCCGACGCCCATTCTCTCTCCGTCGATTTTTTCTCTTGTCTTCCCCCGAAGTCGTTCTTCCGGCAGTGTTGATAACAAGATCCGCCGTCACCCAACTCCGGATATGGTTTCTTAATCGGCCATCACCCACCCCCATCATAATTTCACCACAATCGGTCCTTGTTGTGGGCTTCAAATCATAAAAAAGGTAATATACAATAGTTTCAACTTTATTTAAGCTTTACAAATTTTATTGTTACTTGATTATTGTGATTGGCCTAGGGTTTATTATTAGTGTTAAATTCGGGTTTGGTGAGATGATGAATGATTAAATTCGGGTTTGATTAGTGTTATATCGGTGATTATTGTATTGTTCTTGCTATTAATGATTAAATTAATTAGAATTTGATGGATGCCCGCAAAAATTTTGTGAAGTTTGGTGGTTGTTCGGTTTATTAGCATGGAAGTTTTTGATATATATTTTTTGAATAAAGTTGAAATATATATAAATATATATATCAAAACCTTTCTAAGGCTGTTCTTGCTGTTTTTGATATATATTTTTTGAATGTAGAGAAAAAAATAAAATATTAAATTTTTTTTTACAAATTTGGTACTTTCTACGGCGGTTATCTTCAAAACCGCCGTAGAAAGTTAACTTTCTACGGCGGTTCACTTAGGAACGCTGTAGAAAGTAGACTTTCTACTGCGGTTTTGAAAAAAATAGCCGTAGAAAGTTGACATTCTACGGCGGTTTTGAAAGCCAACTTTCTATGGCGGTTCCTAAGCGAACCGCCGTAGGAAGTTCGGACTTTCTACGGCGGTTTTCAAAAAAATCGTCGTAGAAAGTCCGAACTTTCTATGGCGGTTCACAACCGCCGTAGAAAGTCTGTAAACTTTCTACGGCTGCCGGATAGATGGCGGTTCAAAAATACCGAAAACCGCCGTTAAAAGCCCTAAAAAACCGCCACTAAAAGTCATTTTTGTAGTAATGTAATCAGTTATTATTAGTTTATTTTTCCTTCATTTTCAGTTTGGGTAGCAATTTCTGGTGGAGAAGCGTTCCGTAAAGCAACATCGGTTTTGGCCTTCAATCTAGTATTTTTCTCTTCCTCTTTGATTTGTTTCGGCTCTGTTCAATTAATAGTGTTAGTTACTTAGTTTATTAATTCAAGTTCTCAAGTGCTTAATTAAATGCGTAGCAGTAGTATTAATTTATTATTAGTATATGCATGCAATTGATCTGCCAACAGTAGCTATTAATTAGGATTATTAGTTATTAATTAATTAGATTCATATGTCTTACATTTATAATTATTTAATTAGTTTAATTACTATGAGTAGCTACATTTCTAGATCCAGCATAATATAAATAGCAATTAATCTATGCATGTTATGAAACCGAATTGTTTGTAATTAATATGCATGTGTTCCCCTTTACTCTGGGTGCCTATATCTCATTGCTTGAATTTATATGAGCCTGATCAACTTGTGTAGATTCAGTAGAACCAATTAACCCGTCTCACTACTTCATGTCATTTAGTGGATAGGTTAATTAGTGGTGAAGTTACCGTCAAGTAATGCAGGGTAAAGGGTTAGCAATTCCGAACTGGTGACGCGGGTAGGAATAACTAGAATCAGGTTTCCCTAATTATTCATGCTGTTGGTATAGTTAATGGGTGGCGGCTTTTCTAGCATGTTCTATATTAATTAGAGTACAATTATGTCATTGCTTATTCACGGTAGTTGTCGATAAATAAGGGGGAATTGGGTTAAGTCTGTGCTTTTTCACGGTAATCTATAACTGGTTGATGTATGCCTATTACTATATCTTTGAGTTATGATTGACATGTATGAGATTATTGTACATTTACATGTTGCTGGATTGTTCTTATAAATTTGATAATTTAATCTCCTTCATTAGTGTTTTTACTTAGTAATCACAAGTGACTTTACAAGGCACTCCGGTGTACAAAGGTGGTTGCTAACCAAACAATTGCTTGAAATCAGTAAGATTAAGAATAATAATCACTCCATTCCCTGTGGATTCGACCTTGCTTTCTACTATGCTAATCTTAGCTCTTTTGATGGACTGGCAGTAATTTACTATCTTTTGTTAGGGCGAGCGATAGCTCTACCAAAATGGCGCCGTTGCCGGGGAATGGCGTATAGATTTATTTTTCTTTTTCCTATTGATACGTTTCACGTTTTGGTGTTGTATGAGTAGGTCGTCAAAACCTATATTGCTACCTACCGATCCTGAGATTGAGAAGACTTGCAAAAGGTTAAAGAAAGAAACTCAGAAACGACGCTAGGACACTATTGACAGTGCTCTGCCTGCCCAAGAAGATAGTGGTTCCAAACCAATATCCAAAGTTGAAACTAAGTCTGCTATATATTCTGAGATGGGAGACAGAGCAGAAGAACACAAGACAAAGAAGAAGAACATGACAGAGAAGAAGGAAGGGTTGAAAGGAACCTTGCTTCTCCGAGGGAGCCCACTCTGAAGGAACTAAGCAGCCACAATACTGAGGATGAGCCTTCAGCAATTGTAATCCCTGATATCACGGGCCACTTCCAACTCAAATCTAGTTGGTTGAGTATGCTGCCAAGGTACCGTGGTAGGCCAGGAGAGGACCCCAACATCTTTTTGAGTGAGTACATCAGGGGGTGCAAGGTGGGTAAGTTACCAACAGGAGCCACTGTGGAGCAGCTCTGACTCATGGCATTCCCTTTTGTCTTGACAGGCGAAGCCAACATGTGGTTCTCTTCCCTAGAGCCAAACTCCATCACTACCTGGGGGGAGATGAAGAAGGCTTTCCTTAAAAATTACTTCCCAGCCACGAAGACTAATGCAGTGAAAAAGGAGATAAGTGGGATCCGACAAGATTATGATGAGTCCCTCTGCACCTATTGGCTCAGATTTAAGCGGTTGTGCGACAGTTGCCCAAACCATAGGTACTCGGATGGTGAGTTGCTGCAGTTCTTCTACCACGGAATGACGGAAGCCGAGAGGATGCATATGGATTCCGCCAATGGTGGTACATTTCGGAATAATACTGCTACGTCTGCTCGTAAAATAATAAAGGAGACACTGGAAGCACGTAATGACTTTACTGAACCCAGCATCCGTCTGGCCAAGCGGACCACTGAAGTGGGCATTATTGATGACGGGGACCTCGTGAGCAACATAACATGACGCAGAACAACTCCCAGCTGGTGGCCGAAATGAAAAAGATGACTGAGATGATGACTAAAATGGTAGCTGGGACGAATAAGGTGCAAACAGAGGAAGTTTGTAGAATCTGCGAAAATATGGGACATCTTACCCATAAGTGTAACCTTGCACCCATCGACCCACTAGCCCAAGCAAATGCTGCTGGGAACTGGAATGGTCCACATCAAAGAAGGGACCCTTACTCCAATGCATACAAAAGGGTGAAAAGATCATCCTAGTTTTAGATGGACTGAACCAGGCAGCCAGGATCAAAGTCAGCAGGCCCAGTATCATTGTCACCAGAACCAGTACCAGAATCAGCATCAGAATCAGGCATACCGACCACCTCAGTAGAGAGGGTTCCAGTAGGGCCATAATTTGTACCAACCACAACGAAATGGTAAAGATTATGGTGATGTGATCAGTACCATACTCGACCAGCAGAAGGAACAGAAGGCTAGTATCGACAGCGTAGCCAGCATGATATCCCAGTTGTCAGCTTCCATGTAGGAGTTGAGAGGTAAGTAAGGCAAACTGCCTTCACAGGTTCAGGTACCACCAGGGACAATGTAAGTGCAATATCTATAAGAAGTGGGATGGTGTTAGAACCCTTGGCAAGGAAATCAGCAACAACTATGGTCGAACTGCCCAAGCAGACTACCGCATCAATGTTTAGACAATATGAGATTGAAGAAAAACCCATGCCCAGGTTGAGTCTTAAAGGGGGTAATCCCTATGGTCCACCTTCATTCCCAAACAGCCTGATTAGCATGAAGCAAGTGAAGGTGAAACCGGAACAAGACGAAGGAAACACCAGCAGAACTGCAAGTGAGATAACCTTAAGAAGTGGGAAAGTGCTAGAACCAGTAGTCAAGAAATCATCAGCTACTATGGTCGATCTGCCCAAGCAGACATTCAACTCTAAACATGGAGGAGAGGAGTCTGTGCCTGAAGACAATGAGTTTGCAAAGAGGACACCAGCCAGATTGAGCCTTAAAGGGGGTAAGTCGTACAGTGAACCTCCTTTTCCAAACAGCTTGATTGGCAAGAAGCAGAAGCCAAAAGAGGATCCGAGTGAGTATTTGGCTATTTTTGAAAAGATGGAGGTTAGCATACCCTTCCTGAAAGCCATCAAGATTCAATCCATTGGAAAATTTTTGAAGGAATTTATGGCTGGCAAACCAAGAGGAGTACGAAAGATCATCATGGGCGAGAATATGTCTGTAGTCATTCAGAAGAAGTTGCCACCAAAGTGCAAGGACCTAGGTATGTTTTCTTTACCTTGCAAAATAGGTAACAAAAAAATTGAGCATGCTATGTGCGATTTAGGTGCTGCTATTAATTTAATGCCTCTTTCAGTATACAAAACTTTAAAGGTGTTGAATTGGTAAATACTGAAGTGGTTATACAGTTGGCTGATAGATCTTGTGTGTATCCTAAAGGTCTGTTAGAGAATGTATTGGTTAAAGTGCACTCATTTATTTATCCTACTGATTTTTGTGTTGTGGAAATGAGTAGTAACCCCTCCCAGGAATCAGCCGGAGTTTTGTTAGGTCGTCCTTTCCTAAAGACTACTAGATCTCTTATTGATGTGTATAATGGGACGATTTGTTTGGACTATTGTGGTGAAAAGGTTACTTTTAGTATAGATGACACCATGAAAAGTCCAATGGTTGTTCAAAATGTGTTTAGTGTTGATATAACTGACCTTTTTGTCCAAGAACCTCTTGAAAATGTTTTTTTGCAGGATAAGCTAAAGGCAGTCGCCTATATAGGGCCAAACCTCAGTCTGCCCAAGCAGAACCCCGCAAGAAAAATTAGCCCATTGTTAGTTCAAGCTTCGCAGCTTGAATTAAAACAATCTCCAAGTTCTGATAAGAAGCATGACCAGAGATATGAATAATGTATGAAAGCCAATGTGCGAAAAAGAGGTAAGAAAATAGCATGGCTTGAAACATCTATACAATTTGATACTGGTCAACAGTTCTACCAAGGCAAAGGAGGAGTGCTGGCAACTTCCAATATCAAGGATTTACCTGGTGAGATGAATAAGAAAAAGTGGTATGAGCCACCGGACGAGGGTTCTGTTTACCCAAACGGAGTAGTGAAAGCAATTCCATTGTGGTGTTGTCCCAATCATTGAAAGAGATAAACTGAGACTGGCCAAAGACTATAAAGAAAGACGCTAGTGGGAGGCAACCCAATTTTTATCACTTTCAGTTTTACCCTTTTTCCCAAAAAAAAAAAAAGGAAAAAAGGAAAAAGGGTGATGTAGTATAGTAGTCCATAACTTTGGACTAATGTTTCAGTTTTCTGCATGCATGTACGAAATTAAGCAAAGAGTTGCAAGAGGTTCGCCTGGAGCTAACAGAGTGTCACAATGCTGTCATGCAGCACATGGATGCACAGTCTGGAGCTGTATTTGCACACCTTACTGAGATTTGGGATCGTCTGACGACCCTAAGTAAGTTTGCTACTCCTTTTATGTAGAGTCTTGTATATATGTGTTGAGTGTTCTGGAGTCTTGTGTTAGTTTTCATGTTGTCAACTATAATTTTGCATGGCTTTTGTGTAATCCTTACTTTAATCTGATTGCATGCTTGAGGGCAAGCATGATTTTAAGTGTGAGGGTATTGTGACCCCTTTGGTCTCTTTCTGATTCTATCTATCTCTTTTCTTTTGTGTCTTATTTTGTTTTGTTTTCTCTTTGTGAGTCATGCACTTATCAATTGTTTTTTTTTTTTTTTCTTATGAGTCTAGTTGTTGTTATGCCTAAGATAAACTCTAATTTGAAAAAGCACCATAGAAGAAAAATAGATCATGATATTTGCAGGCTAAATGGTTGTGGTATCGGTTTGAACTTGTTAATTAGGCATGGTTTAGCTAAAAGATTTCTTTTTCTCAGCCTACTAAAATATTTTCTTAGCCTGCATGGATGTTGTGAGGTGGGACCTCTCTTGTTTGCCTATTTTGACTGTCAAGATGGTTCTTGCATGTTGTATGACTGGATGACGAGGGACCTGTCTAGGGTAACTCTTTTGGCTTGAATTCTTAAACCTACCGATACATTTATCCCCTAGTAAGCCAATTGTAGCCTTGACCATTCCAAAAAAGTCACTATATATATATAGCCAAGGCCTATGTTTTAACTGTCTTTTTTTCCCCTAGTGTGCATAATGATCATGATAAGTTGTTCTTGCTGCCCTACATTGTTATTGAAGAAGGTATCAATTGTGAAGTTGTCATATGCATGTTCTGCTCACCTAAGAGGAGGATCTACAATGGTTAAGTAAAGAAAGACCACAATTTCTGGTTATAATTTGATTAATATGGAGCTTGTCTATGTGTTGAAGGTTAAAAATTAGGCAGAGCATACATCTTGTTAGGTAGATGATCTGATGATGTACCTGTAAAGAGCAGTAAAATTCTGATTATGTGAGCTCTTTGTTAAATATATGATACTATTTTGTAATGTAAAGAAAGAGGGCAAGTGCAGCTCCAACTCAGAAGAAAATACATGTGTTCTATCTACCTTGGCGGATGTTAATGATGCCGTGTTTCTGAAACAGTAAGTTCTCTCTCATGCACACTGGATTGTTTGGATCAATAATGAGCTTAGAACCCAAGAGGGCCCAATCAGATACAGATCCCTAGCCCCATTGCGTCCAAATATTTTTGAGGTTGTTCTTGACAGGGATACATCATGTAACTCAACTGTGGCGATGGTCAAATGGTCAAGCTTGAGAGATCCGGCTAGACTAGGAGAGTGAGTGTCCCAAATTGTTTCAATATGTGAGATTGTGAGCATCACTACCTTTAGAGTGTCTGCAAGGAATTATTTGGTTAACCTGTGTTTACTTCAACATGTTATGGTTTGCTGGTTGATTGGGTAGCTTGCATATAACTTAATTGATTTTAATTCTTGTGGTGCAAATAAGATCAGTTCTATATTCTGGGCAAGCAAAAGTATGAGTTTGCGTCTAATTCTTGTTGAGTCAGTGAGAGTCTCTGGTTAGTTGTGTCTTTTCTTTTTTCATTTATTCACTCCTCTTTTCATTCTGTTATTTTACTTGTGTGTTCTCGTATCCATTGAGTCATAAACAACAAAGTAAAGACTTGTTTTAATTCTTCACTTCACGCTTGAGGACAAGCATTAGGGCCTGTTCTTTACGATTTCGTTTTGTTTTTAGTTTTAGTTTCAATAGTAAATTTAATATATTATAATCAGTTTTCATCATTTTCAATACAACTTTTTACTATTCAGCTATAAAACTATTTTTAATACACTTTTTACATTATAAAACTATTTTTCAAAAACCAAAGTTTCAAACCCATCAAAAAGAACAGGCCCTAAGGGTTAATTGACACCATATTTCCACTTATATCCTTACTTTATGAGTAATGGTTAATTGTGACAACACATTATTATATTAGTAAGGGTATATAATATAAATAAATTTAAAGCTAACTCTCTTAATGGGATAATAAAGTTTTTTGAAGGTGGATTCTTTGAGTAGGACAAAAGGGAGTAATACTCTTTTTTCATTTCCAATACATTTTTATACTATTTAATTACAGTTTTTTACATTAATTATTTTTTGAATCTAAAAACATGTTTTTAAAATTTAGAAACGAACAAGGCTGGTAAATTTCAATGAGGCCCCTCTCTCTAGGACATTCTTCGAAAATTTTCAGAGAGTTGGTTTTCATGACCCCTTCAACTTAGTCTTACTTGACCACCATCACATGCTCACCTGAGTCATAGGAGGATGATTACAGGGCCGGTCCTAAATATTTGGAGGCTCAGGGCAAAATGCTAAATCAAACCCCAAATAAAATTATAATATAAAATTTTGTAGTGTCCTTCAGCTAGAAAAATAGAAGAAAAAAACTTCATTCTTGCAAGAACTACATTCAAACTACTTCCTTAAAAACATTTATAGTTAAAAATTACAACTATATTATGATGCATTAATAGTGGGCTCCTTAATAAAATTACAGTATGGAATCTTATAAATTTCATTACAAAAAAATATAATTAATTAATTTTTATAAGATGGAGTTTGACTTGAAAAAACAAAGGCACATTCATGCATAGATCTAATTCAAACAATTGCGAGCAAAAATTAATGATGTATTAATATAATGGGCCCTCAAATAAAATTATAATTGTGAGAGTAATTTTAATTTAAAAAAATAAAATTTTATAATGTGGGCCGAGTGAAATAATAAAATAAAGAGCAATCCTTGCATGAGCCTCGTTCAAATAAAAATAGATGTGTATCTTAATTTAAATTTTTATGAGAAAAAAATAATATTACATAACACTGTATTAATATAAAATTGGGCCCCAAATGGTTGCCCCAGCCTGCACGGGTCGGTCCTTGATGATTATATTAACGATGTTGGATGAAAGGGGTGATCAAATTACCCGTGGGTCAGAACAGGAACAGAACCGAATTGACGTAGACCCGCGGGTCAGAATCGGAACCAAACCAAATAGACCCAGACCCGTAGGTCCGGTTCTCCCTCCAGGGTCGGTTGCCCGCGAGTAACCGGTCCAAGTTGGGGGGTTTTCTTTTTCTCCAAGAGATGGGCATGGTCAGGCGATTTTCAACATAAATCATGGGCCCACAGTTCCCAAACTTTACCGTAACCACCATTTCTAACTTTAAAACTTCAACAAAAATTATAATGCCCATTTCCTAAGTTAGGATTTGAACACGCAACCAATATTTTAAAGTTAGTCTAAACAAAAGTTGGTTAGCCACTCCATCTACTCTATGTTTTATATAATATACAAACAATTAAACTACGAATCATTTAATATTTTTTCAATTATATTTATTATTTAAATCACATCACACATGCATTTCATAATTTTAACAAAATTTAATTTTTAATAAAAAAAATTAACAATATTTTATTCACTGAATTTATATATTGTTTCAAATTTAAATACTATGCAAAATTTATCAATTGAAAACTAATATCTTAAATAAATAAAATTACACTCCATTATTTTTTATTAGTGTATTTTATTTTTAATAGTAATGGAAACGTTCAAACAATCAAGAGAAAAACAACACAAAATAAATAAAAACAGTATAAAATTTTAATTACCATTAGTTTTTTTTTTTTCGTTTAAACAGCCGAGACTTGCGGCCGTAGCCTATTCCATTAATCCGAAAAATGAAGTGTTACAAACGGGGAGACATGTAACCTAACCCTGCCTCAAAGCATTTCTAGACTCGAATATAAGGAAAGCTCATAGCATCTAGAAGTACCAACCCCTTCAGCTGACAGGGTAGGGTCACCATTAGATAAAGGGTTTTCAATCTTGTAGCACTTGCCCCTGTGCCCAATGCATCTGCAACCGCGTTCCCCTCCATGTAGATGTGCCTCAATGAATAGTTTCCAATGAGCTTCTCTATCCGAAACCAAACACTTGCCGACTGCCATGGACCCTTTCCTGTCTTTATCGCATGTTCAAGTACTTGTGAGTCTGTTTCTATCTCCATACTAAAATGCCCAGATACCATTAGTTTATATATATATATATATATATAGTATAAATAATATATAAATAAACATATAATATACTAAAGCTAATAAGATAATATAACAAAACCAAAAGAAAGTGGAGTGGCTAATTAGCTTATCTTAAACCTTATTATTAAATTTAGGTTTCGTGTTCGAATCTCATCTAGAGCAATAAACATTATAGCTTTTGAAGGCTTTTGAAGCTTTTCATTTGGGAAAGAGTAGCTATGCCCAAAAAAAAAAAAAAACCAGTGTTCCAAACTCGATAAGACCCGGAACCAACCGGTCAGGTTGGGTATTGGATTTGCTCAACCCTAGATGAAAGCATCGTGGGGGAATTTTAATCACTGCACGGTGTGTGTCCTTACATAAATGGATCCCTTTTTTCTCTAATGATTATGAACTAGCTGATGAGGGCATCCAAAGCCAACAACACGCAACAAGTCAAACTACAAGTGATTCCGGAAAAGCTGAGGAGGAGGTTCGAGTTCTACATCGAGGCCCAACAATGCTTCGGGATCCAAGCCCATATCAGAGGGATCCACTTGTAGACATCACTGGGCCCATGACCAGAGGCAGAGCGAAGAAGGTGCGAGAAGCTCTCAACAACCTTGTGCAAGCCTGCCATCAAGATGCCCAGCTGATTGTAGAAGCCCACGCCTTGGAGCAAAATGGAGGAAATGTGCAATTTGCAACTCTTCTAACTATCTTGGAAGGAGAGGCGCAAATCATCCAACATTAATCAAGAAGAAGGCTGTTTCTTGAAGTCTTGAAGAAGCCGGGAGGTTCTTGGACTTAAAGAAACCAAATAATAAAGTTCCCTACAAATTGGGCCGACCCAAAAACTCATGGACCAGCCCACAAGTTTTCGGGTAGCCCAAGTTGAAGCATGAAGCCGCACGGCCCAATCTAAGGAGAGAAGCCCACACGGCCAACCCAAGGAAAAAGCCACACGACTTAGGGTTTTAGGGAATTTAGTTTTTAGAATTTTAATTAAGTCTTTTTTTAGTCTTTTAGTTAATTTCCAAAAAGGGTTTCCTTATTCTTTTTGGAAGTAGGATTTTTATTCTTTTCCTACTTGGTTTCCAATTAGTTTCCTTCTTGTTTTAGGTAGTGTAAATTCGGCTACCTCATGCTTTAGGTAAATCCGAATTTTAGTTACCTTTTCTTACCATTCCTACTTCTTTCCGGGTTTGGTAATTGTACAAGGAATTAACCTCTTGGTTAACTTCCAATTCTAATTCTTTTCTTTTCCTACTTTTTGTATTAAAATTCGGCCACCCTCACCTATAAATAGGTGACTGAATTCTTCAATAAAGTTAGCGTATTTCAGATCATAAACTTAGTGTTTGAAGTACCTCCTTTTATTGCTTTATGTATTTGCATGTCGTAGTTTACATAATTGCATGAACTTAGCTAATTAGGTTATTTGCTCTACCTAATTATTCGCACGTTCAAAACTCTTTTCTTACACTTGGTTCGAATCTAAAACAAAAACAACTAGATTAGGTCTTTTTGTTTCTCTGATTTCGAAAGTAAGTTAGAGTGTTATACGAGCTCGCCGCTTAATCACAAGGTCCTTGGCAACATTATCCGCATGTGTACAACTGTCCACATCACTAGCAGTTGCCCCAGTTTGCAATCTTCAATTATGGTAATGCTAAACGCAGGGAAGGAGAGATAATACTTTGCATTTATACCAAAATTACCCCCCACCACTAATAAGTTAAACCATCCCCGCCAGCCCATTATTTCCCTGTGTTTGCACCATTTTTTATTTTTTTTTTTTTAAGAACACCCTGCGTTTCCACCATGTCTTCCATATGCTCAACCATTACCCTGCGTTTCCACCACCTCTTCCAACTGCTCGATGGAAATCATTCAATCGCCGCCGACCTTGCTGGAGCTAATTTAAAACCTTAACTTTTCTTCTTCTTTTTTTAATACAAAACGCCTGCCTTCTCATTTAAAAAATAAAAATAAAAAGCCTGCCTTCTCATCAGATTTGGGTGGCTGACCATTTTCGCCACCCAAATCGGGTAAGAAGCAGCCAGACCTGGCGGTTGGCTGCAAAAACTGCTCCTGCAACTGAAATGAAACACAGCGTCGGTTTCATTTCAGCTTCATCGCTGCTGGAAAAAATGGGATTCCGTCAACATCATTTTTGCAATGCTTTTATTTTATTTTTTTAATTTTAGTATTGAAATCCCAATTAATCAATAGCAACCTAAGATGAACCTAAGAGTGGGAGGGGGTGAATTAGGTTCTTGATCCTTTAAAAACATTTCTTCTACAAAAAGAACTTTGAAAAACCTTTTCCAAAGACAAGTATAAAAACTAATTTTACCAAATGAGGTGTGTGATTAGTGATTTGCAAAACATGAAAGCAAATAAACAAACAAAGCAAGAACACACCAAATTGATAGTGGTTCGGATTCCCCTTGAATCCAACTCCACTCCCGAAGTTCTACAACTAGATATTTCTAGTCCTCTAGGAAACACTTAAAGGAGTGTTTCAGTCCCTTACACTTGCTTAACTCTTTCTCAAGAGATTAAGACTTGTCCCTTGCTTAATCTAGCTCTAAATTAAGACTCCTTTGCCTAAGACTAGCAATGGATCTTTTGCCGTATCCTTCCTTAAAGATTTTAAGTCTTACTCAAGACTACTATTGCTTAGCAATTAGGACTTTTGCTTAATCTAGCTCTAGATTAAGACTTTGACAAATGCCTAACTTAGCTCTAAGCTAGGACCTTTACCCTTTACCTAATCCAAACTCTTAGATAGGACTTTAATCCAAATTTCCCAACTTAGCTCAAGTTAGGACTAGTACAATTGCCAAAACTCAACCTCTTGAGTTGGGTCTATCCTTATCTTCTTACTCCCCCTTTCTTCTTGCCGAACTCTTAAACAAGAGTTTAGGACTTTGCCTCACTTATAAGATGCCTACAACACTTACTCAAGTGTTTAGGAATTCCCTCAATGTGTTTACAAAGTGGGAAATTAATGCTATGAAAAATAGCTAACTATTACAATGAAGTTTTTCTATTCTAGCCTAACTTTGAAATAATTTGCAAAAACTTTGAATGATATTTTGGGAGCTTTTTGAACACTTGTAAGTGTTGAAAATCAAATGGGAAGAGGTGTATTTGATTTTCTTCAAGTGGGGGTATTTATAGGAGGAGGGAACCCATTAAATGGTGGAGAAAAGGCGCAAAAACGAGCAAACTCGAGGCTGTTGCGACAGGCCCCGCGACTGTCGCAGGAAGGCCTGTTTCAGTCGCAGGCCTAGCCCTGCATGCAGCACGCGCTGTGCGCTGAGCATGCTGCGCTAGGCCTGCATGCGCAGTACCTGTGCGACCTGCGCACGGTGCCTGCCCGGGCGGAGTGCCGTCAGCTTTTGTCGGCCCTTGATTTGACACTTTTTCGTTTGCTTGCCGTTTCTTCGTTTTAACTCTGTTTTCTTTGCCATTTTTTGCGTTGGTTCAACCATGAACTCTTCTCTTCAGTTTATGACTTAGAAACACCATGGGTCCCACATAAAAATGTGCTTAGGATGTGTTTTTCTTCTTTCTTCATTTGCTTGCCGTTTCTTCGTTTTAGCTTATTTTTCGTTGCCCTTTTTTTGCGTCGGTTCTTCCGTAAACATTTCTCTACATTTTCTTACTTAGAAGAACCATTAAATTAATTCTCATATTTGTTAATTTCATCAATCAAAATAAGGATTAAAACCAACCTGGTCTAACAAGTATTTAGGTTAGGGAGTCTAACCCTATTTTCGGGGGTTACGACTGTTTTAGCGCCTACACCAATTCAATCCTAACCCCCAAAAATAGGTATTTTGGTTAGGGAGCCCAACCCCATTTTCGGGGGTTAGGATTGTTTAGGAGCCTAAACCCATTCAGTCCTAACCCCCAAAAATGGGTATTTAGGTTAGGGAGCCTTACCTCATTTTCAGGGGTTAGGATTGTTTGGGCGCCTAAACTCATTCATTCAATCCTAACCCCCAAAAATGGGTTAGGAGTAAAGTTAATGGGATTCTTATGGCCTTTGGTGATGCTGCCTGAAAAATAGGATTGCGTCCCGTTTTTCAGCCAACAATGGTGTGGCTGCAAGGAATTGATACCCCAGCAAGGGGGTTTCATTAAGCAGCCAGATAAGGATCTCAACAATGGTGCAGCAACTTCAGCTGCACCACCGAGTGATTAAATGTTTTTTATTATTAAAAAAAATTAGAAATTAAGACTTACTGTGGCCGTAAACTCTCCGCAGTGGGGGGTGACGGTCCCGGCAGCGGCAAGATTTTCCCGACAGTGGTGGGTTAGGCTTGAAAATGAAGGAAATGGGAAATGGTGGGGCTGGTGTTATATTGTAGGGGTAAGGGCAATTTTAGTAAAAATGCAAAATACTATCTCTCACTCCCTACGTTTAGGATTTTCCTTCCTTGTGTTTAGTATCCCCCTTCAATTATTAGCACATTTAGTAGGCCACTTATGGGGGTGTTTAGTTTTCTCTTTTGGAGTTGTTTGGATATTTTTAATAGTAAATATTTACAGATCTAAGGTGTTTATTGAAGAAAGCTGTAGAAAAAGTAAAAAATAAAGATGTGTTTTGTCTTTGCTATCAGATCTACTCCATATCTACTCGAGAAGAAGCGGAATGTGAAAAAATAAAAAAAAAAAAAAAAAAAGGAAGAAAAGGAAAAAAACAGTGGAAAGTAGAGTTACACTAGTTGAGGGACGAATTTCATAGCCTTGCGGAAAATCCATTTTAAAAAAAGAGTGCTAGATCTAGTACCCAAGGTATCATGTTGCTGCAAAGGTGACTTGGCTTGCGGGGCTTAGTCGCTCTAGTTTTCCCTACCTTAGAGTAGAGTGGCTTGATGTACTTTTTCAATTCTCATCATTTGCATTTGCATCTCTTGTAAAACCAATGTCAGGTTCATTATGCCCCCCATGATCCTCTTTTACATGTGGTATTTAAGCCGCCAAATTAATAAAGGGCTCCCAAACCCCCAGACACTTAATTGGCTGTTACCAAAAAAAAAAAATTGCATATAAAATTCAACGTGATTAAAAATTCATAGTAGACCAGCTTTCCACATCTTTCAAGAAAACACTAAGCCCTGTTTAGAAACGTGATACAAATCATGATTTGGATCTCATTTTCATGTTATAATAATTTTTCATCATTTTTAATACACTTTTTTGCATTCCCAATGCAATTTTAATATTTTAAAATGAAAATGAGATCCAAATCATAATTTTGATAACATTTCCAAATAGGGGGCCTAATATAATTAAGCTAATGTTATTGCCAGAACTCTTTTTAGCATCAGAGCAAAATACTAGCTTTTTTACCAAAGTACCCTTTTTAACTTTTGTTTTTATTTTTCTTCCGATTCTTATCCCTTAATCCATTCAAAAGTTGTCCCTATCAACTCAATTTCATTTTTCTTGTATCTCCATGTTCTTCTCTCTCTCTTGCATCCGATCAACGTCCCAAATCTTCTTCTCACCGAAAGTGTGACTTTCTTTGTGCTGAAAATTTTCTCATCAATTTTAAGTTAATTAAGGTGGGTTTAGATTTTTTTGGATTTTTTTGATGCTAGCTTTTCAGGATTATTAGTCTGCATTGTAAAATCCATAGCAAAATGAAGAAAAAATGGGTCCTTCCATCTTCTGATCCAGATCCTTCTTCGTTCTCTGGAGGCGATGCGTTTTTCAGTTCAACAATGTTGGGTTAACACTTTAATCACCTAATAGTGGGGTGGTTGGCTTTTCTTTCATCTATTCTGCAGCAGATAAGATTTTTTTCCTTCTTTCTCCTCATTCTTTTCTAAGGATGCCGTTGAAGGGAAACATTAAAAAGAGTCATCTTCGTCTACGTACTTACCTACCGGCTGATTCATCTTCTTCCTCTTGCACTTCAAATTGAGAGTTAAAAAATTAAAATTGAAGGAATAAAACAGAGTATCAAGAGACTTCCCAATTCATATCAATTGTTTGAGGGTGGAGAGATGCAGAAATTCCAGCAGATGGATTTGAGGGTCCGGGAACCACCATCATAGACGATGATGAATAGTCTATTCTCTTTTTCTTCCAAAATAGATCATTAATAGTAACGGACACAGCATATGAGAAACCTAGCTTTTAATGTTTCGAAGGATGCTTTTCATCTTATGTGGTTATGGTTTCCGTAGTTCTTTGTCTTTTTTTTTTGTCCAGAATACTACAACATTGTTAGCTGTTGAATGTGATAAAAAAAAAGGGAGTTACAATAATGTGGGAGAAAGAGTTTTCAAATAATATGAAAAAGTAAATGGATTTAAGAGGTTGAAGAGAGATAACAGCGGAAAAAAACGAGGAAAAAAAGAAAGAAAGAAACAAGAAACAAGAAGGAGGAATGGACTCCACACTATAAGGGTAATTTGGAGATAGACACAATAATTGTTTTGGTCTGAATGCTATAAAGAACCCTGCTAATAACACTATCCATATAATTAATATGTCACGGTACTATCTCATATATTAAAAATTCATAACAGACCTACTACTCATGTTGAAGGGAAGACAGATGAATTTAAAATTGCATCTTAATTTGCGTTTTATTCGATCATTGACTTTTGAGATGAGCAGTCAATGTCCATCGTCGATCAGCTTCTTTATAAAACACTATTTTCTCGCCGAACTATACTTGATTCCCATGCATTACATATTATAGTTGAAGTATTCATTGCTGTAATTTTATTTTGTATATATTCACGCTCGAGGATATTATTTTTAAAAAATTAGTCAATGCTAGCTCCTGTAACTTAATTGACAGGTAACATTCTTTTTAGTTTTCCATTTTGAAAAATATTTCAATTTAATTACGGTGAAAAACTATAGTCGCCATTGAATTTGGCATATACCATTGAGTATGCAATTGCATCATTAATTTATATCACACCAAAATTAATGGTTGAATGGTTTCTTTTGAAAGAAATATAGTCTTGGCCTATATTAAAACTTATTTTGAAGAGAAATAAACTTACTGTTTGAAGGTCAATCATTCAGAAGACTGATCAAAGAAAATGGCAACATGGTTTTTCTTATTCTTAATCCTTCCTTTTTCTCTTTTCTTTTATTGCAGAAAAATAAAAATAAAAATAAAAAGGAAATCAAACACAATGGTTTACATTTTGTGACATATTTTGTTTAATTTTCTATAGGCTACTTCTGAAGTAAGTGTTCGCTGGCTCATGCTTTTTAGGCCCTATAATGCAGTTCTCTGCTTGGTCTTTAAAGTCGTCTTCGTCATCAGTTTCCCAAGGACCATAAGCTGCCTCCCCTTCATTTTCTTTGTTGTCGTCACTAAGGTCGTTTGGTGAGTGCGGCAAATGTTGTTCCCAACAGTTCAAGTGACCTGCAAAATAACAAAACAAACCACAAAGAACAAACTGTTAAACGTTAGTAAAGGACTGAGGCGCGGATCTTTCACTTTCTTTAGGTGATTCAAACCCGCTACAAAGTATTAACTTCGGTGCAGTAGAGCAATGCAACTTGTCACCCTAGGATACAACAGTCCAATAGTATCAACTTCAGTGTAGTAGAGCAACGCAACTTGTCACCCCAGGATACAACAGCCCAACACACAAGTTGTGTTTCCTAACAATTTGCACAACTATTAAGAATTGTCAAATCTTATTAACACATGTTCTCTTCCTCGCCAAAAGCTATATTTTAGAGTTAAAAGAACATAAAATAGTTGCACCCCAAACCTTGTACCTGGTCTCATATATATACTAGTTAGCAATGTCAAAATAAAATAGAGTAAATTAATATGGAATTAAAGATTAAATAAAGGATGAGAGTAAAACCGATGACCAATTTTATTTTGCTAAACTTTCGCATGAAATTAAATATAATAATTGTCTCATTAATCAATAAGGAAAAACGGATGCATGCAATATTATGGATCTCATGAATTAGAAAAACTGATGCATGATTTAATCACTAAAAATTGAATTAGCAAAAACGGATAATTCTCTACCGTTTCTTCTTCTCATAAAATCCAATTTATAATAACCATAACATCTTTATGCTTCAACTGATGAGTTTTTCCAGCAAAACAAATTAATCAAATTTCTCAAATAAATAATTTTATTAAAATGCTCCAACAATCCCCCACTCATTTTAAATTTTATAATAATGAAAAACATAAAGAAACAAAATAAGATAAACACGTTAAATTAAATGATTAAAATACAAAAAAAGTTATTACGATTTATTAAAACCCCTAAAAATGAAAAATGAATCCATTATTATAGTCTAAAAGAAATTAAAATTTTTACAATAAAATTCATTTATGATTAATAAATTATATATGTAAACACATCGTATGAATGAGATTTATAAAAACATGCAAATGATATAAATTATTAAATAAATTTTTAATACTAAAATATAATAATAAAAATAAATTAGATTTTATTTGACAATATTATAATGAAAAAGTTTAAAATACATGGTATGCTAATGAAGAAAAATTAAAATAATAATTATAGTTAATCAATATAAATAAAATAAAATAAAAGGGATAGTTTCATAAATCAAATATGAATTATTTAAGGAATTATTACGTGGAGTATTCAGCGATAAGCAAAATAAGCTGACTTTTTCCGCTTAATTTTTTGTAGAGGAAATAAGCAGTGCTTAAACAATTAAGAGGTTCGAATTTTCGTTATCAAACACACTAAAAATTATTATCTCTTAATCAAATAATTTTAAGCATTAAGTTGGGTTATCAAACAAGCCCTAAGTCCCTAGTCCGTTCAGGGCGGCCCCATACTCACACACATGTAGGTGAAATCCATCAATGGTGCTCCTGTAATTCTGAAACCCTACTCATGTAGAGATATAGATTTCATTAAAGGCATTTTATGCCACAACCCTCAAGTTATCATTATAGGATGTATGCACATGTCCCACAAGGATGAACAATTAAATAGAATTGTGCATATTGTTACAATCACCATGTAATTCGTTTTTCCCCTTTGAACCTAACTCTTAGGATCTCCAATCATTAGGTTGGGTATCCTTACACGTGACTTTTGTAATTTTTTTAAGTGGACTTCAGTCTCATCCCCCTCAAGGTACACATTCATGTCATTACATCAACTGGATTTAGCGCGCATTCACATATTGGCAAAAACATGAATATTTGGCATTTAACATTTAAGACAATGCCATGCATTATGAAAATTTCAACCTTTTTGCATAACGTAATAATATTTCACCAATGATCAATTAAGTTGCAGTTGGTGAAAATATCTCATAAAATTTTAATCATCAACTCAAGACATATAACATTTATATATCTCTACATATTTGATTCACATACTAATATTAATTGGTATATAAGTAGCCAGAAGCCTCACTACTAGGAATCATCGTAAAGATGACCAGAGTAGTCTATACTACTAATAGCTACTTATTTTCTTGCACTTCTCAATTTGTTGAATGGTCAGTAGTAGCCTTGATACTACTAGGAACCATTTAGTTGATCTCATCAAAATATTTATTGCAAGAAAAGTTTCACAAAACAACTAAGTGCATTTAAAAAATATTTTCTCATCAAATATTCATTATTTAAGCACTTGAAAAATTAAGTGAATCAAATATATAGTAATTGAAAAAATAATTCTCAAATAATAATTGCATTTATAAATTCACATTATTCATAAAGTTTCTCAAAAATTTGATCATGGTAGCTATAAAACAATTTGTAAAAATTTAATGCAAAAAGTAACACCCTCACTATTTTGATACTCCACTACCGTATATTAATATATAGTAAACTTTTCTCAAGTAAAATACACCATACAATACTCGAAGTACGGTTAATCAATATGTCAAAATTTTCACATTGATCAAATAAAAAATTATTATTTTTTGTTTTCACTTTCTCATAAAGCGACAACTTTAAACCATATAAAATATGAATATATAGCAAACTCATGACATAATTAAATATCATAATAATTTCATGAAATCTCAAATAATTTCATATATTACAACTCTATGCAAAATATAATATTATTCACATAAGAAATAAGTAACATTTATATATATGAAATGAAACCCCACTATTTCTCAATTTTTAACTCAATTAAAAACTCCATATTTATGTGATTTGTTTTAGTTATATGAACATAACTTAATCATATAAATAATTGGTTTTGTATCCATGATATTTTTTCATTAAAAATGTTACTTAACCCCCAGTACTTATCATATTTCCCCACAATGTAAACTTGAAAGTTATTTGTAATAGTGGGTATGGAGATAATTTAAACACATACAGTTCATTTTCTACAACCAATTAAAACTCAAAACCTTGTATGTGAAGAGTATAAAATGATATTTGCAAAGAATCAATTTTGCAATATAATTCCAAATATGAATATTAGCAAAATTAGCTTTGATCACAAAAATGATGAATGACTATAAATTTTAATATTTATTTTAAAACACAGAAATGAATATTATCAAAATTAGCTTTGATCACCAAAATATTGAATGACTATAAATTTTAATATTTATTTTAAAACACACAAATAAATATTAATATAGAAACCGATAAACCTTGAATGCATTTAGTTTTTATGGTTCAGTTTTCGTTTCAAATTCTCCAATTAATAGTATTAAAATGAGAGCTATAAAGTCATAACTCTTACTTTTGTAACCAATGTAAAACGATGGCAAACTTCTAGCAAATCACTTTACAACTAAAATTCATTTGAATTTCTCAAAATATAGTATTTTACAAAATGATCTCCAAACATAAAAGATTCATCTCATGAATCAGATAATATTTTATTATCATTATTTTTCCATGATCTCAAATTTAAAATATTAGCAAAAGCTTTAATTAAACCTCATTGAAAATCATAAGTTTTGACTCCACTAGATTGTAAAATATTGTAAGAACAATAAAATCCATTAGATTAAGAAAGATGATTGCAATGTCTCATGACTCATGATATTCTCTATATACATACCTCATGAATGCATAAGAGATTTTCAATGTCACCAAAACATTCTCATGCATAAATATCTTACTCATGTTCTTACGATATAATTTGAACCCAATTAAATACATACCTTAATGTTCCCACAAAATCACACAAACATGATTTTCGATTCTGCCTAGAAAAGCCTCTATAGCATTGACTTGGAATGGCTTGTTCAAATCACTTGCACCACTTTTGGAATAGACTTTAGAGAGTGTTGAATTATCTAAAATTGTTGTTCCCAACAGTTCAAGTGACCTGCAAAATAACAAAACAAACCACAAAAAAGAAAGGGTTAAACGGTAGTAAAGGGCTAGGTGCGGATCTTTCCCTTTTTTTAGGTGATTCAAGCCCTCTACAAAGTATAAACTTCGGTGCAGTAGAGCAACGCGACTTGTCACCCCATATTAGAACAGCGCAACACACAAGTTGTGTTTCCTAACAATCTGCACAACTATTAAGAATTGTCAACTCTTACTAACACATGTTCTCTTCCTTGCCAAAAGCTATATTTTAGAGGGAGTTAAAAAACATAAAATAGTTGCACCCCAAACCTTGTAACTCGTCTCATATATATACTAGTAGCTAGCAATGTCAAAATAAAATAGAGTAAATATGGTATTAAAGATTACATAAAGGATTAGAGTATAACCGATGATCAATTTTATTTTGCTAAGCTTTCGCATGCAATGAAATATAATAATTGTCTCATTAATCAATGAGGAAAAACGGATGCCTGCAATATTCATGGACCTCATGAATTAGAAAAACTGATGCATGATTTAATCACTAAAAATTGAATTAGCAAAAACGGATAATTCTCTACCGTTTCTTCTTCTCATAAAATCCAATTTATAATTACCATAACAACTTGCTTCAATTGAAGAGTTTTTCCAGCAAAACAAATTAATCAAATTTCTCAAAATAATATTTTTATTATAATGCTCCAACAGCAAAGATGATGTAGTTGGAATGTTTGACTTCCTCGGCATACGATTAATATGCTTCTTACTCCTTCCTTTTGCTCTCATATTTCATCTTCCCAAAAGCCGAAAGATCAATAAGATTCGTAAACTACCAGGCCCTCCAAGACTACCTTTCATAGGAAACTTGCATCAATTTGACAGTGCAAAGCCTGGAATAACAGTTCGTAAGAAAACTCCTCTTTGGCTTGTGGCAAAAAAGTATACTTAATTTAGGCTGTTAGTTAACTATTCCTCAACAGAATCCGCCAATATATGTCAATATACAGCTTGAATTTTCTTGCTTTTAATGAATAAAAATAGTTATGTGGTACTGTTTGTATCACCTTTCTTAGTCGAGTGATACTTCTTTTTATCCTATATTAAAACTCGTGTTTCAATTGTATCTTATTACTTATAAATAGATATATCCCGGAATTCTTTTTAATATAGAGAAGGAAGTAACTATTTTCAGATTCTTTTTCTTTTGGTGAGAGGTGGGGCTACTGAACTTAATTTCAAGTTCCTTTCCCCAGCAATCCTTACATAATTCTTCAGGTTGGAACTACTTAATTGTCAACAAACCTTCAATCATTTGCACTTTGTGAAAATATATATATATATATATATATATGTGCACAATTATTAACTCCCATTTGAGAGTGCGATCGATTACATGTTTACTGTCTCTCTCCATCACAGGCATTGAAGGACTCTTATTCTGGCCCTCCGAGTTGATCCAGCAATGCCAGATGAGTCCTCCTTTTACAAGGGGAGCTTTCTGTTTATTCCTCGGCGGAGTATTTTGTCACCCTCTCAAAGCCACTACAATTGCAATTTTTATTGTCAAATCAAGAATTAAAGCATCCGGGGCAATTCATTATGTTTTTCTTTTCTTTCTCAAAATACCCTTTATTAGTCAAAATATGGTTGACAAAAGCCAAAAACATCAAGACCCCTTCACCTTAGTCATATTTGTGTTTTGATTAGTGTTTGGTAGGCCACTTATATTATAAGGCTGAAATTGGTTAGAAGCAGATTGTGGGACTCTGTTACTAAGAAATTGGTTAGAAGCAGAGATGTCATTTTTCTTGAAGATCAGACAGTTGAAGACTTAGAAAAATGTGAGACGTCAAAATCTTCAATTGAAATTCTTGAAAATTTTGATACGATTCCTTCACAATCGGTTAATGCTGATGGAGGGAGAGCTGAGACAGAGCAGAATGATTTGAATGATGGAGCTTCTACTTCAGTAACAGAGTCATCACCTGCTCAATCACCTCCTATCCAATTAAGGAGGTCCACCAGAGAGAGGAGACAAAACACAAGGTATAATCCTTTTGAGTTTGTGTTGTTGACAGATGGAGGAGAGCCAGAATGTCATACTGAGGCTCTTAGTCATGAGCATAAAGATGAGTGGTTAGTAGCTATGAATGATGAGATCAAATCGCTGCATAAGAACCACACTTATGATTTGATTAAACTACCTACTGGCAAGAGGACACTCAGAAACAAGTAGGTGTACAAACTGAAGTTTGATGAAAATAGCTCACAGCCAAGGTACAAGGCCAAATTGGTTGTAAAAGGTTTAAGTCAGCAGAAAGGTATAGACTATGAAGAAATCTTTTCTCCTGTTGTCAAGATGTCTTCTATCTGGGTTGTTCTTGGTATAGCAGCTAGCTTGAACTTGGAGATTGAACGGCTTGATATAAAGACAGCCTTCTTATACGGTGATTTGGAAGAAGAGATTTATATGTGACAACCAAAGGGGGTTTAAAGAAAGTGGAAAAGAGAGCCTTGTATGTCTTCTCAACAAAAGCTTGTATGGATTAAAACAAGCTTCGAGGCAGTGGTACAAGAAGTTTGACTCCTTTATGGTAGATCATGGGTACCAAAAGACTACAACTGATCATTGTGTCTTTGTGAGAAATTTTCTTGATGGTACTTTTATTATTCTCTTGCTTTATGTTGATGACATATTGATTGTTGGTCATGACGCTATGAAGATTGACATGCTCAAAAGAGAGTTAAGCAAATCTTTTGCAATGAAGATTTGGGTCTAGCTAGACAGATTCTTGGGATAAAAATTTCCCGCGACAGTCAGAATGGGAAGATATGGTTATCGCAAGAAAAGTATATTGAGAAGGTTTTGGACAGATTCAACATGAGCAAAACAAAGAAAGTTGTACTCCACTTGGAGGTCCTTTCAAGTTAAGTGTGAAACAGTGTCCTACAAGTGAGGATGATCAAGAAGAGATGAAGAAAATCCCTTATGCTTCAGCAGTTGGTAGCCTGATGTATGCTATTGGTTTGTACGAGACTAGATATAACTCATGCAGCCGGAGTTGTCAGTCGATTTCTATCAAATCCAGGTAAAGAACATTGGAATGCAGTTAAATGGATTCTCACATATCTTAGAGGTACTTCTAGATTATGTTTATGCTTCGGCAATGGAAAACCACTTTGGATGGATACACAGATGCTGATATGGTAGGTGACCTTTGATGGTAGGAAATCTACTTCTGAATATTTGATGATTTTTGCAGGGGGCCGGAGCAGTTTCTTGGCAAAGTAAGTTGCAGAAATGTTAGCCTTGTCTACGACAGAGGCGGAGTACATCGCAACACAGAAGCATGCAAGGAAGCTCTTTGGTTGCAGAAGTTTCTACAAGAATTGGGAATGAAGCAAGAAAGGTATGTGATATACTGTGATAGTCAGAGTGCTATTCATTTGAATAAGAATTCTACATTTCATTTTCGTTCGAAACACATTGATGTAAGATATCATTGGATTAGAGATATGTTGGAATCCAAGACTTTGTTTCTTGAGAAAGTTCATACTGATGAGAATGGTGTAGATATGTTGACTAAGGTAGTGCCTAGAGAGAAGTTCTTGTTCTGAAAACAAGGAAGCTAGTATGATTGGGTTCCCCAATTGAGGTGAAGGGGGAGATTGTTGGGCTTGGGTTGGGTTCACCTAAATTGGGTGACCCATTATATTGTTGCGTCTAAGGCCTTCGATCTCCTCATCGTTTGTCAAACATTTAATAAATTTTCCGAGTTTACTTGTGAAGAAGTCTCCAAAAAGTGTGCAGAAAAAATTTTAAGACATTTTCTCCGATTTCTTCTGCGGGTAAACTTACGGAAACAAGGCCTAAATTAAAGAAAGTGGCAATCGTAAAAGAACATGTAGTGGAAGAGTACTGGGGAATCTGGTTAAAGCTTTTTCCCAGAAGATGTGGTGGAAGCTGCAACCCTCCAAAATACTATGGCCGTATAATTTATGCAATCTCTCCCTCAAACATAATTTCGAATTTCTTCCTAGTGAAAAACGGATGGAGCAGGTCCATGTTGAAAAATCTGTACACTCTGGTGTTGGGGTTAGGGGTGAGCAAAAGGAAAACCGATCTGAATCCACTCCAAATCGATCCGAATCTGAAGTTTCGGATCGGTTTCGGATTTTAATCCGATGGCGCGGTTTTGGATCGGGTTTTTATCCAAAACCGGTTTTATCCGAAATCCGCGGTTTTCGATTCGAAATCCATGGTTCTCTTTGTTTTTTTTTTATATAAAAATTAGCTTTTTTTGTGAATTTTTGTTTCGGATCGGTTTCGGATTATCCGAAAAAAATCCGAAACCGAACATTATCCAGAGAAATTTCGGATCGGATTAGGATCGGATCAACGGTTCAGATGATTTTTGGATTATTTTGCTCACCCCTAGTTGGGTTAGGTACCCCTAGAAATTTCAATTTAGCAACCTAAAGGGGTGAATTAAGTACCCGTCTTTGACGTGGTGTAACGTTGGTGTGCAAGTTCCCAATAGTGGTATAAGCGTATACTCAGTAGGTGCTCCATGTGGGTTGTATGTAGGTGCCTCGTAGTGGGTGAAAAAAACTGTAAACAAATCAATCATGATTGGACGAATTCCAGTATCTTTCAATAACAACAAAAAGTTGTCCAAAACATTAAAATTTTTCGTACTATTAAATTGCATGTAAATTTCAAATTGATTAAAAATTCATCCTTTCAAGAAGACACTAATATAATGCGTAACTACCGCATAGATGTTACAGACCAACTACTCATGTTGAAGGCAAGACAATTGACTTCAAAATTGCATCTTAATTTGCGCGGGTTTTATTTGACCATTGACATTTGAGATGAGCAGTCAAAGTCGATCGTCAGCTTCTTTGAAAAAACATTATTTTATCAACATTAATTAGACATTTTCGGCGAAGTGTTCTTGATTCATACATGATTTCCAACTAAGAAAGATTTTCAGAGTTTGAGAATCCTATGCATTATATATCATACTTAAAGTATTCTTTGCTATAATTTGATTTTGTATATATCCATGCTCCAGGATATTATTATTATTTTATCCTGGAGCATGGATATATACAAAATCAAATTATAGCAAAGAATACTTTAAGTATTTTTTTGCACCATCGTCACTAAAGCCTACCATTTACTGAAGACAGTCGTCACTAAGTGTGTACCAGTAAAAGTGTTAAGTGGTCAGTAAAGAGTATATTTTTAGTGACGAGAACGAAAAGTCGTCGGTAGGGAAGAAATGGAAATAGAGAAAATAATTCTAATATTGTTTTACCTCAATTATTATTTTTAAAATTTTTATTTCTTAGAGGGACAATTGACGAAAGGAAAGGGGACAGATGTATCAACTTTAAACAAAAAAAATAGAGAAATGATGGAAGAGTAAAATTATTCTTTGATCCATTGATTAGACAAGTGGTTAGTTAATTAATTAATTAATTTTGGTTAATATCAAATTCAACTCCCACAATTTTGGTTAATATCAAATTCAACTCTCTCAGCCGCCCCTGTCTCCCTCCCCCTCCCTTCTCTCAAAAATCTAAAATTCGTCATTTTCTACCCTCATCCTCGGTAAGCAGCACAAAGGATGAGAGAAGCAATTTTCCTCTTGTTTTTTTGTTATATGTTAGTTAGTTTTCTCTTGATTATTGGGAGTTTTTCATTTAATTTATCATTGTTATTGTGTTTTTCTCCATGTATTTAAGGTGTTTTACTTCTTGGCTATGATGATTTTCCCTCTTGATACAGTGATTTTCTATTCATCATGGCTATGGTGTGTGGTGATTTAATTAGTTGTATTAACTATCTTTTGATATTCTATTGTCCATTGTTGTTGCACTATTTTCAACACTATTAGTGAAATTTTTATTTTATTTTCAAAAACAAAAATAAAGACAAGTGGTTAATTAATTAATTGATATATTTATTTTAATGTCGGATTGCATCTCTTCGGAGAACTTATCTCTATACATTTATTGACTTATTTTGAAGGGAAATTAACTCAATAATTAAAAGGTGAATCATTCAGAAAACTGATCAAGCTATAATCAGCCTTCAAAGAAACGGCAGCATGGTTTTTCTTATTCCTACTCCTTGCTTTTGCTCTCATTTTTCATCTGCGCAAAAGCCGAAAGATCAATAAGATTCGTAAACCACCAGGCCCTCCAGGACTACCTTTCATCGGAAACTTGCATCAATTTGACAGTGCAAAGCCGCATGAGTTCCTCAGGGAACTTTCTCAAAAGTATGGCTCCCTCGTGTCATTGAGGCTTGGCACTGTGAAACTTCTTGTAATTTCTTCAGCAAAAACAGCCCAACAAGCTCTGAAATCCCACGATGTCATATTTTCTGGAAGGCCGTCGCGTGTTGCCTCGCAAAGGCTATCTTATAATCGCCTGGATGTTGGTTTCGCCCCCTATGGTGAATATTGGAGGGAGATGAGAAAGATTACTGTGATTCATCTCTTTAGTCCCAAAAGAGTTCAATCATTTCGCCCTATTCTTGAAGATGAAGTTTCCCTTTTGGTTAAGAAAATTTCCATTCTTTCTTCTTCATCTCAAGTTGTCAACTTAAGCTCAATGGCGATGAATCTAGCGAGCACCCTAACATGTCGAATTGCTTTCGGCAAGAAGTATGATGAGGAAGGTCATGAGCAGAGGAGGTTTGATGAAATTTTACATGCAAATCAGGCCATGTTGGCTGGGTTTTTTTTCTCTGATTACGTTCCTTCGTTGAGCTTGATTGACAGTCTCTCAGGGATGTTTGGTCGTCTTGAGAAGAATTTCAAGGACTTGGATTTGTTCTACCAAGAACTCATAGAAGACCACCTAGATCCAAACAGGCCAGATAAAATGAAGGATGATATCCTTGATATATTGATCCAGATAAAAGAAAAACAGTCAATCTCGTTAGATCTTACTTGGGATAACATCAAGGCAATGCTAACGGTATGCTCGTCATTTTTTATGTGAATTTAATTTAATTTTTTCTTTTTTGAAACAAGATATTGAATACTATGAATGTTCATCATATCAGATGTCATGTGTTTTGCTCTTTGACGTGTTTCACAGAACATATTTGTTGCTGGAACAGACACAAGTGCAGCCGCAATTGTTTGGGCTATGACAGCCTTGATGAAGGCACCTTCTTGTCTTAAGAGAGTACAAGCTGAAATTAGAGATTTGGTTAGAAAGAAAGGAGGATTAATAGGGGAAGAAGTAATTCAAGAACTTCCTTATTTGGACGCAGTGGTGAAAGAAACCTTCAGATTATATCCTCCAGCACCACTCTCAGTACCAAGAGAAACTATAGAAGATTGCACCTTAGAAGGATATGATATTGAAGCAAAAACTATGGTTTTCATCAATGCTTGGGCTATTGCGAGAGATCCTGCAAGTTGGGAAAATCCAGAAGATTTCATTCCAGAGAGATTTTTGAATTCTGATATTGATTTGAAAGGAAATGATTTTGAGCTACTTCCGTTCGGGACAGGAAGAAGAGGTTGCCCCGGAATCCAATTAGGATTGACAACCGTGAAACTTGCGCTTACCAATCTTCTTTACTCTTTCGATTGGGAATTGCCACTAGGACTGAAAATGGAAGATATTGACACTGACGTATCGCCTGGAATAACAATGCTTAAGAAAACTCCTCTTTGCCTTGTGGCAAAAGAATATACTTAATTTAGGCTGTTACGCCCTTCAATTAATATGTCAGTTTACAGCTTGCATTTTCATTCTTTAAATGAATAAAATAGTTATGTGGTACTGTTTCACATTCCTTAGTCAAGTGATAATTCTGTTATCAGATATTAAGATTTATGTTTCAACTTGTATCTTATTACTTCTAAACAGATTATTATAACGAAGGATCGAGTAACTATTTTCAGATTTTTTTTTTCTTTTGGTGAGAGGTGGGGGTACTGAAAATTTATTGTAAAACTATTTTATATTTTTACATTTCTAATACACTTTTTACATTATAAAACTATTTTCCAAAATTAATTTTCAAAACGGTTTTCAAAACAATAAAAAAGAACATGTCCTTACGTTGCTTTAATTTCCCCAGCAATCCTTACAAATTGGAACTACTTTATCAACCAGACCTTGAATCATTTAAATGACTCCCATTTGAGAATGCTATTACATGTCTACTGTCTCTCTCCATCTAAGGCATTGAAGAGCTCTTATTCTGGCCATGCCAAATGAGTCCTCCTTTTACAAGGGGGAAAATCTTGTCGCCCTCACAATGCCACTACAATGGCGATTTATATTGTCAAATCATGAATTAGCATATGGGGCAATTCATTATTGTAGGATATAAAATACCACTATCGCAAATAGATTAGCGGGCATCAGAATAAACAAAACAAATAACGAATCTACACACAATTTAACGTGCATGGTTCGATCTCAAAAGATCTACATCCATAAATCCACTATATTATAGGCATAACAGGGAACACTTCGGCCCTATTTAGAAATGTGATCCAAACCGATGTTTGGATAATTTTCATTTTATAATAATTTTTCATCATTATCAATAAGCACTTTTATATTTTCAGTACTTTATTTTTTTTTACATTTTCAATACAATTTTATATTCCCAATACAATTTTAATATTTTAAAATCAAAATCCAAATCAAGGTTTGAATCAAACCTTGCTACCAAACGGGGCTTTCATCTCTTATGGCCTATCAATAATCAAAACAATGAGACATGAGTATGAATATCATCTCTTATGATGTTGGCCTCCCAAAACAACGGATCAGACTATCATCTCTTATGATGTCGGGCCCCACTACTACAAAAAAGGGCTTTAATGGCGGTTATTAAGGGCTTTTAACAGCGGTTTTTAGCATTTTTGAACCGCCATCTATCTGGCAGCCGTAGTAAGTTAGCGGACTTTCTACGGCGGTTAGAACCGCAGTAGAAAGTTACACTTTCTACGGCGGTTCATGGTTGAACCGCCGTAAAAAGTGTAACTTTCTACTGCGGTCCAACCGTTGGACCGCCGTAGAATACTAGCACTTTCTACGGCGGTTCATGGTTGAACCGACGTAGAAAGTGTAACTTTCTAATGCAGTCCAACCGTTGGACCGCCGTAGAAAGTAGCACTTTCTACGGCGGTTCAACCATGAACCGCCGTTGAAAGTGTAACTTTCTACTGCGGTTCATCCTTGAACCGCCGTAGAAAGTGGCCACTTTTTACACCCGAACCGCATTAAAAGCATTAAAAACCTGGTTTAAAGCGAAACCTGCTGCTAAAACTTGAAATTTAATACAAATATCACCAATATACAAATTGAAATCGCTTTTATAATACAGCATATCCAAAAAATATTTGTACAACTCTAATATGAACAAGTTTAATTAGTATCCTTCAACTACGCCGGATGCTCCAAAATATAACTAGCGCATATTTTTCGCACTGCATCTATATCCACATTGCTTAATGGAGTGCGGTCGAGCTTGAAGTGCTGCAACAGAATTTTTGAAATTAAAAAGTAACCGAGTAGCAAAATGAAATACAGTCAATTGAGTAAGTTATGAGAAATATTTACCTTTTGAAGTGCCAATGTGGATGATTTCATTGCTATTTGGTACATGTAGTGCATTACATAGTACCCACACTCCCAATTGCTCGTTTGCTTTTTATGCTAATGAATATTAATATACGAGTTAGCAATTAATTATAATATTCATATAACTTCATTCATATTAATCTAATTAATTAAATGACTAGGACAAAGCTAATTTCTATTGATCGAAAAGGCAATTGCATGTATATATTAACTAACCTACAGTACTGGACTCACGGATTGCATGCATAAATCAAATACCTCAATAAATAACGTGACTAACTAATATATTAATTGACTAACACTATTAACTTATGCTACTAGACTCACGGATTTAATAAGAACCAATTTTGCATATGCACAACGTTGAGTAAAAAATTTAATAAGAACCAATTTTACCTTAACTACTATCCACGAAGGTTGCATATGCACATTTCTGGGCAATCCTAAGAAAGCTTGATAGTTAAACATCACCCTATAAAAATGAAAGCGGAACGAAAATAATTAGCAACATATGGATATATAGGCATCCTAACAGTTGTTAATATATATAACTTACTCGTCTATAAGCACCACCGCCTCCTCTTTCTGTGGATTTTGTAAAGAATCAAGCCAGTAGACAACCTTTTCTACTGGCCTAATGGCCATTAGCATCCAATGTTCACTGCAAACGAAAAATTTAATGACGTCAGATCTTAAAATCAGTGTTTCTTAAATATTAGAGAAGCGCTTACAGTGTCACTTACCCCTGAAGATAAGGCACCAGATACAGTTCTTTATTCCGATCCTTCAAGTTTCGCGCAATGTAGGAAACCCTATATTCATAATGATTTCCTATGGGTGTCACATGATCAGCCGAGAGGAAACCTATCCCCTTTCTCCTATTCCTTTCAACTAACTCATGTAAAGCTCTAAAGAATTTACAAAAAGGGCTTCATTGGTTAGTCTAGGCACATGGAATGCATACTATATATAACAATAATCAGAAATAGGTTATAAAATTAAGTGGAAACTCACTGGGTGAACAACTGCATCAAACAGTTTGAGACCTGGCTTTCTCTGGTCAATAAGTCTACGAGATCCTGTCGATCCATCGCAATAGGGTGCTCCACACCTATGACTTCTCTTGTCATTTGAAAGAAGAAGCCATTGAAGTCCGAATCTTTCTCCATTCGGAGCTGCAACTCTTGCAGTGGATCAGATGTCGATGTGGTTGACATCTCAGTCGGAACCGTCGCCGAAGGAGATTTTATATCATCCATATAATTCATCCGGCCTTTTTTCTTTTGGGCACTTTTATCCACCTAACATCATTTGAAATAACATTAAATATACAAAACGGTATTAAGTAATTCACAAATAAATGAAAGAATATACCTGTGTTACCGGATCCGGCTGAATAATTTCAATCAACTGTATAGGTCATTCCACAAAAAAGGATCTGGCCATTCCCACAGTTGCAGCCCCTTCCTCAAGAAATGGTAGCGGGGCAAAGTCATCATAGCAAATTTTAATTGTGACCCTCGCGCAACCTTTCCTAACCTCGCGCCCGTGGTGCTTGCTTTGCTTATAAATATTTTCCTTTGCCACAAGCTTACGCCGCTTTTGCGAATCCTCAGAGATGAACAGATGGCATTCACACCCATCCTGAGATAATAGGCAAGCAAATGAACATTAATCAACTATTAAGTCTAAATTAACAAAGCACTGTAATAATGAAAAAAAAAAAATTGAAGAAGAAAGTTGCCTTCTAAACAAGTATTCACTTGAAACCAATCCAAGTAATTATTCAAAGCCTAAAACATGTTCTGTACATCAAGATATATCTTAGGGTTATGAGTTTCAAGCCTCCTAAAATACCTATTTAGAATTCTTAAACATGTTCTCTCTTATCCTTTCTCTTTTCTTTCCTTTTGAAGGTGATGAGTGTGTCATATGCATGCACTGAATTTAATTTAGTTTTAAAAATACCACGTGTATTCTATGAAAATATACATATTAATTTTATTTACCTTGTATTCGCCTAAAGCACCCCAGTCAGAGGCTTTAATCGGGTCCGTAGGTGAAACATGTAGCATCTCCAACTCGGGCAGGGGAAACAGGGACCGCTCCGGAGGTCTCTGGGTGCAAGCTCTCATCTTTGGCACTATTGATGACGGTGGCTTTTAATGTATCATAGTCGGTTCCCATCTTACCACATATAAACCCAACCATCATCTTCAGATGTGTCTGACATTCATCGAGTTGGGCAGTGGTTTTCTGAAGCTGTCGCTTAGTTAAATCAAGTTCATCTTTAAGCGACGGTCTTGTTTTCTGTGGGAAAACCTCTGTGATACGTGCCCTGGTAGAATGGCCGCGATAACGACCAGGGTGATCGGGTTTTCCCGTTGCAATGACAAGAATGTCATTCCTACCCTCTGCAACGGTCTCCCCCTGGGACTCGCGGGAACATAGATTTTCCTACACATTTTGCCAAATATAGGAAATGTAAATAGATAAATTAAATATAAATAAATACACATATACACAGATTAATCATTTATGTATATAAATTTTTTAAATATAAAATTGATAACCATAATTATAAAATATAAATAAATACACATATATACAAATTAATCATTTATTTACTTTACAGTGATAACTAGATAATTATAATTGCAATATAAACATTTAATGACAACCAAATTATTAATTTGCATTTCATCATAGATATCTAGTAATAAATATTCAATTATAATAAAAAATATATACACAGAGACTTTAAATATTAAAAATATTAAAGAAAAAATAAGGAAAAATGGACAGTTCAGTAAAAAGGAAAAAAAAAAATTTTAAAAAAGGAAAAATGTGCAGCTCGGCTTCAGGTAGAATAATATTACTAGAGAAAAAGAAAGAAAAGAAATGGGCCAAAAGTAAAGGGAAAGGGTTTTATCTCTATTCCGCCTAAAGTGTGTTCAAATTTGATTTTTATTTTTTTTACTCTTAAGTAAAAGAACGATCTCTTATTTAAAAGTTAAATATAGTTTTAAATATATGCGTAGCTTAAAGAACTGAAACATAAGAAAATGTATGGTGCAAAACTTACAATTTTCATCCCTACACGCCCAGCCTCTGGCGTGAAGTATTCCCCTTTTTTGTTTGTGTGGGCCTGTCTCCAAAGTAGATGACGGCCTGGCACTGAATAAGAATATTCGCCTTCTTCTTCGGACTGACCCTCCTCTGAAGGCTTCTTCCCGGATGCACTCACCGCCTCGTCATGCAACTGCTTCTTCAGCAGTCGGTAGCCACCGCGAGATAAATTATGGTAGAAAGCATTTAAAGTGGCATTATTTTGCGCTTTTCCACGAATTGCCTAGAGAGAAATATAATGAAAAATTATTATCCATAAACTGAGCAATTTCAAATATCCAAAAAGAAGAAGGAAATCAATTTTAAAAAATATACCTGCCATTCTTCTGTCTCGCGGCTAGCCTTGAACTTAATCCATGTCTCCCTAGGGAGATATTTATATTCCAAGCATGGGTCCTTACCCTTCAAGGCACCATGTACATATTTCCCTAAATAGGATTTCCAATCTTTCCACCGTTTACCGGCATAAGAAATCCACTTTGTTTCGAGTTCTTCGGATGACTCAAAAACAAATAATGCCTACAGTGCAAATTAGGAGTAAAAATTTAGTGAGGAATTTGAGTTCATTTGTATGAAAGAAGAAACAAACAATGCATTATAATTAAAGAAAATACCCGTATTTCCATCCACACACTCTCTTCTTGATCTCCTCGGGAATTTTGGGCCATGATTCATATTCCCCTATGTCAACTTTGCTCCGGGTCGTATATTCCACAAAGGTAATCCACTTTGCATGATACTTTTTAGGCTCGAGCTCGGAATCAAAAGAAATGTCAAGAGTTTTCCCCTTCGCTCGCATTTCCAATAGATCATTGCAATTTGTGGGCCCTCTACCTCTTCTAGATGTAGTAGAAGAACCATCTCCATTGCCATTACCCTCATCACTATGCTCCGTATTGCTTTGTCTTTTTCGGGCCATTGAAAGTACCTTAAACTTCATGTACATAGAAAGAGAATTCAATATAACATATATGCAATTAAAGAAAAGCTTTAATGTCAAATACAAGAATGCTTGTAATGTGAAAAAAAAAAAGGCAATGTACATTTGCAAAATTCAATCCTAAAAATACACAATACCATTATCCAAATTAAACCAAATGAGGGCCAAAAAAAGTGGACTTATAAAGGGTACCATTGATAAAGTACTTCACATTTCACAACCAACAACTAATGAGAACAATCATTCATTTCTAATAAAGGAAAAAGCCAAAATTTAGTGAGGAATGTAAAAGATTCAAGGAGGAGTACTTCAATCCAAAAAAATACTCTCCTTCCCTAAAGCAATAGAAATACTTTGTGATTTCGCAATAAAGAAGCATTACATTGATGCAAAGATAGCCTCACTTTCAATATATTAGTTGCATTCATGAAATATAACCAAGGGAGGAACACACCTTCAACTCAACCACAAAGCATTACCCTCCTTTCCACTAAAGAAGAAACCATACATTGCAAAAGATCAAACATTTAAGGAGAAGTGATATTTCAAACTCTACATTCATGAAAACAAATCCCCTTCATCAAGGAGAACCCTCACAAAGCATATTTCACGCTTTTGAAACAAAGATAAGGGAAAGCTAAGAGGAGATAGTGATATTTGCCATACACAATTACCATTATCCAAATTAAACCAAATGAGGGCCAAAAAAGTGGACTTATAAAGGGTACCATTGATAAAGTACTTCACATTTCACAACCAACAACTAATGAGAACAATCATTAATTTCTACAAAGGAATAAAACCAAAATTTAGTGAGGAAGGTCAAAGCTTCAAGGGTTAGTACTTCACTCCTAAAAAATACTCTTCTTCCCTAAAGGTACTTAGTGCTTGTGCAATAAAAAATGCTTCACATTCATGCAAAGATTTCTTTACTTTCAACATATATGGGGCTTTGAAGACATTGAAACAAGGGATCCCTAAAGAAAGAACCCTATGAAGATTAAATTTCACAAAGTGGAATCAAACAACAAAGCATTTTCCTCATTATCACTAAAGGAGGAACACTAAATCGAATAAGAACCGAAATCAAACACCAATGTTCTAAAATTAATCAAGCAAAACCGAAATAAACATTTGAGTTTCTCATATTCATACACTAAACCCGAATTTCAAAGGGTACCTAATGGAACATTAATCAAAACCCTAGGTTCTCAACTTATGTAGGACAAAACATTCATTTCAACAACCAACCCAATGCAACAAACAATCAATAAATCCAAAAGCATTCCAATCATTCATCACAAGAATTAAAACCGAAATCAACCCTAAATATCAACCCAAAAAAACCTAGTGCAATGGGAAGCATTTACAAAATGTAAGGTCACATTGCAAAAGTTTTAAAATGAAAGCATAGAAAAGGTGGAACCTTTTGGGTGAAATCCTACAACCAAGCCCGAAGTATATATAGGAGGGTGGAAATGGAGAGACGAACAATCGGCCTTGCGTGATCCAGCCGAACAATCGGTGAAGCTTGGGCAGCCGACGGGTTGATCGAAAGGTGAACGAGCTTGCCGGCGACGGGAGAAGCGGCGAAGAAGCCGAACAGCCGCGGGGAGAAGGTTCGGGAAACAGGGGAAATGCAGGGGAAAAAAGGGGAGAAGAGGGGAAGAGAATGAGGGAGGAAAGGAAATTTCAAAAATTTTAACTTTAAGATCGGACCGGGTCGTCGGTTCAACGGCGGTTCAACCGCGAACCGCCGTTGAATCAACTTTCCACTGCGGTTCACCCGTTGAAAGTGGACTTTCAACGGCGGTTCAAGGTTGAACCGCCGTTGATGTCCACTTTCAACGGCGGTTCACTCGTGAACCGCAGTGGATTCCTCTTTCAACTGCGGTTCGCGGTTGAACCGCTTTTGAAAGTCCCCACTTTTTCTCGGTTTAAATAGAGGAAAAAATTGGAGCAAATTCCCGCGCGGGCATATTTTAATATTATTTTTGTTTTTCCATTTTCAAAAAACTAAGCCCACAATTTTGTAAATATAATAATACATACCCAGATTGTCTAAGTTTATTAATTATGTACACAATCTCGACTTTTATGAACCATTTCATAATTAAATTTCAAATTTTCCATTGAACCATATATTTGCATTTAAATTTCACGTGCTACTACACGTACAATAATTATAGGTCAAAGATAAAAATTACTAAATTTCGTAAATGTACATGTAAGAGACGATAAAGTTATAAGCTTCATTATGTTCCCTAAAATTCCTACTTTTTCGACTTGGGCGAACGGGATAAAAAAATCAAATCCACAAATGCATTAGGTACGTATAGTAATATAAAAATTAATTAATATTAGTTAAGTGGCCGAAAAAAAATAAAATAGTTACTGGATTTCATTACCTTACATACATATATATATATATAAACATATATATATATATATAAACACACATATATATATATATATAAACATCTTTCTCTTTTCTCCTTTCCCCTCTTGATGCACATCATCCAACTCTCTCCTCTCTGCTCTCGATCTCTTGTAAATTTCCACTACATAAATAAAATGTTTTCATTCGAAGAATTGAAGACTTGAAGACAACTTTTATAATTAAGTCTTATATATATATATATATATATATATATAACGTATTTTGAAAAAAAATGGAGGTTTACGTGAAAACTCTGACGGGGAAGACCATCATCCTCGAGGTCGAATCCTGCGACCCAATTCAGAATGTCAAGGCGAAAACAAAGGAAAAATTAAAGGGTGGCGCTTCACTATCTATTTCAATCTTAAGCGTCACCGCGGTTAATTTATGAAAATTGGGAAAAAAAACTTAATAGGGAGTAGGGTTTAGGGTTTAGGGAGTAGGGTTTAGGGTTTAGGGTTTAGAAAATGATATAAAAATAGAAAATTCATGTGTAGCGCGGGAATTGGCTCCAAAAACTACTTTTCTACTGCGGTTCAACCGATAACCGCCGTAGAAAATACTTTCTACGGCGGTTCAAACATGAACCGCCGTAGAAAGTTTGCTTTCTACGGCGGTTCAACCTTGAACCGCCGTAGAAAAATAGTTTTTGGAGCCAATTCCCGCGCTACGCATGAATTTTCTATTTTTATACCAAATTCAAAATACGTTATATATATATATATAAGAATTAATTATAAAAGTTGTCTTAAAGTCTTCAATTCTTCAAATGAAAACAATTTATTTATGTAGTAGAAATTTACAAGAGATCGAGAGCAGAGAGGAGAGAGTTGGATGATGTGCATCAAGAGGGGAAAGGAGAAAAGAGAAAGATGTTTATATATATATATATATATATATATGTGTGTATAAACATATATATATGTTTATATATGTATATAAGGTAATGAAATCCAGTAACTATTTTATTTTTTTGAGGCCACTTAACAAATATTAAGTTTTATATTACTATACGTACCTAATGCATTTGTGGATTTGATTATTTTATCCCGTTCGCCCAAGTCGAAAAAGTAGAAATTTTAGGGACATAATGAAGCTTATTACTTTATCGACTCTTACATGTACATTTACGCAATTTATTAATTTTTATCTTTGACCTATAATTATTGTACGTGTAGTAGCACGCGAAATTTAAATGCAAATATATGGTTCAATGGAAAATTTGAAATTTAATTATGAAATGGTTCATAAAAGTCGAGATTGTGTACATAATTAATAAACTTAGACAATCTGAGTATGTATTATTATATTTACAAAATTGTGGGCTTAGTTTTTTGAAAATGGAAAAAAAAAATTAATATTAAAATATGCCCGCGCGGGAATTGGCTCCAATTTTTTCCTCTATTTAAACCGAGAAAAAGTGGGGACTTTCAACGGCGGTTCAACCGCGAACCGCAGTTGAAAGAAGAATCCACTGCGGTTCACGAGTGAACCACCATTGAAAGTGGACTTTCAACGGCGGTTCAAGGTTGAACTGCCGTTGAAAGTCCACTTTCAATGGCGGTTCACTCGTGAACCGCAGTGGAAAGTTGGTTCAACGGCGGTTCGCAGTTGAACTGCCGTTGAACCGACGACCCGGTCGAAGTTCAAATCAAATTTGAACTTAGACATTTTCCTTTCATTTTCCCTAAGTCTCTTCCCCTTCTTCTCCCCTTTTTTCCCCTGCTTCTCCCCTGTTTCCCCCTCCCTTCAACCGCGGCTGTTCGGTCCATTCTCCTCCTCTCCCGTCGCCGGCGCAACCCCTCTCCCGTCGCCGGCGCAACCGAGGCACCTTCTAGTTTTTTCAAGTTCATATAAAATATATTTTGAATAATCAATTTGCAAAATAATAAAGCATTAATAATCGATAAACGAATAATTAATTCATTCATCGGTCAATACCCAACCTCGCTAAATGAATTTCTTTTTTCCGAGGCACCGACAAGTAATTTATGAAGAGTTAAATATAAAATCAAAACAAAATGAACTACATATAGCTTCCCCTGTAAATTTTACCAAAAGTACTACTCCTTGAAAAAAAAATAAATAATACATGAAACATTTATTCATAAATGAAAAACAAGGAAATCAATTTGCCGGAAAATTTGACAAAGTCTCCCCTATAAATGTAACATACTCCCTGTCAAGGATATGCACATACTTAAATACTTCACTAAAATTCCAACTATTTCGAATAATACGGAATTCAGTTTCAAATCAATTCAGACAAAATCTCCCCTGCTTGTTTTTGACCAAAACACAAGTGCATCATAACATCAACACAGAAGCTTCACACAATTTCCAACAATAACATATTCATTTATAAACAGTTCCGCATATGAAGTCCCTTGAAATTTTGTCCCTTGATTGCGCGGCTTCATCCGAGTTGTGACCTGTTTCAATCCCACAGTACAAAGGATAAAAATAAATGTTGTTATAAATTTATGTCCACCTCTTTTCATTAAAATCAAATAAACATATACAAATACACACACACAACACACACACCCACAGAAAAACAATTAATAAACACAAACAATATACCTGAAAATGATGCTTAATTTATTCTCTTTCTCTTATAGGACACTTGCTCCTCGAACCATAATCCTTCGCTGTGGTCATCACGAAGTATGTATTTATCAAGTTCCCTATCTTCCTCATCTGCTCTCGATTCAGGTAACCCACTAGAGAAAGGGCTAGCATCATAAAGCCCTTCTTTGTATCAATCCCTTCCACTCCGTGATGTTGTTTACCATGAAGAACAACAGACCAATGTTCGTCACAAGGATCGGTGATATAAAAAACTTGTTTCGCCTGCGATGCAAGTATAAATGGTTCCCCTTTGAAACCCTCCCGATTAAGGTTCACCAAGGTAAAACCCAATGGATCATCAGTTCCAACCCCACTATTGTTATCAACCCATTTGCAGCGAAATACAGCTACTTTGAAACAAACATAGTCAAGCTCCCAAATATCTTCGATCACCCCGTAATAAGCTATGTTTGCATACAATGGATTTTTATCTTTCCTGCTAGAAACATGTAAAGCCTCTGAGATTAATATAACACCACTGTTTTATGCCGTACTCTTCTCATCTTGTCTCTTAGTAGCAAATGAATATCCATTTATGTCATAGCATGAAAATGCTCGTACCGCAGGGCTGGGCCTAAACGCCAACCATTTCAATGTCTCCAAAACGTCTTTGCCCAGGACAGCATTACCAAACCAATAGATAAATGTCCGAATATGTTCATTGAGCACACGTTGATCCGTCCAAGCAGGATAAGACGTTCTTATTGAACGGATATGGTCTGTCACATAGGGCGCAACTTCTTCAGAATTACGTAGAATGTAGAGATGCGCCTTCATCAATTCAACATTAGATGGCAAAAACATTTTTCCTCCCCTTGTGCCCATACCTGTAATCCTCCCATCGTGCCGATTCTTAGATATTCCAATGGATGCGGTCTCGGCCAAGTATTCAGTGCAAAACTCAATTACCTCCTCAGCTATATAACCTTCAACAATACTAGCATCAGGACGACAACGATTCTTAACATACCCCTTAAATACTTTCATATATCGCTCGAATGGGTACATCCATCTCAAATGAACAGGCCCGCAGATTTTTATCTCTCTAACCAAATGAATCACCAAATGCACCATAATATCAAAGAAGGCGGGTGGAAAATACATTTCTAATTGACAAAGGACAACAGTTATTTCATCTTGTAACTGATCAAGTCTTTCGCGCGCGATAACCTTGCTACATATAGCATTGAAGAAGAAACAAAGTCTTGTTATACTGGACTTAACATGCTTGGGCAATATCGAGCGAATAGCTACAGGCAACAATTGTTGCATTAAGGCATGGCAATCATGAGACTTCAAACCAACCAGTTTTAAATCTTTCAAGGAAACAAGTCTGCTTACATTTGAAGAATATCCGAATGGAACTTTGATGCTACGCAAACTTGAACACAGTTGTTTTTTCTCTTTTCTGGACAAAGTGTGACAGGCAGGGGGGTAGATATGTGTGTTGTCCTCGAGCTACCGGTGCTAAATTTGCTCTTATGTTCATATCAACCATATCAAGTCTCGCGTTATAACCATCCTTAGTTTTACCAGGGATGTTCAAGAGCGTACCTAACAGGCTTTCGCAAATATTTTTCTCAATATGCATAACATCGAGACAATGTCTGACATCCAAGTTCTCCCAGTATGAAAGTTCAAAGAATATGGATTTTTTCTTCCAAGAACCTGTATCATTATTGCTGAACTCCGAAGTTTTACCAAACTCCACATTAATGTCCGTCACACGAGCTTTCACCTCTGGCCCGCTCAAGGGTTCTGGAGCTTTTCTGAACTCTTGGAATCCATTGAATGCTCTTTTCATATGGCGATACGGATGAGTCTCAGGAAGAAATCTGTGATGCCCAAGGTATATTGTCTTCCTCCCATGTGCAAGCTGACAAAAATCTGTACCCTGCTCACATATTGGACATGCTTTATGCCCTTTAACAGAGTACCCAGACAAGTTTCCATAAGCAGAAAATCATTAATGGTACAGAACAACATGGCACGTAATGTGAACATTTCTTCACGGTATGCATCAAACACAGGTGCGCCTTCATCCCATAACTTTTTCAAGTCTTCAATAAGAGGAGCAAGATACACATCGATGTCATTTCCTGGTTGCCGTGGGCCTGAAATTATTAGAGACATAAGTATGTACTTGCGCTTCATACACAAGTAAGGCGGCAAATTGTAAATAACCAACATCACCGGCCATGAGCTTTGTGTGCTACTCAGACTGCCAAACGGGTTCATTCCATCAGTACACAAACCAAGTCTCAAATTTCTGGCTTCTCCCCCAAAAGAAGGATACATTGAATCAATTATTTTCCACTGATCTGAGTCTGATGTATGCATTATCACCTTATCATCATCCCTGGGAATACACCGATCTGAATGCCATGTCATTAGTTTTGCATCTTTTTCATTAGCGAACAACCGTTTAAATCTCGGTATTATAGGAAGATACCACAGAACCTTAGCCGGCGACCCCTTCTTTTGCGCATCAGAACTGTCTTCAACCTCATCACACAGTTGCTTGTTTTTGTATCGTGGAGTTTTACACTTAAGACAAAGCAATAAATCCTTATACTCATTCCTGTAGAGGACGCAATCATTTGGGCAAGCGTGGATCTTCTTATACTCCATACCCATTGGACACAATATTTTTTTCGCCTAGTAAATTCGATCTGGAAGTTCATTATCTTCTGGGAGCATATCTTTCAATACCCTCAATAAGGCTGTAAAACTAGTATCTGACCACCTATTTGCCGCTTTCAAATTAAACAACTTCAAAACACTAGACAATCGTGTATATTTAGTGCAACCCTTGTATAGAGGCTTCTCATTGTCACCCAAAATGGAAGCAAGAACTTCCGGTTATCAGCAAAATCCTCGGCCACATCCTCAATCATGGCATCTAATCGATCTCTAGTAATCGCATCATCTCCTTTTGCATGAGATTTTCTTTGCTCAGGTAAACCATCAATACTTTCACCATGCCAAATCCACAGTTTATAAGAAGGATCAAATCCGTGCCGATATAAATGGAATCTTATTGTATCTGAGTTATCAAACCGCGCACCATTTTTACAAGCTTTGCACGGACAATGGACGTACTTTGTATTCTTATAAGCGAATTGAATGAAATTCTCAACTTCTCTCGCATAAGAATCGGAGGTCCGATCACCATACAACAAGATATTTCGATCCATGTGTAACTAACACCTTGAAATAATTAAAAATACCAAATAATAATTCAACAAACAATGTACAAAGTATCAAGTTGCATGCTTGTCTTAGCACATGTCATAATACTTATGTTACTCATATAATCAAAACTACTATAATACCTCAATGAAAAAAATAATGCATAAACAACACATGCGCAATAGACATAATCAAATGAAGAAGAAACTCTAAGTTTTTCACTTATGCATTTCGTCAAACATATGAAATGCATAAAAAAATAATACACACTCTAAGTAGTGCTAATTATATGAACATCATCCATTAAAAATCAAACACTATAAATCAAATCACATCACCAAGAAACTACATAGTATAACTAAATAGGGTTCCACAATACTAAGGTTCCCCATATACATGGAATATATGCAACTTTAATTTTCAGCCATCAACCATAAATAAAAATAAATTCTATAGGATGACATATCTAAAGCACAAGCATAAGCAATTACTGAGAAATTTTAGAAGTTTCTAACCGTTAGGTGGTAAATTTTAGCTCCAAATGACGATTCTTTACGTTCAACGTGCAAAACCGTAGTAGAAATTTGAAGAAGAACACTTTCGGCCGCGATATGGAAATACACGTTGTTATTTAGGTTTTAATACGTCAATACAACGGCGGAGAAAATTAAACCGTCGTAGAAAGGGACTTCTACGGCGGTTTTAAAATAAACCGCCGTAGAAAGTGTGAACTTTCTACGGCGGTTACCTTACAACCGCCGTAGAAAGTCCACTTTCTACGGCGGTTGCCTTCCAACCGCCGTAGAAAGCCCCCTTTCTGCGGTGGTTTGTCCCAACCGCCCTAGAAAGTCCGTTTCTACTGCGGTTTATTTTAAAACCGCCATAGAAAGTCCCGTTCTACGGCGGTTCATTTTTAGACCGCCGTAGAAAGTCCGTATTTCTTTTATTACTGCGGTTTTCTATTTTCCGCCGTTAATCCGCAGCCGTTAAAGCTCTATTTTGTAGTAGTGCCCCTAAAACAAGAGATCACACTAGCCAAAATGGCACGCTCAAACAACCGGAAGACCGAAAGATTTTGTCCTTTCAAACTCTCATCTCAACTGAAAACAATACCTCATAGGTTTTTTTTGACTACTGATATTGCTAGAGCAGAAATTAGGAGACAGAGCAAAAAATTTATCATTCTTCCTAAAATACCATTTATTATACTATTTACGCTATCTTCCCAAAAAAAATTCATTCTTCCTCGAATACCTTTTATCATTCAATTTTGGCTTATATCTTTTAAACCACTCTATGTTTGCTGGTGTGTTTGACATTTGGCCCCATGTGTTTCTTAAATACATTTTTTGCGCCCCTATGTTCTTTAAAATATATCTTTTGGCCGCCCCCCCCCCCCCCCCCCCCCCCCCCAATTTGACCACTAGTCAACCACATAAAAAGAAAATAAAGACATCCATACCCTTACACTTTATTTTACCATAATTATTACATTTATTTAAATATTTTATATTTTTGAACAATAAATTTTATATTTTAAATTTTTTTCTTGAAATGTACAATGCTACAATTTATTTTATTTTTATTTTCACTATTTTTCGTTGTTTTGTATTTAAGTTTCTTTTACAATTTATACAAAAAAATTCTAGTGAATTAAAATATTTTAAAATTTTGACTAGATGGGAAAATTTTTATATCAATTAATATATTCATTTAAGTGTCAAAAATATATTATATAAATTATGAAAATTTTTATTTTAGAACATAGTGAGAAAAGTTTAATGAGTTTTAAAATATAATTTTAAATATTACTCTTTTGTTAAAACGAAGAGGGTATATAATAAGAGAAGAAATTAATTCAACAATATATTATTATAAAGTTTAAAAAATAATTTTCCATTTTATAGTTTTTTACAGTTTCAACAAACAATAAAATAAAATTTCTATTAACCAACAATGTAAATGTTATGTAAAAAATCATCTATAAATTTTGAAAGAAATATTAAAATACATTACCAATTTCAACTAAATTAATATCATATATTTTTAAATTTTAAATTTAAATTTTCTCATCATTTGACATTTTAAATACAAAAGTTAATAGTTAAATCAATACCAAATTATATATGTAAAATTTCATTATTGTAAAATAAAAACAAAAGAATGATGTTTAATGAAATAAAAATAAAGATAAAAACCAGTTAAGAATGATGTTTGAAAAATAGTGTTAAACCAAGAAACCAGTTATCATCAATTACCATGAATGGCTTTGATACCATAAGAGAGAATCAAGTCCACGATCCAAACATTAATAAAAGAAATACAACGAATTTATTACACTGGATTCAATTTGTCAATCTGATAAATTATCTAAAGAAGATCAAATGGGTAAAACGCCCTAAAACGCCTATCCACGGCTAACAACGGGCTGGACCCTAATCATTCTTTAAATAATATACAGATGCCTGATTATTTCCAACAACTTATATTTCTTAATTAACATAAGAACAATAGAATGATTCCTACTATAGAATCAAATTCATTACAGGAAAATCAGATAACCAGATTTCATGGTTTAACACTAATTATTTAGCCTGCCATTAGTCTAAATATAACTGAAAATAAAATATTAAAAACAGAAATTTAAAATAAAACTTACTTGTAAATTTGTCTTCAAGATCTTGATTCTTGAAGAGGAAGGGACGATGTATTAAAAGAGGAAAATTTAAAGATTACAAGAGGGATAGATTATTTACAAAGAGAGAAGGGGAGAGAAAAGAAGAGAAGAGGGAATTCGAGTGATACCTCTTCTAACTAAACTATAACCTATTTATAGGCAGATTCTGCTACAGTATTTGAAATTTTTAACTATTTCTGTCTGTGAAGCCCACAGCCACCTATGTTAATTATTTTTGGGATTTTTACCGTAGAACCAGTCACTGAAGTCTTAATTGCCAGCAACATCTCATCAATATTGATTTCAACATCTCGAGATTCTCCTACAAGGCAATGTCCTTGGCTTGTCATAGAAACATCATATTTTGTATCTTCCAGATTCTGGGATAGATCTTTTTTCAATAGATCCATATAAGAAACTATTATTTCTTCTCTGGAAACGATTCCTTTCTGCATCTGCAACATCCTATGAATCTGTTGAAAATGGCTGATTTCATCCCTTGGAGCTGAGTCCTTCTTCTGCTGGTATTCCTGCACTTTCTACTTGATTTGATCATTAACTCCTGACCCTGAATTTTGCTAGTAGAAAAATCTTTCTTGACTAATTTGTCTCAAAATTTGGTATAACCTACTCTTTTTAGACACGGAATATTTTCAGGAGTATAACTCACTTCTGGAACCCATTTCCAGATCCAAGGAATAGAAAATTCAATGAAAAAATACATTGGAGCGATATTATCATTCCAAGGATGATTATTATCCAAACTCATTATTTTAGGCGAAATTTTCACCCAATCAGCATATAATGCTTTGAAAGGCTCAGGTAAAACCTTGATTGATGGACCAAAATTTAGCCACCAATCGACAAACTAATTTGGTATCTGTTTTTTATAAACATCAACACAAATTTTTATGAACCAAGAATGTTTTCTTCTCGGATTTTCGTAAAGAAATACATTTGTAAGGGATTCAATATAATCCCAATACTTGAATTTTATCAAAACTTTCTGTTCTGGACGGAGATATTCTCTATCCTTCAAGGTTGATAACCCTCATTCATCAGCAGATATAATTTGCTTAATAATAATTTTGCTGAAGTTATAATCATTTTGAGAGCTACCAGCACTCGTAAAATGTGTTATTTCACAATTTCCTGAAAATTTCAAAATATTTTCAAAATATGTTCTTGCCTTATAAGCCAATTCAGCATATGATGAGCTGTCTAAATACCTTTGCATTAGCATCCATGGATCATTGACCCATTGCAAATCTTTGCCTTCTAAGAGTATTATTACCTCTTTATGATTATTCTGATGGTAAGAAGCCATATGATCTTCAGTTTCTTCATCTCCCACGATCTTTGAGAATGAGGATGATGAAGCAGTATTACTCTGATTCTCTCTTTGAACTACAAATTCCATAAATTCCTCATATAAAGGATTTTCAGGAGACATACTCCTTCCAGCAGAGATATTATCTACTACCAGTCTTCTTCCTCCATGTTGGGACAAGATATTACCTCGTCCTCCTCTACCTCGGTAAGGGCCAGAGGCCCTTCCCCTTGGAAGCATCAACCTGCAATTATAAAATTTATGATCAGTCATTATTTAAAAATTCTCTAGTCAAAAAATCTGGAAGACTATTTTCTTCACCCTTTTTATATTGAATTTCAAAATCAAATGGAGCTAAATGAGCTTACCATCTTGCAAACATTTTTTTTGACACATCATGTTTAAAATCTTTATTAAACATAAATTTTGCAGATTTACAATCTGTTCTTATGATGAACTTTTGATTATATAAATCATCTTGAAACTTTAAAACACATTTAACAATAGCTAAGATTTCTTTAGCCACCGTAGCATAATTTTTCTGGCTATTAGACCATTTTCATGAATAAAATCTAACAAGAAATTCTTGTTTATTTTCTTTTGATCTTTGTTTTAAGATTCCACCATAACCTATATCTGAAGCATCTGTTTCTATAATTTTTTCCCAATTTGGGTTTGCTATCATTAGGCATGGTAATTATTTTACTCTAGACTTAATTCGTCTAACTACCTCAGTATGACTATTTGACCAAGGTTTAGGATTTTGTTTTAACCTTTCATAAAGAATTGCAGTATCATTATTAAGATTTTTATAATAGGGAGAAATATAATTCAAACTTCCTAAAAATCTTTGTAGTTGAGTTTTATCTGTAATTTCATCTGGAAATTTTGAAGCAAAATCAATACTTCTATTAATAGGAATAATATATCCTTTCTCAATATTATGGCCCAAAAATCTAACATTTGTTTGAAATAAACTCATTTTTGTCTTCGATATAACTAGACCATTTTAGATAATCAATTTTTTTAATATTTCTAAATGTCTAAAATGAGTTTCAATATCTTTTGAAAATACTAGGATATCATCAATATAAACAATGATAAATTCACTATAAGGAATAAAAATATCATTCATTATTTGTTGAAATTCTGAAGGAGCATTCTTCAGACCAAAAGGCATAATCTTCCATTCATAATGTCCTATCGGAACAGTAAATGTTGTTTTATATTGATCTTTACTGGCTATTTGGATTTGCCAATATCCTGATTTTAAATCAAATTTGGAAAATATTATTGAATCATATAATCTATCTAACAAATCCTTTTTATTAGGAATTGGATGTCTAATCCATTTTAAAACTTTATTAAGAGGTTTATAATTTATCACCATTTGGTATACCTCTCTCAATTTCACTATGTTTATTAACATAAAATGCGGTACATGACCATGGAGAATTGGAAGGTTGTATTAATTATTTTTGTAAAAGAGAATGTATATCTTTTTTACATAATTCTAAATATTCAGAATTCATTTGACAAGGTCTAGCCTTTCTTCAATTGGAAGACTAACAATATGTTTTTTCCTATTCCAAAAAGCATTTGGATGGTCATTACAAATTTCTAATGAAAAATTATTAACTATTAAATTTATCTTATCCTGTAATTTAGGATTTTGAAGCTTTTCTTCAATTGTCAAAATATTAATTTCTTGTTTTAAAAATTTTAATTGATTCTTTTTTCTAAAAAGATTTTCTTTTATAGTATTTAATACTTTTGAAAATGGTTCCATTATAAATTGGAAATTTATCTGATTATTTTCATAAGTTCCTTTAAGACCTTTAGAATCTATATGATAAATAGGATATAATTTTTTCAAAAAAGGGGTTCCAAGTATAACTTGATTTGTAATGTTTTTAACTAATAAAAAACTTTCTGGAATACAAACTTTATTTTTGCAAATATATGCTTTCGGGAGTTTAAATTGAATATCAAACTTTTCTCCTCCAGCATGCCTTAAACTATGAGTAGTTTTTTGAAAATATTTTGTGGGTATTATCCCTTCTTGTATTACACTTATATATGCACCACTATCAATTAATGCAGTTAGTTCAATTTAAAAACTATTATCTATTAAAAGCATAATTTTTGTATACCACTTTTGAGTAGTAATAATATCTAAAGAACCTAAAAATTGATCCTCACCATCTAATGGTTTTTCTTCCTGAAAAGTTATTATTTCTTTTCCTTTTCCCATTGATTCTAATTTTGAAATTCTTTCTTCAAAACCAATATTTTCTATTTTAAGAAATTGGATTTCTTTTTGAAGAGTTCTTACTTCATTATTTAAATCATTTATTGAAGTATTTGAGGATAAACTATTATTCCTCTCCTTCATTAATTTCTGAACCTCAAACATTGAATATGGTTCAATATAAGTATTTTGAAAATAATCATTATTGTTATCCCTACTAGTTGAAGGAAGATTTTGAATATTATCAATTATTTTTTATCTTAATTCTGAATCTTTAATATGTTTTAAAAATTCTAACAAACTATCATTTGTTAAAACATTTATATCTAGGTCTTTAAATTGGGACATAATTTTATAAAATTCTTCATTTTGAGAATTTTCTTCCATTTGTTTTAAACAAGAACCTTTAAGGCTACAAGCACAATCTGATTCTGATTCATTTGATAAATCATTTTCTAAAAAATTTATTTCAGTTTCTTCATCTGATTCAGAACTAGAACTTGTTTCTAATAATATTTTAGAAATCTTATCTTTCAACTCATCATCTATTTCTAAAGAACTTATTTTCTTTTTTAATTTGCATTTATTTGCATAATGACCCATTTTTCCGCATTTAAAACATTTAATGTCTTTCTTATCTTTTTTCTTAGCTATTCTATCATTTTTCCTTGCTAATTTATTTTCTCTTTTTCTTTTAGAATATTTTTTCTTTCTGAAAATTTTTTCAGGCTTATCCTTTCTATAAGATTTCTTATTTGGAAATGGAATTTCCATCCCAAAATTAACTACAGAAATGTCCTAATTGACTTCTTTCTGTTAACCTTTGACTCTTAATTTGTTGACTTAATTTTATTTCATTACATAATGATAAACCCTCTTGCACACAAGTTGCAATCAGTCTACCATATGTATACTCATTATAGGGGATAGCAATTCTATCCTTTCTTAAGGCTTTCCTTACCCTTTCACCAAATAAGTTGGGAAGATCATCTATGAATTTTGACTTCCAATGACTACTATTACTTTCAGGCAATTCCATGACTCTATTAAGGAATGCATCCTTATACCATCTGAATTCAGAAAGTGTTTTACACCTAAGATTTTGAAGTAAAGTACGGATATTTTCACTATTATCTGAAATTCTACCCGTAAAATGTTCAAGAATAGTAACTATTAATGTATAAACAGCATTTTCAACTAATTGGTCTCCTTCCTGCTTAATAGTTTTATAAACTTCTTTATTTATTGGGGATAAATAATTATCCCACCAGCCTTTTAATTGACCAGTAAACCCTGCAACTATTATTTTTGCAATATTACTATCAGTATTACCATTACTTTTACAGATAGTACTATACATTAACATTCTATGAACAAAATTATAAATTTGTTTTTCTGTATGACCATCTATATTCCATTCATAAATATTTTTACTACTATAACTATTATTTTGAATATATTCTTGTTCCTCATGAAGAACATCCGTCAGAGATGGTCTATTATAATAATTTATTCTTTGGGTTGGCCTAGCAGCATATTTATACATTTCTCCTATTTTATTAATTTCATCTTTTATTATCTTTTTATATTCTAAATTATTTTCAATTTGACTAGAAAATTCTTCCTCTATTGTGCTTATATTTAAGCCTTTAAAATTTTCATTTATTAATTTTTCTAATTCAGAAGGAATTGTTTTAAACATAAAATTTTTTATTTCAGGAGGAGGCTGAAAACTCGAAGCAGCTATGACACCTTTATTTCACTAGAGACATTACTAGTACTAGGACCAATTCCTAAATCTTTTTCTATTAATTTATCTAATCTATCATGTAAAGAGATTATTTGTTCTCCTAGAACTATTAAATAAACATTTGTATAATTTTGCTGTTCAATAATTTTATTGATATTTTTTACTATTATTGTCAAAGTGTCTTCTTCAAATAATTTTGAAAAAGGCAGTAAAATTCATAGAAATTTTATCTTTTACTATTGTAAAAGATCCCTGAGAAGGAAATTGACTTTTTAAAATATTACCATTAGGTAATCTATATTCTCTTTCAATTACAGAGATACATGGTTCAATGTAATTATGAACAAACCATGGAACAAAAGGAAATAAAATATTCTTTTCTTCTAAAAATTTATAAAATTCACCTTGTAAGTTATTTCTCTCATTTGGAGAGAAGGACTGAAAAAACCATTTTCTAAATAATTCCCATCTGGGTAATAAGAATTCATTTCTTATTTTTTTCTCTAGCTTTAGATCCCTTTTGAAAATCTATTTTTGTTGCATAATTCATATTGAAAATTCATTTCTGATTCGGTTATTTTCGGCTCTTTTCTATCAGAAATATCATTAGCAAGACAACATACATTTAGTAATATTACTACCTGAATCATCAATCCAGCAGCCTTAGCATTCAACATTCCATCAAACGCATCATTAATTTCCAGCTATCTACCCAGAGAATAATGCTCAAAAATCACACTGCTTCAAAACCCATTGTACCATTCAAGCAGAAACACAGCAAATACAATCATGAAACCTCTAGCATAATTTATTTGCCAGCAAGATTTCAGCATCATCCAACTTCAGCAATGCACAAATTCTCAATCATTTCTAAAAAAATCTTAAAAGCTTAATTCAGCACACTCCAGTTCCAGCAAACAGTAGTAACAATCAGGTTTAGAAAACCAGAATTCTCAAATTCATATTTCAGAACCAGAGAGAGGTTAAAATCCAATTCAGATTATACAACATGATAATACTGACAGAAGAATATGAGTGTATAGGTAATAATACTATCTTAACTTCCAAGGCATTATCAGCTTTTTAACTTCAACAAACCATTCAACACTCAGAATCAATCATCTCAAGTCTAGCATTATCATTGCCTATTTGAGAGAGACTAGAACATCAACCTGTAGTGAAGTGCTTATGACATCAAAATACATGAATTCACCACAAGGAAATCCTTGTTCAAACAATATGAAAACATGCTAGCAAACGAAAATTGAAAGATGCATTTAACTTATTCCAGGCACTGAGCACCTTTACCAAGACTTAACATTAGGAAAAAGTTCTAGCCCAACTAAGTTTATTCATGAGTAGAACAAAAAAAGTTTTCCAGCTTACATTGAATTGAAGATGAACTACTCATGGGGTCCCTGGTTGGCTCCACTGAAACAAACAACATAAAGAGTATAAATTACTGCGTTTAAGTTTTTAACATTGCCAAATGAAACATAATAAAGACAATCACCTACCAGGGCTGATAAACAATATAGAAAGAGAATCATATTTTATTTCTGTAGATAGTTTATTCATATTAGGGAGAATAAACTTGGCTTGAGTTCCACTATTTGCTTCATCTCCAGCACAAGAGGTTAGTGTGCGAAAGCGATTGAAGTGAAAACAAGCATAATCCTGCATGATTTCAAAAAGTAAGGAAGTCAAGGATGTTGAGAGAAAAAAAAAAAGGTTGAAATATTTAATTATAAATGAATACTTTCTACCTCTGGAATACAACTACTAGAAGCAGGTCTGGCCAAAAGGGTTTCCTCACCGTATCACACAAAAACCAATACTTCTGCGTTCTAGTTTCACTTTAATTTCCATGCCCTGTACACTTTTTAAGCACATAGTTGCATTTCACCCACTGATGTGTATCTTTCTTTGACAAAATACTCTCTCTTAAATACTACAAATCACAACAATGAGTTTGGCACACACAGGAACCCCAAAATCTGAAGTACATAGCTGTGAATTGCAATAAGTAAATTTCCAACAGACTGCAGCCTTAACAGAGTTGCGATTTTGTTAAACGAAAAAAAACTAAGATATTTGAGGAACACTGGAATATAATAAAAAGGTTTAGGTCGATATGGGTACACCCAATCCAACTTGATATGTACTATATAACTGCAATTTAGTACTGCATCCATAGTAATCCCAAGCTCATCAATTGATTATGGACATTTATCAAACAACATAGCCTATGTTGCAATTAGGTCATAAACATTATAAATGAACTGGAAACTGGAATAGGGAATAGGGAATATAAAAAAGCCAAAGAAGTTGCACATAAGTGATAGAATGATACCTTCTTTTGTTCTTTTCCTATATTTTGTAACGCAAACATCTTTGAAGAAACAAAGGTGCATAAGTCCCAGGATGTAATTAGAATCAGAAGAGTGTTTTGAGAGAATGCCATAAGTTATGCACAAAATTTTTATCAATCAGAAATCTCTAAAAGAACTATTTGAGCATTCAGCAATCAGCATATAAAAAATAACATGCCTATTTCATGAAATTTCTGGAGGAAAAAAAAAATCCTTTTAAAATGACTAAGCATCTCTAATCAAAGAACTAGCACAAAATTAATACAAGGAGGGAAGTGAAAAGCTAAAAATAAAAATGTAACTTTGCAACCGGTGGTATACATTTCTAGTTGAACGACGCGGAAGAATGCTCCACTAGTTCAATAGGTTTGCAATATATTGAGAGGCTTTCTTCAGCTGCCACTTCCTCCTCGGCAAACAAATGTGCACGAGAATCTTGACGGCACATCTGATCTGTCCCCTAGAACAACTGCAATTGCAAAGAGATTCCTGATCCACAAATTAGAATGTGATAATGATGTTGCTCTAATAGCCATGTTCAAAGGACATATTTTGCAAAACTAACAATATAATTCTTCATTAAATAACATAGCAAAATGATTAGGCAGTGAATCTTTGGTAAAGAGAATAGGTACACTAAAATACCACTTAAGAAAATAATGAATATGGCAAATAAAACTGCAAAGAGAGCATCAACTAAATTGCACCACCCTCTACACACACCAAAAAGTACAATTTTTTTTGAATAATTGTTAACTTTGTCTGGAAATCAGAGCAGTACATAAAGCTCAATAAACAAAGCTTACGTGGTTTCACAAGCCACTAGAGGTATGCCTAGCATCCTTATTAGAAAATATTATGATAGACAAGCATAGCTCCACAATAGTTCCTGCAGCGTCCGATGAGGTAAACTTCAAGATTGATAGGCATTAACCATTCTGAAATCTTCAATATTGCCGGAGAAGAGTCCCAAATCCAGTGACCACATCAAGTCGGGGCTCTCTGTTTAGCATTCCATTCACACTTTTGATCCGGACCTCCCTTTTTAGCAACACAGAAAACCCAAAACGAATGATCCTTCCAAACCCGAAGAACACTTCACCCTTCAAACGCGGAGATGGCATCAGCACCCACAACCCATCGGACCCCTCTCCTCAGCCCAGACCTTTAACGAGTCTTCTCAAAATCCGGTGACCAGTGGTGCTGACTACATTGATGGCGAACTGAGCAAGATCTAGGATTCTGTCCTATGCTGTAGCGTTGAACAGCCCTAAGTTCCTACCGAAATTGAAATCCATGAGTCGGTGATGGAGTTAACAGAATCAGAATAACAACTCGATGAAGAAGAAGAAACCCCCAAACTTTTCCCACCGAACCCAAAGACCTAGCAAAAAGCTTCACCTTTTTCCAGATCCAAAAGGTTTCTCTTCCAACGTTGACCCATCAGTAGTCCAGACCAGACAAACAAAGGGAAAAATCGGTGAGAAAGAGGCACTGAAGAAGAAATTAGTTAAGATGAAGCTCATGATAGCTTCCATTCACAGTGGGTTCCAATGAAGCTCACGATAGCTTCCATTCACACCAATACATTAGTTGTCAATGGAGGCGGGTTTCAACCGTTGACAACTAATGTATTGGAGGTGGGTTTCGCTAGAACCCGCCTCCATTGTGATATGTGAAATTATTCACATTCTTTGGAGCCGGATGTTTAGCAACCCGCCCTGAATAGCTAGAACCTGCCTCCAATTTGGCACCTCCATTAGTGATAGGACTGTCGTTAGCCCTATCAAATACAGTAAAAGTACTGTATAAACCTACATCAAATAGCTAAAAGTAGCATAATGACAACAGGGTCGATCCCACAGGGAATGGACTGTTTAAAATCACAAAACCTATTAACTCCAAACTATTTTGGTTTGCAACCACCTTAGTTTTCTCAGAGAGATTTTTCAAAAGATTAGTGAAAACTAAATAACAACTTAATCAAGAAAGAGTTTAATCAATTTAACAAAGTATTCCAGCAATATGTAAATCACAATAATCACGTGCATGCTAATCATCAACTCAATAATATATTAAATAGCATGTCATCAACCAGTTATAGATTACCGTGAATCCACACAGACATAACCCAATCTTCCCTTACTTTATCGACAATTACCGTGAATCCGCACAGACATAATTGCTACTCTAATTAACAAGGAAGAGGCCGTAAGGCATCGACACCTATTAACCAAGTTAACAGCCTTAAGATTTAGGGAAACCCGATTTTAGTTATTCGTATTAAATTAACATCGAAGAATTACTAACCCCTTATTCTCTATTACCTACAGGTAACTTTACCACTGATTAATCTTGCTCAATAAATATTATGTTATTTAACTGGGAATTAATTGGCTTTACCTATTTTAACTAAGGTGATCAATCTCAATTAAATATCAGTAATCAAAGTTATGAGTAGAGAATAAGAAGGAACACATGCAATTTTATTAAGAACAATTTGCTTTCATAACATGCCCGGATTAATTGCTTTTACATTATGCTGGAATATATAATTTAGCTACTCATATTTAAACTAACTACGCACATAATTATTTTACGATTCATACTGAAAATAATCGAAAAGAATAAAATAAATAAGGAATAAATACTTGAATTACGATATGAAAATAATCCCTTGAGTAAGCTACCGCCCGTTAGGGCTAACGGAACCTCTCCTGGACAGAAATCCTCAAATCGCAGAAATAAAAAACTAATACTATTTACTCTGAACTAGCTATGTAAATATGAGATAAAACTCTACTGTAAAAGCGTGTCCTTCTCCCCTCAATTCCATCCCTATAAATAGGTGTAGAATGGAGAGTAGAAAATAAGATACTAATCCAAATAGGAAACTACCAAACTAAATTCCAAGTGGGAAAATACTAAAATAATATCCACATCCAAGAAGGATTAATGTAATAACAGCTCTTCTTTTGCACGCCACTTGTGAACAAAATTGGAATCCAAATTCCACTCCAATTGCTTCCTGCGGTTAATCACTCATTAGGCAATTTGCCTAATTCTTGCTTGGGCTTTCCTTCTCTTCTTTGGGCTGGGTTGCTCATTGCATTCGGGCTGGCTTTCCATCAACATAATTCTTTTACTCCTTGGCCCAATTGCACAATTTGCATGCATGAAACACGTTCAAAGCCTTCTTTCACCATTCTGCCTCCTTCATTGCTTCGCGGCCAAATGGCTCTTTCTTTTCACCCTTTTTGCACTCTCTCTTCTCCATTTGTTATCTTTCCAAAAAGTGCATTTATCTCACCAAAACTAGCACATATCCGTTGAATTTGCCACAAAAAAGACTCTAAAATTCAACAGCTAAATGACACATATCAAATATCCTCACAATTGAATGACGCTTGTCCTCAAGCGTGAAGTGAAGAATTAAACTCAGTCCTATTTACAAAAGCACAAAAGACACAAAACTGAACAGAAAAAAAACACAAAACTGAACGGAAAAAACACAAACTGAATAGACCCAAGAGAAACACAATAGAAAAAAAACAAGAAGGAGTATTTGAACAAACTCAACAACCTAAACATGACTCGCATGACACAATGACACCACATAAACAAAGGAGTACTCTGCCCAATTTCCTCATGCCAATTGTACTTGCACCACAAGGATCACTTTTCAATCAAAAACTATGCAAACTCTACCATTCCACCAAACAAACCATACCAAGTCATTTTAACACAGTTTATGCACAAATTCCCAAGCAGGCTCTCTTATGGGTAGTAAAACACACAACTCACAATTCAAAAAATTAGGATAGGTTATTCATCCCTAGTCTAGTCAGAACTCAAAAGCCTGATAGCTGACCATCTCCATAGTAAAGATTGAGTAGTGCACAGATGTCAAGAACAACCTTTTATTCACAGGGACGCAATGGGGCCAAGGGATTTTTATTTATTTGGTCGGGCCCTAAGGGGTTCTAAGTCACCTGTAGAATTCAACAATTAGTGTGCATGCATATAGAACCTGCTACTCCTTTTATTTGGACATCAACTCCACTTCCTGCTTTTCCTGACCTAGAGCCACAACATTCAGCTCTTTCTTTAATTATTCAAACAGTGCCAATCACCAAAAACTTTCTACCAATTAGATTAACAATTCAGCACATAACCTCTTTGTCCAGTCCTTTACACTTATTCTGCAATCGTATTCAAAACATAACCAGCTCTTATTCTTTATTTCATCATCCCTATTTATTTTTTTTTCTTTCCCAAATGTGGACTCATTTTCTTACCACAACAAAACTGATTCTTCATATTATTTCAGCAGATACAAAAGGAAACAGAACTAGACTCCACAAATTGTACCTCATGACCTCTTCTCTGTCGCAGCATCAACACATAATTACCATGCAGCATGCACACTAAGGGTAAGAAAAGGAGTTAATCATAAACGGGCCTTTGCTACTTTTTACTGACTAAGAACTGAAGGGTTAAGGCTTCAAGCCAAAAAAAGGTATATCTTAGAAAGGTTCCCCATCATCCAACCATGCATTACTCAATAAACCATTTTGACAGTCTAGTAGGCAAACCAAAGAGATTCTCAGGCAAAACATCCAGTGCGGCTCAGAATTATTTAGTAGGTTATAGAAAAGGGAATTCATGCATAACTTGTATTAAAGTAATTGATCTTTCCCAAACCACATCCACAAGAGTAAGCATAGTAATTGATTAACAGGATATCTATGTTGCTTATTTCAAATTAACATTCAGATTTTGGGCAGAATCCTGGACTTCACATACACACACTTGACATAACATGGCTCTAAAAACAAAAACAAGACACAGAAAAAAAAAAAACTCTCAAAACATCCTCACACTTAGAAGTAATGCTTGCCCTCAAGCATACATTAAAATTAAACTGAGACCATAGGAGTCATGCTTCAAACTTATTGAACAATGCTACATATACAAACAGAACTATAGACACAAAACCCATCACACTGACACATGAACGACAATGGTAAAACAACAAGAGAAAATTGGAGAGAGACTTACTAAGGGATGCTAATTTTGGAGGTGGGTAGAATTTTTAAACAGTGACCGTGACCGGACGGCAACTGGCGGCGGTCGAGCATGAGACGCGGCAGCAGTGGCTGATTCCGAATTGTTTTCGCCGGCCATGGAGATGCTTCAGTGGTGGTGATTCAGTGGCCGGTGAGGTGGAGGGTGGTGATTTGGTGGTGACGGTGAAGTGAGGAAGATGATGGCATCGGGTAGGAGGAGAGGAAAGAGTGGGAAAAGAAAATAATTTGGGGGAAAAAATTAGGGCAATAGAGTGGCACTTTTTTCTGAATGGTCCCTCTTTTCCTGATTGTTGCAATTGCTTTCCCTGAAGTGCGAATTTGACAGCCTTGGTTCCTGCTCCTTGTTGGCCTTTAAACTTCCCATGGACTGTAGAAATAGTTCAATTAATTAAACTGTTAACTTTAACAAAACAAAAATTCTCTTTTTTTTTTCTTTTTTTAAAAAAAAATTAAATGCAAAAAATAACAAAAAACGAAAAATTGTGGGTTGCCTCCCACTAGCGCCTTTCTTTTACGTCTTTAGCCAGACGCAGTATATCTCCATCAATGATTTGGACAACATAACAATGGATACAATGGAATTTCTTCCAATGTTTGGACCTGGGTAGCACCACAGAAAAGTTTAATATGTTTTCTATTGACTGTGAATTTCTTTCCAATCTTGGAATTTTGAACTTGCACAGCTCCACTTGGACAGACGGACACTACATCCAGTGGTCTTACCTTCTTTTTCTTCTCACCAGGTAGAGCCTTGATCTCAAAATTCACAAACCCACCTCTTTTTCCTTGACTGATCTACTGGCTAGTATCACATTATGTGGGAGTTTGAAGCCCTGTTTGTTCATTATTGCTTTTTTTCACAATGGCTTTGCTATACCCTTTGGCAGATTTCAGGTCATTCTTCGTACCATAGCATGGAAGTGGTTTTAATTCAGGCTCTGAAGCCGAAACTAATGATAGAAGCAATTTAGCAACGGGGGTCCGTTTGGGCAAATAGGCGGTGGTCCCTGAACTTTGACTCACTTCCTGCAAAAAATAGGTCTCAAGATGCTCTTGGACACAAGGGTCAATCATATCAACATTATAAACATTCTCCATCGCCATTGAGTTTTTCATGGCATCATCCATATTAAACGTGACCTTTTCACCACAGTAGTCCAAGCAAATAGATCCATTGTATACATCAATTAGGGCTCTAGATGTTTTCAAGAAGGGACGGCCTAACAAGACTCCGGCTGACTCTTTTGAAGGATCAGTACTTATCTTAACCACATAAAAATCAGCAGGGTGTACAAAAGAATGACTCTTACAAATACATTTTCCAAAAGACCCATAGGATATACATATGATCTATCAGCCAATTGAATTATAACACTAATGTCTACTAATTCAACACCAGCCAAAGTTTGATACACAGAAAGAGGCATTATGTTAATTGAAGCACCTAAATCACACATAGTATGCTTAATCTGTTTATCTCCAATTACACAAGGTAAAGAAAACATACCTGGGTCCTTGCACTTAGGTGGCAATTTCTTTTGAATTACTGTAGACACGTGCTCGCCCATGATTACCTTGCGTGCTCCTCTTTGCTTCCCAGCCATAAATTCTTTCAAGAACTTCCCAATTGGGGGGATCTTTATTGCCTTAAGGAAAGGAATATTTACTTCCATATTCTCAAAAGCTGCCAAATAATTCACAGGATCCTCTTTTGGTTTTTTTGCCATCCCGATCAGTCGGTTTGGAAAAGGTGGATCTTCATAAGGGTTTCCACCTTTTAAGCTTAAAAAAGGTTCAGGTCTATCTATTTTCCCTATTTTTAGAGTACCCGTTGGCTCTGTTTCTGCAATTTCAGGTTCAGGGTCGATGGCCCGTGTGGGCAAACGGGACCTCGGAGTAGAACTCTCTTCCTCTTCTGGCTGCGGTAACTTGACATATTCCCTGGAAAATTTTCTTCGCCTTACTCAGATTTCGCCTCCACTTTGTTCCTACTAATCAATCTTTTTGGGAAAGGAGGTTCTTCATAAGGGTTCCCACCTTTCAGACTTAAAAAGGGTTCAGGTCTCTCTGTTTCCCCTATTTTTATAGTACACTTTAGCTCTGTTTCCACAATTTCAGGTTCAGGGTCAATGGTCCGTTTGGGCAAACGGGACCTCGGAGTAGAACTCTTTTGCACTTCTGGCTGCAGAACCTTCCCACATCTTAGAGTTATCGCACTGACATTCTCTTTCTGCTGTATTTGGACCTGTGAGGGCAGTCTTCCTTGGCCCCCCTTTAATTCTTTGAGTGAAGCAGCCAATTGGGACATCATATTCGCCAGACTATCAATACTGGCCTTTTGCTCCTTTTGTTGATCCATTATAGGCCCAATTACATCACCCAACTCTTTGTTATTCCTCTATGGCTGATTTGTGTTCTGGTTTTGGTTCTGCTGGAACCCTCTCTGCTGAGGTGGCCTATAATGTTGGCCCTGTTGAGGTTGATAAAACTGATGTTGCTGGGCCTGTGGGGGCGGGTCTTGATTGCCTGGCTCAGTCCATCTGAAACTTGGGTGATCCTTCTATCCCTGATTGTAGGTGTTTGAGTAAGGATCCCTTCTTGGTCCATTCCAATGTCCAATTGCGTGTGCTTGAGCTAGTGGATCATTAGGTGCTAGTTTGCACTTGTGGGTCGGATGCCCTTCATTGTCCAATCGCTCCATTAACTTTCCAAACATCTATACTATCTTGTCGATTCTGTCATCTCCGAGATCATCGACAATACGAACTTCAGTTGTCCGTTTGGCTAAGCGGACACTAGGTTCTTCACATTCTCAATGAGAGTCGACAGTGTCTTCTATTAGTGATAGGACTGTCGTTATGTGGATCTTCCCTCATATTACCATGATATTTTGGTATTCTCTGTAACCAGCTTGATTTTAGAGGGAAACCATTGGGCAATCTTGGAGTGACCACGGCCGAGGCCCTGTCTGCAACATTGTGGTTGCTTAGGTCCTTCAGAGTTGGTTCGACCGCAGGAGCTTCCTCTCGCCGTTCGTCTCTTCTTTCATTCTGTCTGTCCCCCATCTCAGAATCAGGTGTGGGATAGATTGATGTTCAGACTCTGTTTCTGTTCTACCTTCCGTTAGGGCTAACGGAACCTTGTCAGAATCTAAAACAGCAGCTTCTCGCCTTTGTCGTGCTTCTTTCGCAAGTCTTCTTGCAGTTTTTCAATCTCTGGATTGTACAACAATTTAGGTTCCGAAGACCTGCTCATAAAACACTCAAAAGCACAAATTAATAGGAAAAAGTGATTTTAAAACGTAAAACCGTTCCCTGGCAACGGCGCCAATTTGATAGGACCGTCGTTAGCCCTATCAAATACAGTAAAAGTACTCTATAAACCTGCAACAAATAGCTAAAAGTAGCACAGTGATAACAGGGTCAATCCCATAGGGAACGAACTGCTTAAAATCACAAAACCTATTAACACCAAACTATTTTGGTTTGCAACCACCTTAGTTTGCTCAGAGATACTTCTCAAAAGATTAGTGAACCCTAAATAACAACTTAATCAAGAAAGAGTTTAATCAATTTAACAAAGTATTCCAGCAATATGTAAATCACAATAATCACGTGCATGCTAATCATCAACTCAATAATATATTAAATAGCATGTCATCAACCAGTTATAGATTACCGTGAATCCACACAGACATAACCCAATCTCCCCTTACTTTATCGACAATTACCGTGAATCCGCACAGACATAATTGCTACTCTAATTAACAAGGAAGAGGCTATAAGGCATCGACACCTATTAACCAAGTTAACAGCCTTAAGATTTAGGGAAACTCAATTTTAGTTATTCATATTGAATTAACATCTAAGAATTACTAACCCCTTATTCTCTGTTACCTGCAGGTAACTTTACCACTAATTAATCTTGCCCAATAAATATTACCCCCTCCTCCTACTCAAAGAGTCCTGTTTGTAATACTGTTTTTCAGTATTACAAACAGGACTCTTTGAGTGAGACAGAGGGAGTATGTTATTTAACTGGGAATTAATTGGCTCTACCTATTTTAACTAAGGTGATCAATCTCAATTAAATATCAGTAATCAAAGTTATGAGCAGAGAATAAGAAGGAACACATGCAATTTTATTAAGAACAATTTGCTTTCATAACATGCCCGGATTAATTGCTTTTACATTATGCTGGAATATATAATTTAGCTACTCATATTTAAACTAACTACGCACATAATTATTTTACGATTCTTACTGAAAATAATCGAAAAGAATAAAATAAATAAGGAATAAATACTTGAATTACAATATGAAAATAATTCCCTGAGTAAGCTACCGCTCGTTAGGGCTAACGGAACCTCTCCTGGACAGAAATCCTCAAATCGCAGAAATAGAAAACTAATACTATTTACTCTGAACTAGCTATGAAAATATGAGATAAAACTCTACTGTAAAAGCGTGTCATTCTCCCCTCAATTCCATCCCTATAAATAGGTGTAGAATGGAGAGTAGAAAATAAGATACTAATCCAAATAGGAAACTACCAAACTAAATTCCAAGTGGGAAACTACTAAAACAATATCCACATCCAAGAAGGATTAATAACAGCTCTTCTTTTGCATGCCACTTGTGAACAAAATTGGAATCCAAATTCCACTCCAATTGCTTCCTGCGGTTAATCACTCATTAGGCAATTTGCCTAATTCTTGCTTGGGCTTTCCTTCTCTTCTTTGGGCTGGGTTGCTCATTGCATTCGGGTTGGCTTTCCATCAACATAACTCTTTTACTCCTTGGCCCAATTGCACAATTTGCATGCATGAAACACGTTCAAAGCCTTCTTTCACCATTCTGCCTCCTTCATTGCTTCGCGGCCAAATGGCTCTTTCTTTTCACCCTTTTTGCACGCTCTCTTCTCCATTTGTTATCTTTCCAAAACTTGCATTTATCTCACCAAAACTAGTACATACCCGTGAAATTTGCCACAAATAGACTCTAAAATTCAACAGCTAAAGGACACATATCAATTAGCCATTTCTGTGGTAGCGCATCTTGTCAAATTTTCCAGCTTGATCAAAGAATTCATTGATATCTATCCATTCATCTTCAGAACATAGCTCTTCATCGACATTGTTAATCTCATTAATGCCATCAAACTTAACAATGTCCTTGCAAACCCAAGACTCCATTGTCACATTTATCAAACTCTCCACTAGATATGGAGTCAACTTCATTACAGTTGATCTACTGCAGTTCACAGATTTTTCAACAATCCCATGATCACTTTTATCTACGTGATCATCAATTTCAATATTTCGCTCTTGTTCAGCGAGACAAACAATCTCTTCTTCTTTGACCAAAGCAACACCTTCAGTGCCTTCATCCACATTCTTCTAACCTTTATCTTCATTATTGACACAATCTTGTTCATTGATCCTTTCACTTTCTTCATTTATACTTCTTGAAGCAATTTCTTCAAATACGTGCTCTTGTAACTCCTTGATCACTAACTGCTTACTATTAATCATTTGTTCATCAAGAATTAATGTACATCGCAATGTTCAATACACAAGAATGAAATATCTCGTTTCAATTATCAATGTCACCAAGTAATCAAACTTCCTAGGCAATGGATTGTGAACATGAATAACCTTTTGATTCCATCTCATCTTGGATCTTCTCCAATATATTAATATAAACCTTAATCGTTTCAGATTTTCTCATCTTGCTATATCTAAATTTCTTTTCTAATTTCAAGACATTATTCTTCTGAGTTCTATCTATGACTACATAACTTTTTTTCAAAATATCCCATGCTTGTTTGGTAGTTTCAAAACGACCAATTTTTTCAGAAATTTAACTATCAATAGATTGACGAATTAGAGATATTGTCAAACATACCTTCTTTGTTTCATCATCTCCATCACTTTTTATCTCCTTTTGAATGAATTGTAGCAAACCACATATTTGAAGATAGCCATTCATAATAGTTCTCCAATAACTAGCTGTAATTTTTTCTCCCAACTAATTTTGGAACATTATTAATATGAGAAAACCAATCCATAATTAATACCACAAAAACTCTCCTTTTTTTTATTTTTTCTATTTTAACATTCCTTCGATTCCAAATTGCTGAAGAACAAACAAATCGAAGCTGGCCCGAACCAAATAATCTCAATTGAGATTAAAATTAGTTACACCGAAATGAAGAAAGATAAATTCTTTAATGCCTGATGAGTCACCACTCCCTCAATCGTGAAAAATGGCAAGGTCTTCGCTTTTTGTCTTCTCGCCGTTTACCGTTTAGCAAATATTTTTTATACTAAACTCGTCCGACACTCCAACGTTAATGGACGGACCTTCACAATTATTTCTAGCTCTGATACCACTTGTAGGATATAAAACTATATATATCCTAAATAATATAAAGAGATTAACGCACAGCGAAATAAAATTTCTTTGTAATAACAAACAATAAACAAACCCGCACGCACACAATCTGTACGGTGCACCAAAGCCGAAACTTGGTCGAGAAACAACCAGAAAGTTATTCAGTTTCTCTCTGTATCTCTATGTCTATCTCTGTGATTACAATAGTCACCTATTACCTCTATTTATGGGCTACCATTAATCTGATTCACAACTATTTTCTAAAACAAGTAGGTTTCCCAAAACACACACTAAATCAAATAGGAAACAGACAAATAACAAATCCTATCACAAACATAATTACCTAATTAATTAATACAAGTTTGGTTTAATTAATTTTAACATTTCTTGGCGGAGTCTTTTGTGGTGTAGGACCCAAAATAAAACACCCACAAGAATTACGCAGAAACTCTGAACGATTGCCGAGGAACGCAACGAACCGAACAGACAAAAGTCACAAGCTTCTTATTATGAAGAATCGAAAACAGATCAACCAAATTGATCTAAAAACTAATTAAATTAGCTCACGAAAACCGAAGCCAATTCCAATTGATTCTATGAAATTGCACCCGAACCAATGCTAGCTAATAAGCAAACAATAAAGGCTTCGCAAACTAACCCATCCAAAAACAAAGCAAAAGACTGCTTTGACGTCGGAAACCAAAAACAGCCGATAAGGCTTTTCTTTTATCTTTGTAATTTTGTCTGTAATTACAATGGCAACTCAAAGTATATATTTATAGGCTAAATTATCCATGAATCTTACTCTGATTCAGATTGCAATTATTTCCTAAAACAATTAGGTTTCCTAAAACAAATACGAAACCAAACAGAAAACAAACGAATAGAAAACATTAACAAAATAGGAAATAGAAACTAATAGGATACTTAGTTTAATTATTCTACATGTGGCCCTCTCATAGCCACTACCATGGCAATTTTTATTGTAAAATCAAGAATTAGCATATGGGACAATCCATTATTTTTTATTATTTTTTTCTTTCTCAAAATACCCTTTACTAGCTAGTCAAAATATGGTTGACAAAAGCCAAAAACATCAAGACACCTTCACCTTAGACATATTTGTTTTCAATATCATTTTTATTTGTGTTTTGATTATTTTTTAGTAGGCCACTTATATTATAAGGTTGATATTGTCCCGACTAAGGCCTTCTACTCATCGTTGTCAAAGATTTTGATAAATTGACCGAGTTTCCTTGTGAAGAAATCTCCAAAAAGTGTGAAGAAAATAATTTAAGGCATTTTCTCAGATTTCCTCTACGGGAAACGTACGGAAACAAGACCTAAGTTAAAGAAAGTGGCAATCCTAAAAGAGCCTGGCTTATACCTCATCTGAAAATGGTTTGGGTGTCCGCAGAGTACTGGGGAATCTGGTCAAAGCTTTTTCCTAGAAGATGTGGTGGAAAGCTGCAGCCTGCAACCCTCCAAAGTACTATGGCCATAATTTATGCAATCTCTCCCTCAAATATACTTTCGAATTTCTTGCTAGTGAAAATCGGATGGAGCCGGTCCATGTTGAAATGTCTGTACACTCTCGTATAGTGTTGGGGTTAGGTACCTTTGGAAATTTCAATTTAACAACCTAAAGGGGTGAATTAATTACCCGTCTTTGAGATGGTGTAACGTTGGGGTGCAAATTTAGGGTAAGTTCCCAATAGCGGTATGGTGGGTTGTATGTGTAGGTGCCTCAAAGTGGGTGGAAAAATTGTAAACAAGTTAATCGTGGCTGGACGAATTCCAGCAGTTTTCAACAACAACAAAAAAGTTGTGAAAAAATTGAAATATTTTTGTACTATTAAATTGCATGCAAAATTCAAACTGATTAAAAATTCATAGTAGACCAGCATCCCACTTGTTCCAAGAAGACACTAATATGATGTGTAACACTACCTCATGGATGTTACAGACCAACTACTCATGTTGAAGGGAAGACAATTGACTTGAAAATTGCATCTTAATTTGCGCAGGTTTTATTTGATCATTGACATTTGAGATGAGCAGTCAATGTCGATCGTCAGCTTTTTTTAAAAAAACATTATTTTCTCAACATTAATAGACATTTTTGGCGAAGTGTTCTTGATTCATACATGATTTCCAACTAAGAAAGATTTTCAGAGTTTGAGAATCCTTTTCATCATATATCATACTTATATATCCCTTGCTCCAATTTGATTTTGTATATATCCATGCTCGAGGATATTATTATTATTATTATTATTTATGTAAGTTGTAATTTCAATTAGTTTAACCTTTTTAATTTACAACGTTAATGAATAATAAAACAACAATAAATAAGGTTAAATATGGAAGAAAAAAAAATGCACTATTTTTTTTGAATTCCTAAAGCATCATATATTTAGGAACCAATTTGAATGCTTAAATATCAGATAATAAAAAACGAAGGGAGTATATCATAATTAAAATAGTCATTGTTTTAATTTGATTTTGTATATATCCACGCTCAAGGATAGTATTTTTAAAGTCCTTAAATAAAAGTCTGAAAGTCGTCATTAAAACCCTTTAGTGATGACAAACTGGTCGTCAAGTGGTCGCGACTATAGGTCCATAGTTAAAGGGTCCAATGATGACTTTTTTGCACCGTTGTCACTAAAGCCTACCATTTACGGACGACCCACTAATATTACTGATGAAGAAAATCGTCATTAAGTGTGCACCAGTAAAAGTGTTAAGTCGTCAGTAAATAGTATATTTTTAGTGATGAGAAAGATAGCGACAACGAAAAATCGTCAGTAGGGAACAAATGGAAATAGAGAAAATAATTCTAATATTGTTTTACCTCAATTATTATTTTTAAAATTTTTATTTTCTAGAGGTACAGTTGGAGAAAGGAAAGGCGACAGATGTAGTTGACTTTTAAAAAAAAGAAAACAGAAAAAGAAATGATGAAAGAGTAAAATTATTTATTTGATCCTTTTTTTAAAAAAAATAAAAATAAAAATTTTATTAATGGTGTTGAAATTGTTCAACAGCGATTGACAATAGAAGATCAAGAAATAGTCAATACAACTAATTACAAAAGATTTGATCTAATTTTTATTATATCTTAACCACCACACTAGTGTATATGATTTAGTAAACTGTAAATCTATACATAATATAGAACTAAACATAATAAGAATATAAAACTAAACAATTCTCGTGCTGATAGTTACGGATCTGCCACTAATTACTAATGAAAGTTTCGAGACTGAATCTTCAACCAAATCTTCATACATCATGCCCATGCATGAATATAATTATAACCAATGACTCATACACCATATCATGATGAATAGATTTACCATAGCCAGGGATAAAAGCATTGTAACCAGAGAGAATATCTCCATAGCCAAGAAACAAAACACCATAAATATGGAGAAAAACACAGTAATCAATGATAAATTGAAGAAAAAACTCTCAATCATGAGAAAACTAACTAACAGATTACAAGAAACAAGAGGAAAACTGCTTCATTGATTAGACCAGTGGTTAGTTAACTAATTAATTTACTCTGGTTATATCAAATTAAACTCTCTACTTTTTAATCAGACAAGTGGTTAATTAATTAATTGATGTATTTATTTTAATGTCGGATTGCATCTCTGCGGACAACTTATCTCTATACATATGTGTATTAAGACTTATTTTGAAGGGAAACAAACTCAGTAATTAAAAGGTGAATCATTCAGAAAACTGATCAAGCTATAATCAGCCTTCAAAGAAATGGCTGCATGGTTTTTCTTATTCCTACTCCTTCCTTTTGCTCTCATTTTTCATCTTCACAAAAGCCGAAAGATCAATAAGATCCGTAAACCACCAGGCCCTCCAGGGCTACCTTTCATCGGAAACTTGCACCAATTTGACAGCGCAAAGCCTCATGAGTTTCTGAGGGAACTTTCTAAAAAGTATGGCCCCCTCATGTCATTAAGGTTTGGCACTGTGAAAATTGTTGTAATTTCTTCAGCAAAAACAGCCAAACAAGCCCTGAAAGCCCACGATGTCATATTTTCTGGAAGGCCGTTGCGTGTTGCCTCGCAAAGGCTATCTTATAATTGCCTTGATGTTGCCTTTGCATCCTATGGTGAATATTGGAGGGAGATGAGAAAGATTAGCGTTATTTATCTCTTTAGTCCCAAAAGAGTTCAATCATTTCGCCCAATTCATGAAGATGAAGTTTCCCTTTTCATTAAGAAAATTTCCATTCTTTCCTCTTCATCTCAAGTTGTCAACTTAAGCTCAATGGCGATGAATCTATCGAGCAACATAATGTGTCGAATAGCTTTCGGCAAGAAGTATGATGAGGAAGGTCATGAGCAGAGGAGGTTTGAAGAAATTTTACATGAAACTGAGGCCATGTTTGGTGGGTTTTTTTTCTCTGATTACCTTCCTTCGTTAAGCTGGATTGACAAAATCTCTGGGATGTTTGGTCGTCTTGAGAAGAATTTCAGGGACTTGGATTTGTTCTATCAAAAACTCATAGAAGAGCACCTAGATCCAAACAGGCCAGATACAATGAAGGATGAAGTTCTTGATATATTGATCCAGATCAAAGAAAAACAATCATCATCATTAGATCTTACTTGGGATAACATCAAGGCAATGCTCATGGTAAGTTCGACATTTTTTATGTGGATTTAATTTAATTTTTTCTTTTCTAAAACAAGACATTGAATACTATGAATATTCGTATCAGATGTCATGTGTTTCGCTCTTTGACGTGTTTCACAGGTCATATTTGTAGCTGGATCAAACACAAGTGCAGCCTCAGTGGTTTGGGCTATGACAGCCTTGATGAAGGCCCCTTCTTGTCTTAAGAGAGTACAAGCTGAAATTAGAGATTTTGTAGAAAAGAAAGGAGGATTAATAGGGGAAGAAGTAATTCAAGAACTTCCTTATTTGGACGCAGTGATGAAAGAAACCTTCAGATTATATCCTCCAGCACCAGTCTTAGTAGCAAGAGAAACTATAGAAGATTGCAGCTTAGAAGGATATGATATTGAAGCAAAAACTACTGTTTTCATTAATGCTTGGGCTATTGCGAGAGATCCTGCAAGTTGGGACAATCCAGAAGATTTCATTCCTGCGAGATTTTTGAATTGTGACATTGATTTGAAAGGAAATGATTTTGAGCTGATTCCGTTCGGGACAGGAAGAAGAGGTTGCCCCGGAATCCATTTAGGACTGTCAACTGTGAAACTGGCACTTGCCAATCTTCTTTACTCTTTTGATTGGGAATTGCCACTTGGGATGAAAACAGAATACATTGACACTGATGTGTCGCGCGCGCCTGGAATAACGATGCATAAGAAAACTCCTCTTTGCCTTGTGGCGAAGAAATATACTTAATTTAAACAGTTAGCTAAATATTCTTCCTGTGAGCCAAAAATGTCAACAGTTGCAATTTTCTTCTTCAGTCAGTCTGAATATTATAGTTATATTAAGTTCAGTGAATTATTTTTGGTTTTTTTTTTTTTTTCTTTCTTTCTTTTTTCCTGAGTATTTTAGTTTGTTTTCTTTCCTGACATCTGCGGTATTTGTTTTATGGCTAAACCTGACAAACTTTCTCTGAGTCTCAGAATGAAGGGTCTGTTTGGACTTCGTTTATTCACTTTCTGCAATATCGATCTGAGTTTCTTCTAATTATTCGATAGTTCAATTTTGCATGTTTTGTCATGGCATAATTAGACTAACTATTTTCTGTAAAAAAAACGTAGGCCAAATCTATGAATGGGATAAAGCTAAAGCATGAATGGACTAATTAAACATTCTTTAAGTTTTGACCAGAACTATCAAGGAAGCATCATTCAATGTAAACACTAAATTCTTAGTAATATATAGTCAATGTTCTCAAATTACATTAATGGTAAAAAATCAAAATCAAGAAGTTCTAACTAATGGCGCATGACTTATCTTGTGAAAATCTTCACCTTCTTGGCCATCTTCCTTCAAAATCCTGCCCACGAATTTCTGAGGCATGCTTATAATGTGCAATTCCACAAGTGTAGTGATAAACCATAAACCACCAGGAATGGCAGCCAAAGCAGGACATTCTGATATCTCAAGAGCACACAGATTAGGCATAACTCCTTCCTCCATCACCCATTTTTCCAAGTTCACAAAAACTATCGAATTTGAGTTTGCGCAGGTGGCTGGATTTTTCCACTGTCCTGCATATTGCTTCCTCTGCATCCAGGCCACAATCATGGATATGTAACTCAACAAGACTTGAAGACAAGTTGGATTTAAATTCTGGGAATTTCCTCATTTCCCATTACCATAAGTGCACATATAATGGATGTTAATTCCTTCCAAAAAACAACTCTTTCAGAACTGTTAGGCCTTTCTCCCAGTCTCTGAATACAAAGCAGAATAATCGGTGATGGATACTTGTTGTAACTTGTTACTTCTTTGAGCATAATCTGCAATCGTTGCCAGGTTTTCAAGTTGTAACTTCTCACAATCAGATACTACGAGCACACGCAGATTAGTTAGCTTGAGCAAATTCCTTGTGTCACACATAATGCCATTGAAGTTTTCAAGTATCTCTTAACTTGTTCAAACCATCAAGTCGTATCTTTGCACAGCTGCCTTTTGACCCAAGATGGTAGATATAAACATGTGAATGCTTTCATCTTCCACAAAATATTCGGTAATCTCCACACAGTAGTCTGCAAATGCTTCAAGTCGCCGAGAGATGATGGCAATTTGAGAAAGTAAGAATCTTTCAAGCTCATGTATCTCAAATGAATTAGCTTTCCTACAGCTTTCGGCAACTTCCACCCATAATAATATTTATCAGACTTTCTAGTATCATAATGAGGACATAGACCTTCAATGGACAAAGCCCGAAGCATCTCAAAATTGTTAAATTGAGATTTAAACGTCTTTGACATGTGTCCCTCATAATAACATAAAACCTCTTTTGTAGGGGGATTGTATCTATAGACATCCTCGGCATCCAAATTGATGGAAAGTCTACGAAGTTTATGATTGGATGATGCGGATAGTGAATGAAATGGCTCACTGTTTGTTTCATAAGAGCAACTGATAGACTTCAAGAAACTATTCTGTTGTGCCTCAAACAAGCACAAGTCTCGCATTAGATCATGCCGGCGGCATGATTTAAATCTTTTGATTCCAGGCTCCTCTAATGTTTCCATTTGGACCATCCCTCGTCCTAATTCACCCAAATACCGTTCTGCGAACTCCATCATGGATTCTTCTCCTACTCTATCCTCTGTTGAATCCATGCCTTCAGCAATCCACATTTGATATATGGTGTTCACATCAGTGTCTTCAGGAAATGAGCCCATATATAGAAATAATGGTTCCAACTGGAATGGTAAGTCATTGTAGCTTAGAGCTAAAATTTCTTGCACTTCACTATTACTTTCCAAAATGCTTCTGCCCTTCCATAGATAAGATGTTATATACAGATGCACAGTCTCCCACTCACTCAAAGTATTCTTGGTTGTAAGGATTCCGCCAAGAACAACTACGGCTAATGGTAGACCACCACAACGTTTAGACATTTTCTTTCCTACTTCTTCTATCTCATTCAACTTTGCGCGCAAGTGGTGCCCTGTCAAAGTGCTGAAATTATCAAAGGCTTCCTACTTTGCAAAACATCTACTTCCTCCCAGAAGAGTCCACTTTGGAGTTCTACCTAATAACTCATAAACAGTTTTACCATTGGACTCTTCTAATAGAACAGGCGGAGTACATTGTAGTATCAAGAAAAACTAATAGGAGTACTGATAATTGCAGTACATCTCAAACATAGTGCTCAAAAACACCAAGTAATGGAAGTTATTTTCACGAGGTCATCGACCACAAAAGTTGTGCTGAACCTTGTTCTCCTCAATAAAAAATACAAAAATGTCTGATGGAAGAACATATCGTATATAATACATGAATAGAGTGACAAGACTGTGTACCTTTGTCATATCTTTCGTGTAGAGCCTTTCTACATAGCAACTCCCAACTTTCATCCTCGCTTAGAAGTCGTGGTTGATGGTTGGAAGCCATCAGGACCAATGTGCAATGCTACTTCTCTATTATGAGTAGTAAGCAAAATCTTGCTACCGTTCTTTCTAGTTGGGAAGGCATCTTTTATGGATTCCCATGCATCAGTAGTCCAAATATCATCAAGAACAATCAAGCATCTTCTCTGTTGTAGAACATGGAGAAGGTGGCGAACAAGCTCCTCATCTCTCCCGTGCTTTTCAATCTCTTTATTCCGTTCAGGCTAAAGTTTGATCATCAGTCTTTGCAAAATATTCTTTTTCTGCCATTGTTGGGATACACAAATCCAGGCAAATCCATTGAAATAGCACTTCACATCTGGATGCTTATATACCTTCTGAGCAAGAGTTGTCTTGCCTGATCCACCCATATCATTAATGGAAACGACTCTATGATGCTCATTTTTGCTCACCAAATGGTGCACTAGCTAGCATATTAACATCACTCTCCAATCCAACAAAATCCTCCTCTTCAACAAAGGAATATGTCTACCTGAAATGTTGTTGCCTATAACTTGAGCGTTCTCAAAATGCAAACACATCTATTGAGGACTTGGACGAAACTTCCATTTCTCCAAGATCCAATTTGGAAAGCAAATTTCTCGAGTAAATCTCCAGCATCATAAGCAATGTCATTAACTTCTAAAATCCACTCTTGGATCCTGTCCTCTTCAATCATTTTTTAGTCTGCATCTTGTAAGAACCATTGCATCCATTTCAGTTTGGATTGAAACTTCACAACCTGGTCCTTTACCCCATGAAGGAAAATTCCCTCTCGCATCAACAAATTACGTACTGTTTGAACAGCAAATAATATGGCAGGCTCGGCCATTTGGGAATATCAGAGATGTGAAGAATGCCTGGATTCAGAAAACTTCACTTGATGTGTCGGAAGTGTAGTTATTGGGACACTATTCCTGTATATGAATGCCTAAAAGGTAAAAATGTGACAAAGACAAAAGCAACTAGCTTGTGGGTGGGAATAATTGTTCTTTCAGATACGTAAAAGTACACAGAATAATTACTAAAAATAGTATTACAAAGTGGACTCTTATAATAGAACAGAGGAAGTATCATCCTTCACAAGCAATCTAACCCCAACATAATGCTTTCATGTGAAGGCTGATTCTCTTATTCTAGGGTAAATTTAGTACAAGGTTACAGCAAAACTCTAAAAAAGATGTTTTATTTGCCTTCCTTCTTCCTCTTTGTCAGATTCTTCTCAATGCAAATTGCATCAAACTTCAGTTTCCTCAAATTTAATCCAGCATTCCAAACCCAATTTAGAGACAAGGTTGAATGCTGATTGAACATGAGCAATATTCCAGTTTTGGCAAGAAAAATGCAAAGATGGAATTAACAAAGATATGATGAACTTCTGTTCTGTGGAAACCACTTCTACTACCATCAGTTCCACCAGCTAAAGATTCAAACTTATAAAAGGCTATGCACACCACACTTGGAAGGTCATTCATAGCCAGTTTGCCACCAGTGCCAGGAGCCTTTGGTGTAGTAAAATGATCACCTACTTTAGAGAAATCACTATCTTACTTTCTCAAAGCCAGAACAGTGCAGGAACCTTTGCCTTTGGGGGTAGTAATAGCACCAAAAGTGATGTGGACGGTTGTACACATGCGGATAATGTTGCCAAGGACCTTGTGATTAAGCGGCGAGCTCGTATAACACTCTAACTTACTTTCGAAATTAGAGAAACAAAAAGACATAATCTAGTTGTTTTTGTTTTAGATTCGAACCAAGTGTAAGAAAAGAGTTTTGAACATGTGAATAATTAGGTAGAGCAAATAACCTAATTAGCTAAGTTCATGCAATTATGTAAACTACGACATGCAAATACATAAAGCAATAAAAGGAGGTACTTCAAACACTAAGTTTATGATCTGAAATACGCTGAATATTATTATGCATGGCTGCCCTATTTATAGGGAAGGATCAGCCGAAAACAAGGAAGAAAATAGTAAGGAAAAGAATTGGAAATTAACCAAGAGGTTAATTTCCTTTACCAAACCTGGAAAGAAGTAGAATTTGGTAAGAAAAAGAAAAGGCAATTCGGTTTTACCCTTCACAAGTGGTAGCCGAATTTGCAATCTAAAAATAAGGAAAAGAATAAAATTCCTACTCCCAAAAAGGAGATCAAGAAGGAACCATTTTTGGAAACTAACTAAAAGAGTAAAAAGAACCCTAACACTTAACTTTTAACCCTAGCGACTTAAAGGAACCCTACCCTTAACTTGTAACCCTAGTTACTTAAAAGAACCCTAAGGACTTAATTTGTAACCCTAGCTTCTTCACTTGGCCGTGTGGGCTTCCTTGGCTTCCTTGGGCTGGCCGAATTTGTGGAGTGGACTCCATGAGTTTGGGTCGGCCCAATGTGTAGGGAATTTCATGAATTGTTTCTTTAAAGCTCAAGAACCTTCCGGCATCTTCAAGACTTCAAGAAACAGCCTTCTTCTTTAATGTGGATTGTTGAGTTGCGCCTCTTCTTCAAGAATGGTTAGAAGAGTTGCAATTTGAACATTTCCATCTTCTTGTTCCAAGGCGCTTGCTTCTATTTGCCGTCCTATTTGTTTTGTGGATTCTTGACTTACATAATGTGTGTTGTTTGAGCCCTGGATATCCTCATCATGGGCTTTCTCCTTGGATGGGCCGTGCGGCCTCTTGTGGACTCCTTGGGCTGGTCGAAAACTTGTGGGCTGGTCCATGAGTTTTGGGTCGGCCCAATTTGTAGGGACTTTATTAATTTGTTTCTTTTAAGTCCAAGAACCTTCCGGCATCTTCAAGACTTCAAGAAACAGCCTTCTCTTTAATGTGAAGTCCTGAATTGCGCCTCTTCTTCAAGGATTGTTAGAAGAGTTGCAATTTGAACATTTCCTCCATTTTGCTCCAAGGCGTGTGCTTCTTTCTTTGGCCGTCCTCTTTGTTTAGTGGCTTCTGACTCCTAATGTGTGTTGTTTTCGCCCTTGATGTCCTCATCAAAAAGGAAGTTATAAACTTTCAATCTGTTTCTTGTGATCTTACAATCATCTTCAAGAGAAAAAGGTTCACAGACTAAATTGATGCTTCTGCACACTAAGTTTGAAGACAACAGTATTCCAAATAAAATAGAACAAAAGCAATGGTTGGCATTAACAGCTGTATGCTATCATCTCTACAAAGGATAGATACTTAAAAACTTTACTTCTGTTATAGCTCTTTTTCTTCTTACATTGATGGAAAAGCACAATACAGCGATATGTAACAATAAAGAATAGAAGTTTGGAGACTTGGTGGAAACAACATGTCAAAGCTTAGGAATCAAACCTTATTTATTTGTATCATCTAAGTGTTCCTACTCCCTACATATGTCTCAGTGAATCATGGAACTTTTTGCAGTTACCTAGCACATTTCATTTGCTAGACGTTTGTGTCGGTTATAATGTTTCTCCATGAATACCCTGGTAGCACCCTCAACAGTTCTGCACCATGTCTGCATTACACATATAAAGGAAGAAAAAGAAGCCTCAGTTAAATAATATGCTTTTGGACACAACATATTAATGAGTGCATCATCAATCAAAACTGCTCTATTATTCCGAAGGTTCCAGACGAGAAGAATAAATTCAGATGAAAATCCACCAAAATGGACACTTCCCCATTGAGGCTATATATGCTTGGAAGCAGCAACACCAATAAAGTCCTTCAGAGTTACATGTTGCTAATAAAAGGACTGTATGAGTGCAAAACAGAAATGGCATAGAAAGAAGAACAACTTTTCCTTAATCAGATTGATCCTCTAGATCAAATCAAACTTAAGAAGCTGTCTCTCTCTACTGTTTTAATTCCTCGAAAACATGTAGTGGCCAAGAAAATTGAAACTCTCTGCATAAGCTTTATACACACTGTTTGGTTCAGCGGGTAAATTATAAACAACTAGTCATGTTCCAACGCAAAGACGCAAGACTTGGTAAATATAACTTGCTCTAATAGGATCCAGTCATTTGTCACCACAAAATAGCATGTAAATTGTTTTATAACACAAGAAATGATGGCATTATTGTTGGTCACTTCTGCCTCAAACTTATATCAGAGATAAACTGTTCTGCTAACAGCAGTAAACAATTGATCAATGAGGTGCAACCAAGACAAATATTTCACTGAAAGGCAAAAAATGGTCCAAGAAAAACTTCAAAATGGAGTCCAACAAATGCTTGATTTAACCAAATCATAACACATTACAACAATGTTCAATTCCCCAACCTTGGAATTGGAGAAAGATAACATTGCTGCAACTATGTTAATTGTTAGTGATAATTGAAGCTCGATCGTAGACAACATCTATAGAAGATAGCATTGACACTCTTTTTGTCCATACAATTAAAAAATGAGATCTCATTCGTGCCTCTGCAAAATACTATCAAGATAATGACCCCAAAATTGAGTAAATTGCGAATCATTTGCATTCATAATTAATTACCGGAATGACACTAGAACATTCCAATTAGATTCAAATATTTCTAACCGTATACTATTTTAGTCTTCACATCATATGCCAAATATAGCAAGATTTGCCTAGTGATTAACATAGTTACAGCAGGATTAGACATACGCTCATAACTATACGAACATAAACAAACAGAATCATGAAGCAACGCGAAATCTTACCTTCTCAATGGCACCCAAAATGGATTTGTGCTTGATATCCCTGGCCCTGACACTAACCCTCCCAAACCCAAGCCTCCGAACCACCAAAAATGCCGGTGACTTCCGGGGCGCCTCCGCCACTGGCGCAGGAGGCAATAGGCTCTTCCTTTCAACAATGGCTACACTCGCACCAATCAGAGAAGAGCCCTGATCAACATACATGCGGCCTTGGCTAAAGGTCCCTGCCTTAATAGCCTTAACATTGCTAATTCTCTTAATCCTCTTGGCCAGCCGCAACTCCTTCTTTTCATCTGATGCAGAACCCACTTCTGCAAACTTCCTCAGCAGCTCATCTGATGATTTTTTGGCCACATGTTGAACTCTTGCAGCAGTATCATTATCATTAGAGTTGTTACTATTAGTATCGGTAGCAGAAGTTTTGTTATTTGCATCCATTTTCTTGAATTCTTGGATTGGAAGAGACAGCAGGAGAAGGGTAAATGATTGCGATTATTGCAGAGAAATTGGAGGAGGGAAAGAAGGATCTTATTGTTGTTGTTGTTGTTGTTGCTGGGGGAAAAAATGTACCGTTGAGGGAAGGGCGGGGGGTGTATGATGTTATTACATTTGTTAATAGGATTGGGACTGGGAATAAAGAGTAAATAATGACAGAAAAGATAGCCGTTACATTAATAGTTTAAGGAGCGGACCGCAGGCATGATGGTTTATGCGCTGGCGTTGCGTATTAGATTTGGGGTTTCATATGGGCCCGCCAGTTGCTGAGCCCAGTTAATGTTACTTTGAGAGAGCTCAGTTAATAGTCTAATTCACAGAATTGGACCCTAGCTAAACGGATCTGCCACATTTCCACAAACAAATTTTGGTCTCCTACGTTCAGAAGCATGACCATGGAAATATTGCAAAATTGAACTTTTCTTCTCCTTTTCTTTTGGGACGCTATAAATAATAGCGAACAGGAAAAAAAAAAAAAAACAGAGTCCAAGAAGGAAGAAATGGCTTGCAGCCGATAAATAAATAAATAAACGGATCATTTGCATCAAGATAGTGAAAATGTAATGATTTATATGATCACATCATTTGCAATTTGCATTTTGTACACCAGAGTAAGGTTCATTACGTTCCCTCTGATTGATTTTTTAAATTTATTGTTAATAAAGAGTTTTCATGCCCCCTAACCACTTAATCGGCGGTTCAAAAAATATAATAATTAAAATTAAAAATAAAAATAAATAAACGGATCATTTCGGATTGCACTCGATCCGATCCGAACTGTTCAAATCGGATTTTGCATTTTGAAGTCCTAGTATTTACCAGTACAAAAAATTATAATATGTATTTAATTGAAGAAAAAAGAATTATTTATAGAGTAATATTATTATCCGAACATAAATTAGCATACAGAGCAATCTTTTACTTCTTTGACAAAATTACCCTTAGTTAATCAAATTTAATTACTCTATCTTTGCGCCTCAAAATCCCTCCCACCACCGCTGCCATCTTGGACCTCAAAATCCCTCCCACCGTCGTCAAATCCCTCCCACCGCCATCTACCATCTTGGAGCACACATGCCCAAATTTCCCGGAGATGATTTATCCTACTCCTTTCCTCACACTCAAAGAGTTTACTTTGAAATGTGTACAACTTATTATGGGTTGTCAGGTATAACACTTAAAATAAGTAATTTATCACTATATTTTTCACTTATATCCTTACTTTAGAAGTAAGAGGTTAATTGTGAATCACACATTGTAACATTAGTAAGGGTATGTAATGTAAAAAAATTCAAAGTGGACTCTGAGACAAAAAAAAATTTTGAAAATGGACTATTTAAATGTGATGTGACGCAAAAATTACAATTTCAGGAAGTGCTTCTTAAGGCCCAGTACCAGTATGAACTTCTTGAAAGGCAATGGCCCAATCTGAAGGAGACTTGATGGTGAAGAAGAATGAAAAGGCTGGAGACCAATCTGGGCAGCTCGGATCAGCAGGGTTGATGATGAATTGTGATGTACACTGTTCCGATGACAATTTCTGATAACAAAGAAAGGAGCGGGGCTTTCCCCCCTGTATAGGCTCCGACGGTCAAGTTAGTATAATTGGAGAAGATAAACAGTAAAGATGAATGGTTGAAATGATAAAGATCGCGTACCTCACTCAGACTGACGACTTAGTATATATACCTCAAGTTTGAAATGTGTTCGTTGAACCCTCATGAGTGACTTGTTCACCTGCTCCTTCTGTTTAGCGTGGCGTGGACGCTATCATTTTGACCGGGTTTCATGGATGTCTTCCTCTCTTAGAAGATCTGGAAATCCCTGCATGCAATTGAAAAGATATACCTAATCTATGACAGCTTTCACCTACTGTGTCAGGGAAGCAGGATAGGTCGGTTTGTCTATCTCAGATCGGTCGAACCAAATGTTACGATAGAAGCGTAAGGAAATGACCAAGGCAATCTAAAGTCTAAAGTCCGACCTAACTCTTTTCGAGATATAACGTTTGGCTCGGTTTTATGGTTCTGACCGACCTAAGCTTGTAACAGAGAATACTCAGTGGCTTGGGTTGGACGACCTTTCCGACCTAAACATGATCCTGGGCTCTACATGCGTCTTGTTATCTTTCACTGTTTATCTTTGTTTTCGTCAATTGGGTTAGGCCCAATGGAGATTCAATTTTACGCACACCAACAAGTCCCCCCAGTATTAGGTTTTACCGATCTAAAACTAATACTCTCTGCGTTTTTCCGAGCTAAGATTTAGCATAAAGCACTTTATCGTGGATTCCCCGATATCAGTCCGAGCCATTCTTCCGAGCTAAGCATGATACTATATTTTACTAAGCCGAAAGTGATACTAAGGCATTTGTCAAGTGTTCATCCGACCTATTGTTTATCCGACTTATATTTTACCGAACATGATAAAAACATGACATATGACTATGAAATCCGACCTATAGAGAATAGTGTCAACCGATGCATAAGTAATAATTGCAGTACCGATCTAAAGAATTTGAACAGACTATTGGACAAATTAATGAATGCAGTAGTAAAGGCATACCTTTGCGTTATCCGAAGTCTGGATTTTAAAGAGTCGGGACGTGATTGGACAAGTCCTCTCGACTTTCAAGGCGACCGGTACGACTTTCCATGTTTATCATCTTCGAGGTGGCATTAAAGACCGCACCCGTTTGTCTTGCCCACGTCTTTTCGGACTCCCCGAGGTTCATCTATAAGAACCGTGAGAGCAAATACTTGCCACCATTTGCTTTCCTAAAAAAGAGAGAAAAAATTTTCTTTTTGCTTTCCTTCTTTTGCCGGGGTTGTTGCGTCTTGCCGGAGTTGCTGCGCTTTGTTTTTCTGTTCTTCTGGTTTTGTTCGTGTCGCTGTTTTACCGCTGCCGCGACTCTTGTTTTCGTTCATCCGATTGCAATGGCCTCCGAGAAAAGTTCTGGTACCGGAGCATCACGCCAGAATCCGGCCTCAGGTTAGTGCTCTTCTTCCCCTTTCTTTCCATGCATAAATTGCTGATTTTGCTTTTTAGATTTATGGCATGTTTGAAGCATGAACCCCTTGTAGGATTTGTTTCTTGAATATATGCATGATTATGGTGCTTTTTCTTTTGTACTGCTTCCTGTAGATACGGCTGCCAGTTCTCAATTTAATCCTGAGGAAATAGCTTTCGAGCTCACTAGATTAGATTTAGAAACCCTAAGATCAAACCGCTATTTAGACCCATCTGTCCCGATCCGTTTACCCACACCCGAAGAAAGAATAACAAACACCTCTGGGGATTGGGTCGGGATTTACGAATATCATATAAATTTCGGGCTAAGGTTCCCGACCCCGGATTTTTTAAATGAGATGTGTGATTTTTTAAATATCTGGCTGAGTCAGTTGGTACCTAATGCCCTTCGGTTTTTGGTAGGATTTATGTTTGTATGTTTTGGGGCTGGGGTCCGATCTACGGTAGATTTGTTTTTCCAGTTCTACACCATCCGCCAATATCCTTATGGTCAGGGTGGGTAACATTCCAAAAGCGTAGAAACAGCCCCATAATTATTACCGACTCCCCCGACACTAATAAATACTGGAGGGCTAGATATTTTATGGTGAAGGCCGATGAAGCAACTTTACCTTGCCGTTGGTCACCAGTTATAATCCCGACCGACCAAACCCGAGAACATTCTGACCCCATAGTGCAGTCGGACTATAAGGTGCTAAGAAATTTTACCTGCTCGGTTAAATATTCGGCTAAGTTCCCTTCAGAGAGCCTTCTGGTTTGGGCCGGGCTGAGCCAAGCCCCCGGTGTAGAAGGAGAAAGTAAATACCTGCCTCTTAACCTTTTATTTATCGTCTCCTCATCCTTCGTAGATCGGTAATTTTGACCTTTGCATGTTGCTTGATTTCAGGTGGCCTCGGTGGATATGGCAGGAAGAAAAAGGCCGGTAGGCTAGCCGCAGCTTCGAGGTCCTCCAAGAGACCGGCCGAGATCGATCTTACAGAGGAAGTTGAGGTCGCCGATCCTCCCAGCTCGACATGTGACTCGGGTCACGAAAAAGAGCAGGCCGACCCCTGCAGAAATCCAGGCAGCTAAGGCTGCCAAAGCTCCGCAAGTGCTGACGGGCCCTACTACTGGAGCCGAGCTGCCGAGTCCCGATGATTTGCTGGGACCCGTGGACCCATCAACCAAAGAAAGGGTCATTTTGTTGAGAGATCAAAGGGAGAGACCGAGCACCCTAGCTCGGCCTATTCATCAGGCCCATTTGACGGAGCCGCCACCCGAGGACGTTATGCCATATCAGGAAGTGGCGGCCGAGTCTTCTCAATCTTTCGAGGAGATTCTTCGAGTGAGCGAGCAGTTCCTGGAGGATATGAGCCAAATGGTGAAGCGGGAGGCCCTTCTAGCCTCGCACATTAAAAAGGTGAGTTTCCAAACTTAGTAAATATTTTGAAAATAAATGGTTACCTGGTGTGATATTTTCACAAGATCCTTGTATCGGATTTTTGCAGGTTGTATTTAATTATGCAGCTACGAACAGAAGGACGACAGCTTTGGATATCTTGGCCCAAAGCTACGAGTTGGAAAGGTCGAAGAAGCCGACCGATGCAATTGAAGCTCTGCAGCTAGATCTGGGGCTCGAGCGCAGCAGAGTATCAGAGCTTGAGGCCGAAAAAACTGCGCAACTTTTGGAGAACCAGGAGCTGGGTACAAAGGCCAGCCGGCTGGAGACTAAAATCCAGGGTTTGGAAGCTAATGTGGACACCCTGAAAAAAAGTGAGGCCGCTCTGAAGGAGAGGGAGGCTGCCCTGGAAAAGGAAAAAGCCGACCTGGTGAAGGAAAAAGCCGACTTGGTGAAGGCCGCGGAGGAGGCGGCAAAGAAGGCTGCCGGGCTGCTCAGCCCGGAGGAGGTCGAGGCAGCACGCCATGCCGAACTGAAAACTTTTAAGGAGGGGACCCTGCTGGAGCTGATGAATCAGCGCTTCTTAGAACTGATCCAGTGTGGGTATACCATTTGCTGGGACGAGCTAAAAAGCTCCAGGTCGGCAGAAGACGCTCCTGCGGACTCCATGGCTCAAAAATCTTTGCTTCCGGAGGGACGCGATCCATTTGATCTTATAGAGGAGGTCAAGCAAGAATGCCGAGCCAACGGTATTCCTATCCCGGAAGATGACGAAGAACCGGAGGCCGACCCCCAGGGGGCAGCAAATGAAGCGACCTCCCAAGCTCCTCCTTCCTGAGATCAGGCTTACCCTTAACGGTGGCCATGACTATGTCGCCGACCTTTCTTCCTAGTTCTCCTTTCTTTTTGAAGAATTCTTTGTAACTTTAGATTGGATTTGTACCTAAGCTCGTTTATTGAATGAAGACCTCTTTTTTCCTTCTTTTGTTGTCTCAAATTTGATGTCTTTCCCAACTTTAACTCCTTTATTGATAATATTTTCTCAAGTGTGCTGCATTCCAAGCCCGGGGAACCAGACGTCCTTGCAAGTCTTCCAAAATATAACTCCCAGTAGGTCGGGCTTCGATTACCCGATAAGGCCCCTCCCAATTAGATAACAACTTGCCTTGTTCTTGTGGTTTGCTGATAGCTCGATTTCGTAAGACTAAGTCTCCCGGTACAAAGGCTCGATGTTTGACCCGAGCATCATAGTGTTGCCGAACCAAATTTTTATAATTTAGTTTATGTATATAGGCAGCGTTCCGAACTTCTTCCATCAAATCCAAGCTAAGCTCCAAGTTTTTCTGGTTCGGATCCCTTTCGAAGTGCATAACACGGGGGGCACCATTTTGTATTTCTGGGGGAATAACAGCATTGACCCCAAAGGCCAGCTCGAAAGGGGTCTTCCTCGTAGGCGATTTAGGCGTAGTCCGGTGGCACCAAAGTACATGAGGCAGCTGCTCTACCCAATTCTTGCCTTTATCTTCTAACCTGGTTTTCAACCCGTGTAACAAAGTTCGGTTCGTGAGTTCCACTTCCCCATTTGCTGGAGGATGAGCTACAGATGCGAAACGTTGGGTGATACCGAGCTTTGAACACAAAGCTATGAACTCCTTGGATTCGAACTGGGTCCCATTGTCTGAGATGACCGAGTTTGGCACTCCGAACCGACAGATGACTTGTCTCCAAAGAAATCGAGCTACCGTTCGCCCGGTAATGTTTGTCAATGCCTCGGCTTCCACCCATTTTGTGAAATAGTCTATGGCCACAACAAGATAATGACAAGAACCGATCTTAGGAAACGGCCCCATGAGATCTATTCCCTATTCTGCGAAAGGCCAAGGGGCGATTATCCCCGTAAAGCTGGAGGTCGGCAACCGGTGAATTGTTGCGTTGTGTTGGCAACCGGGGCACCTTTGAACATATTCTACTGCTTCCTGGAATAACCGGGGCCAATAAAACCCAGCCCCAATTATTTTCTTGGCCAAATCCCGAGCCCCAATGTGAGATCCGCAATCTCCTTGGTGTACTTCCTTCAGCATGGCTTCTGCTTCTCTCGAACTCAAACACTTTAGTAAGGGCATTAAGAAACCCTTTTTATATAGGTCCTCTCCAATTATTTGATAGTGTTCAGCCTTCCTTCTTATTCGTTGTGCTTCCTTTCGTGAATCCGATAAAGTACCATTTTGTAAGTATTGCCATAAAGGAAATCTCCAATCCCGACCCTCACTTATTGATAAGATTGCTGGCTCGGCTGTGCTTCTGTTCTGTACTTCTTCCACTAGGACGCTTTTGGTCAGATGAGAGAAAACCGAGGAAGCTAATTTGGACAAGGCATCTGCATTTGTATTTTTACTTCGTGGGACCCGCTCTATGGTCCATTTTGGAAAATAATTTAGTTGCTGCTGTGCCAGTGCCAAATATTCCTTCATTTGCGGATCCTTAGCCTTATACTCCCCCAAAATTTGTTTGACTACGAGCTGGGAGTCCAAACAAATTTTTATATTTCCGACCCCAAGTTTCCGAGCTAACTTTAGACTGGCTATCATGGCTTCGTACTCTGCTTCATTATTTGTGGCCGTGAAGCAGAATCGTAGAGCATAAGTGTGGACCTCTCCAACAGGACTGGTGAGGATGATCCCCGCACCCGATCCGGACTGGCTAGAAGCACCATCTACATAGAGTGTCCATGAGTCGTCACCCTTTGCCAAGGTTAAAAGAAGATCGGTTTCTTGTGCCAGGCCAAGGATGTCTTCCTGGGTGTCTTATACTCCCTCAGCTATGAAATCTACTAACACTTGCCCTTTGACTGCGGTGCGAGGGGTAAAGGTGATGTCATACTCCCCCAATTCGATAGCCCACTTGGTGAGACGACCAGAAACTCCCGCCTTTTGTAGGACAGCTTTGAGAGGTGCGTCGGTATAGACGGTGACTCCATGGGAGTTGAAATAAGGTCGGAGACGCCGTGTGGAGTGGACTAGAGCCAAGACTAGCTTTTCCAGGCTAGAATAGTTTTTCTCTGCTGCCTGCAAAACTTTCCTAACAAAATAGATGGGTCTTTAAACCCGGTTATCTTCTCGAAGCAAAACCGAGCTAATCACCGATTTAGTGGTGGCTATATACATATATAATTGCTCTCCAGGAATAGGCATAGTTAAAGACAGCAAAGAAGCTAAATCCGTTTTTAATTGTTCAAAAGCAGTTTGGCATTCCGAGCTCCATACAAATTTATCTGTTTTCTTTAAAATGCTAAAAAATGGTAAGGCTCGTTCTGCCGACCGAGCTAAGAAACGATTCAAGGCCGCTAGTCTACCCGTTAATTGTTGTACTTCGCGAATTGATTTAGGTGGGTGCATTTGCAGTACAGCTTCTACTTTCTTTGGATTAACCGAGATACCCCCCTCAGAAACCATATAACTTAAGAATTTTCCTGAAGTAGCTCCAAAAACGCATTTTTTCGGATTTAGTCTTAATTGATATTAGACAAGGGTTTCAAGAGTTTCACGAAAATCAAGCAGATAAGCAGACTCATCCCTACTTTTAACAAGCAAATCATCAATATATGCTTCCATGTTCCGACCTAACTGATTTTTGAAAATTTTGTTTATCAAACGCTGAAAAGTAGCTCCGGCATTCTTCAAACCGAAAGGCATAGTAATGAAGCAATAAGTACCTTTATTCGTGATGAAGGATGTTTTTTCTTCGTCTTCTTTAGCCATGAAGATCTGATGGTAGCCCTTGTAAGCATCCAAGAAGTTAAGGAAACGGAATCCAGCTATGGCATCGACAAAAACATCGATCAACGGTAGGGGGAACCAATCTTTGGGGCAGGCTTTGTTTAGATCCGTGAAATCTATGCACATACGCCACGACCCATCGGGCTTGGGGACTAACACAGGGTTAGCTAGCCATTCAGGATAATCTACTTCTCGGATGATACGTACCTCCAACAGGGTGTTGACTTCGATCTCCACGTATTTGCTGCGTTCTCCCCCGAGGTTACGCTTTCGTTGACGAACCGGCCTATGATTGGCATCAATGGATAGCCTGTGTTCAATGATATTTCAAGAAATGCCAGGCATGTCTTCCGGTCCCCAAGCAAAGACTTCCGCAAACTCACGTAAAAGGTTAAGTAAATCATGTTGCAATTGAGGAGGTAAATCAGCCCAACCTTAATTACCTTGTTTGGATCGGCTGCCAGGGGGATGACTTTTACCTCGGCCCCTACTTCAATGGACCAATCTGAGCTACCAGTCAGGTCGGTGATGCTGATGGGATGAGTGGTCTCCCCAGGGAGAATAGGCGACGGAGCTCGGACCGTGGAGGTCGGAATGACTGTAGAGACAGATTTTGATTTCCGATCCGTTGCCGTCGGTTCCCTTAGGGAAGCCGTGTAACACTGCTTAGCCTGTATAACATCACAACGAAGAGTAGCTATCTCACCCATGGTGGGGAATTTCAAAAGCATATGCATGGTAGAAGCGATGGCCTGGAACTGATTTAATCCAGGCCGACCTAAGTACACGTTATACGGTGATGGTTCATCAATGACTACGAAGTCTATGGTTTCGGTACGTTTTAGCTGCCCAGCTATTAACGTGACCGGAATGCTCAACTATCCTACAGGGATGACATGGTGATTGCCGAAGCCAATCAATGGTGTCCGTACTGGACTTAACTGTGTTTTATGCAACTGACATCCCGTCAATGCCTTAGTTGTAATGATATTACTAGAGCTACCCGTGTCTAGTAATGTTCTACGTACTTGATAATTGGAAATATAACAATCGATCACTAGTGGATCGTCACAACTGTAAGGTAAAAAGATATCACTATCATCAAAAGTAATGACTGGTGCCATGGTTTCTGCTTTAGGATGTTGTTTCTTTGTCTATATACCTGTTTCCTTTGACGATTGGAGTCGCCCTGGGTCGGCCCTCCAGCTATGGTGTTTACGACCCCAGCTATGGTCAGGTCGGCTCCAGCCCTGGCGTTTGGGGCTCGGGGGTCAGGTTGGGGACACTCGCGGGCGAAGTGGCCGGGTTCCCCACACCGGTAGCATCCGGTAGGTCATTCCCGGGTTGCCGAAGCTGCGGGTTTGGGCAAAGGAGCTACTTGCGTGTATTGAGGCAACTTTCCAGCTTGAATAAGCCTGGCTGTCTCTGCAGCCAAATCTCGGCAATCATTAGTGTTGTGACCAATATGCTTATGATAGTTACAATACCTGCCCGGATTGAGCCGATCTGTGGGGCCCGTCATGGGACGAGCCGGGGGCAACAAACCTTGATGTTGGGTGGCTGCATATATGTCGGCTCGTGGAACGGAGAAAGGCTCGGCTACCTGCATAGCGTTGACACTCACCCCGGTCTTCGGGATAGGGTTAGTAGTATTCACAAAATTTAACTTCTTATTTCCTCCTGGCGGAGGAACCGGGGAAGAAGCTTTCCTTTTACCATACAGGTTGGAACAACCTCTTTCCCGTTCCTGTTTTATGGCTGCTGCATCCTCAACAACAGCAAAATTAACAGCAGTAACCATTATTTCAAAATAGGAGTGGGGGGGTCAGATGGCGAGTTCAGTAGCTAGAGGTCCCGACCTTAATCCGTTAATAAATGACCCCATCATTATCCTGTCGTCCTTTTCATGGCATTTCCTAGACTCTACGTTAAACCGATCTATGTAGGCCTGTAGTCCCTCTCCCATTTTTTGAGTTATGTTCATTAAGTGTGAAATTGGTTTAGACAATATCTTGTTACCCATAAAATTCACCGAACTGATCTAATGAATGAATGGAGTTCCGGGGTAGAGTACAATACCAATTTATGGCCTGACCTTTAAGAGTCAGATGGAATGTCATGCAACGGTTGGCATCGGACAGGTTGGCGGCATCCATGACGCTCATGCATTGCATCCAGTGGGCCGTGGGGTCGGTAGTGCCGTCGTACTTGTCCACTTTACCTAGACCTCTGTAACCCGGGGGGAATGGTGCCGTTTGGATTTCCCAACCAAATGGATAAGACACCCGAGAAGTGGGCCCAGTTCGTCCGAGCTGAGCGTATCAGGATTCGGGGAGGACCGCTTGACCGAACTGAGGGTATCCTGACTGGCCTAAAGGGTACCCTCCCATGCCGGGATAATAGTTCCCTGTGCTGGGCCCGGGGTAATAATTGGGGTTAAGTAAGGGAGAGTATCCTGTGGGTGGCTGCATGGCTTGGCTGGTTCCTATGTCGTAATGCTGAAACATAGCTGGGCTCGATGGAGCTAGGTGTCCGGGATATCCTAATTGGTTGACTTCAGGACCGAGGTGACTAAATTGGTTCAACGGTTGAACTAGACCGAGCTGATTTACTTGATTCTGTGGACCCAGGCCAGGCTTACCTAACTGGTTCACCTGCTGTCCTATCATGGGAATAGGCAGACCCGACAAAAAAGGGTAATTACTGGGCTGGGCATTAGGAATCCCGAAAGGAGCTGGAAAAGTGGGGGTGACCTGAGTATGGGTTAAGGTGGTATACACTGGAGGTGCAGTAGAGAGGGTGGGAAGACCAGCTACGTAGTTGGACCCTGAAAAAAGATGAGTTCCCCCAGGGTGTGGAGGGCACCCTGAAACGGCTATAGACTGTGGTGGGAGGCTGGACATCAACACGACAGAGGGATCAGACATAGGATTGAACAAAGTTCCTTGTGGGGGGATAACGGGGACAACCTGTGAACTAAAGGGGTGTTCTATGGTGGCTGCGTCTAAGGCGGTGGTTGCAGTACTGGAAACGGGGGGTTCCGTATTGAGAGTGGAGGTAACCGGAACAATATGGTTGAACATGTGAAACATTTGTGGGAATAAGCGGTAAAACTTCTCTTTTTCTGCCTGTTCCTACTGGGGGGTTAGAGGTTCGACAACGGCGGCTGTAGTTGGTGGATCATTGGGAGGGATGGAAGCGGTGGTGATGGCAGGAACCATAGCGGTTGTAACAATGATATCAGCGGGAATGTTGGAAGAAGAAGCACCCAATCCTGAACAATCTGGAACTTGCGTCATGGTTTCAACAAATTTCTTTAAAAGTGGAGAAGATTTGATGAAATATTTTTGATCAAACGCTCCCCACAGACGACGCCAGTTGATGTGACGCAAAAATTACAATTTCAGGAAGTGCTTCTTAAGGCCCAGTATGAACTTCTTGAAAGGCAATGGCCCAATCTGAAGGAGACTTGATGGTGAAGAAGAATGAACAGGCTGGAGACCGATCTGGGCAGCTCGGATCAGCAGGGTTGATGATGAATTGTGATTTACACTGTTCCGATGACAATTTCTGATAACAAAGAAAGGAGCGGGGCTTTCCCCCCTGTATAGGCTCCGACGGTCAAGTTAGTATAATTGGAGAAGATAACCAGTAAAGATGAATGCTTGAAATGATAAAGATCGCGTACCTCACTCAGACTGAAGACTTAGTATATATACCTCAAGTTTGAAATGTGTTCGTTGAACCCTCATGAGTGACTTGTTCACCTGCTCCTTCTGTTTAGCGTGGCGTGGACGCTATCATTTTGACCGGGTTTCATGGATGTCTTCCTCTCTTAGAAGATCTGGAAATCCCTGCATGCAATTGAAAAGATATACCTAATCTATGACAGCTTTCACCTACTGTGTCAGGGAAGCAGGATAGGTCGGTCTATCTATCTCAGATCGGTCGAACCAAATGTTACGATAGAAACGTAAGGAAATGACCAAGGCAATCTAAAGTCTAAAGTCCGACCTAACTCTTTTCGAGATATAACGTTTGGCTCGGTTTTATGGTTCTGACCGACCTAAGCTTGTAACAGAGAATACTCAGTGGCTTGGGTTGGACGACCTTTCCGACCTAAACATGATCCTGGGCTCTACATGCATCTTGTTGTCTTTCACTGTTTATCTTTGTTTTTGTCAATTGGGTTAGGCCCAATGGAGATTCAATTTTACGCACACCAAAATGGTACAGAGGGAGTATCTTTTATTTGCCTCTGTTTCTGAGTTTTACAACAATCATATTTGGGTTTTTCATTGCTTTAATTACATTATTTTGTGTTATTAACATAACCCAGCAGTTATTTGGATGCAAAATGTGATTCTAAATCAGCCGGGGACATTATATATAAAATTTATTGATAGTTTGCTGAATCTATTGCTGCTGTAAATAGGAACTTTTTGCAGAAACATCAGCCAAATTAAAGCATCACATATTTTCTTTCAATCTTGTAATCAATTATGTAAAATTCAATCTTCTAATTGATTGTTCGTCTGGTACATGCTTCAATGCTGCTTTTGGCAGTGGCGGAATCAGAAATAATTTTCTATGAGAACTAATTTATAATTTTTTTATTAAATAAATGTATTAACCTTAAAAATTGTAAATTCCCTATTATAAAAATGATAAAAATTTATAAACATAAACAATTATGCCATTGATTCACACTTAATAAAATATTTTTATTATTCGAACTTATGCAATGAAAGGAACCAAAAAGTCAACTTATTTCAACAAACTATAGCCAAACTTTACAATTATTCTTCACATTGTTTAGAATCCATTAACATCAAAAGGTTTGCCTTGGAGGCTGGAGTCAGTACTGTACGGGCTGTGAGAGTTATTGACCTTTAGAGATAGAATAGCTATTCTTTTCTAACATTTTCTGGGAACTTGGTGGGGGCTGGAGCCCACAACACCTAGTTCCGCCACTGGCTTTTGGCTCGGGCAGACCGACCCAAGGATGCAGAATAACGGCCGAAGAAGAAGAAGTTGCCGCCTAAGGTGAGGCGGTGGAAGCTGTCCACGGTGAAGACTGCTTGGTCCTTCACCATTTCCCTCCCATCTCCATGTCCACATCAAACCCCGCACCTCCGATGTCTCTTCTCAAAAGGCTTCCCTTTTTTTCTTCATGGAAGCTTTGTATTGAGAATTTCCTTTTTTCCATACGGAGATTTTTTATGTGACCAACTAAAATTGAATGGTGCTACTCCATAAAAGGTCGACCTTGATCTTTAATTACCAAAACAATGAAGAAAAAAAATTTGTTGTTTGGTTTGCTCAGACTCTCTGGCATGTCGGCAACGTAGTTAATGATATTGAGGAAGCCTCTGCAATCATCAAGGGAAATTTTGTCAAAAAGGTAAAATATTGCTCTGAAAGCTAATTTATACTTTGATAAGAACACTAACCTTTTTCATATGGTGGACCTTTGAGAAATTTTTTCTGATTTCGCCATTGTTTTCTACTCCCTATGTCCTAATTGTTGAGTCACATTTCAAGAGATCTCTTGCTCGTTTCTAGAAAAAAATGTTGTCCTAATGAAAAAAACTATGTTTGTATTTTTTATTTATTATTTATTTATTTTCTTAGTTTAACACATACTTGCTCGTAAAATTATGTGTTATTTATAATTAATTCAAACTTTAACAGAAAGGACATGATGAAAAAAATAGTTTTTTAAATATTATACCATCAAGGCATCAAATACATTAAATGAATTAAAAAAAATGCTCAACAAGCAAGACCTTCCCACTATTTGAATAAGGTGTTAGGTTTACATGTGTATTTTTGTATCATGGCTTGCATCACATTCACACTGCACAATTTTTATACACATTTCTCTAATGAGGAAGGTGCATTATGCCTCCTTTCCATCATTGTAATTTTGATTTTCAATATTAATAAGTGGGTAATCAATCTCACCAATCACTTAATTAGATGTTCTAAAAAAAAAAAGGAATAAAAATATTGTACATTCTCAAAATATTCTTCCATTTGGATGGAGGGAACGAGTATTCTGGTAAATTGGTAATGAACCTTAATGCATGAGTTATTAAGATAATTGAAAACATATTTAAAAAGAAAACAATAAAGAATGATAATCTATATTGAGGGTAAATTATGTCAACTGTACGTCTAACTTTTGGACATGCTTACCTATGCCTCTAATGTTAAAGAAGAGAAAAAACAAAAAACAAAAAAAAAATGTGGTGTCCCAAACTCATTCCCTCAACCATATAATTTGATTAGGTTCTTAAATCCAATTAGCATAATTAAATAAAATTTTGATATAGTAGTCCATATGTTGAGTTGACTTGGGTCCCTCGCAATTAAATGCAAGCATGAATTTCTCCATGCTAGACTTTGGAAGGGTTTGTTTTGTCAAAAAGAGAGTGCATGCTTTGGCTATGAATTAAAGTGGCTGACATGCATGTTCTTGGAATAGTGTTGAATAGTGAAAATCTGCACACTCAAATCAAAGAAAGCATGAAGAAAAAGATATGCACAAGATTTACTTCATTTGGTATTTGCTCATCTTCATGTTATAAATACATGGCAGAATGCATTATTTTGAGTGAGCCAAGTTTGAGAATTTCTTCATTCATTACAGAATACAGATTTGTATCATTAATTAAGAGATTTGTGAAGAAAATTTTGTCTAAATTATATTTTCTTCTTTGTTTAGTTGTGGATTTGCATGTCTATTTAGAGTTTCCATTTTCTTTTGTATTTGTGGTGATTTGGTGCTCTCATTATTTGGCCATTATAGTGAATTTACTTAGCCTATACATGTGGATATAAGTCAATATTTGACTGAACCACATAAATCCTTGTGTCATTATTTTTTATTTTCTCACTTTTAATTCTCTTTGTTATTTTCTTCCGAGGCTATTTTAAATGATTTGAAGTTTGTTTCCTAACAATACATGTGACAAGATGTGCAATGCAGAAGAAGAAGAAAAAAAAAAAAAAAAGGAGTCTAAAAATATAAAAATTTAAAGTAAGTTTAAAAGAACAAAGATACCATATAGCCCGCAGCGCGCCTGAATTTGTCTTTTCCTTCAATTAAAAATTGCACATGCATGACCACTTAAACTTTCTCCTTTTTCAAAAGCCAGAAATTCAAATTTTGTTTTTCCTTTTCTTGAAAGCGGCCAATTAAATATTGTTAATTGGACACAATAAAACCCTACCATAAGAATTTGAGGGATGAAATCAAGACTTTTAATTATAATCTCGAATTAATAAACTGATCTTTTACCGGATGCTTCTACCCTAAAATTGATAGATGTGCTGCAAATAATACTTATTGTTTTAACATAATATCGACACATTAGTAGTTAATCAAAAAGTGATACATCAGAAGCTAAATTTAATACATAAGATATTCAAATTAAATTCATAATTGTAATACATTTGCAGCTATAATTGATACATATAAGAAACTAATTCAATACGCCATACATGAGAGACTCAATTCAGTGTGAGATGCATTAAAAGCTAAGCTCGTAATTGTAATATATATCAGTTATAAAAGCGAGAAATCATATGTTAAACTCAATACACAGTACATTAGCATTTAAAATCAATATGAGAATTTTATAACATATAAACGATAATTTTTTAATTAAAACTGCTACGCGTGAACGGTCATACCCTTCGGCCTTCTGATATAAATTTTTGTGGAGCAATTAAGCTTCTGTTTAAAACATTCTTACTGCCAGTTTGGACGGTTGAATTAATTGTCATTCTGGCGAATTCCGCCAAACATTTTCTTATACCTAAAGAAGTAGTTTTGATTTTTTTTTTAAATATCTTTTATACTAATATATATACTAATATGATCATATGTGCATGATCCATATATATATATATATATATATATATAGTTGATCGATTTGTGATTAAAAGGTAAAAACAAATTAATACTATTGATACAAATAAGTGACATATTTTAGCAATTGCATAAAATAATCATAAAATATAATGTTACGTTAAAAAAAATCACCAAAGGCCTTAGAACTATCTCCGTCGTCGACTTCCATCTCTCTACTCTTATTTATTTAGCCCGTTAACGTACTGTTAAAGTGGTGACTTTTGCCTCCAAGGTTTTGGACGTTAAAACAAATAGATAATCATTTTTTTGAAGGGTAAAAGTACAAATGAATACATAGATAGGGGCGGAGCCAAGGGGGTGCGGTGGTCTCTCCGAACCCCTCCAACCCTCTCCTCCACCCTTATTACTAGTGCATATTTTTATATTGATTATTCTTTTATAATGTATTTAATTGTCAAAAAAAAAGTTTGCATGTATATTGGACCCTCCATAATATTAAAAATGAAGTTCTGGATTCGCCACTATATATAGATATTATCACAAGAATAACCGGTTTAGTAATTTTATATATTGTGTGTATGTAGGGGTAGCAAAAAAAACCATTAACTCAAAAATCGCCCAAACCCATTAGGTTTTAACCCAATAAAATCCACCTAAAATAATAATGGGCTGGGTGGACTTTGGCTAAATATGTAATGGACGGTTTTAGGATAGCTTACTGGGTACTCTAAAACCCACCCATCATGGGTACCAAAAATACCTATTCATAACTACCCTTAAAAGTATAAACAAAAACCCAACAACTCACTTATTTTAGTGGGCCCATTTTATTTTTTTTCTTCAAACTTATTTTTTCTTTTTCTTTATTTTTTGTATCCTACAATTACTTTACATTTTTTTCCAAATTATTCTTTTATAATATTTTTAAATTACCCACTTATAAATACTAATTCAAAATTTGTTCGGGTTACAAGTAGAGTTCAGGCTCGGGTTTCGGGTTGGGTTTGGGTTCGGGCTTAGCCAGTTCAATTCGGGCCCATGGTTCAGGCCCAGTTCTGGGCCAGTTTCGGGCCCGGTACAGTTTCGGGCCCGGGCCAATTTCTGGCCTTGGGTCGGGGGATGCACGGGTTTATAAAAATATTAAAAAATTAAAAATTGTGTTTGGACAAAAAAAATTATATACGATTAAATATAAAAGTATACAATATATAATATTTCAAATTTTAAAATAGATTCAAATAATTAAAATCCGCTTAAAAAAATAAAGGAATTAAAATGAAATTAAAAAACTTTGAAAAAAAGTTATTAATAAACCATTAAATAAACCTTACATTTTTGTATAATGAGTATTATGGGTACCCACAGCTACCCATTACCCATTTAAATTAAGACCATTAATTGAATGTGTAATGGGTATCCATTAACTTAATGTCCATTTAATATCCGCCCAACCCGTGAAGAAGTCAAAGCAGTTGAAAAAAGTGGATTGAGAAACTGAAAACACTTGCACAATATCGTAATTAATTTATTCAATTTTGCAAGAATTACTTTTCAATTAAACTAAGAAGTAATACTTAATGTAACTATATTGAAGGAACATCTTCGAAAAACTATCTTCTAGCTCTCTCCATGTGATTTTAGGGTATCGACCCCTCTTCTCCACGACACCGTCCACGATGCCTCAGCCCATGGAGGGTGGTTGGCATCGCCCGGCTGCCCTAAATTATGTGGCGGTGCTTGCTAGCACCACCGATTTATTGCCCTTTGAAAGTTGTGACGGACCATTGTGGCAAACTTGCCCTTATTTTCACCGATGAGGAGTCCGACGAATTGGAGGCCCCCCACACGCTTACTTTAACCAGAAAATTCTCTGGGGACCGCCCAAAGCTTGATGATTTGCCTACAGATTTGGCCCCAGTTTTTGATTCGTTTGTAGGCAGCCTGAAGGCTACAATCGGATTTTCCTTAAAGGCGTGTGGAATTTTGGTTCATACGCCCTCCGCATCATAAAGTGGACGCCAGATTTTAACCCCATGGAAGAATCGTCTATTGTTCTAGTTTGGATTTCCCTACCGCGGTTTCAATTATACAACGAATGGTCTCTTTTGTCGATAGGGAACATGGTGAGCCGCTCTTTGCAAACTGATTTTGCTTCCCCTAACCTAGCTCAGCCCTCTCTGGCTCGAGTATGCACAGGAATTGATTTGCTACGTCTCCCTTCTGGCTATGTGTACCTGGAATCGAGAGGAAAGGTTTCTTGCAGAAACTAGTTTTTGGAAAAGTTCCAGATTATTGCAAATATTGTAGGCATGCTGGGCATGCAACCGTAACTTTCCACAAGGATCAGTCGTCTCTAGCCCCTCCTAAACAATGGCAATGGAAACAGGGGGATAATTCAGAACCTCCACCCCTACCAATAGCCCTGCCCCAGCTTCCCTCGCCACCAGCCTCCCTGCCCCCTCTTTCACCCTATAATAAGGGGAAGGATAAACAACCTATTCAGATTAATGCTATTGTCCTATATGTTGCTCCCACAATTTGATTTTGGCCTCAATTTCGCAGCCAGTATATGTTGAAAGTGATACTAAATGGTCTTTGAAAAGATGTACCCAAGCTCCACAGAGCAATCCAACTCCCTTAACTATGCACAGCCACTCGCGAAAGCAAACCCACCTAACATGCAGGTCAGCCACTCCTGCGTGCAGCTCAGCACCCAATCCCTCAATGCACCGACACCATCCCCCAGCAGCACCAAAGCTATACAATGCCTATTGGAAGATGCAATACTTACTGCCCTCCAACAGGTTGCAAAAGAGTTCACCGCTACACTAAGCGATCCAGCACCACCAAGCGATCCAGCACCAAGCCCCTCTAAGAATCCAACCAAAAAGCGATCAGTCCCGTCAAGGAATATCAATTCCCGCAAAAGTCCTCTCTGGCCTCGCCATTGTGGTTAGAGGTGTTTCAGGCTGCTATAGACCAATATAAATCACCCAAGGCACACTGCTCTACCCCTATCCTGAAATTGGCCCCGCTCAAAAATACTCACACCCCCCATAGTTGTGCCTCGGTTTCCTACGGAGCCCCAGCTATTGGACAGCATGCCTGCCCAGCCACACATTCCAACAATTGACTCGTTGCCACTGTCACCAAGGACCTTGAAAGGCCACCCCACTCAATATGAACGAGTTCCACAATATCAACCGGAGGACGATTGTTATGGAGAATGGGAAATAGACAATAGAGATAACATGGAGGGCTCGGATGAGGAAGACCGTTATATTCTTGGCCCAACGAAGGAGGATCTCCCAGCACGCACATATTTGGATCATTAGTTTAGGCGCCAAAAGAAAGTAGATTACACAAAATATGCTTGATTGTAAGCCTCTTTTGGGCTAGATTTGAATTCATTTTAATATCAGGGGTAACCAATCCCATTTTTTCTTTAAAAAAGTAATATTAAAAATCAAACTTTATTACACAAAGTAGTAATAAACTTTTTGAAAAATGGTTTTCTTTTTTTTTCCTTAAATTCTGCATTTATATTAGATCATTGCAAAGATTACAATAGAGACTGTGCATAGTTATGCACATGACATACCTCTTCCCTTTCCACTTTTAGGAAAACTACATGTCCTATACTTACAAAGATCCTGAATGTCCTTGAATAGAAATTATAATTGAAGGCTAGCATATGCTATCTTATTTAAAATGTTAACTAGGCTGAGACAATCAGTCCTATATATAACATAATTCAAACCCATAGCGTGCGCCTGAGTCAAAGCTTCTAGAACCGCGAAGACCTCCGCCTGCAGAGGAGATGTTGCAAGGAAGCAATAACCTTCCAAAACATAGCACACGCGCTTGTTAGTCACACGTATGAACTAGTTTCACATGAGTGCATTCCTTAGATCATTGAGTGTTCATTTAGCTTGTTTAGTGGTTACCTAATATTGACCGCATCTAAATATTCATGTGTAATTTTATGTTTTATGATCAAATTATCATATTCATATTGTTAATTAGCTTTTGTTTTATTTATTTTTAATGTATGTAGTAACTCTAATATCTCTTTTCGACATCAAGGTAATGAATCACTAGCCTATCCACGTTAATTGCTTAGTTGACTTGGTCTTAGCACATTCATAATTATTCTCTATGGATAACATTAAAGGAAAATCAACCAAGCAATGTTTTTAAACTCGGAACGGCCATTAACTCGGCAAAAGCTAGGGGTTCAAGAGTTAACCGTTGGATAGGGTGGATTGGGGTTGAATCTGATGACGTCATAAATATATTTAAAATAACAAATATATTAAGAACTATATAATATTTAATATTTCTAGTGTTACTTATAAAATATTTTATTTATCTAACTTTCAAATTACCAATAATTCTAAAATGTAAAAAGAAAAACTATCCATGAATTAAAAATGGATCATGTAAAATAAATTGTCCCACATTGATTATATAAGAAAGTAATAGAGTGTAAAAGCTCTATAAAACTAATACAAATGGCCTAAGTCATCATATGTAGTTTCAAGGCCCAATAATAAATTTATCATAGGGATGAAAATATGTTTAAAGATTAAAAAATTACAGCCCAAAACAAAATGTGGGCTAAAACAATTAAAAAAACTTCAAAAGCCCATGTTAAATTTATTTTGGGTGAGTTGGACCAAAAAAATCAAGTCAAACCAGGCCAACCCCGAATTTTGATTAGTGTTGACTGCTTTTCAATAGCAACTCAGACCGGACCAGCGATCGGTTCGAGGTCTGACTGGCCGATCCGGTCCGAGTTTAAAAACATTGCAACCAATACCTCATTAGTGGCGGGGAGAGAGAGTGGATTGGGGATATAATCTATAGGTAATGTACAAAATTTAACAAGACTGAAGAGAGAAATTTGGTCATCCAACCCAATGTGTCATATCGCAAGAATATTTTGTTCAAGTTAAATCGTTTTATTGAACTCTTAACTCGGAATATTTTATTTTTATTTGGTAATTCAGCTTGAAACGTTTCATTTTTGCTGTTAACTTCAAATTTTATTTTAAAATAGTTCTCGACACAAATTTCAGCAATTAAAAAAGAAAAGACAATGTCTAGAGCGGCACGAACAAACAATGTTCCCGTTACTACGTGATGTTAAAGGGATCCAATTGCAGGAAACATCAAACCCATTGATAAGATAGGAAGTTGCCAACAACTTGAAACTAGCAACCATGTTGAGTCATATTGTCGCAATGCGACAATTAATGTGTTAGTTCTACACATTTAGCCACTATGACGTGGGAAATATACTCTCTATCAAAATTTGCAACCTCTATTTCCTCAAATTTACGGGCTCCGAGGCAAGTTAATAAAAAGGACTCTTAGTGGAAATTTATTGATCAAATTCTTATTGATGTGACGCAAAAATGTTCGTCTTGTGATGCTTCTTACGACCCAAGGAACTCTTTTGAATAGCACGGCCCAAATTGATGCGAGACTTCACTGTAAGGGACGATAACCAAACTGGGGACCAAGCTGGGTGGCTCGGATCAGCAAGAAGGGTGAAGAGAACCGTGACTGAGGACTGTTCCGGCAACAACTGTAATAAACCAAGAGAAGAGCGGCGCTTTCCCCCCTGTATAAGCTCCGACGGTCAAGTTAGAGAGATGAAAGAAGATCAATAGTATTGACAAAGAGCTCAAATGGTAAAATGTTGCGTACCTCACTAAGTGTGAAGACTTAGTATATATATCTCCAGACTGAAATATGCCCGTTGGACCTTCATGATTGACATGCTCACCTGCTCCCCTCTGTTTAGCGTGGCGTGTACGTTTAGTACTGTTCTGACCGGATTTCATGGGATTCTTCCTCTTTGAAGATCTGGGAAATCTCTGCATATATTTCAAAATATATACCTAACCCTATGATGATTTTTACCTACTGTGTCAGTGAAATAGCTTAATCCGACCTAACTGTCTTAGCTCGGTTAGGCCGATTATCACGATATAGATGTGAGAGAAACTAATAAGGCATACCGAAGTCAGTGTCCGACCTAAACCTTTTAGGGATATACTATCGGACTCGGTCTTAAGGATCTATCCGACCTAAGCTCGTGACCAATACACTACTTGGCTCGGTTTCGATGATCTATCCGACCTAAGTAGGGTTCTGGACTTCTTATGCGTCTTTTTATCCTTTACTGTTTATCTTCGCTTTAGTCCATTGGGCCAGGCCCAATGGAGGTTCAATTTTATGCACACCAACATGTCCCCCCAGTATTAGGTTTTACCGAGCTAAAACTTAATACTTTTTGTGCTTTACTGAGCCAAAAATTCGATAAGGTATTTATCATGCATCCCCCTGATATCTGTCCAAGCTACTTTTGAGATTTTATTTCCGACCTAAACCAGTCATGAAAGGTGGATTGTTTCAATTCACGTTTACTAGAAGTGTCGTACTATCTCAAGCGAAGCAATAGAAATGGTTACCGACCTAAGCCAACAACATAGCTATTAGGAGAAAACCAAAAACTAACACAAATCCGATCCAAAGAAAGTAACATGTTATCCGATCCATAAATAAATGATAGGTGTTGACTCAAAAAGAATGAATTTATTAATAAAGGCGTACTTCGGCTTTTGAAGAGTCGTGACATGACAGGGCACGCTTAGCATCTTCCGAGGCGCTCGGTACGACTTCCCACGTTTGTCCGTTTCTCGAGGCGGTATTAATTGCCCCATCGGTTGGCTTGTCTGCTACACTTCGTCTTCCCAAATTTTTCTTTAAATATGAAGGAACCGTCATTGTTGTTTCTGCGCCTTCTGAGAAAAGAAAATCTCTATTCTTCTCCTTCTTCTTGCCGTGATTGTGATTGTGCGAGTTGTTGCTTCCCCGCCGTGTCCGTCGGTGTTGCCTTTCCAGTTTGCCGCGATAGTCTGCGCCGCCGCTTCGTTTCGTTGCCTCCGCACCATTTTTTAGCAAAGATTCATGGCTGAAGAAAGGAGTTCCGGCACCGGAGCATCTCGTCCGAACCCCTCCTCAGGTCAGTCTATTCTTCTTCTCTCTTTTAATGAATCGCCGGTTTAGACATAATTTTTTGGCAAGTTTGATGCATGAACCCTCTTTACATAAGCAACATATACTGCTAGTTTGTATGCATCCGTAGGATCTGTTATATCTGAATTTAAGCATGATTCCGGTGCCTTTATAATGCTTCCTGTAGATACGGCTGCTATATCGTATGAGTTTCACCCGGAAGAGATAGTTTCCGAACTGGCTAGGGTAGAATTAGAAACCCTAAGATCGACCTATTACCTTGACCCGGCCATCCGAACCCGATTACCCAGGCCTGAGGAGAGAATAACTAGTACTTCTGGGGGTTGGGTCGGTATATATGAGTACCACATAAAGTTCGGGCTAAGATTTCCTGCCCCTGATTTATTTTCCGAGCTATGTGATCATTTAGAGATAGGGCTGAGCCAATTATTACTAATGCCTTTAGATTCCTAGTAGTTTTTATGTGCGTCTGCTTCGGGGCTAAAATCCGACCTTCCGTAGATCTGTTTTTCCAATTTTACACCGTCCGCCAATATCCTTACGGGCCGGGGTGGGTGACCTTCCAAAAACGTAGAAACGGACCCATCCTTATAACCGACTCCCCAGATACGAATAAGCATTGGAGAGGGAGATTTTTTATGGTGAAAGCCGATGAAGCAAACCTTCCTTGCCGCTGGTCGAGGTTTGTAGCGCAGACAGAGCAAACCCGGGATAAATCCAATCCCATAGTGTTATCGAACTATAAGGCGTTAAGAACTTTTACCAGTTCGGAGAAATACTCAGTTAAGTATCCTTCAGTGGGCCTTCTTGTCTAGGTCGGGCTGAGCCAAGCCCCCGATGTAGAGGAAGAATGTAAATACCTATCTCTAAACTTTTACTTATCGTCTTCCCGATCTTGGGTCAGCTTCCTAGATCGGTGATTCTGACCTTTGTCTGTCTTTTGTTTTCACGTGGCTTCAGCAGGTTTGGTCGGAAGAAGAAATCAAATAAACCAGCAGCAGCTTCGGGGTCTTCAAAGAGATCTTCTGCTAAAATTGATTTAACTGAGGAGGTTGAAGCTGCTGACCCTCCTGCTGGTGCCTTGACCCTTCGGGCATCTAAGAAGAGCAGGCCGACCCCTGCAGAAGTTCATGCGGCTAAAGCCGCCAAGGCTCCGCAGTTGCTGAAGGATTCCTCATTTTGAGCTGAGCTTCCGAGCCCGGATGAATTGTTGGGGCCCTTGGACCCGTCGTCCAAGGAAAGAGTTATAATTCTGAAAGATTAAAGGGAAAGACCAAGCTCCCTGGCCCGGCCTGTATATCAGCCCCACTCGACGGAGCCTCTGCCCGAAGATGTTAGGCCGTACGCGGAACTGGTGGCTGACTCCCACAGCTCCTTTGAGGAGATTGTCGAGGTGAGCAACCAGATAAGGAAAAGCATCGACCAGCTGGCACAGTAAGAAGCCTTTTTGGCTTCACAGATAAAAGGGGTAAACTTCTGAACTCCTAGCTAGCTCCTGAGAATGAATGATTACTTCGTGTGATATTTTCATAAGACCCATAATCGGATTTTGCAGGTCGGCGTAAATTATGCGGCCATGGCGAAGAGGACCGTAGCTTTGGATGTTCTGGCCCAAAGCTATAAGCAAGAAAGGCTGAAGAGGCCAACCGAGGAGATAGAGGAATTAAAGATGAGGCTGGGGGTTGAGTCCAGTAAGGTGACCGACCTCCAGGCCAAAAATACCGAGCTCTATAAAGAAAACCAAGAGCTCGGTACCAAGGCCAGCCAGATGAGCACCAGGTTCCAAGGCTTAGAGGCGGAAGTGGAGGGGTTGAAGAAGAACGAGTCCGAGCTGGAGAAGAAGATTGCTGACCTGGAGAGGGCTTTGGAGGAAGAGAAGAAGAAATCTTCCGAGCTGCTGGGTCCGGCTGAGGTGGAGGCTGCACGCCAATCTGCCTTAGAAAATTTCAAGGGGGGGCCGCTGCTTGATCTTATGAACCGTCGGTTCATGGAGTTAATTCAGCGTGGCTATACCCTTTGCTGGGATGAACTTAAGGGCCCCAGATCGGCGGAGGGCTTTCCAGAGGACTCCTTGGCTCATACTTCTTTGTTGGCTCAGGATCGGGACCCCTTCGACCTAATAGAGGAGGTCAAGCAGGAGTGCCGGGCTAACGGTATTCCTTTGCCGAAAACTAGGAAAGAGGAAGATCCCGCGGTCGACCCCAACGAGGCAGCCGATGAAGAAGCGACCTCCCAAGCTCCTCCTTCCTAGCTATATAATTTTTCGATCATTTAGAATGATTTCTGTAATAGGCCGGCACACTTTTTTGAATATATGACTTGATTTTTTAACGATCTTGCTTTCAACTTGTTCAAAGATAGTATTTTCTTAAGTGTGTTGCGTTCCAAGCCCGCGGAACTAACTGTCCTTGCAAATCTTCTAATACATAACTACCAGTGGGTCGGGCTTCGATCACCCGATAGGGCCCTTCTCAATTAGATACCAACTTGCCTTGATCTTGTGGCTTACTGATAGCCCGGCTTCGTAAAACTAAGTCTCCCGGTACAAAGGCCCGATGTTTGACCCGAGCGTTATAGTGTTGCCGAACTAAATTTTTGTAATTTAGTTGGTGTACATAGGCAGTGTCCCAAACTTCCTCCATCAAGTCCAAGCTAAGCTCCAAGTTTCTCTGATTCTGGTCTCTTTCGAAGTTCATGACTCGGGGTGCACCACTTTGTATTTCTGGGGGTATGACAGCGTTGACTCCAAAGGCTAGCTCGAAAGGAGTTTTCCCCGTAGCCGACTTAGGCGTAGTCCAGTGGCACCATAGTACGTGAGGCAGCTGTTCTACCTAATTCTTACGTTTATCTTCTAATCTGGTTTTCAGCCCGTGCAACAAAGTTCGGTTTGTGAGTTTCACTTGCCCATTTGCTAGAGGATGAGCCACAGATGCGAAATGTTGGGTGATACCAAGCTTTGAACAAGGCCGTGAATTCCTTGGATTCGAACTGGGTCCCATTATCCAAGATAACCGAGTTGGGCACGCCGAACCGACAGATGATTTGCCTCCAAAGAAACCGAGCTACAGTTCGCCCGGTAATATTCGTCAAGGCCTTGGCCTCCACCCATTTTGTAAAATAGTCTATAGCTACAACAAGATAATGAAAAGAACCGATCTTAGGAAACGGCCCCATAAGATCTATCCCCCATTCCGCGAAAGGCCATGGAGCAATTATCCCCATAAAGCTGGATGCTGGTAACCTGTGAATTGTCGCATTGTATTGGCAACTAGGACAACGTTGAACATATTCGACTGCTTCCTGAAATAACCGAGGCCAATAAAACCCAGCCCCAATTACTTTCTTGGCCAAATTCCGAGCCCCAATGTGAGACCCACAGTCTCCTTGATGTACTTCCTTTAACACGGCTTCTGCTTCTCTTGAACCCAGGCACTTTAGTAAGGGCATCAAGAAACCCTTTTTATATAGATCCTCCCCGACTATTTTATAGTGTTCAGCCTTCCTTCGTATTTGTTGTGCTTCTTTTCGTGAATCTGGTAAAGTACCATTTTGTAAATACTGCCATAGTGGAAATCGCCAATCCTGACCTTCACTTATTGACAAGATTGCTGGCTCGGCTGTACTCCTAACCCGTACTTCTTCTACTAGAACGCTTTTAGTCAGATGAGAGAAAACCGAAGAAGCCAATTTGGACAAGGCATCTGCATTTGTGTTTTTACTCCGTGGAACCCGCTCTATAGTCCATTTTGGAAAGATTTTCAGCTGCTGTTGCACCATTGCTAAATATTCCTCAATTTGCCGATCCTTAGCCTTATACTCCCCCAAAATTTGTTTGACTACAAGCTGGGAGTCTGAACAAATTTTTAGATTTCTGACTCCTAGTTTCCGAGCTAATTTTAGACCAGCTATCATGGCTTCGTACTCTGCTTCATTATTGGTGGCCGTAAAGCAAAATCGTAAAGCATAAGTGTGGACTTACCCAACAGGGCTGGTGAGGATGATCCCCACACCCGATCCGGACTGGCTGGAGGCACCATCTACGTAGAGTGTCCATGAATCATCGCCTTTTGCCACGGTTAAAAGAAGGTCGTTTCTTGCGACGGGCCAAGCGTGCCTTCCTGGGTGTCTGATACTCCCTCAGCTATGAAATCTGCCAATACTTGCCCTTTGACTGCGGTGCGAGACGCAAAGGTGATATCATACTCCCCCAATTCGATGGCCCATTTGGTGAGATGACCAGAAATCCCTGCCTTTTGCAAGACGGCTTTGAGAGGTGCATCGGTATAGACGGTGACTCCGTGGGAGTTGAAATGAGGCCGGAGACGTCGTGTGGAGTAAACTAGAGGCAAGACTAATTTTTCCAGGCTAGAATAGTTTTTCTCTGCTGCCTGCAAAACTTTGCTAACAAAATAGATGGGTCTTTGAACCCGGTTATCTTCTCGAAGCAAAACCGAGCTAATTACAGATTTAGTGGTAGCTATATACATGTATAATTGTTCTCCAGGAATTGGCATGGTTAAAGATGGCAAAGAAGCTAAATACGTTTTTAATTGTTCGAAAGCAGTTTGGCATTCCGAGGTCCACACAAATTTATCTGTTTTCTTTAAAATGCTAAAAAACGGTAAAGCTCGTTCTGCCGACCGAGCTAAAAACCGATTTAAGGCTGCTAGTCTACCCGTTAATTGTTGTACTTCACGAATTGATCTAGGTGGATGCATTTACAAGACAGCTTCTACTTTCTTTGGATTAACTGAAATACCCCCTTTAGAAATCATGTAACCTAAGAACTTCCCCGAAGTAGCCCCAAAAACACATTTTTTTGGATTTAACCTTAATTTATATTGGACAAGAGTTTCAAGTGTTTCACATAAATCAAGCAAATAGGCAGACTCATCCCTACTTTTAATAGGTAAATCATCAACATATGCTTCCATGTTCCTACCTAACTAGTTTTTAAAGATTTTATTTACTAGGTGTTGAAAGGTAGCCCCAACATTTTTCAAACCAAAAGGCATAGTAATAAAGCAATAAGTACCTTTATCCGTGATGAAGGAGGTTTTTTCCTCGTCTTCTTTAACCATGAAGATCTGGTGATAGCCCTTGTATGCGTCCAAGAAGTTGAGGAAGCGAAATCCCGCTATGGCGTCGACCAGAATGTCAATCAAGGGTAGGGGGAACCAGTCTTTAGGGCAGGTTTTATTTAGGTCGGTAAAGTCGATGCACATCCGCCATGATCCATCGGGCTTGGGAACCAACACAGGGTTAGCTAGCCATTCAGGATAATCTACTTCTCGAATGATACGTACCTCCAATAGAGCGTTGACTTCGATCTCCACGTATTTGCTGCGTTCTCCTCCAAGGTTACGCGTTCGTTGACGAACTGGCCTATGACTGGCATCAATGGATAGCCTGTGTTCAATGATATTTCGAGAAATGCCAGGCATGTCTTCCGGCCCCCAAGCAAAGACTTCTACAAACTCACGCAAAAGGTTAAGTAAATCATGTTGTAACTGAGTAGGTAAATCGGCCCCAATCTTAATTACCTTGTTTGGGTCGGCAGTCAGTGGGACGATCTTCACCTCAGCCCCTGCTTCAATGGATCGGTCTGAGCTACCGGTCAGGTCGGTGATGTTAATGGGATGAGCAATACTTCCTGGAAGAGTAGGCGGCGAAGCTCGGGGCGCGGGGGTCGGAGTGACTGCAGAGGTAACTTTTGATTTTCGATCCATAGGCACCTGTTCTCTTAGGAAAGCCGTGTAACATTGCTTAGCCTGTATGACATCACAACGAAGAGTGGGCACCCCACCCATGGTGGGGAATTTTAAAAGCATATGCATGGTAGAAGCAATGGCCTGAAATTGGTTTAATCCAGGCCGACCCAGATATACATTATAAGGTGAGGGTTCATCAATGACTACGAAATCGATGGTTTTTGTACGTTTTAGCTGTCTAGCTATCAACGTGACCGGTATACTTAACTGTCCCACAGGGATAACATGGTGGTTGCCAAAGCCAATCAAGGGTGTACGTACTGAATTTAAATGTGCCTTATGTAACTGACATCCTGCCAATGCTTTGATAGTAATTATATTACTAGAGCTACCCGTGTCTAACAATGTCCTACGTACTTGATAATTAGAAATATAACAATCGATCACTAGTGGATCATCACAATTATAAGGCAAGAAAAGATCACTGTCATCAAAAGTAATTATTGATGCCATGGCTTCCGCTTTACGCTTACCTAAAACGTTGTTTCTTTGCCGATATACCTGTTTTCTCTGTCGATTAGAGTCGCCCTGGGTCGGTCCTCCAGCTATGGTATTCACTACCCCAGCTATGGTCAGGTCGACTCCAGCTCCAGCGTTTGGGGCTCGGGGGTCGGGTTGGGAATATTCTTAGGCAAAATGACCGGGCTCTCCACATCGGTAACATCCGGTAGGTCGCTCCCGAGTTGCTGAAGCCGCAGGTTTAGGCAAAGGGGCCATTTGTGTATATTGGGGCAGTTTCCCAGCTTGAACAAGCTTTGCTATCTCTGCAGCCAAATCTCGACAATCATTAGTATTGTGACCAATGTGCTTATCATAGTTACAATACCTGCCAGGATTGAGCCGATCTGTGGGACCCGTCATGGGACAGGCTGGAGGTAGCAACCCTTGATGTTGAATGGCCGCATATATGTCGGCTCGTGGCACAGAAAAAGGGCTCGACCACCTGCACAGCATTGACACTTACCCCAGCCTTTGGGCCAGTGTTAGTAGTACTCACAAAGTTTTGCTTCTTACCTCCTACTGGGGGAGGAATCGGGGAAGAAGCTTTTCTCTTACCGTATAAGTCGGAAAAACCTCTTTCTCGTTCCTGTTTTATGGCTGCAGCGTCCTCAATAATAGCAAAGTTAACAGCAGTGACCATCATTTCGATATAAGAGTGTGGGGGTCGGATGGCAAGTTCAGTAGCTAAAGGTCCTGACCGTAATCCGTTAATAAACGACCCCATCATAATCCTATCACTTTTTCATGGCATTGTCTAGATTCTACGTTAAATCGATCTATGTAGGCCTGCAACCCCTCTCCTACCCTTTGAGTTATATTTATTAAGTGTGAAATAGGTTTGGATAGTATCTTATTACCCATAAAATTAGCCAAAAACAAATCACCGAATTGATCTAATGAATGAATGGAGTTTCGAGGCAGAGTACAATACCAATTTATAGCTTGACCTTTAAGGGTTAGATGGAATGTCATGCATCGGTTGGCATCAAACAAATTGGTAGCATCCATGACACTCATGCACTGCATCCAATGAGCCGTGGGGTTGGTAGTTCTATCATATTTATCAACCTTACCTAAACCTTTGTAGCTCGGGGAAATGGCGTTGTTTGGATTTCCCAACCAAATGGATGAGACACCCGAGAAGTGGGCCCGGCTCGTCCCAACTGAGCGTATCTGGATCCGGGGAGGATTGCTTGACCGGACTGGATGTATCCTGTTTGACCTAAGGGGTATCCTCCCATTATAGGATAAGCAGGTAGTGGCTGGGCTTGGGATAATAACTCGGGTTAAGTAAGGGAGAGTACCCCGTGAGGGGCTGCATGGCTTGACTAGTGCCTATATCGTAATGTTGAAACTGAGCTAGGTTTGACGGTGCTAGGTATCCGGGATATCCTAATTGGTTAACATCGGGACCAAGGTGGCTAAATTGGTTGACCTAGGCCGGGATGACCTATTTGACTTGTCTGAGGGCCCAGGCCAGGCTGACCTAACTGACTCACTTGCTGTCCTAACATAGGAAAAGGCAGACCCGACATGAAATGGTAATTATTGAGCTGAGCGGTAGGAACCATGAAATGAGCTGGAAAGGTAGGGGTGACCTGGGTATTGGCTAAGGTGGTGTAAACAGGTGGTGCAGTAGAAAATGTAGGGAGACCAGCTACATAGTTAGACCCTGAAAAAAGATGAGCTCCCCAAGAGTGGGGAGGGCATCCCGAAACAGCGATAGACTGGGGGGGGAGACTAGAAATCAAAACAACGGAGGGATCGGCCATGGGATTGAACAGAGCTCCTGGTGGGGGAACAGTGGGGACAACTTGCGAACTAAAGGGATGTTCTATGTTAACTACATCTGGGGTAGTGATTGCAATACTTGAGACGGGGAGTTCTAAATTGGGAGTAGAGGTGACCAGAATACTATGGTTCATTAGATGAAATAATTGCGGAAACAAACGGTAAAACTTTTCTCTTTCTTCTTGTTCTTGCTGGGGGGTGAGAGGCTCAACAACGGTGGCGGTAGTCGGTGGAGCGTTGGTGGTAGAGAAACTACGGTGACGGTTGGAACTACCGCGATTGTAACGATGGGATCAGCGGTGGTGTTAGAAGAAGAAGCACCCACTTCCGAACAATCTTGAGCTTGCGTCATGGTTTCAACAAATTTCTTCAAAAGTGGAGAAAATTTGATGAAATAATTTGATCAAACGTTCCCCACAGACGGCGCCAGTTGATGTGACGCAAAAATGTTCGTCTTGTGATGCTTCTTATGGCCCAAGGAACTCTTTTGAATAGCACGGCCCAAATTGATGCGAGACTTCACTGTAAGGGACGATAACTGAACTAGGGACCGAGCTGGGTGGCTCGGATCAGCAAGAAGGGTGAAGAGAACCGTGACTGAGGACTGTTCTGGCAACAACTGTAATAAACCAAGAGAAGAGCGAGGCTTTCCCCCCTGTATAAGCTCCGACGGTCAAGTTAGAAAGATGGAAGAAGATCAATAGTATTGACAAAGAGCTCAAATGGTAAAATGTTACGTACCTCACTAAGTCTGAAGACTTAGTATATATACCTCCAGACTGAGATATGCCCGTTGGACCTTCATGATTAACATGCTCACCTGCTCCTCTCTGTTTAGCGTGGCGTGTACGTTTAGTACTGTACTGACCGAATTTCATGGGATTCTTCCTCTTTGAAGATCTGGGAAATCTCTGCAAATATTTCAAAATATATACCTAACCCTATGATGATTTTTACCTACTGTGTCAGTGAAATAGCTTAATCCGACTTAACTGTCTTAGCTCGGTTAGGCCGATTATCACGATATAGATGTGAGGGAAACTAATAAGACATACCAAAGTCAGTGTCTGACCTAAACCTTTTAGGGATATACTATCGGGCTCGGTCTTAAGGATCTATCCGACCTAAGCTCATGACCAATACACTACTTGGCTCGGTTCGATGATCTATCCGACCTAAGTAGGGTTCTGGACTTCTTATGCATCTTTTTATCCTTTACTATTTATCTTCGCTTTAGTCCATTGGGCCAGGCCCAATGGAGGTTCAATTTTATGCACACCACTTATAAACACTTGTTAAAAAAAAAAATTAGCTAATATACTTGGAGAAGTGAAAATCAAAACAAGAAATCAAGGGTAATAACTCAAGATAGAAATGAGTCACATAAGAATCGATATTCCATCGAGATCAAGATAGAATATGCTTTCAAATAGAACACATTCATCATTAAAACCTATTATAACAGCGTAAACGCAACTAGAAAAATTAGGGAAAAAGAGAGAGCATACAACAGTACTACAGCCGGTCATCAAACATTTCAAGCCCAAGAAAAAAACTAAAAAACAACACATAAGCACGGTATTAAATTAGGATCAAACAATTTTTCTCCTTTGGGCAGAGCCGAGTCAAAGCCCCAGAGATAGAGTTAGATTTGAATTTTAAAATTTTAATCGGATAACAGTTTTAACCTATAGAACGGGACAGTCGAACAAAGAATCTTGAATGGAAAAGAAAATTTGATTCTTTCTTCTCAATCCCGCAGCTGTAGATGAACGTTAATGATGACACAAAAATTGAAAATATTCCCGTAATGAGATAATCAACATTGATAGAAGAGACATACTCCCCATGTTAAAAAAAAACAAAAAAAGCCACTTTGAGAAGGAGAACAAATTAAACTAATTTTGGGGCTTTTTTTTTTTTTTTTGGGTGCGGAAAACAGCCGAAGCTAGCGGCCAGAGCTTATTCCCTTAATTCAAAAAAAAAGTTACAACTAGGGGGGACATGCAACCAAACCCTATTTCAAAAACATATGTATACTTTAATATAAGGAAAACTCCTATCATATAGGAGCACCAACCCCTTCACCACCAGGGGAACATTTCCTATAAGGTAAAGGGACATCGTTCCTGTAGTACTTGCACTCGTAGCCAACGTATCCGCTACCGAGAGCAATTTCCAATGAATTTGCCTATCCTGAATAAGGTAGCCCCGAGTTCGAGAGCCCCTTTCCTAATTTGACCGCATGTTCCAATACCTATGAGTCCGTTTCTATCTCCACTACAAAACTCCGAGCTGCTGGAAAGTCATGATACCATATAATAAGGCTAATGCCTCAACCTAGAAAGCCGTCATATGACCCAGGAATACACTAGCTGCGGAAACGACCTCTCCACCTATAGTCCGCAGAACCGCTCATGCTCCCGCAGGCCTTGGATTCCCTACAGAAGATCCGTCCACCTTTAAGTTGTACTGAGCTCGCCGAGGCCCATTCCATGCTACCACCTTCACCACCTTCTTTTTTCGATACGCCCAGCGAGGCAAAACTGACACAATTATGAATTGCACATCAGAACCACATTGGGGAGGGTGGACAACAAACAGCTCCCACACAAGTTTTCAAGTCCTAAATTGCACTCGATCCAGTGACTCCTGCTCTCTACCGAACACTTTTCTATAGTATAATGACCATAACTCCCAGCAGACAACTACCGGAACCATATCGGTTACTTCTCCTGCCAGACTCTGAAGATCCTCATTATCTCGAGACCAAAACGAACTCAAGCACTCATCTAATGTAGAAGACCCCCCCTTTCACTCAGCTGTAGGGCATCAAACCAATACCCTCTTATCTTTTGTACCCACTGATAATGGAAAAAATGGTGTTCCTATCCCCTCTCCATGTCGTAGACGTGACATTTATATGCAAGAGAAAATCTAATTCGACGCAGTGTATAATCCAGTGGGAGAATGCGATTCCTCAACCGTCACATAAATACGGACATTTTAACTAGAAGCGGCCTTTTTCCAAAAAACAGCTGAAAAACCTTTGTGGCCTCGCAGCCAGACCAAGTCGTACACTGACCTAAATGAGAAGTCACCCCTAAAGTCCTGCTTCCACACCTGGCGATCTGGATTTGCTAGGAAGGTGACCAACTCTGAAAAGACCTGTAATACTTCAGCCAAAAATACCAACTCCATACGTGGCACCAACTCATGTTTATATAAGTAGAAGCCGCCCAGGGTGATCAGGGGGTCCTCAATGTTCAAATCCTTCACCAAGTCTTCTAAGAACCCCTTTCTTGACCAATTGTTGCACCAGAACAGTGATCGACCATCCCCTATACTTATACCCGTATTTTCTGCCATAAGGTGTCCAACCTCCTCCACTCAACTCCAAACCATAGATATGCTCGCCGAGGGGGTCAGACCATTCATAAATCTTGCCCAGAGCACCTATGAATTATGAAATTTCCACCACAGCTTACATGAGAATGCATGCACCGTGGACGCCACGCTCTTGATTCCCAAAACCATTTTCCTCGACCGGTGCTACGATCCACCTCCAGGCTTGCCAATATCATTTTGAAATCCCTTTGTTTTTTCCCCAGAAGAATTTTCCAAAGATCGATTCAATCTCTGCCATAACACCCTTAGGCGGGGATACCCAATAGTTTATTGGTATTGCAGAGAGAACATGCTTGATAAGCATCAGGGGACCCCCCCCCCCCCCCCCCAAATGAAAGGAATCACTTCTGTCATCATGCTAGCTTCTGCTTTATCTTGTCAATAATTTGTTCAAATAAGCTTTTGACACATCGGCCTTTGAAAACAAGACACCCCAGATAAGTGAAAGGGGATGCCCCATACCTCATTCTCGTAAGAGCCCGAAAAAGGGGCTCACGATCGAACATCCTATGCAGTAAGGAAAAAAGCAGAATTCTGCAAACTCGCCTTTTGGCCCGTTGCTCCCAAATAAACTTGCAGAAAAACCACAAAGCCCTAACAGAATCCCGCTCCGCACTTAAGAATACCATGAAGTCATCGGTAAAACATAAATGCATTACCCTGAGGACCTCACCCGGTGTTGTGTATGACAGAATACGGCCCCCTGTGACCCAGGTGTTTAGCCCTCGAGAGAAAGCTTCCCCAACTAGGATAAAAGATACACCAAGAGTGGTTCCCCTTGCTTAATCCCCTTCGACGCTAGGAAGAACCCTATTGGTTGCCAATTGATTAAAAAAGAAAACCATGTAGTCCGTAGGTTGCCGAGCACCAGTTCTGAAAACCCGAGCTTGCACAACAAGGCTCGCAAACATTTCCACGACACTTGATCAAAGGCCTTTATTATATCCAACTTGTAAAATAGGTTCCCAGCCTCGCACTTCCTACATAGACAATTTGCCATTTCCTATGCGAGTAGAACATTACCCCTGATTTCTCTGCTTGGCAGAAAGGCAGACTACGCTAGCAATACTAGAGTAGAAATAATTGGCTTCAAATGAGCGCAAAGCACCTCTGTGAAGACCTTATTTAGAAAGTTGCATAAACTAATAGGACGATAATCCGCAAAAGTTCTGGGGGTGTCCTTTTTCGGCAGCAAGGCAATCTAGGTACTAGTGATAGCCCTCAGCATGGGAACCCCTACCATGTATTCCGCAACCGCCACTTTTAGGTCATCACAAATGATATCCCAAGCGAATCTGTAAAAGCTCCCCAGGTATCCATCACTCCCAGGGGCACTATCTGGATCCGGTTCCCAAACCAACACTTTCAATTCTTCTATTCCGACCTCGACAATTAACGCAGATTGGTCTTCCACGGGGAGAGAGGGGGGGGGGGGGGGGGGCACATTTGAGCCATCTAACCCAGGACTTTTGCCGGCAATAAGTTTCCTCTTCTAGAAGTCGATGGGCTGGTGCTGCTTCCCCACAGTGCAAGGCAATGAGTTCTGCTTCGATATCATTTGAATTATAAATATTCTGCAGCCGCTCCACCTCCCCCTTTGCCTCCTTGATATTAGAGAAGACAATGCCAAATGCAGGTTTATTCCATTCCCTTAAAGCCTGCTTTAGCCGCCACAATTTAAGAGAGAACCATAGCATGCCGAAAAATATCCGGCTCCCAACTATCCTGAATAACCTTATGAAATCTGAGGCGCTTCTCCCACATGCACAGTAGCAAAAGGATTTTTTTACGGTACGCATTAACGATGGTGGGGTGCGGAGCAAAGGTGTGTGATCTAAAGCCGCCCTTGAGCACTTTTATTACAATGCCCGAGAAGTGTTGAACTCAATTCCTAATTTACCAAACCACTATCCAACTTCTTCTGAACCCTAACCCGCCAGTCACTCGTGTTCCAGTAGCTCGATCATGGGAATTTTGAACCGGTAGTCACAACTTCCACTAGCCCTGCCGCGTTAATGAAATCCAAAAACTCCTCCAACACTTCTAAATCCATTGCCACACTACCCTCATACTCATCAATTGCCGCAATTACATTCAAATCCCCTATACACAGAAAAGGCCAAGCACCTTGAACAACAAGCAAATCCTCCCACAAAACTCGTCGAGTCGGTGTAGAATGGAGCCTATACACAATCCCCACCATACTGGACCCGATATAGTTGGGTGGGTAAGATCAAAGCCTGAGCTATGTCTTGGCAGACGCAAGCGTCGACATTGTAGCCATTGTAGGAGGATGGTAGGAGTACGAAAGGAATGAGAGGAAACCCATTTGTAAAAAAATCAAAAGAAAAACAAAAGAAAGATAAAAGTGTGAGGGGCCTCCAAATTTGAATGGGGTATCATTTATCAATGCATTGGGCCTATAAAAAAATTTTAAAAAAAATAGGCTTATAAATATGACATGCACACACACACACACACACACTAGAATTAGCAGGCTGCGCAAATGGCCCAATTTGTTATCTGAACTACATAGCTAATATATTTAAGTGAGTTACATGGGCTAACGATAATTCAATATTAAATTTGAAATTTATATCTAAAAAAATAAATTTAACGTAATTTGATAATTTTATAAATTACAAATTCATTAATTGTTAATTTTATTGTGTGGCGATGGCCTAGTTTGTTGTATGGGTGTATTATTATTATTTTTTTGATTGTTTAATCTTGTTGTCCATTTTTCAATTATATATATGTTTAAAAAACATAATAAAAAACAGACAGAGAGTTGAAAATATTTTATTGAATGGATTCAACAATTATAAAAGAGATACAGTTTTATGAATGCTCAATTTTGTAATAGCATAATAAGAGAACAATAGTGGAAAGATAGTTCATCGAAAAACCTCCCACAACAAGGTTGTGTTTTTTGTTGATTCTAAAAGATTGAAATATAAAATGTGAATAGAACATGAAGTTGAACAAGACCAAATATAAACTAATATAAATGTTAAATGCATGAAATGGAAGATTCTTAGGAAGATGCCTACGAGTTGGTGCTGTAGCATAAATATCATCATTTATTTATGGGAAAGATTCTAAAGTAGGGAGGCTATGAAAAAGGGGAAACATGTTCACTTTTCGATTTGGAGTTTCTTAGTTGGGCTAGGGTTTCCATCTTCCTCCTTTTGTGGTTGGCCGCTTGTGGATGCGGTGGGCATTTCTTGAATATCAGTGTTTCCTCAAACTATCGCGTTTGCTTCTTTTTTGGTAGGTGTAGAGTTTGGGTCGTTCATCTCCTCATTGGTGTACGCTTTGACAATGCTGTAGCTACATGTTTTCCGAAAGTAAGCTCATATTCCCTAAGATAGTAGACAATTGTGTGTTGCTCGAACGATGCTATCATTGTTTTAGTCAGCTCAACATCCTGCAAATTTTTTATTGATAGTTTTAGGAGTATATTAGAATCTTGTTTATGGTAGAAAGAGTATGTGTGTAAATTATTTACCTCTTCTTCGGCTATTTTTAATTCAAAAGTATAAAACTTGATAAGCTTTTATGTGTCTTCTCTAGTAATAGAAATTGTAACAATTGCAGTGTGATCCGACAATAAGAGGATGAGTCTGCACTGTGATGATTGTAAAATCAAGTGAGGAAATACTGGGAATGTGGATAAGTATTTATATGGGGGTTTTCATACTAGCCTTGCCTCCAACTACATCTATTGGTAGCATGAAAGGCATCAAAAGTTCTAGCTCACTTCACCATTAATCCTCTTGTTGCAGTTATTGCATGTAGTGCACCAGTAGCTGGATTGAATTAGAGCCAATGTTGCCTTTGCCTTGATCCAAACAGTCTTATACTATGATTTAACTATTGAGAAATTAGTGCATTTTAATAGAGGGGGGTGCTTGATATAAGGATGTTGCTTTTAAATACTTACTGTTGAGAAGAAGTTAATTGCGGCCTGAATAATCAGAATGATTTCAGCAGTTGGTGGTGGGACCAATATGCGTGCATTCTTGTACGATTTGTCACTTATCATTTTCTCGACCTCTCATTCGTTGGCGATGTACCAGCAAGGGTGTTCGATTGAATTAGTGATTACATTGGTTATGTATTGGTGGTGAGGTCATAATAATTACCATTCATGCTGTTCACTCTGGGCATGAGTAGGGGCACTGATTACGAAGGTAGACTGAGGGCTACTTGTGAGGGACAACACTGAAAGAGAAGTAGTATGTTGATGGGCATTCATGGAAATAATGTTGGTAGCATGATAATGTAATGAATATACCATTGAAGGTTGAGACTTTGATCATTAGAGGAAGAAGAGTCGGAACGATTGCAATGTTGTTTGCAATGAGGGCTCCCTCATTTTGTTCAAAGTCATTCCTAAGAGTTAATATGACAGGACGCTTCCTGATTTTTTTAAAAATAAATTTAAAATAGGTATATTGTTGCAGTTTATAGAATAAGAAGGAAATGATTTGAGGTGTGTAATCTTAGTCTGGTGTGATGAGGACAAATTCCCTGAATGTAGTGTTGTTCAATCCTTCATGTTTGGGAGGGAATGCATAGATTATCATAACCTCCACATTTGCTCATGATATATATATATATATATATATATAAGTCAAATGGTAAGATACTTGAACATATATATATATATATATATATTCTTTTTTTTTAATAGGGTGTATCATTTGAAGTTTTAAATGATACATCAATCTGCATACTAATAATTTCAAAGGTTTATTGCAAAAGTTGTGTTAACAGTGACAATAATTTAGTGTTTCATGATATACGATTCAGCATGATTTACTTACCTTGAAGCATGTTCACATCCGCGTACTTGAAAAGATGGCTAAATTCTGTTATGGGAATTTTGCATGGGAGGATGGGTGGCTCTTCTTCCTCAACTGGGTCCGCTATAGTGATGTTGATGGTCCAAGAGTACTTGTAGGGGCCGACCCTGTAGTTCTCATTAACCTATGAGACAAATGAGTTTAAGATGAAGCACCTCTTGAACAAAATGAGTAGACATTGAAGATACATATATCATTGTCAAATAGTGCTGCTAAGACTTGTGTTCCTTGCGGGTTAAATGTTTTTTGCATAAGTGCTCAATGTAAAAGCAGTGAATTTAGAATGTGTTTTGAATGGAATGTTTGAAGATGTATCTTAGTATCACTCAAGATTATTCGTCTTATTTTGCTTGCCTTAGACTTGGGTGAATTCAATATTGCATGTTTGACCTCTCAACAACTTGGACAAGTGCAGTCCAGCGTTCTTTCCTATTGTTTGAAGGTTGATTTTGAGCGATTGGGAGGATACGCGACGACTTGTTTAGCTACGAAGGAAAACCTAAAGTTATTGTTATTACGAAGGAAGAGTATTAGTAAAAAGTAAAAATAGGCATGCATTATATAATTAAGGGTGAATTGAAATTTTGGTCACCTTACTTTGGAAATGTTCACGTTTTAGTCACTATACTTTTTAAATTATTTTTATAGTCACCATACTTTAATTCTTGCATATATTTGGTTACTCTGTGAAAGTGCTTCGTTAACCCATTAACGGACCAATTTTGTTAAGGACATTTTTGTCAAAAAAGCTCAAAACTTCTTATTATTTAAAGTTTTTTTTCCTGCCTATTTTCTCTACCTTCATTTTCTTTTTCTCTCCCTATCTTCTTCCGCAGCCCCCACCCCAACCCACCCAACCCATTCTCCCCTTCTTTTTCTCTCCCTCCCTTCAATTCCCTCACTGTGTCACCTCTATCTCGTCCATGCGGTATCAATGGCTAGACCACAACCTTCTTCAAATTGCTGATGAAGTTTTTCAGCGCAATTTAGAATCCGAATTTGTGTTTATCCTAGAAGAAATTTCAATAATCCCTTTCTTCCGCCGTCGTACCCCATCCTTTGCTCTTCTCCTTCTTCCCCCTTTCTCTTTCAATTTCTATTTTATTTCAGTTTTTATTTATCTTATCTGTTTTAAATTTATTGGATTCCATGATTTATTTGTTTTTTGCTGGGAGGTATTTCTGGAATTTTTCTACAACTTTCGTTGCGTTGACATATCTTTGCCACCGCACATGCCCATCATCGGCGTCACTTCTTAGCCGCCGCCGCCGCAGTTCCCTCTTCGCACCACACTGATATGCGCCAGTCAAACGGGACAACAACTGCTGCCTTCCATTAAGGGGAATTGGGTTTCTTCGCACCAGCAAGGGTCGTGGGTTTCTTGTAATTGGGTTAAATTAAGGGATGATAAACTGAATTTTTGCTTAAATTGCTAATGAAAATATTGAATTCAAATGAGCAAGACAATGAAACAGTTAATGGGTTGAGTTTTTTTTTTTTTTTTCCTCGGTTCTTTCTTATCCGTTTTCTAAACTCGATTGGAATTGATGTTTTCTGAATTTTCACTTACAACAAAGCCATCGAACGCCATAGCCAAGATATGCGCTTTTTTTCTTCTGGGTTCTTAACTAACACCATTCATTGATTATAAGAAGTGGGCTGAGTATTATAGCTGGAGTAGACATGCTGCTCTTATTGGCTAAATGGTGGGTAGCACCACAGAATTCAGATTGAGAGAGAAAGAGGATGAGTTGGAGAGAGATTGTGAGAGAGAGAGGGAAAGACTGGCTGGAAGAAGGAGGGAGGGAGTGGGGCCAACAAAGAGTAAAAGGAGGGGGTGTTTGGAATAAAAAACAAAGAGGGAAGAGAGTGGAAAAAGGAGGAATTAATCACGCAAGGGTGAGAATTGTTTGGGAGTTCTTTAGCTTACAATTATAATTGTATGTCTTTTTTATATTGTCTTTTAGCTAAAATAAATTAGGACGAAAATACCCCTAAAATCATGTCCTCTGTTAGGCACTTAACGGAGGCATTTGACAGAGTGACCAAAAAAATACAAAAATAAAGGTATGGTGACTAAGAAAACAATTTTAAAAGTATGGTGACTAAAACGTGAATATTTTTAAAGTAAGGTGACCAAAATTTCAATTCACCCTATAATTAAAAAACAACATGGAAATACTGAATAATATACCGTTTGTAAAAGTAGTAGCATAAGTTAAATGGAAGCCAACCGAGAATGATTATTTTTCTCTTGAGAGACGAAGGCAGCCTTCAATTGGGGGGCAAGTTTGTAAGACCCAGTACTTTTAATCCTAAATTTAAACCTTAAATAGTCGTAAAGCCATATGACTTCCTTAAGAGTTTTAATGTAAGATTTTATTAATCAAGTTATAATAATTTCTTAATCGAAAATTATCACTAAGTAGAATTACGATTTCTTCACAATCAAATGGAGTTAAGATATTTTATTAAAATCAAGTTTTGAACTATTAGGAAGATTTAAAATATTTTAGAAATTCAAAGATTTATAAATGTAAAAAATTGGTTTAAATGTAAACTAGAAAATATAACACGACTACTGCCGTATAAGATTCAGTACTATGAAACGGTAACAATTTGAATATATAGAATTATTATTAAATTATATATATATATATTTATTTAGAGAGAGAGAGAGAGAGGCGGTGAAGTGAGAATAAAACATCAAAACAAATATCTAAACTAAAAACCAACATAAAAGAAGAAAGAACAAAGAAGAAGACGGCTGAAGTGTAGGATATAAAAACAATATATATATCCAAAATAATATTAAAGAGATTAACGCACAGCGGAATAAAACTTCTTTGTAATAACGAATAATAAACAAACCCGCACGCACACAATCTGTGCGGCGCACCTAAGCCAAAGCTTAGTCGAGAAACAACCCGAAGACTATTCAGCTTCTCCTGTATCTTTGTATCTATCTCTGTATCCCTTTGTGACTACAATGATCACCTAATGCCACTATTTATAGACTAAACTATCCCTGAATCCTACCATTAATCTGATTCAAAACTATTTTCTAAAACAACTAGGTTTCCCAAAACAAACACTAAACCAAATAGGAAATAGACAAATAACAAATCCTACTACAATTATAATTACCTAATAAGTAAATACAAGTTTGGTTTAATTAATTCCAACATAGCCTCCCTTAAACCAAACTTGGATCAAATCAGCTCCATCGCCATCACGAGCTTGAATTTCCATTGAAATCTCTTTCGCAATGCAGACAACATGCAACACCGCTTTGTAGTAGTTCTTCACATTTGCTTTCAAACTCATCGTAGCGACATATTTGTATGTGCCATGGATCTTCTGTGGAAACTCATCCTTATCAAAGAACTTAGTCATGTCCACCCATTCTTCATCTAAACAAGGCTTCTCGTCAACCTTGTAATCATCCTTGCAAATTTCAATAACAACCTCGCAAATTCGAGGTATTTTCTTCAAATTTGATTTGAATATAAACTTGTATTTTGAGCACATCTTGTCAAATTTCCCAGCTTGATCAAAGAATTCACTGATATCTATCCATTCATCTTTAGAACAGAGCTTTCTGTCGACATTACTAATCTTATCAATGCCGTCAAACCTAACAATGTCCTTGCAAACCCAAGGCTCCACTGTCACATTTTTAACTTGATCGAACTCTCCACCAAATAAGGAGTCGACTTCATTGCAGTTGATCTGCTCCAGTTCAATAGAGTTTTCAACACTCCCATGATCACTTTTATCTATGTGATCATCAATTTCAATATCTTCCTCTTGTTCTGATACACATACAATTTCTTCTTCTTTGATCAAATCAACACTTTTAATGTCTTCATCCTCATTGTCACATTCTTGCTCAATGATACTTTGACTTTCTACATCCACAATTCTTGAATCAATATTTTCAAATGCATGCTCTTGTAACTCATTGATCACTAACTGCTTGATATTAATCATTCGTTCATCAAGAATCAATATATTAAGCAATTCCCAATCACTCGACTTTGAAATATCTGTTGTCTCAGTTATCAATGCTACAAAGTAATCAAACTTTCAAGTAAGTGTATTGAGAACATGAGTCACAAAAATTTCGTTGGCGAGAAAATACCCATTTGATGTCATCTCACCTCTGATCTTAAATATTCTATGAAAGTAGTCATCAATCGTTTCACATTTTCTCATCTTGCTGTTTCTAATTTTTTTTTCCAATTTCAAAACATTATTTTTCTGAACTTTATCCATCCCTTTATAACTTTTTACCAAAATATCCCATGCTTGTTTCGCAGTTTTTGCATGACAAATTTTTCCAGAGATTGAACTATCAACAGATTGACGGATGAGAGATAATGTCAAACGTACCTTCTCCTTTGTTTCATCGTCTGCATCATCTGTCACCTCCTTTTGAATGAATTGTCGCAAACCAAATACTTTGATATGACTATCCATCAGCGTTATCCAAATGGGGTAATTTTGTCTCCCAACTAACTTTGGAATATGTCTAATATAAGCACTCCAATCCATAATGAAGACTACAACTTCTTCTTTTAGGTCAAAGCCGTAGAATGGCTTTCTTTAATTCAATCACACCGGGAGGCGATTTCCTCCGTCTTCGATGCCGATTGACTGCACGGCTGTCACCACCAACCAGATTTTTCTAGTTGTTTTTCTGTTTTGGCTTCTCTCTAATCGCAGAAACTCGAACCAATTTAATTTGAACAAAGTCTCAAATTAAATCTTCACACAGACCGATGAATCAATTGACTTTGATTAAGAAGACAAATTAATGTAGCAGCCGTCGGTGCCAAACTCACAATTTTATGCAATTTGAATTGCACACGAATCTAGAGAAACAATCAAGGTGATGAGAAGAACACAAAGGCTTTAAGCCTTAATTAAATTTAGAACTCAACCCAATCGCAACTTATCGCAACTTGACGGCGGAATTCTACTAACACAGGGAAAGGCTTTGTTTCTCTGTTCTCTTCGACGCCGATGCAAAAACTGCACAGAATCAACTTAGCTTTGATACCACTTGTAGGATATAAAAACAATATATATATCCAAAATAATATTAAAGAGATTAACGCATAGCGGAATAAAACTTCTTTGTAATAACGAACAATAAACAAACCCGCACGCACACAATCTGTGCGGCGCACCTAAGCCAAAGCTTGGTCGAGAAACAACCCGAAGGCTATTCAGCTTCTCCTGTATCTTTGTATTTATCTCTGTATCTCTTTGTAACTACAATGATCACCTAATGCCACTATTTATAGACTAAACTATCCCTGAATCCTACCATTAATCTGATTCAGAACTATTTCCTAAAACAACTAGGTTTCCCAAAACAAACACTAAACCAAATAGGAAATAGACAAATAACAAATCCTACTACAATTGTAATTACCTAATAAGTAAATACAAGTTTGGTTTAATTAATTCCAACATGAAGAGATAAGTTTGGACAAAACTTTGGGAGCAAGAAGGCTTTAAAAAGAAAAAGAAGAATAAAACAAAAAAGAAGGGAAGAAGCATTAGCAAAATGTAATAAAAAAAAGAGTAAATGTAAATGGACCGATGATAACATGGATCGAAAGTCCTGACGGTAGGTCTCTTATGTCATTTGACTTTTTTGTCATCCTTCTCTCTCTTCTCTTTTGTTTCTCATTCGCTTTTTTTGTCAATTCTTTCGTTATTTCTTTCCATTTTTTTTCTTATTTCCTCTTTTATCATCCTTTAACAGGTGATTTTATTTGTGTTATTTTTATTTTTCATCCAAATTTTTGGAAAATAAAGTAGTAAAAAATATGGGTTGTAAATATATGCGATTATTTTTTTATTTTTATTTTTGGAAAATAATCTTCTTTTATTTTTTTTAGGGAGCCTACCGATGATTTCGTAGACCGACTATCCCGACACGGAGCCTACGCGATGTAATGACAATTTTACATCCTCTCTCTTCCTCTTTTCTAACACACTTTCTTCTTTTCTCCTCCACACTCTCTCTTCCTCTTTTCCAGCACTTTCTTCCTTTTTCTTTTTTTTTTTTTTCATTTTTCAGGACTATCGATTCCTTCTCTCTTCCTCCCTAATTTATTTTCATTCTCTTATTTTTTCATTCATTTCAGTAGATGATTTTTTTTTTTCGTTTAGCATTTTAAAAACCCATGAAGCAAAACTGTACAGAGTACTAAAACGTTAATACTGTAAGGTCCCATGAATCAATACAGTTTATATTATAAAATGTTACATTCTATATTGTAAAACGTTACATTATGTATTGTTAAACGTTACATTCTATATTGTAAAACAATACAGAGTAGTCATATTGTAAATTAATTGTTCCAAAAATCTGGACAAAAAATAAAAATAAAGAAATAATTTTCATATATTTACAACCCATATTTTTTACTACATTTCTTTCCAAAAAAATCAGTACAGTTTATATTGTGAAACGTTATATTATATTGTGAAACGTTACATTATATATTGTGAACGTTACATTCACGTTTCACTCTATATTGTGAAACGTTACATTCTGTATTGTTTTACAATACAGAATGCTCTGTATCATCTTTCGTTATTTCTTTCCATTTTTTTATAATTTCCTCTTTTATCATCCTTTAGCAGGTGATTTTATTTGTGTTATTTTTATTTTTCATCCAGATTTTTGGAAAATAATGTAGTAAAAAATATGGGTTGTAAATATATGGCGATTATTTCTTTATTTTTATTTTTGGCTAGATTTTTGGAACAATTAATTTACAACATATGAATGCTCTGTATTGTTTTACAATATAGAATGTAACATTTCACAATATAGAATATAACGTTTCACAATATAAACTGTACTTATTTTTTTGGAAAGTAATGTAGTAAAAAATATGGGTTGTAAATATATGAAAATTATTTCTTTATTTTTATTTTTCGTCCAGATTTTTGGAACAATTAATTTACAATATGACTACTCTGTATTATTTTACAATATAGAATGTAACGTTTAACAATACATAATGTAACGTTTTACAATATACAATATAACGTTTTACAATATAAACTGTATTGATTCATGGGACCTTACAGTATTAATGTTTTAGTACTCTGTATAGTTTAGCTTCATGGGTTTTCAAAATGCTAAACGAAAAAAAAAAATCATCTACTGAAATGAATGATAAAATAGGAGAATGAAAATAAATTAAAGAGGAAGAGAGAAGGAATTGATAGTCGTGAAAAATGAAAAAAAAAAAAAAAAAGAAGGAACAAAGTGCTGGAAAAGAGGAAGAGAGAGTGTGGAGGAAAAAAGAAAAAAGTGTTAGAAAAGAGGAAGAGAGAGGATATAAAATTGTCATTACATTGTGTAGGCTCCGCGTCGGGATAGTCGGTCTACGAAATCGTCGGTAGGCTCCCTAAAAAAAAATAAAAGAAGATAAAAAGAAAAAGCAAAAGAGAAAGCGGTGGAGACTTGGCAGTCTGCCACGCAGCCTGCATATAGCTCACCTATATATATAGCGAACTTTAAAACAGGAGAAAGGTGAGAAAGTTGGCAGCAGCGAGAAACGGGAAAAAGAGAGAGAGAATAAAAAATAAATGAAAAAATTACAAAAGTAGTCCATAATCTTTACTCATGTTTTAAATGTAGTTCATAATCTTTAGTATGTATCAAATGTAGTCATAATATATCCGTTTTATTTCAATTTCAGTCAAAATGACAAAAATTAGACCAAATTAATTGTCAATAAGTTTAACCGTCAATCAAACAAGAAAACGATTTTCAGAAAATCTTTTTTAAAAATTTTTTTTTTTCCGTTTTCTGAAGAAAACGACTTTCAGGAAATATTTTTCTCTAGAAATTTTTTTTACGATTTCTCGGAAATCTTTTCCTTTAACCCTCCTAAAACCACCCCACCCTTTTCTTCCAAAATCATTTCCACCATTGAAGGAGTTTCAAGCTTTCGGATCCAACTTACGTTTAGTATTTTCAGGAACTCTGCATATGTTTCCTGACCTGTTGGTTTCAGTACATCACCTTCGAAATCAACCCTCTATTTAACCGATTGAGTGTCCGTACTGTGTACAGAATGGTCAGGGGACAGAAGGTTGAGCTGTTTGGTTTCATTTTCACATTGTTTCTCAGTATCAACCTCTTTCTCGGAGTAAACGTCTCTAGTAGGATTGGAAATTTTCTTCAGATTATTCTTAGCCTTCTCAATCTCATTTTGAGGACGCCCCTGGATAGAAGGTGCAGAACTATTTGAAATCTTCTTTGTGATGCGTTTCTTTTTCTCAGAGTCAGACATGTTATGGTTCGAGCCATTCTCAATGATTCCAGAACGCAACCTCCCCCCACTACGTTTTGCCTTGGCTTTCCCCGTTTAAACCTTTTGCTCCTTTGCAGGAAGAACTTTTGGCTTGGATTTTGGTTCCCAAACCCGCGATGCTGTCCAACGAAGTAGCCAATCAGATGCACAATTTGGTTCCTCCGGACCATATTGCAAGAGTAGAGGCATCACAGTAGGTGACAGAGACAGTAGCTGAAAAGAGTGGATTTGTTGAAAAGATTTTCGCGAAATCGTTTTCTTCAGAAAATGAAAAAAAATTTCTATAGAAAAAGATTTTATGAAAATCATTTTCTTCAGAAAACGAAAAAAATTAATTTCTAAAGAAAAAGATTTTCTGAAAATCATTTTCTTGTTTGACTGTTAATTTGGTCTAATTTCCGTCATTTAGATTGAAATTGAAACAAAATGGATACATTGTAGATTACATTTGATACATACTAAAGATTGTGGACTGCATTTGAAATAGGGATAAAGATTATGGACTATTTTTGCAATTTTTCCGAAAATAAATGGAAAGAAAATAGAAGGAAAAGTAGAAAAAATGAAGGAAACTGAAATTGGCATTGGAGCTGAACCGAGAGACCAAGAAGAAGGAGGTGAAGTGGAACGGGTTCCGGTCTCACCGAGAGAGAGGAACAAGAAGCAAAGAGGAGAAGGGAAGAAAAGAAATAGGAGAAATTTTAGAAAACTGGGATTTGGACCTTAAATCTTTATTCTAATCCGGTAGATAGGACATTAGAAATCTCAAGAACACAACAGTAAGTTTAAATTGCTTACGATAACGTTAGAATTCAAATTTTTAGTGCATATTTATCTAAACTATAAAATTCTAAGTTTTCTTGAATTTTAATTAGAATCTTTGATTTTAGATGATATATAAATGTTATGGATTGTTAGGAATTAATGTTATATATATTTTATAAGAATAATTTTAATCAAAAAGAATTAAAGAAAATTATGTTTTGAGTTGATTTTGTTTAGTTAATAATAATATAAAATAAAGAGCAAATAGAAGTTTTGGACAAAGGCATGCTTTGTTTCAGAAGAAAAAAAAAATAGCAAAAGAAAGATTGACTATTGCATGCAACGTAACAATCTTCGGTAAGAAGAGCAGAAAACAAACAAAACAAGAAAAAGAGATCATGGGCTAAGAATGGGAAAAAAAGGGGGCTCCCGGGTAGGTTAAAAGAAAAACAATAAAGAAGAGAGAAAATTAAAAATTAATGGGATTTTGGGAAAAATATAATAATATAAACACATATATGGATTAATCTTAGGAATTTAATAATTATTAATTTAGGGTTCAAGTGGTTCTTTTTCAGTAATCTTAATGTCTATTGGAATTACTTTATTAAAATAAACTTATATTAATGTAGATCAAGCAAACTTAAGTAAGCTAGCATCTACGGAATAAGGTGAGTGTTCTCATTAAAGGGGTTAAATATTTTAAATAGTAATGAAAGGAGTTAGCATGCTTTATTTATATGAATGTTAAGTATAAATTTAGTGAAAGGCATGTGTTATAAACAATGTGTATAATTGTGATACTTGAGTGTGACAAATGCATGCAATATTTATAAATGTCTTATATGCATTTAAATGTTCTCAAATGTTGAATTATGTGTATAAGTGAAATGTTTACTAATATATATCGTATGAATGAAATTGTCATTATATTGTTAGTGTTTAGTGTTAATTGTTAAATGTTAACTGTTCAGTGTTAGTGTTCAGTGTTAAGTTTGAATGTCAGTCGGGATCCAAACCCTATTTAGTTGTTGAATCGGGCGCCTTGGCATCGGGTTGGGGCGCTCGACTAAATGACTGGGAGGTAGCGTTCGGTAATATTCCCATATTTACCATAGAGTTCAGTGTTGGCAGTGTCAGCATGGTTATTGCGAAGCGGCAGTTTTCCAAGGCAAGTAAAGTATAATTAGTAATGTTTCTGAAAGGTCACATAGATCTTTTGGTATAACTTGCTGGTATCATCTTTCTATCTCTTACGTGCTCCCCCTTGTGTGATTAGGAAATACGTGTTATGTACCGATAATTGTTTACTCGGTAATGTTTTTAATAGTACAACAACATTGAGCTCTGGAGCTCACCTCTTAGACATTTTGCATGTAACATTAATAGTTACATTATGAAAAGCGTCTGAATCGTAGGATGATGTTTCATACTAGGTAATTAAGGCGAGAATATTGTAATATTTATAGAAGTACACTTGTACATTTTTTTATTAGTGAAATAAAATATATCTTATTTTAATTTAGTGTGCCAGTGTATTATAATTAGTTTAATGCTCTATGTATCGTGAATGAGTTATTGTGCGAACCAGGCAGACATCTCAGTCGTGACTCCCACCTGAAGTAGGGAGGCCAGGGCTAGGGTGTCACACAGTTTCAGGTGGGGAGTAAATGATACTTATTTGTAAAAGAAGGCAATTATTGATGATTTTAGTTGGGAAACTAATTAGATGCAGTATAGGGATGGATAAGGCTGTTGACATTCTTGTGAGTGGGTTGATAATGACTGGGAGTTTCAGGTGGGAAGTAAATAGGACTTATTTATTGTAAAACAACAATTATTGACAATTTCAGTTGAAAAAGTATTTAGATGCAGTATGGGCATGGATAAGGCTGTTGATATTCTTGTGATTGCAATGATGTCAGTTCAACACACACATATTAAGTTAGATGAATTATCTGTAGTGATGAAGAGAAATAAATTAATCTGTTCATTTGGCAAACTAAATTGATCAGTTTTACTTGCAAGAATGAATGCAATGTAATGCAAGATGCATCTGAATAAAAAATTTTATTTATAGTGGAGAAGAGTAAATGTCAACAGTTTGATTTGAGAAATTAATGTACAAGGCATGCAGGGTAGAAATCAGTTTCATCAGTTTGTAAAACATGTAATGATGTTGTGTTTGCCATTTAATATTGTCTGTTGGAATGTTGAGGTTATCATACTTTTCATATACCTGCATTTAGGCTGCATGGATGAAGGTATCAATGCATTGATGGTGCAGGGGGGCCATGGATTATTCAAGCCAAGCCCGGCCCTAAGCATGTGTTGGGTGAGCCCATACTTAGAGTCAAAATAATTTTAGGGCCTGTTAGGGACCTGTTTTGAGATTTTTTTTTTTTTCTGGAACGTCAAAACGACATCGTTCCACTAACCCTTTTAAAAAAATAAAATGTAGCAGCTTCCTATTCCTAACGGGCCAAACTTATGCTAACCCAAATATATATAGAAAAAGGTTTGCACTAGTTGGCCCGTTTCTTGCAATTCCTATATAAATAACCTCCCTCCCAAAAAGAAAAATTTCTAGTGCCCAGATTCAGCTCCTTCACGGATTTCACCAAAGAAATCTGAAATTTGACCACTGAAATTGGAAATATTACTCCTTAATTGGTTAATAATTTACTCATTCAAGGATTTCTAGACAATCAAATTGCTAATTTGGGCGATTATTGTGTTGAAGTAGCAACTGGGGGGAGCTCGGCCTAGGCCGGATTCACGCCAACCCATTCCTATTTGTGGCTCATTTTGAAGGATTTCAACTACATTCAACAGGTTTCGGAAGGTTGGACCTTTGATGAGAAATATTTTTCTGTATTCATTATGAACTTGTACAAAGAGTTTATATACAACTAACATAAAAAACCTACGAGGCCCAAAATAACCTACGAGGCCCAAAATACACTTAACTATACAATATATCCAACACCACCCCTCAAGTTGGCGCATGCAAATTGTGTATGCCCAACTTGGCTAGCAAAAACTCAAACTGTTGTCGCCCTAACGGTTTGGTAAAGATGTCTGCCAACTGAGAATTCGTGGGAACGTATGATGTAGCAATGGTCCCCTCCACTATGGCATCCCTCAAGAAGTGACAATCCACTTAAATATGTTTAGACCGTTAATGAAAAACAGGGTTCTGAGCCAAATGCAGTGCTGACTGACTATTGCAAAATACCTGCATTGGCCCCTCCGTGCAAATCCCAAAACTCTGGAGAAGTCTCTTAAGCCACTTCAACTCATAAGTCACTTTCGCCATAGCCCGATATTCTGCCTCTGTAGAGGAAAGTGAAACTGTAGCCTGTTTCTTGGTCTTCCAAGAGACAGGAAAAGCACCAAGAAATACCATTCATCCAGTAATTGATCTCCGTGTTTTGGGACAAGCAGCCCAATTTGAATCACACCACTCTGTCAGCTTCAAATTACAGTCTCTCTGAAGCAGAACACCCTGTCCCAGGCTCCCCTTCAAGTAACGTACTACTCTCAAGGCTGCTGCCCAATGATTCTCCTTTGGTGCCTGCAAAAACTGAGACAAAATGTGCACGGAAAAACACAAGTCTGGCCTAGTGAAAGCCAGATAGATAAGCCTACCCACGAGCCGCCGATACTTCTCTCCTTCGGCTAGGTCCGGACTTGTCGAAGCTGCAAGTTTCGGATTCTACTTCATCGGAAATGACACGGGCTTCGCTCCCAGCAGTCCTGTCTCAGATATAATGTCCAGAGTATATTTCTACTGACACAAGAAAATACCCTCTGCACTCCTCGCCACCTCTATGCCCAAAAAATATTTGAGCTTACCCAGATCCTTCATGTGAAAACAGGTACTCAAATATTTCTTGAACTTTGCAAGTTCCTTGGGATTGTTCCCCAAAATAATCAAATCATCCACATACACCAAAACATTCATCCTAATCACCTGCTTCAAAAAAGTAAACAGTGAGTAATGCGAATAAGACTGAACAAACCCATACCTCCGCAATGCTGCTGTCAGCTTTGCAAACCAACATCTGGGGGCCTGCTTCAACCCATACAACGATTTGCGAAATCTACACACTTGGCCATCTCTCCCTTTGCCGAAACCAGGAGGAACCCTCATGTACACCTCCTCCGTCAGATCTCCATGCAGAAAGGCATTGTGAACATCCATCTGGTGTAGTTCCCAATCATTTGCCGCTGCAACTGCTAGAAAAGTCCTGACAGTCACCATCTTCGCCACTGGTGCAAACGTATCAGAGTAATCAATGCCTTCCACTTGGTGATTGCCAAACACAACCAACCGTGCCTTGAGCCTCTCAACCTGCCCATCTGAACGATACTTGATCTTATAGATCCACCTACTCCCCAATGCTTTCTTACCAGCTGGTAATTTCTCCAATGTCCAAGTCCCATTCTTTTCCAGAGCTTTGATTTCAATCTGCATAGCCTCACGCCAGCCTGCATCTTTCATGGCATCCTTGAAAGACTTAGGCTCAACTCCTGTAGTAACAGCTGCAAGAAAGGTTCGATGGTCAACCGAAAAACAACTACTATAGACAAAGGGTAGAGATTACCATGACTAGAGGAATGCTTGGAACTCGATGAAGCGGGGGGGGGGGGGGGGGGGGGGGCTTGAAACCAACAACTGTATTAACCACAAAATCTCGAAGACGAACAGAAGGAACCCGAGTACGCATACCTGTACCCAAATGCACAACCGGATCCCCTTCGCCTCGTACCTCAGCCTCATTCACCACGGACTGCTGCTGCTGGCTGCTCTTGGCAGCGACAGGGGGCTGCGGAACAGCCGCGGGACCCGTCACAGCTGGTGGCACCACTGGACCCGTCACAGCTGGTGGCGCCGCAGTGGTGCTACGCGAAGCCAAAGGGGGAGGCACCTCCAGTAGGTCCTCATCTTCCTCAAACTCATCCTGTACAATGTCAACCAAGTCCAGTGCAACAATATGTTCTTCAACCAAAGCAGCAGAGAAAGGAAACACAGACTCAACAAATTTAACATCACGGGAGATAAAATATTCACGGGTTTCCAAATCATACAACTTCCACCCCTTTTTCCCAAACGGATATCCCACAAAGATCCACCGACGAATTCTACTAGCAAACTTATCAAATTTGCCTCTCAAGTTATGGGCATAGCACAAAGAAACGAAAACACGTAGCTCAGACAGAAGAGGCTTCACACCAAACAGACATTCATACAGGGACTTATAATTCAACAATTTCGAGGAAGTTCGATTTATTAGATAGCCAGCAGTTAAAATACATTCATCCCAAAACTGCACAGGAAGATTAGCCTAAAATTTTAAAGCACGAGCCTATGTTTCCGTTCAACTCTACCATTCTGTTGGGGGGTGCCCACTCAAGAGGTTTGAAAAATAATACCCCGATCAGTCAAAAAATTCCTAAGACAAAAGAATTCAGTCCCATTATCACTCCGCACCGTTTTAACTTTAGCAGTAAATTGACGTTCTACTAAAGCTAAAAAACGGGTAAACAATTCAAACACTTCAGTTTTATCACGCATAAAGTAAATTCACCCCAAGTAAAATCATCAACTATAGTGAGAAAGAAACGAGCACCACACGAAGATAAAGTATGATAGGGACCCCACAAATCACAATGAATTAATTCAAAAGGAAAACATGCTTTTTTTTCACTCAATGAAAATAAGTCACGACTCTATTTAGCTTGGCAACACACATCACAGGACTCAGTCAAACGATCACTAGAAATAAACTCAAAGGGTAGGTTCTTCACGATCTTAGTTGAGGGATGCCCCAATCTTTGATGCCAAACAACCGGATCTTGCTGATCAACAACTCGATTTGCCTGAACACTAAAGCCACCCCTGAAGTAGTAGAGTACCCCTGCCTTTCACTGATTCCAATCAGCATCCTCGAACGTCGGTCCTGAATAACACAGCCAGATTTAACACAGTGTACCACACAGTCAGCAGTATCATCAGCCAGATGCGAAACAGAGATAAGGTTGCATAACAAATGAGGTACATAATAAACATTGTTCAAGGTCAAGTGACTAGACAATTTGACCGTTCCAATTTTCACCGAAACAACCTTACTACCATCCGAAAGGCCAACAGTGCAAGAAGGCATATCATGTAAATTGGACAACAAAGACAAGTTACCCATGACATGATTCGAAGCATCCGTATCTATAAGCCACAAACTGGACAGAGACTCTCCACTCAATCGATCATCTGTGCTCATATTACCCAAACGAGAAAGCAGCTGTTGCAATTGCTCAGAGCTCACACCCAGAATACCCGAAACAGGTGCCGAATCACCACTGCCCACCGCGGCACCTCCACTGGTCGCCGGACAGGCCACTGCCCACGCCTCAGGCGCGCGAGGTCTCGCCGCTGCACCTGCTGCCGGTCCGCCTCTTTTCCCACGGCCAGCGTCGCGATCAGGGTTGTCCTTCCCACGGAATTGAGGCCGTTCTGCCCACCATTCCGGATATCCATTCTTCCCAAAGCAGGTAGATTCCTCATGCCCAATCCTACTACAGTAAGTGCAAGTGACATTAGGAAGGAATCTCGATTAATACTCAGAAGTACCTGTACGCGGGGCGTTCACAGCAAAAGGCATCACATCCGCCCGGTCAGATTTGATAGAACTGTTCCGGGTCTGCAGTTGCTCCTCTTGATTCATTGCCTTAAACGCCCAATCCAAGGTGGGTAGTGGATTTTGCGCCAAAAGTTTGAGAACGAAGGCTCCCAAATCGCTGCTAGTCGGTTCCTTCATCAGCCACGGAGCCAAGATAATACAGAGAAGAGGGGTCAATTCGCCGATAAATAATCTCTGCATCAGGATCATCAGTCCCGATCTTCGGGTTCGAGGGGTTCGCCGGAGCCGGCGTCTGCTGGTTGGGGCCGGGGGTCGTGGTCTTCGATCCTTCATCAGCCATGGTGAAGGAGATCGGGGGGGGGGGGGGGGGGGGGGGAGGGCTCGAAAAAATCAAAGGTGGAGGCTAGGGTTTTTTTATTTCCTGGCTCTGATACCATGATGAGAAATATTTTTCTATATTCATTATGAACTTGTACAAAGAATTTATATACAGTTAACATACAAAACCTACGAAGCCCAAAATAACCTACGAGGCCCAAAATACACTTAACTATACAATATATCCAACAACCTTCGAGTGAAGCAAAGTATTTCAAATCGGGTCGGGATTTTCAAGAAATCTAGACCCGCCACTGAGCACTGTTCACCAGATTTCAAAAATTCAAAGTAATCTTGGATTATTTGAATTTGATGCAATTTATGATCTGTAATACAATGGGCTAGGAAGGATTCTCCTTTACTCCTTGTTTGTTTGCCAATAAATCCATCAAATTGGTGAATTGGAATTTCAAATTCGCTTCAATCGGCCCAGAGTACTGTTCATTCCTGAAGAATTAATTCTTGGGTTTAGTAATTTCTTCAAGCTGCGGAAAGAGGTAAATCACTATACTAAGTATTTGGGCTGCTGGTGTTAGGCCTTTTGGATTGTGATTAAACTCATTATTATTATTATTATTATTTTCGGAGCTGCATTCCATTTAATTTAGGCTATTTCATGATTTTCTTAAAAATTTTGTAGTTTGAAATTGTTATTAATAAATAAAAATTTATTAATACATTTACCATAATATAAAAGGACCTAAATTTTTATTATCGAATAGGGCCACATTTTTTATAGGAACGGCCCTGATTCAAGCAACGGTAAGGCGAATTGAGAAAATGGCACCAAATTTTGTGAGCCTGACACTCAGGCACATTTACAAAACGGAATTGATATTTGCAGTAACCGTTTCGATATTTGTAGTAACATTCCCCTGTGAAAAGACAAAAATACCCCTGGGCAAAAAAAATTAAAAAAAATATGAACAGTTATTGTGCAGCCCGTGAGGGCTGCTGAAAATTTTTTTTTTGAAAAATAAAGAATAAGACCCGTGAGTGGTTTTTTGCAGATATAAATTTGCAAGCAAAGCAAATTCAGTATGCGCAAACCAGTCTTCAATCATAAATTCCTGCAAAGCAGAGTCGGGTGGAATCACAAAATCAGATAAAAATGGAGACGATTCGGATCGGAAAAAGGTTAGTGGCTAAAGTTAAAATGTTTTGCGATATTGTTTTAGGTAGTTGGTTTGATTATTTTAGTTGTATTATGTCCGGATTTGTTAGTAGTTTTGTCGAAATTGTGAAATTTTTTACCGGATTGACGAAGATCCGCCCGGTAATTACTGCAAATATCAAAGTGGGGAGGGGGGGGGGGGGGGGGGGGGAATTCCGCCGGTCGCCGGCGATATTTCCGGCCGAAATATCGCCGGCGGCCAGCTGTTTTTTTACCGGGAAATACCGCCGGCGACCGGCGGTATTTCCGCAAAATTCCTGCCGGCAAAAAATTGTGACAGATACGACAAAAAATTGCCGTATAATCGCAGATCCGGGAAAAAAATTCCCCCAAAATGGGTTTCTTTCCCGGCAAATGAACGGGTATAAAGAAATGTATTTTCGTCTAAGTTAATTCAACTAAAAAAATATGTAAACAGTGTTACTTACAGTGTAATATAGATCGAGTTCGGGTATATCGGCCATATTTGAAGAAACGTCACTGATGAAATTAATAACAAGTATCTTCTGCATTCTGAAGTAAATCCTAAGCCCTTACATATATAGAGGAATGTGCTGCACTATTTCACATATGACACTTTTATTTATTTATTTATTTTTAGCCTCAGGGGTATTTTGGATTTTTCACAAAAAAATGTTACTACAAATATCGAAACCGTTATTGCAAATATTATGCCCCTTACAAAAAGGCGAATGTCGTTGCTGACTCCCTAGCCAGAGAGACAAGTGGTTGAATCCAAGTTGTGGAAATTATAATCAATGCCCCAAATATATTATGGATATTGATCTTGTTAGATGCTAGAATTTTTTCCGTAGATGTGAGAATAATGCAATCTTTTATAGTTGATTAATAAAAGGTTTTGGTTCGTCTTCCACAAAAAAAAAGAAAAAAAAAAAGAAAGAAGAGTCTATAATTTATAATTATCTTAAGCGTGTGATTTGAGAAATAAATTTAATGAAAATATGCAGAAGGCTCAAAACATACACGCCCCACCCCAAGATGTGATCCCATAACTGCAAAACACATCACTTAACTATGTGTGTTTTGTACAAAAAATACTTTACTCTAAATGCTCTTTTTATAACACTCAACTTTCATTTTTGTTCGAAAAGTACCACTCTGTCAAACTAGTTCGTTAACTCACTAACAGTTAGATTTAGCTAGGGGTAAAATGGTCAATTTTCTTTAAAAAATAAAAAAAAGGCCATTTTTTTTCTGCCAAATAATTTCTGCCAATTAAAAAAAATTGGCCATTTTTTTTTCTGTCAATTTTAAAATGGCTAATTTCAATTTCTGTCAATTTGAAAATTTTTTTAATTGGCAGAAAAAAAAAAATTGGCCCATTCTTAAAATTTTTTTTTTAATATTTTTAAAGAAAATTGACCATTTTACCCAGGGCTAAATCTAATTGTTAGTGAGTTAACGGATAGTTTGACAGAGTGGTACTTTTCGAGTAGAAATGAAAGTTGATGTTATAAAAAGAACATTTTTAGTTAAGTGTCATTTTTTACAAAACATTCATAATTAAGTGATGTGTTTTGCAGTTCACTCTATCCACTATTATGCAACGCTGGACATGGCTAAGGGCCTCATGCCACATTGGAGCCGCCTATACCCCTACACACGGGTGGTGGATCTTCGATTTCACTAAGAAGATCAGTGACAACGACAGGGCATTATCGTAAATGATAGAAGCACTTGCAGGCAGGAAAGCCCTTCAACAAGCCAAAACCGTAACATCCAGTCGGATGGCATAATTGGAGACTCCACAAAAGTCACCAATGCGGTTAACTCAGGGACATAAGACTGCTTAGACTTTAGTCTCATCATCCTATATATCAGGCAACTACTGGCTTGTATAGGAAATTCTTGAATGTTTTGGACCAGCACTAACCCATGACCACTACTACAAAATAGAGCTTTAACGGCTGCGGATTAACGGCGGAAAATAGAAAACCGCAGTTATAAAAGAAATGCGAACTTTCTACGGCAGTCTAAAAATGAACCATCGTAGAACGGGACTTTCTACGGTGGTTTATTTTCTAAAATAAACCGCCGTAGAAAGGGACTTTCTACGGCGGTTGGGACAAACCGCCGTAGAAAGAGGGCTTTCTACGGCGGTTGGAAGGTAACCGCCGTAGAAAGTGGACTTTCTACGGCGGTTGGAAGTTAACCGCCGTAGAAAGTCCACACTTTCTACGGCGGTTGCCTTCCAACCGCCGTAGAAAGCCCCCTTTCTACGGCGGTTACCTTCCAACCGCCGTAGAAAGCCCCTTTTCTACGGCGGTTTGTCCCAACCGCCGTAGAAAATCCCTTTCTACGGCGGTTTATTTTAAAACCGCCGTTGTATTGATGTATCTAACCCTAAATAATAACGTGTATCTCCATATCGCGGCCGAAAGTGTTCTTCTCCAAATTTCTACTACGGTTTTGCACGTTTGATGTAAAGAATCGTCATTTGGAGCTAAAATTTACCACCTTAAGGTTAGAAACTTCTAAAATTTCTCAGTAATTGCTTATGCTTGTACTTTAGATATGTCATCCTATAGAATTTATTTTTGTTTATGGTAGAGGGCTGAAAATTAAAGTTGCATATATTCCATGTATATGGTGAACCTTAGTATTGTGGAACCCTATTTAGTTATACTATGTAGTTTCTTGGTGATGTGATTTGATTTATAGTGTTTGATTTTTAATGGAGGATGTTCATATAATTAGCACTACTTAGAGTGTGTATTATTTTTTTATGCATTTCATGTGTTTGACGAAATGCATAAATGAAAAGCTTATGGGTTCTTCTTCATTTGATTATGTCTATTGCGCATGTGTTGTTTATGCATTATTTTTTTTCATTGAGGTATTATAGTAGTTTTGATTATCTGAGTAACATTAGTATGACATGTGTTAAGACAAGCATGTAACTTAATTGATACTTTGTACATTGTCTGTTGAATTATTATTTGGTATTTTTAATTATTTCAAGGAGTTAGTTACGCATGGATCGAAATATCTTGTTGTATGGTTATCGGACCTCCGATTCTTATGCGAAAGAAGTTGAGAATTTCATTGAATTCGCTTATAAGAATACAAAGTACGTCCATTGTCCGTGCAAAGCTTGTAAAAATGGTGCGCGGTTTGATAACTCAGATACAATAAGATTTCATTTATATCGGCACGGATTTTATCCTTCTTATAAACTGTGGATTTGGCATGGTGAAAGTATTGATGGTTTAGAGATCGATTAGATGACATGATTTAGAATGTGGCCGAGGATTTTGCTGATAAATCGGAACTTCTTGCTTCCATTTTGGGTGACAATGAGAAGCCTCTATACAAGGGCTGCACTAAATATACACGATTGTCTAGTGTTTTGAAGTTATTTAATTTGAAAGCGGCAAATGGGTGGTCAGATACTAGTTTTATAGCCTTATTGAGGGTATTGAAAGATATGCTCCAGAAGATAATGAACTTCCAGATCGAATTTACGAGGCGAAAAAAATATTGTGTCCAATGGGTATGGAGTATAAGAAGATCCACGCTTGCCCAAATGATTGCGTCCTCTACAGGAATGAGTATAAGGATTTATTGCTTTGTCCTAAGTGTAAAACTTCACGATACAAAAAAACAGCTGTGTGATGAGGTTGAAGACAGTTCTGATGCGCAAAAGAAGGGGTCGCCGGCTAAGGTTCTGTGGTTTCTTCCTATAATACCGAGATTTAAACGGTTGTTCGCCAATGCAAAAGATGCAAAACTAATGACATGGCATTCAGATCGGTGTATTCCCAGTGATGATGACAAGGTGATAATGCATACATCAGACTCAGATCAGTGGAAAAAAATTGATTCAATGTATCCTTCTTTTGGGGGAGAAGCCAGAAATTTGAGGCTTGGTTTGTGTACTGATGGAATGAACCCGTTTGGCAGTCTGAGTAGCACACATAGCTCATGGCCGGTGATGTTGGGTATTTACAATTTGCCGCCTTACTTGTGTATGAAGCGCAAGTACATACTTATGTCTCTAATGATTTCAGGCCCACGGCAACTAGGAAATGACATCGATGTGTATCTTGCTCCTCTTATTGAAGACTTGAAAAAGTTATGGGATGAAGGCGCACCTGTGTTTGATGCATACCGTGAAGAAATGTTCACATTACGTGCCATGTTGTTCTGTACCATTAATGATTTTCCTGCTTATGGAAACTTGTCTGGGTACTCTGTTAAAGGGCATAAAGCATGTCCAATATGTGAGCAGAGTACAGATTTTTGTCAGCTTGCACATGGGAGGAAGACAGTATACCTTGGGCATCGCAGATTTCTTCCCGAGACTCATCCGTATCGCCGTATGAAAAGAGCATTCAATGGACTTCAAGAGTTCAGAAAAGCTCCAGAACCCTTGAGCGGGCCAAAGGTGAAAGCTCGTGTGACGGACATTAATGTGGAGTTTGGTAAACCTTCGGAATCCAGCAATAATGATACATGTTGTTGGAAGAAAAAATCCATATTTTTTGAACTTTCATACTGGGAGAACTTGGATGTCAGACATTGTCTCGACGTTATGCATATTGAGAAAAATATTTGTGAAAGCCTGTTAGGTACGCTCTTGAACATCCCTGGTAAACTAAGGATGGTTATAACGCGAGAGTTGATATGGTTGATATGAACATAAGAGCAAATTTAGCACCGGTAGCTCGAGGACAACGCACATATCTACCCCCTGCCTGTCACACTTTGTCCAGAAAAGAGAAAAAACAACTGTGTTCAAGTTTGCGTAGAATCAAAGTTCCATCTGGATATTCTTCAAATGTAAGCAGACTTGTTTCCTTGAAAGATTTAAAACTGGTTGGTTTGAAGTCTCATGATTGCCATGCCTTAATGCAACAATTGTTGCCTGTAGCTATTCGCTCGATATTGCCCAAGCATGTTAAGTCTAGTATAACAAAACTTTGTTTCTTCTTCAATGCTATATGTAGCAAGGTTATCGCCCGCGAAAGACTTGATCAGTTACAAGATGAAATAACTGTTGTCCTTTGTCAATTAGAAATGTATTTTCCACCCGCCTTCTTTGATATTATGGTGCATTTGGTGATTCATTTGGTTAGAGAGATAAAAATCTGTGGCCTGTTCATTTGCGATGGATGTACCCATTTGAGCGATATATGAAAGTATTTAAGGGATATGTTAAGAATCGTTATCGTCCTGATGCTAGTATTATTGAAGGTTATATAGCTGAGGAGGTAATTGAGTTTTGCACTGAGTACTTGCCCGATACCGCATCCATTGGAATATCTAAGAATCGGCACGATGGGAGGATTACAGGTATGGGCACAAGGGGAGGAAAAATGTTTTTGCCGTCTAATGTTGAATTGATGAAGGCGCATCTCTACATACTGCGCAATTCTGAAGAAGTTGCGCCCTATGTGACAGACCATATCCGTTCAATAAGAACGTCTTATCCTGCTTGGACGGATCAACGTGTGCTCAATGAACATATTCGGACATTTGTCTATTGGTTTGGTAATGCTGTCCTGGGCAAAGACGTTTCGGAGACATTGAAATGGTTGGCGTTTAGGCCCAACCCTGCGGTACGAGCATTTTCATGCTATGACATAAATGGATATTCATTTGCTACTAAGAGACAAGATGAGAAGAGTACGGCACAAAACAGTGGTGTTACATTAATCTCAGAGGCTTTACATGTTTCTAGCAGGAAGGATAAAAATCCATTGTATGCAAATATGGCTTATTTCGGGGTGATCGAAGATATTTGGGAGCTTGACTATGTTTGTTTCAAAGTAGCTGTATTTTGCTGCAAATGGGTTGATAACAATAGTGGGGTTCGAACTGATGATCCATTGGGTTTTACCTTGGTGAACCTTAATCGGCAGGGTTTCAAGGGGGAACCATTTATACTTGCATCGCAGGCGAAACAAGTTTTTTATATCACCGATCCTTGCGACGAACATTGGTCTGTTGTTCTTCATGGTAAACACTATCATGGAGTGGAAGGGATTGATACAGAAGAAGGGCTTTATGAGGCTGGCCCTTTCTCTAGTGGGTTACCTGAATCGAGAGCAGATGAGGAAGATAGGGAACTTGATAAATACATACTTCGTGATGACCACAGCGAAGGATTATGGTTCGAGGATCAAGTGTCCCATAAGAGAAAGAGAATAAGTTAAGAATCATTTTCATGTATATTGGTTGTTTTTATTAATTTTTGTTTCTGTGGGTGTGTGTATTTGTATATGTTTCTTTGATTTTAATGACACGAGGTGGACATAATTTTATAACAACATTTATTTACATCCTTCGTACTGTCTGATTGAAACAGGTCACAACTTGGATGAAATCCGCGCAATCAAGGGGCAAATTTTCCAGGGACTTCATATAGCGATATGTTTATAAATGAATATGTTATTGTTGGAAATTGTGTGAAGCTTCTGTGTTGATGTTATAATGCACTTGTGTTTTGGTCAAAAACAAGCAGGGGATATTTTGTCTGAATTGATTTGAAACTGAATTCCGTATTATTTGAAATTGGGTATGTTAATGAAGTATTTAAGTATGTGCATATCCTTGACAGGGAGTATGTTACATTTATAAGGGAGACTTTGTCGAATTTTCTGGCAAATTGATTTCCTTGTATTTCATTTATGAATAAATGTCTCATGTATTATTTATTATTTTTTTTCAAGGAGTAGTACTTTTGGTAAGAGTTACAGGGGAAGCTATACAATGATTTTTGTTTTGATTTTATATTTAACTCTTCATAAATTACTTGTCTGTGCCTCGGAAAAAAGATATGCATTTAGCGAGGTTGGGTATTGACCGCTAAATGAATTAATTATTCGTTTATCGATTAATAATGCTTTATTATTTTATAAAGATTATTCAATATATTTTATATGAACATGAAAAAACTAGAAATGTTTAGGGTCTATGCTTCATAACATGAAATAAAACTAGAAATTTAACCGCGCGCGGGAATTAATTGGCGGTTCTACGGCGCGCGGAGGAAGCTCTGCTCGGGGTGCTTCATGGACAACAGATCTACGTGATAGGAGGGAGAAATGATGGTGGAGAACTCACATGTGGGGAATATTTCGATGAGAGTAAAAACCGATGGGAGCTCGTCCCAGTCCAAACATACCACTCTCCACCTCTGATTGGTGTTGTGAATAATGAGTAATACTCATTGGAGGCATGTTCGATCGACTCAAAGTGGTATTTGAAGAAGAGCAACACTTGGAAGCAATAAGGGAGAGTTCCTGTGATTACTAATTATTCTTGCGGTACATCATACCTAACATACAAACTGGAAATCTTTGTGATAAAATTAACCAGCAAATAACAAAGCATGGGATAGCAGCGTGCAAACTCATTAATCATGTGTGCTCAATGAATAAATATTTGTGCACAATCTGTGCATGTACATTGTTACCAAAAAAGAACTTGAGTGAAATTATTGATGTTCCTCCAGATTCAAATAATTACCACAAAACGAACCTTCAATACCAGGAACTAACACGGTTGTCTAAAAAATGGTGTAAGCCAAAAAATTAAAGATAAAAAATCACGGATCAAAAAATCACTAAAAATAGAAATTTGTTCCCACTTTTCTACTGCGATTCTAAAACCACCGCCGTAGAAAAAACTTTCTACCGCTGTTCTTCATTGAACCGCCGTAGAAAATACTTTCTACGGCGGTTCAATGAAGAACCGCCGTAGAAAGATAACTTTCTATGACGGTTCAACTATGAACCGCTGTAGAAAGTCATCTTTCTACGGCGGTTTGTTTATGAACCGCCGTAGAAAAGTGGAAATTGCATCCAATTCCCGGCTGCATGCGGGAATTTCTATTTTTATTTCATTTTATGAAGCATAGTCCCTAAACATTTCCCCTGCTTCTCCCCTGCATTCCCCTGTAATATTGGATATGCATGCAATTTCATAACGATCAACCGGTGCAAGTAAATAAAATAAATTATATTTTGATTCACACTCAATTTAATGTATTTCACTATACATAATTGATTACTGTTATAGGCCGTAAGTCCAAATATATTTATATATATATATATATATATATATATATATAAGGTCATGAAATCAAGTAAGTATTTCTTTTTTTATTAATTGGGCCCTTAAGCATTAATTTTTCTTATACTACGTACGTAATGCATTATCGATTTGAAACTGTTTTCTCTTCGCCCCAAGTCGAGAATGCGGAAATGCACGGTCTGATAATGAACCTTATTACTTTATCATAGCTTACATGTAATTTTATGAAATTTACTAATTTTAACTTATACCTAAAAATTGAAATGTACTTATTAAATGTTTCATAATAGGCGATCGAGCTTCTGTAATTAATAAATACATGTAATGGGGTATGTAATATTATATTCACAAATTTTTGGGGTTAATTTATGAAAAGGGGAAAAAAAAATTTCTTAGGATTTAGGGTTTAGAAATGATATAAAAATAGAAATATATTCATGCGTAGCGCGGGAATTGGCGCCAAAAACTACTTTTCTACGGCGGCTCAACCGAGAACCACCGTAGAAAATACTTTCTACGGCGGTTCTCGGTTGAGCCGCCATAGAAAAGTAGTTTATACGGCGTTAATTTTGAACCGCCGTATAATAAAGCTACAGTCTAAATCAATTTGTTGCCCTAGGGTTAGGGTTTAGGGTTTAGGTTTTAGGGTTTACGGTTTTGTTATACTATCTAATTTCCCCACAGTTCCCCTGCTTTTCTCAACATTCTCCTTTAATATTGTATATGCAATTTAATCATGAGAACCGTGCAAGTAATGAAATACATTATATTTGCAGCATATATACTAAATTTAATGTTTTTCACTATACATATTTGATTATTATTATCGTAATTGCAAATATATATATATATATATATAATATAAGACTTAATTATAAAAGTTGTCTTCAAGTCTTCAATTCTTCGAATGAAAACATTTTATATATGTAGTGAAAATTTACAAGAGATCGAGTGCAGAGAGGAGAGAGTTGGATGATGTGCAAGAGGGGAAAGGAGAAAAGAGGAAGATGTGTGTATATATATATATATATATATATGTTTACGTATATATATATATATATATATATGTATGTAAGGTAATAAATCCAGTAAGTATTTAATTTTTTTTTCGGCCACTTAATTAACAGGCCAATATTTAATTTTTATATTACTATACGTACCTATGCATTTATGGATTTGATTATTTTATCCCGTTCGCCAACTCGAAAAAGTAGAAATTTTAGGGAAGATAATTAAGCTTATTACTTTATCGACTCTTACATGTAAATTTACGAATTTATTAATTTTTATCTTTGACCTATAATTATTGTGTAATAGCACGGGAAATTTAAATGCAAATGGTACAGAGGGGAAAGGAGAAAATAGGAAGATGTTTATATATATATATATATATATATATATATATATGCATGTAAGGTAATGAAATCCAGTAAGTATTTAATTTTTTTTCGGCCACTTAACCAATATTAATTTTTATATTACTATACGTACCTAATGCATTTGTGGATTTGATTATTTTATCCCGTTCGCCCAAGTCGAAAAAGTAGAAATTTTAGGGAAGATAATGAAGCTTATTACTTTATCGACTCTACATGTAAATTACGAAATTTATTAATTTTAATCTTTGACCTATAATTATTGTGTAATAGCACGGGAAATTTAAATGCAAATATATGGTTCAATTAATGGAAAATTTGAAATTTAATTATGAAGATTGTGTACATAATTAATAAATATACACAATCTGGGTATGTAATATTATATTTACAAAATTGTGGGGTTAGTTTTTGAAAATGGAAAAAAAAATTTAATATTAAAATATGCCCGCGCGGGAATTGGCTCCAATTTTTTCCCCTATTCTAAACTGAGAAAACGAGACCATTCAACGGCGGTTCAACCGCGAACCGCCGGTGAACCAAGTTTCTACTGCGGTTCACGAGTGAACCGCCGTTGAAAGTAAACGGCGGTTCGCGGTTGAACCGCCGTTGAACCACAGAGCCGGTCCAAAGTTCAAATTTTTTGAACTTATACTTTTTCCTTTCTTTTCCTCATTCTCTTCCCCTTCTCTCCCCTTTTTTCCCCTGCATTTCCCCTGTTCCCGAACCCTTCTCGCGGCTGTTCGGCTTCTTCGCGGCTTCTCCCGTCGCCGGCGAGCTCGGCCACTTTCCGATCGTACCGTCGGCTGCAGCAAGGCCGATTGTTCGGCTGGACCATCGCAGCCAATCCTTGGTTGTGGGTTCACTTTCCCGGCTTGCATTTCTCCATTTCCCCCTCCTATAGTTCGGGCTTGGTTGTAGGAGTGCACACAAAAGGTTATCCACCTTCTATGCTTCCATTTTAAAACTTTTGCAATGTTACCTTCCATTTTGTAATTGCTTCCCATTGCACTAGGGTTTTTGTGCATAATAGGTTCTTCATTTCGGTTTTAATGCTATCGATGAATGATTGGAATGCTTTTGGATTTATTGATTGTTGGTTGCATTGGTTTGGTTGTTGAATTTCGTGTTTTGTCCTACATAAGTTGAGAACCTAGGGTTTTGATTGGGATTTCAATTAGGTACCCTTTCAATTCGGGTTTAGTGTATTAATATGAGAACCACAATGTTGATTTCGTTTTGCTTGATTAATTTTAGAACATTGGTGTTTGATTTTGGTTCTTAGTCGATTTAGTGTTCCTCCTTTAGTGATAATGAGGAAAATGCTTGTTGTTGATTCCACTATTTGGAATTTAATCTTTATAGGGTTCTTTCTTTGGGGATCCCTTGTTTCAATGTCTCAAAGCCCCTTATATGTTGAAAGTAAAGATATCTTTGCATGAATGTGAAGCATTTTTATTGCACAAGCACTAAGTACCTTTAGGGAAGGAGAGTATTTTTTAGAAGTGAAGTACTCCTCCTTGAAGCTTTACCTTCCTCACTAAATTTTGGTTTTTTCCTTAGTAGAAATTAATGATTGTTCTCATTAGTTGTTGTGGTTGTGAAATGTGAAGTACTTTATCAATGGTACCCTTTATAAGTCCACTTTTTTGGGCTTCCTTAGGTTTAATTTGGATAATGGGACTTGTGTATTGCAAATATCACTATCTCCTCTTCGCTTTCCCTTATCTTTGTTTCAAAAGCGTGAAATATGCTTTGTGAGGGTTCTCTTGATGAAGGGGATTTTTTTTTTCATGAATGTAGAGTTTGAAATATCACTTCTCCTTAAATGTTTTACCTTTTGCGATGTAGTGTCTTCTTTAGTGGAAAGGAGGGTAATGCTTTGTGGTTGAGTTGAAGGTGTGTTCCTCCCTTGGTTATGTCAGGAATGCAATGTAAAGCTTCTTTATGCGAAATCACAAAGTATTTCTATTGCTTTAGGGAAGGAGAGTATTTTTAGGAGTGAAGTACTCCTCCTTGAATCTTTTACATTCCTCACTAAATTTTGGCTTTTTCCTTTACTAGAAATTAATGATTGTTCTCATTAGTTGTTGGTTGTGAAATGTGAAGTACTTTATCAATGGTACCCTTTATAAGTCACTTTTTGGGCCTCCTTTGGTTAATTTGGATAATGGTAATTGTGTATTTTTAGGAGTGAATTTTGCGAATGTACATTGCCTTTTTTTTTTTTTCACATTACAAGCATTCTTGTATTTGACATTAAAGCTTTTTTTTAATTGCATATATGTTATATTGAATTCTCTTTCTATGTACATGAAGTTTAAGGTACTTTCAATGGCCCGAAAAAGAAAACGCAAAAGGAGCATAGTGATGAGGGAAATGGCAATGGAGATGGTTCTTCTACTAGATCTAGAAGAGGTAGAGGGCCTACAAATTGCAACGATCTATTGGAAATGCGTCTGAAGGGGAAAACTCTTAACATTTCTTTTGATTCCGAGCTCGAGCCTAAAAATTATCATACAAAGTGGATTACATTGTAGCATTCACGGCCCGGAGCAAAGTGGACATTATGGAATATGCATCATGGCCCAAAGTTCCCGACGAGATCAAGAAGAGAGTGTGGATGGAAATACGGGTATTTTTCTTTAATTATAATGCATTGTTGTTTCTTCTTTCATACAAATGAACCCAAATACCTAAATTTTTACTTCTAATTTTTACTGTAGGCATTATTGTTTTTGAGTCAACTGAAGAACTCGAAACAAAGTGGATTTTATGCCGGTAAACGGTGGAAAGATTGGAATCCTTTTTAGGGAGATATGTACATGGTGACTTGAAGGGTGATGACCCATGCTTGGAATATAAAAATCTCCCTAGGGAGACATGGATTAAGTTCAAGGCTAGCCGCGAGACAGAAGAAGGCAGGTATATTTTTTTAAATTGATTTCCTTCTTCTTTTGGATATTTGAAATTGCTCAGTTTATGGATAATAAGTTTTCATTATATTTTTCTCTAGGCAATTCGTGAAAAGCGCAAAAGAATGCCACTTTAAAATGTTTTCTACCATAATTTATCTCGCGGTGGCTACCGACTGCTGAGAAGCAGTTGCATGACGAGGCGGTGATTGCATCTGGGAAGAAGCCTTCAGGGGACGGTCAGTCGAAGAAGAAGGGGAAGATTCTTATGCAGGGCCAGGCCGTCATCTACTTTGAGACAGGCTCACACAAAAGAAAGGGGAATACTTCACGCCAGAGGCGTCGTGTTGGGATGGAAATGTAAGTTTTGCACCATACATTTTATTATGTTCAGTTCTTTAAGCTACGCATATATTAAAACTATATATAATTGATCTATTTACATTTCATTTTTGGCAAAATGTTTAGGAAAATCTATGTTCCCGCGAGTCCCAGGGGGAGAAAGTTGCAGAGGGTAGGAATGACATTCTTGTCATTGCAACGGGAAAGACCGATCACCTCGTCGTTATCGCGGCCATTCTACCAGGGCACGTATCACAGAGGTTTCCCGAAAACAAAGGCCGTCGCTTAAAGATGAACTAGATTAACTAAGCGACAGCTTCAGAAAACCACTGCCCAGCTCGATGAATGTCAAACCATCTGAAGATGATGGTGGGTTAGATGGGGACTGACTACGATACATTAAGAGCCATGTCATCAATAGTGCCAAAGCTCAGAGCAGGCCCAGAGACCTCCGGAATGGACCCAGAGATGTTTGAGGTTCATGGTAGCCCTGTTTCCCCTGTGAGTCCGACGGTACACCTGTTTCCCCTGTGAGTCCGAGGTACACCCTAAAGAAACTCGTAGGCAAGATTTTTCTCCTCTTATCCCTACAAGTTTGCCTGAGTTGGAGATGATACCTGTTTCATCTACGGACCCGATCAAAGCCTCCGAGGTTCAGACTAGCCCTATTGCAACAAACTTGGAGGATGGGGGTTCTTTAGGCGAATACAAGGTACTTAAAATACATTTATGTCTTTCATTTTTCTATAGAGTATCACTGCTATTCTTCTTGGGTAGACTTTTATTTTTCTATTTTTCTTTTAAATTCTTTTTATTATTTATTTTTTGCATATGTATTCAAGTATTCAAACACTTTATATTTTTTTAAAATGAAGTTTATATGTTCCTTTTAAAAATATAATACTGCAATTAAAAAAACTATCAATTTTTTTAATATATTAAACATCTTTCTTTTATTTTTATTTTACAATAATGAATCTTACATTTATATTTTGGTTTTATTTAATTTTTTAATGTCTCATGTATAATTTCTTTCATATTCTCACTTCTAATTAAAGACGCTTGACTTTGGTTTCATGATTACACTTGCTTTGTTAAGTTAGACTTAATAGTTGATTAATGTTCATTCGCTTGCCTATTATCTCAGGACGGGTGTGAATGTCACCTGTTCATCTCTGAGGATACGCAAAAGCGGCGTAAGCTTGTGGCCAAGGGAAATGTTTATAAGCAAAGAAAGCACCACGGCCGCGAGGTTAGGAAAGGTTGCGCGAGGGTTACAATTAAAATTTCATATGATGACTTTGCCCCGCTACCATTTCCTGAGGAAGAGGCTGCAACTGTGGGAATGGCCCGATCCTTTTTCGTGGAATGGCCTATACAGTTGATTGAAATTATTCGGCCGGATCCGGTAACACAGGTATATTCTTACATTTATTTGTGAATTACTTAATACCATTTTCTATATTTAATGTTATTTCAAATGTTGTTAGGTGGATAAAAGTGTGAAAAAGAAAAAAGGCCGGATGAATTCTATGGATGATAAAAATCTCCTTCGGCGACGGTTCCGATTGAGATGTCATCCTCATCGACATCTGATCCACTGCAAGAGTTACAGCTCCGAATGAAGAAAGATTCGGACTTCAATGGCTTCTTGTTTCAAATGACAAGAGATGTCATAGGTGTGGAGCTTCCTATTGCGATGGATCGAGAGGATGTCGGAGAATTATTAAAGAGAGAAAGCATGGTCTCAAACTGTTTGATGCAATTGTTCACCAAGTGAGTTTCCACTTAATTTTATAACCTATTTCTGATTATTGTATATATAGTATGCATTCCATGTGCCTAGACTAACCAATGATGCATGATAATGTAAATTCTTTAGAGCTTTACATGATTTAGTAGGAATGGGAAGGGAGAAGGGATAGGTTTCTCTCAGCTGATCATGTCACAGCCCTAGGAAATACATATGAAGATAGGGTACACTACATTGCACGAAACTTGAAGGATCGGAATAAAGAAATTTATCTGGTGCCGTATCTTCAGGGGTAAGTGACACTGTAAGCGCTTCTCTAATATTTAAGAAACACTGATTTAAAGATCTGACGTCATTAAATTTTCGTTTGCAGTGAACATTGGATGCTTATAGCCATTAGACCGATAGAAAAGGTTGTCTACTGGCTTGATTCTTTACAAAACCCACAGAAAGAGGAGGCAGTGGTGCTTATAGACGAGTGAGTTATATATATTAACTACTGTTAGAATGCCTATATAATTTCTAATGCCAATCATATATATACATATGTTGCTAATTATTTTCGTTCCGCTTTCATTTTTATAGGTGATGTTTAATTATCAAGCTTTCTTAGGATTGCCCAGAAATGTGCATATGCAACCTGAGTGGATAGTAGTTAAGGTAAAATTGGTTCTTATTAAATTTTTTACTCAACGTTGTGTTGTATACAATTAATTGTATGATCTTCTAACTCGTATATTAATATTCATTAGCATAAAAAGCAAACGTCTAACTGGGAGTGTGGGTACTATGTAATGCACTACATGTACCAAATAGCAATGAAATCCGACACATTGGCACTCGAAAAGGTATTTGATTTCTCATAACTTACTTAATTGACTGTATTTCATTTTGCTACTCAGTTACTTTTAATTTCAAAAACTCTGTTGCAGCACTTCAAGCTCGACCGCACTCCATTAAGCATTGTGGATATAGATGCAATGAGAAAAATATGCGCTAGTTATATTTTGGAGCATTAGCCGTAGTTGAAGGATACTAATTAAACTTGTTCATATTATAGTTGTACAAATATTTTTGGATATGCCCCTGTAATATAATAGCGATTTCGATTTGTATATTGGTGATATTTGTATTAAATTTCAACTTTCAGCAGCAGGTTTTGCTTTAAACCAGATTAATTTTCTCTTTTTAACGCGGTTTGGGTCTGAAAAAGTGGCCACTTTCTACGGCGGTTTAGAACTAAACAGCCGTAGAAGGTGTAGACTTTCTACGGCGGTTCAAGGTTGAACCGCCGTAGAAGTCTATACTTTCTACGGCTGTTCAACCATGGACCGCCGTAGAAAGTCTACACTTTCTACGGCGGTCCATGGTTGAACCGCCGTAGAAAGTCCGCTAACTTACTACGGCTGCCAGATAGATGGCGGTTCAAAAATGCCAAGAACCGCCGTTAAAAGCCCTTAAAAACCGCCATTAAAAGCCCTTTTTGTAGTAGTGGACCTTGCCCAATATGAGACATGAGATTAGCTTCAAGTGGTGGCACATGCCTCCACCCTTTGTAACTCAATCTTTTAGATCTCCAATTAATCCAATAACTTTTTCCTTTAAAAAGTAAAAAAAAGGTTTAAATATTATAAACCCTCCTGTGTTTATAGGGGAGTTTGACATTTGCCCCTTGTATTTTTTTAATACGTCTTTTGCCCCCCATGACCATAAGCCAAAACTTTATATGTAATGTAAGGACTTTTATGATCCTCCTTCTTAAGCATTATATTTTTGGACAAAAATACACTTAACTAATTAAACACTAACGGTAAAAAATATAAATTAACTATTAAAACTTAAAAAAACTCTGTTGGGTGGCGTGAAACTATTAATAAAACTACATAACAAAGCTCTTTAGAGAGAAAGACCTCATGATATTGTTCAAATAAAAACATGCATATATAATAAAATCTTTTAAGTTATGAATTTATCATAAACACAACTAAAAAATGATATGATTCCTTATGTGTTGATATGCTAACTTATAATATGAAATGATTCCTCCTCCTACCCATTTATTATTTATTATTTATTATTTATGCTTGCTTCTTCTCCACGTGACCCTCACCCACCCCCTCCAAATTAATTATACTAACCAACAATACATGTATGTAACGTACTATAAATAATGTAGAATCAGAAATATTAAATTTAGCTTTTAAGCACATTTAGTACTTTGTAAATATAGCACTAACATTGCACATAATATAATGATCACATAAAAATTTTACACTAATGTCTCATTGGTTTAATTTTAACATGACTAATATTTCACGTAAATTTGCATTTGATGATGATATTAAGTAATCTAATTTCCAGGCAAAAAATTAAAATATAAAAACATCAAAATTTCGGAAAGTCAGAAATGTTTTTCGTCGTATTTAAGACCATCTCCAACCGTTGCCAAATGGCAACGGTTGTGTCTAACGGGTGGGGAATGGCATTTAGGCATTCCCTAACCGTTGCCATCCTCCGCTACTATAATAGCATATAGCAGCGGAGGAGGTTTCCACGCCAGAAATGACTCCAGCTTTTCTGGAATATTAATATTTTAATCTTTTTTTTTTTTTTACTTTAAAAGATGAATTTTCTTCTTTATTAGTTTCTTTAATTACTTAAATAGATTAATTAATTTATGATAATTAAATACTTTTAATAGTCAAATTTTTTGTAAATTTATTTTCAAATTAAATGAGTTTTCTATTTAATATTATAAATGTAATAAAATACAATTATTAATAGACTAAAAAATTATTTTTTAGTAAAAATAAAATAATTTAATTGAAATATATAATAAAAATACAAAAACGTCATACATTCATTAATGGAGGAGAAAATTAATACAAGAACAAAATACATTCATACTAAAACAATAATTAAAAACGGATAATAAAAACATACAATAAACATATAATACCATATAACATACAACAATGAGACGAAAATATTTTAATACTCCGGTAAATCGCTTCCAGATCCGCCGATGTTGTGCAAAAAATTGCCATACGCATCTTGTTGAGCTTGTGCTAATCTTCGTTGACGCTGTTTGGCTATTATTGTATTTTGCTTGGCTCTCTAGTATTCACTCACGTCTAGATCTGCAAATGAATTCAAGTCCATTTTCATGATTTTGTTGTCTTCTTTCTCCTCCATAAGAGATAGTCTTCTGTTTTCTATCTCAATTTTCTTTTGGGTAGAGGCCTCCACCATTCTATTTGGTCATTCTTTCCATGATTTGTTTGTCTGACAAAGCTGAATGTTTTATCTAATTTCTTCTTCATTTTGGCTTGTTTTATCCAAAGGCCCGTTTAGAAGACGACCCCACCACTGTCAGAATCCAAATTAATAGAAAATTGAGATAAATTAGGAGAGAAAGGGGGGGAGGGGGGGGGGGGGGTTGGATAGTCGGGGGTGGGAGCTTCGGAGTCTAAGGAGACGATATTCGCAGTTTTCTTCTTAGTCTTGGGAAGTAATGTTGCTAGCTTCTAAATGTAGGAATCGCCTCATTGCGTCCCACACATGATCAAATTTGAATTGCCCTTTTTTTGTATGTTCTGCATATAATTGTTTTGCTTCATCCATCTACAAAGAAATTTTCACTTTCACTAATACTCCTAATAAAATGTATTTAGAATATACTAAGATACGAAACTTGAATTGTAAAAATACTCACAATATTTTACTAAGATACGAAACTTGAATTGTAAAAATACTCACAATATTTTGTTCCAATGCACCATTATGGTGCAAATTCTCGACGCTGTTGACGTATCCTTGCAACTTCTTCACAGTTCGAATGATAGTTTGGATTCGATCTTTGCTCCGTTTAGACCAATTTCCATTCTTGGCGGCATTGTATTGGTCTGTTATACGACCCTAAAACTCTTGGGAAGTTTGATACCTACGCATTATTGGGTTTTGTGCAATTTCTATATGACACCTACACAAGAGCACATCTTCAGGAATAGTAAATCCGTCGCCTCGAGAAGTCATTTTTTGAAACTAGAAGTTTGGAAGGAGAAAGAAAAGAACAAGAGAAAATGAACTACAAGTTCATCAATTGAAGATGCAAAATGTGGGGGTTTTGCCATTGTATATATAAGCCAATTGGATGTGGATTATGAAATCTATTTGGAGATTATTATCCGTAGGATGGATTGCCTGCAAAAACAGCCATTAGATTTAGATAGCCTTATCTATCATTTTTCATCACCATGTCACATTCCTATTGGTTGATGGATTTAAGCCTTATTACAACCGTTAGATCAATTTCAGACTTGCATTAACCATTGGATTCATTATTTCCTTATCAACAACCCTATCGTCCATGTGTCACAATGTTATTTGTCTTAAGATTTCATCCTTATCACAGCCATCAGATTGATTTTCCTCAAATCTCAACCGTTCACTTCACATCCGCATTTTTTCACCTCCTCATCCACGTGTCTTCATCTCTTTAATCTGGCGGATTTCATCCTTTCCGTGACCGTCGATATATTTCACCCAATCAACAACCTTATCATTAATTATGTCATTTTTTTTTAATAAATACCAACATTAGTTATGCATTCCAATCATCCCCTACTCAACACGTTTTACGCAAAATATCATCCAGCCCTTTTCGTTTCTCCATAATATTATGAAAATATGAATTTCAATGTTGGGGGGCAATCAAATGTTAGTATCAACAAATCATCTTCCGATGATGAGTTTGATACTCCAATCGATTTCGGTGATGAAGAAACAATGATAGAAGAGACGATCGAAAACCAGAACATTCTTATGGAGCGTCGTCGTAATTAACGATCCAACCGGCGTACCCATGGTGGCTCAACTCTAGGACATAGAGTGATCAATCGTGATCATGTTAATGCTAAAAATATTCTAATCCAGGATTATTTTGCAGAAAATCCGTTGTACCCTTTGCATATATTTTGCCGGCGATTTCGTATGTCCCGGCCTCTATTCTCACGTATTGTTGATGCGGTACAGAATCATGACAGCTACTTCCAACAACGAAAGGATGCAACGGGTAATTTTGGACTTTCAACTTTGCAAAAATGCACAGCAGCTATTCGAGTTTTGGCTTATTCGAAAGGAGCGGATGCCTTCGATGAATATCTTAAAATCGGGGAGTCGACTGTACTCAAATGTGCTAAGAGATTCTGTAAGGCAATTGTTGAAATTTTTTCAGGTACCTATCTAAGATCACCTAATGCAAATGACATTGCTAGACTTTTGTATATTGGTGAGCAGCGCGATTTTCCAAGGATGTTGGGCAGTTTGGATTGTATGCATTGGAAATGAAAAAATTGTCCAACGGGAAGGGCCGGGCAGTATTCGAGTCGTAGCGGAGCACCAACAATTATTCTTGAAATTGTAGCAGACTACGATCTGTGGTTTTGGCATGCTAATTTTGGTATGCCGGGCTCTAACAATGACGTTAATGTCTTTGATTCATCCAATCTGTTTTTCGATCTTGAATAGTGTATTTCTCCTCCCGCTTATTACACAATTCAAGGAAAAGAATATAATATGGGTTATTATCTAGCTGATGGCATATGTCCAAAATGGTCAACCATTGTCCAATCTATTCACAACTCCCCTACACCAAAGATGCAGCATTTTACCAAGCGAAATTGTAATTTGCAGTAATCATTTTACTATTTGCTATAACATTTTCCTGTGAAAAGTCTATTTTACCTTTTTCCTATAAAAAAAAATACCGCACAACATTTGATTTTATAGTCACGAGTAAGATCTATATTACACGGTATATAAAAAATCTACACATTTTTCGAATAAAAGTGATTTTTTGGAAAAAAGTCCCTCCCGAATGAGATTTTGGGAAAATACCGCCCAGATTGTGGGCGGTATTTTCTGAAATACCACCCAAAATACCGCCCAGCACTGGGCGGCATTTAAATACCGCCCAACAGTGGGCGGTATTTTCTGGTCAAAAGCTGCGCGGTATTTTCCCAGAAAATACCGCCCAAAATGAGCGGTATTTTGCCAATAGTATGAGATTTTATCTGAAAATTTTTTTTAATACCTAAGGGCAAAATAGACTTTTCACAGGAAAATGTTATTGCAAATAGTAAAATGGTTACTGCAAATAGTATGCCCCTTACCAAAATGCAGGAGGCATGTAGACAAGATGTGGAGCGTGCTTTTGGCATTTTGCAAGCACGTTTTCATATCGTTGGAAATCTAGTACGATATTGGGATAAAGAAGTGTTACGAGATGTAATGTCAACTTGCATTATCATGCACAATATGATAATTGAGGATGAATGTGACCTATCCGTGCCAGTTATTACCGGACCGATTTCCCAACCCAAGATTGAACTTGATATGGTGGAGGATGACAATGAACGGTTTCAAAACTATTGGAACCGGTTTAGGGAAATAAGAGATAAAAATGTCCACGTTGATCTTCGTAACGCAATGATTAAACACTTGTGGAAAAAGTATTCTAATGCGTGTTATTGAAGTTTTTATTTTTATTTATGCAACTTTTTGTATTGTAATTGTCGGTTTTAATGTAGTGCGATGTTTCCCCAATATTTGTGTGTGTTTTTTACAAATTTTCCAATGTTTTTTACATATTTATTGAATTGAATTATTATTTTATTTCGTAATTTTATTGTTTTTTAAATAAATTTTAATATTTTATGACAATTGAAGAATAAAATTATAATAAGAAATTTTATCCAAAAACAATAGTATTAACAATAAATATTTAAGAACATTTATTTAAAAGCATAAGATATTTTAATTATTAATAATATATTTAAAATACATTAAAAAGCATCAACCTTGATCTCTCATCAGAGTTGATGCCATTTTAGATGCCAAATTTTTGGTATTTATACTAAAAATGGCATCAATGGTTAGAGATGCTCTAATGGTTTGTTAATTCGGTGGAATTCTATTTGTTTATTCTACATGTCTCCAACTAGAATGGTTTTCGGTTGCGTGAGAGATTATTAAAGTCATGTCTTCCACTAATGATAATCACTTTGCGATTAGTCTTTATCTTGCAGTAATTCTTCATATTAATATTATTATATGTAGTACATCAATTTGAATAGCCAATAGCCAATAGCCAATAGCCAATAGCCAATAGCATATTGCCTTTGCATTTCTACTCTTCAATCAGATGCATGCATTAACTGAGGACTCAGTAATGGGAGTTAGCTTTATTCTGCAAGAAAACTGTGAGCATTGGATGACTAATTAATGGTGTTGAGAACTTTGATTTTGCTTTCCTAAGTGCCATAAGCAATTACTTCTTTCAAGTTTAGTAAACTTACTTTTTGAAGTTTTAATAAATTATTATGGCACCCTTAATTGAGGATCGACTTTATTCAACTAAGCATCCAATCAATCAGAAGTTTTGATGTAGAAGCAAGATGGGGTGGTCTCCGAACCACTCCAACTCTCTTCTACACCTTAATTACTAGTGTATATTTTTTTTATTAAAATTTTTTTATGATGTATTTAACTGTAAAAAATAAGTTTATATATATAGGACCTCTTTAAAAATTTTAAAATGTAATTTCTGAATTCGCCATTGTGTAGAAGCATGGGAAACACTCAAATAAGCTTTATAATTTTTTAATTTTATTTTATAAATCATAAACATTTTCGTTTAAACTTCTAATTATAAAAGTTTTAATTACTATACTAATACTTAATTGAGGGGATAACCATAATTATCCAAAAGCTCAAGGGGGTTCAATAAATTTGCAAACTAAACATCGATCGAGCTGGCTAAATATGATTTACTCTTAATATAAAAGTATAGAAAGTCACTAGATAAGACATTACTTATACCACCCGGCAGCCACCATATCCTTAATGCAGGTAATGTTTTCCCTCTTCTCATGTTCATACACGTGCTGGTACTCGTTCCATTTTATATTGATTTGGCGGGGGGGGGGGGGGGGGGGGGGGGGTGGGGGGGGGGTGGGGGGGGGGGGGGGGTGATGTGGTGTGGGGTTGAGAGAAATAGAGGAAAAAGAATATAGATATTTAAGTAAATAATTCACTAATAAGTACTCTAGTATTACTAGGAATTATGTAAAATTTACACCGTTTCTGTAAATGTTGAAAGTTTCACCGTCCCTAAACAAAATTTTCATTATAAATATAAATATATATGTTTGGTTAAATAATTTTATTGGTCCATTAACTTAGGATTTTATCTATATTTAGTTCACTAAGTTGAAAAAAAATTCATTTTCGTTCCTTCAAAATTTGTTTCAAATTGGTCTCAAGATCAAATTCTTGCAATATATTATCTATTTTCGGCTAACAAGTAAATAAGTGCAACGAATGAAAGAATAAATATTAAATCATTTTGTTCACTCCTTAATTTTGTTTAAAACAACTCACTTATTAATTGAAAATAGATCAATTGTTGCCTGAATTTGGGCTCATGACCATTTTAGAATAAATTTTCAAGTTAAGAGCAAAAATGATACTCCCTCCGTCCCATTCAAAGAGTCCTGTTTGTAATACTGAATTCAGTATTACAAACAGGACTCTTTGAATGGGACGAAGGGAGTACAATTTAAAGTTAATGGACAAAAAAGAAACAATATTCCAAATTAAGGAACCAATTAGATAATTAATTTAATCTATATTTGTAATTTTTTTCCGGGGCCTTGTTCCTTTTTTCCCCCTAGATATTGGGGCCTCTAGTTACTCCCACACCTAAATTTTTCTGTTAATTTGAACACGGTTCAAATTTATTGTATTGAATCCTTTTATAACATTGTAAATGTAAAACAAAAAAATAATAATATTGATGAATAAAGCTTTTAAAAATATAAAATCTTTCCACCAAAAAGAAAATATTAAAATTCACTTAAAAGTGACTTTTGTAATTTTTGCTTATTTAGATGCAAAATCATTCATCAACTTATTCATGTCAACTTCTTCTAAAAGCTCAGTTTCAATTAAAGCCTATTGTTTAGCCTCTCTTGCAACATATAGTTGAATGTAAAAATAATTAATCCACAATTAAAACCTAAAAGTATTCAAAACATAAATTTTAAAAAATTAAAATAATATCTCGTCTTCAATTTTGGCATTCTAATATCTGAGGGTGATGCCTTAGTTTTAAGAGCAACATTTTTCTAAATGTATAAAAAAAAATTTAATCAAATATAATTATGTTGAATGCAATTTAGTGGAAAGACAATACGGAAAAAAAAATCTTCCATTAAAAATATTTTAGAAATGAGTTACTCAACAATACCTGAAAAACTAGTATCGTCATGAGCATGTGCAACCTGTACGCTCAGGTCCCCAGTTTTGGGGCTCTATTTTACATCTCGTGAGCTATTTATATATACTCATTTCTGAATATTTTTAATGTAAAACGAAAATATGTACGAGATAAAATGACATGTTCCAAGTCATTTCAACGTTAACTTTAAATGGACGATGGGCCCCCGTTCGCAATTTGATTTTTCAACCAACTTTGTCATTTCAAACTGTTGCATGTGCATGGTTGACCACATTCCTTTTAGAGAGATAAAAAAATTTAGGGAGAGAAAGTAACAAAATTAGAGAGAGACAAATTGAAGTACTAAATTTAGAGAGAGAAATTGAAATAATAAAGTTAGCGAAAGAAAAATATTTAGAAAGAGAAATTGAAGTAACAAAGTTAGAGAGAGAAAAACTTATACTAAACAGAAGCTGAAATCTTGGTTTCTGAACTTTGTTTGGTATCATGATTTGGATTATGATACCAAACAGAAACTGAAACCTTAGTTTAAACTTTGTTTTGAAATCCTAATCCAAATTATGATACCAAACAGGGCCAAAAAGATTGCCATACTATTAAAAAAATCTCTTAAAAACTGAATGGCATTAAAATGTGGAAAAGTAATTTATCTGACACTTTTCTTTTGACGGCATTTTTTTTTTTCTCCTGAATGTGTATTTTCTTACGATTTGGTATATTTCACTTCCTATTAGAGTTTTCAATATTATTTAATTTCGATTATTTAATCTTATTTGCAGTAACCACTTAAAAATTTTAATAGGCAAAAGTATAAGAATGCTCCTACAAACACAAGCCGGTGCAGGTTGATCGAAGACACCTCCACCGGCTTTTGGCAGAGGTGTCTTCAACCTCCGCCAGCCTTTGGCGAAGGTGTCTTCAACCTCTTCCAGCTTTGGGCGGAGATTTCTTCAACCTCCGCCAGATGCTGGCAGAGGTTGTTTTCCCATTTGCCTCCCTTTATTATTGTTATTATTGTGATTTTTTTAAATTGAGCACTTTTTTTCTTTTTTAATTTGTATACAACACAAGTGATGTTTCAAAGGCCTTTATATATCTTCACCTACAAAAATGTTAAAATGGTTACTCCAAATGGTTACTACATTTAACAATTTCTTAAAAATTTAAAAATATTTAGGTCCATTAGTTCTAATTATTGTAACTAATACTTCATTAGAAAAACCATTACAAAAGACTTATAAAATTATAGATTGACAATTGTAATCTATACATTTTATTTTTTAACTTACTACAAAATTTGATAATTAGATTTAGACCCTAACCTTTTAAATTTATTAAAATTTCAAATAAAGTGCTCAAATGAATAACATCTCCCATGCATGGCAGATGAAAAGGACAAAAACTTTCAAAAATTTCAAACAAAATGGTCAATCAGAATTGCTAAATTCAAAAACAAAATGATGAAAAGTTTTAATAGACTAAACCCAATTGACCAAAACTGCTATTTTTTTTTCCACAAATGTTTCCTGTTGTCAAACGGCTTACGGCAGTCCCCCTCGTAAATAAATGAGCTAGCCCGGATTTGAAGTAGAGTTCCAGAGGAAAAGACCAAAGATCTTGAGGAGGAAAAAAGTAACTTGAGAGCAAGCTAATATGGACACCATTACTATCTTGTCTTCTGTAACACTCTATTTTGTTCTCTGGCTGTGCATTTATGTGCTCACCACCAATCTAAGGAGATCATCAAGAGTTCCTCCAGGGCCTTACCAGTTTCCAATCATCGGTAACCTCCATCAAATTGGCCCAAATCCTCATCAATCATTTGCCAAACTCTCCAAGAAACATGGCCCTCTTATGTCTGTCAGGCTAGGAAGGAAGAAAACAATAATTGTATCGTCAGCAGCAATGGCAAGAGAAGTACTACAGAAAAATGACCAGGCTTGTTCTAGCCGGGCGGTGCCGAATGCAGCCCATGCACTCGATCATCACAAGTTCTCCATGGTGTGGATGCCGGTTTCCGGCCCATGGCGAAACATCCGTAAAGTGTGCAGAGAGCAAATGTTTTCCCAACAGAAACTTGATGCTAGCCAAGAGCTTCGTGAGGAAAAGCTTAAGGAATTGCTTGACTACGTGGAAAGGTGTAGTAGTAGCAAGAAAGCAATGGACATTGGCGGAGCTGCTTTCATAACGTCTGTTAATTTGATTTCGAAAACTATTGTTTCAGCTGATTTTGCCACCTATGATTCTAACTCATCTCAAGAAATGAAGGAGGTGGTGTGGGGTGTGATGAAGAATGTTGGTGCATCGAATCTTTCAGATTATTTTCCTATCCTTCGATTGATTGACCCTCAAGGAATTCGGCGTGATGCCAAGTTGTACTTCGGAAAGCTGTTTGATATTTTCGATGCTATAGTTAAAGAACGGCTGCTAGCAAGAAAGGCATCCGAGGTTAGTTCCGTAACAAGGAAAAGTGATTTGTTGGAAGCCCTTCTGGATGAAAACTTGAAGAACGAGTCTGAATTCAGCATTAATAGCCTCAAACATTTGCTTCTGGTGAGTTGTTTATATTCGTTGTCATGCAGTAAGTTAGAAAGATCATAGATATGCTTAAATGATTGGCAGAAGAATAATTTACAGTGGGCTGATGATATTATGCATTAATTGTGATTTAAGTTGATTATATTCATTTGCACTTCGTTTTACTTTGGTTTAATGGTATTCTTAGTATCATTATGTTATTTGTTTAGGATTTATTTGTGGCTGGGATAGATACAACTTCAAGCACTGTAGAGTGGGCAATGGCAGAGTTACTGCATAGCCCTGAGAAAATAGAAAAAGCTAGAAACGAACTCAAACAGGTAATCGGGGAGAAATCAGTACTAGTTCAAGAATCAGACATCTCCAGGCTCCCTTACTTGCAAGCAATCATTAAGGAAACCTTTCGCCTTCATCCGGTAGCCCCATTACTAGTTCCTCACAAAGCTAACGAAGATGTTGAAATCAGTGGCTACATGGTGCCAAAAGATACAGACATATTGATCAATGTGTGGGCTTCAGGCAGAGACGACCGAACCTGGACACAGCATGAACTGTTCATGCCTGAACGATTTTTGGAGAGTGAAATTGATGTGAAAGGGCAGCACTTCGAGCTCATTCCTTTCGGTGCTGGGAGAAGAATATGTCCAGGACTTCCTCTGGCTTACAGGATGGTACACCTGATGCTGGCCACTTTGATTCACAACATTGAATGGGAACTTGAAGGGGGAATGAAACCAGAGGATTTGGACATGGAAGAAGTATTTGGGCTGACAATACAAAAGGCAGTGAGACTCAAAGCTATTCCAGTGAAGCTTCAAATTCTACCTTAATTGAAGGCATATTATAGTATAACTAGTTAGAACTTTTTAAAACAAAATCTATCAACAATCAAACTTCAGTTACAATTTTGTATTGTGTAGTAATAAATATGGAACGTGTGTTTTCTCTTTATTTAGCTCTTTACGAGAGCATGTACATCCAAATTCTATGTGTGGCTGCTCAGCTGCTGTAAATCTGAACCCAACCACGCATTTTTATCATAATTCAGTCCAATAAAGACAAATGTGATTTTTCTGTTTTTGTAATGTGGACGCTCATCTTGTAGTTTTTGAATTTTTTCTAATGGTAACCAAATTAACTAGTTCTATCGATAAGTGTTGATTTACATCAAAGAAATTGCAGCAAATGATCACATATGAAGAAAGTAAAATATGTGGAAATCAAAGGAAGCTTTAAAGATCCGTTGGCAGTCATTTCTCAAGCCTATACAAGCCTCCATTCGTCAAAATTAAAGACCAAGAATACAAAAGTGAGTAGTGCCTTCATCTACATCATTTCAATTCATTTTCCAGAGAAAAAATTATCATTAGCATTCTAGAAAGAGACTTTTCAAAGTCCATCCTTTGTAATCTCCTACTTGTAGTTGAGCAAACTTTTATCATCATCTTAGTAGCAGTTGTAACTCAAGAGTTTGACTGTAGGCATTGTGCTTTTAGGAAAAAAGTCCTAACCTCTTGTTCAAGAGATAGGCAAGAAGTAAGGGGAGTATGACGAGGAGGAGCACTACTATATAACAGGGTATTGGCAGTGGGGTTTTTGGCCCATTGGAAGCGGGTTTTGCGAAACTGCAGCAGCGCCCCCCCGGGCATGTCCAATACGGGCGCCGCCATTGGGATAACCTGCGGCTATTAGGCGCGTTTATAACCCATCTCCTTTCCCCCTCTACATGCCTCCAATACTCAGAGAAAAGGAACCCGCCTCCTTTTATCCGAGCATTGGGGGAGAAATTTCCCTATCTAAAATTTTCGAAATTTCAAAAATTTTGGAGTCCAACCTAAAAAATTGTGCTCAAACTCGTTTAAAAGGCTCTAAGCTCAAGATAAGCTCAAGCTCAGATATTAATTTTGTACTACGAGTGGCTGGGACATCAGAACTTTTTATAAGAGTTCAACCACTCCAATTGTTCAGGACCATTCGATGTGGGATAACCCAACGTTTCAGTGCGCCCAGTTCAGCGCAGGAAGCTGCGTCATATGCCCACCCCGAATGTCCAGAGCTATACGCAAACACTTGCACCCACAACACCGCTCATCATTCCGGTAGTGGCGCCAATCTCTGTCCACACCACATCCGCACCAACGGATTTAGATGAAGGCTATATCCTTGCTTCTCTTTAACAAACCATGGAGACTTTTAGTGCCTTCAGTCACTATTCCAGGTCCAAGCCCCATCAAACAACTTGCCAAAAAATATACGAGCCCCAGTCGAGGTATACCACTTTCCCCAGAAGTCTGCTCTGGCGGCACCATTGTGGTCAGATGTGTTTCAGGGTGCAATTGATAAACATAAATCTCCTAAGCACAACATTCTGCCCCTGTCCCTAAATTGCCCCCTCTTTAGAAGGCTCATAACCCTGTTGCTGTGCACCGGTTTCCTACAGATTTGCAGCCATGGAACAGCAAGCCGGCTCAACCTCGTCTACTATCACTACTACAGAATAGCACATGGCCACCACTTAAAATGAACATAGCCACCAGGTTTCTAAAATTTGCGACTGGTGGCTATACAGGTGGTGGCTTTTGGTGTACATAACCACCGGCATAAAAAAAACTGGGTATCACTCTAGCCACGCAAAGCATATGAACAAAATCAACATAGTTAACATTCTAGAACTTGGTAGTAAATGGATGAAACAAGAACAGTATAAATAATACAAAACCAGTAGTCGTGACCTAAACGAAAGAAAACCAGTATGAGCACAAGTAGTAAAAAGAGTTCAAGGCCACAAAAAGCACAAACAAAAACTAGCATAAACAAAAGACAAAACCAGTGGTAACAGAAGATAGAAACTAATCACAACCCCAAAATTAGTATTGACCTAAAAAATAAAAACGAAAATAAAATACTGACCTTCGGTTGCCGGAATGGAGAAGGAGGCTGGTAGATTGTAACGCCGGAACTGAGAAAGAGGGCGGAGTCGCAACTTCAAGACGGAGAAGGAGGGACAGTTTCCCGAGCCGGAATCACTCTATTTGGGGGAGAAATTCGAGGGTATAATCGAAGGGGATAACCGAAATGGAGAAAAGGGGTGAAGGGATAGGCGGGGAAGAAGGGTTGAGGTTTTTCCAGAGAAGGTGCTCTGGGGAAACGCGGGAAGGTTGGGTGGGGTGAGACGGAGGGGAAGATGAAATTTGCTGGTAAAATGGAAGGGGAGGACCGAACTGGGAAGATGGGTGAAGGGAGAGGGCGGGGAAGAAGGGTTGATGTTTTGCTGGGGAAGATGGTCAGGGGAAACGCAGGGGACGAGAAAATGGTGGGGGGAGACGGCGGGGAAGATGGGTGGGGGGAGACGTTGGGGAAGAGAGTTCTGTAATAACCTCTAGCCCGCTGCATCAAAATACCTCCCGAAGTGGTCTTTGGAAGCACTAGGGCCAGCAAATGAAGAAGAGAGAAGAATGGAATCTGGGAAGATGGGGCGCTGGTGTAGCTTAAATCACTGAAAAAGCCACCGGTTTTTTAAATAGAGGTGGGTTTATCCGTTGCCGTAAGACAAAGCCATCGACTAAACCGGTAGCTATATCTGAAAATCCAAGATAAAAGCCACCGGGTTAGCGGTAACCGGTGGCGTTCCTGCAGCATTTTACGAAAAAGTCACCGGTTTTTTATAATTCGGTTGCTTTATCTCGCTTTTTGAAAGTTATTTACGCTCTTACTACAAAAATACAACCGTGTTTTACAAAAGCCACCTATTTATATCAGGTGGGTGGCTATAATGCAGTGGCTTTAGCCCATTTTGTAGTAGTGTCTGTTTTCCAGAATACATAAAAATAATTTCCAAACCTATTTAGAAAAAAGGCTTAGGAAAAAAAAAGGTAATGAAATCCATTTTTCGAGAACAGGTTTAGAAAATAATTTCAAAACCGGTTTTAGTAAAACATGTGTTGGGAAAAAAAAAAATCGACGTCTAATTTTGAGGAACAGGTTTAGGAAAAAAGGGAACGAAATCCATTTTCCGAGAACAGGTTTAGAAAATAATTTCAAAACCGATTTTAGTAAAACATGAGTTGGAAAAAAAATAAAATCAATGTATGTTTTTGAGGAACAGGTTAAGAAAATAATTTTCAAGCCTGTTTTAGTAAAACAAGGTTCAAAAAAAATTTAATGGAAATCTATTTTCCTTGAATAGGTATAGAAAAAAACTTTCACAACTGTTTTTGTGATACAAGGTTTGGAAAAAAAAATAATCAGCATCTTTTTTCCTCGAACAGGTTTAGGAAATATTTTTTAAACATATTTAGTAAACAGGTTACGAAAAAAAAGTCAAAATCTATTTTCCTAAACAGGTTTAGAAAATAATTTTCAAACCCATGTTGGTAAAATAGGTTTCGAAAAAAATAATAATTAAAATCTATTTTCCTTGAATAGGTGTAGAAAACAATTTTCAAACCTTTTTCAGTAAAACACAGTTTTGAAAAAAAAAAATAATCAAAATCTCTTTTCTTTGAACAGGTTTAAAAAATAATTTCCAAACCTGGTTTACTAAAACAAGTTTTGAAAAATTCATCTTCCACACCTATTTTTGTATTATTGATTTTGTAGAGAATTATTTAAACCTGGTATCACAAAACAGGTTTTAATTGGAAGGTGTTAAAAGTCTATTCTATAGTAATGTGTGAATGTGAATTTGATTAGTTCATACTGCACTCTTCAATCAACTATCTTAAGCTGAAACTATTCTTCTGCTCTAAATGGACAGTAGAGGATGACGACCGTTCTGCTTGGCTCATAACACTAGAGCATCCTCAATTGAATGTTGTAATTTTAAATGTGAGGTTCGGCTCGGCTCAAATGTTGTTTTCAGCATGAGAAACAACCTGAAGGGTAGGAGTGTGGATATTATGTAATGCATTATATGTACCAAATCGCTGCGTAGTACTAGATTTTGAGCTCAAAAAGGTATTGGGCTATATTATTAGTGTTCAAAGTTTATTATTTTTATGATGTACATAACGTGCATATGATAATGTTGGATGTACTGTTGGAAGTTGGGTAATGATTCTGGTTGATTCCTGGTTTAACGAATGTTAAACTGGGGTTTTGGAAGTTGGGCAATGTTTGATTTGAATTTTTATTTAGATAATGTTTGGTTTTGACAATGTTTGATTGATTTTTAAATTTTGGAGAATACTTTCGGTTGATGTTTGCTTCTATTAATATTTGATTGATTATTAGTCTTGTTGAAAGCATTGGATTTATTATGGGCAAAGGTGCATATTTGCCTTTGACAAGGTGCGATTTTACCCTAATAGTTTATATTGGCTCAAATATACCCTTAATCGTTATAAGTATGTAGAAGTATGCCCTTTCTTCTCTAAACTCAATTGACATATAGGATTAAATAAACTAGTTGGCACAATAACATGTAAAAATTGATGATTTGTAAGTTTGAGATTATTAAATGCCCTAATTGTTAGGAATATTGGATTGATTGTAAGTTTTGTTGGATGGATTTGAAAGTTTGGGATTGTTGGATATTGGTTCATGCCTTTGAAACTATAGGTTTGATTTTTAGTTTTGAAAATGTTGGATTAATTATTGGAACGAGAGTGTTGATTGATTTTGGGTGGTATTGAAAATGTTTTCGATTTATATTTTGTTTTTAAAAAGTTGGCATAAATACGTTTCTTTTGTGTTGTTGTCATAGCACTTTCCAAGAGATTCGAATCTATTACTACAAAGTCAACTGGATGTTGTTCGAGATATGTGGGGAAAAATGTAATTTCCAATATCATTAATGAATGGATAGATGACGCCAGATTCTCAGCTTTTCTGTAAGCTTGATTTTATTTAGTATCCAAAAGAATAGCTAGTATCCACTGATTATCTTAAGAATGTTTGTATTGAATATTAATACATGATTAAAACCCTTTTTCATATACAAATGTCTTTTTGGCATTGTTATTGAAATTATTTTTATTTGAATGTATCATGTGCCGTAGAAGATATTATAATTATAGAAACAGGGAAAAAAAAACCCATCAGTGTGTGTTTTGAAATCGGTGGATTTTTTTTTCCCTACGAAACACACATTTAAACCGCCGGTGTGGCCTAATATAGCTAGTTTTGTAATTTGTTTTGTGAATAAAGTCACCCCTGAAAACACAAACCGGTGGCTATGCATCATATTATTTTTCAATATAGCCACCATCCTAGTTAATGAAAAGCCACCGGTTCGACCGGTGGCTTTGTTTTGCGCTTTAGTTTTAGCCACCGGTTTTTTTTATACCGATGGCTAGTTGCAGAGCTAGGGGGAGGCGAGCTGGTGTTGGCGCCTCCCCTTCCTCCGGTAAGCAAAGGTATTAGTTGTATTTAAAATTTTTTCCCCTTTGCAGCGCCACCCCAATAGCCACCATCCATCTCCTAAAGGGGTCCTTGTCTTCTAGCCGCGGCACCGCTCCCTCCCCGCCGTCGCCTACAACTGGGCTTGTTGAAAATTTTAGATGCAGCAAGGATTGAGGAAGAAGACGTATGTGGAGAAGATGAAACATCGTTTTTGTGTTTTTTTTTTTTCCTCTATGATGCCGTTCTACTTAATAGAGTGAAAAAAAAAAAGAAGCAATATTAAGTACGTAAAAAACGAGAAGGTAAAAGTTCCCCAATGCCCCAAATAAGATTGCATATTCACAAAAGCCCTAAGATACTACTCCATCGCTCTAATCCAACATCCACCGGCATTCAGTTGCTCCGCAGCAGGTAGCTTGACCTGCTGTTCTTCTTCGATTGCCTCAAAAGAAGGGAAATACCGTGTTCAAGCTTTGAAGCTTTTAGCTGATTAGCTCTATCATCCATGGCAGATTCTAAAAGTGGCATCAAAAGCTCTAATAAATTCAATTTCTTGAATTTTTATGGGTTAATTACGCAAAACCCCCCTATGGTTTACGAAAGTAAAGGATGACCCCCTATGCTTTAAAATGCTACGCAAAACCCCCCTGTAGTTTCAAAACCCCTGTAAAGTAGACGGAAACTGTTATGACTAACGGTCAAACTCAAAAAGTCAACTTTTTTCTTAACTTTTGTTATAAAATGACAAATTTACCCTTACTAATAAAATAAATTTTTTTGTTTTTTTCTTAACATACTTTAAAAATTTATAATTTTTGATATTTGAATTAATATTACCTTCCTTATCTTTTTCATTTCCATATTTGTCTCATAAATAATACAATTATTTTTTGTATGCTTTCCTTTTAAAAAAAACGACATAATTATTATTTTGATTTTCTAGTAAAAATCATAATCTTACCATATCAAAATTATTTTCCATTTCTTTTACAAATCATATTTAATTATTACCTTCCTTATTAATTTCTCTAATTAATTTCCTTAATTAAAACCAATATTCTTGCTACCTTTATCTTCATCACCTCCACCACACCCTGCCACCATCACCTTCATCACCACCACCACCACCACCCGCCACCACCACCTTCATCACCACCCGCCACCATCACCTAATCATCGCCACCACCACCAACATAACCAGAATAATATACTAATATTCATTCCACATATCATAAATCAAGAATAAAAAAAAAAACAAAAAACAAAAAATTTATAGATAATAAAAAATTAATCAACACAATAATCATCAAATCCATCTCATAACTTCAAGATACCCCTTGCTCACTACTTCAGAAATTAGGAAAATTAGCCGATCTACAGCCACAACAACAACAAACAGCAGGAAACCGAGAACCTTAATCTAACAAAAAATCACAAAAATTGTAGGGAACTTATGTATTTATTGAAGCACTAAAACACATATAAATCAAACTCAAAAATTGAATTGAAACACGAAAACCTCTGTAATGTACAATGAAGGCAAATCGGCCGGAGGCAAAAAGGGAGACTGGACAATGGGTCACAAAAAAAAGAAACACACAAAAATCCTATTCCCCGTAAAAAATAAAAAAGAATAATTCCAAAAAAAGAAAAAAAATGAAGATTCCAGTTCAACGACGGAGGCAAAATCTTGGGTCGGCCCCGGCGAGATCTTCCTCTTCAACTACGGCGGCAAGCGCCGATTGGAGCTCGAATTTGATTATGTTGTCTTCCCCATCAGAGCTGCAACTCGTAGCTAGCCTTCGTTCGCAGTCATCGCCAGCACTGGTTTAGTCGCGAACTTCGTGCTTCTTAGGCCTATTCTTCGTCTCCGGCAAGAGCAAAAATTAGGATACAGAACAATATTTTATCTTTCTTCCTCAATTACGTACCCTTTATTAGTTTTACTACTTTAAAATTTCCTGTTCTTTTGCTTCAACCTTCTCCAACGTCGATGTTTTTTCTGTCAATGGCCAAATCAAAGACTTTCTCTTCAAGAGCTATGCCTAGCCTGAACCTCATCATCTTGCCACCCATGACTTTGTGCCTCATACTTATTGATTCATTGCTCCTCTCCTCCGATAACAATTTCTATTTCTCCGCCCTGAAATAGTGAGTCTCAATCAAAGTCAGAGTTCTCTTTATCACAATGCTCAACCCATCAAGAAGTAGCCAAGGAATCCCCTCAATATCAAGAATCACCGGAATATAGTTCTCCCTTTTCTTATGAGTTGGAGAATGACAACCGTCGCTTAGAGGAAAAAGATAGTGATGATCCATTGAAGAATCGCAGAAGATGAATCCTGTTTTCCCTTTTCTTTTTTTTCTTTTTTTTTTTTTTTGCTGTCTTTCTTTCCTTTCAATCTCATGTGCATAATGTTACCAATTTGGTTAATAGATTAATGGATTGCAATGTGAAAAGATTTCCACTTTATTTGCATTTGATTTTTCCTTTTAGTTTGATTTCACTATTGTTGTAGTTCTTCTATTTTGTTCTTTGGTTTCATCTCAAATTGTTGTGTAAATTTTGTCTCACATAAATAAGAAAATGGATGCTGTAATACGCTCCCAAATAAGTTGTACATACGTGAGCCATTGGGCTGGTTCCTTGTTTTGGTTCCTGAGAGTTATTGGACTATTTATCCTTCCTAGGTAGCTTTTATCGATTTTAGGTGTAGCGTAGTTGAAACTATAGGCGACCACATATACCAATTTTCCTATAAAGTATTTGAAAAAATAAAAAAAATCAAAGCAACACGTAAGTTGGCTATCCGACTAGGTTGGTTCAAGGTGTTGTCTGTCCAGCAATGATGGCAACAAGAAGGGGTATCGGGGTCCTATTTGAGGGGTCACCAATCACCATAACGAAAGCTATCATTGGAAAGACCAACAGAAATAAGGAAGATTGAATGTGGCCAAAGTTTCCGCTGAGATTTATCTGATATCTCTACCTATTTGTACACTTAAATGAAAACAAACAAAATTTTCAACGTATAGTATTAATAATCAATATAACCATAAACTCTTATGGATGACTTCCAGGAAATTGTAGACTAGTAAAACTAATAAAGGACATTTTAGGAAAGAAGACAAAATAACGCTCTGTATCATAATTTATACTCTGGCAATAACAATAGCCTTAACTATAAATATGACCCAAAAAAAAAAACTCATTCTAAGTCAATATTAGATAACTAAAATCAAATTCAAAGTTCATCAAACTCAAAATTATCAAACTAAAATCACATTCACATTTTGAAAATAGGCAGATAAACTAATGTATTATTACATGCCCTTATATAATCCTCTACAATTAAACATAATCTTTAAACCAACAGTTTTCTTGAGATGCACAGTGATCATTTTCATATAAGCTTTGTTTTGACCAGCATTTCATAAATGTATGACTTGCACTTCAACATCATCTTGATTCATGTTTGAAGTATCTCCTCCTTATATTTATCGATGGGCCTTGCATTTGACTAGTTGATTTAGGCTTTTAGCCAAAAAAATATTCTTTCACAGACAAGAAAATGGACCAGTTATTTATTTTGGTTGAAGGGTACTAGCTTTGCTCCGACTGTACCACAAAAAAAAAAAAACAAAATATTATAAGCAAACAAATACCAATTTCACATCCTTGACCGTAGGATCGTACAATCCTACGATCCGAGATCATGAGTATGATAACCATGTCAGGCAGTGCCGATGTTAAAGTTTTGGGGACCCACGTAAAATATAAAAAAAGGGCCCCAGAAAAATATAATGTGATAAGGCGGACTTTGAACTCGAAAAAAATAAAACCCTCACTCTTGCTTCAACCCTTTTTAAATAAAAATATTGCTCTTAAGTTGAAAAAAAGGAAAAAAAAAATTCACTTGAACTTTTTAAAACAAAAAGATATGTGTTTTGGAAGAATGAAAAATAAAAAATATTGTAGTGTGCAGTCATACAGAGCTCTCTATCTCTAACTGATTTCAGTTGAATGGTAAAATGAAGTCAACCGTGAAAATTTGCATAGTAATGATAGGGTTTACTATTTAATAATGTTATGTTTGGATTTTTAATATATTACACTTATATTTGTGGGCCTAGACACTTGAAAATACTTTTTATTATTAGTTTATTCACAATATAAAACCAGTGAGCCTTAAAATTGTTTTTAATTATTTATAAACCTACTAATAAATTAAAAGACATTTATATAAATTTGGGCCTCTAATTTTTTTGGGCCTAAGATGGCTACCCAGGTTGCCCCTCTATGGGCCAGCCCTGATGTCTGGGGCCTCATTATATAAGCTTATTTTTTTTTTCAAACCCTAGTCTTCCAGTTAGATTGCCGCTTACTTGTCTAAACCCCTTCTCTCTTCTCTCTTCTCTCTTTTCTCTATCTCTCTCTCTCTCTCTCTCTCTCTCGCAATGAAACCTAGTCATTTAATTAGATTGCCGCTTTCTCTATAGATTTCTAAAATATTTGATCACAACCAACTTACGCCTAGGGTTACAAAAAAATCCCGCCGCCAACACAAGCACAGATTCAATTATTTTCAACTTCTCAAGTGAAAGGTATATTTTTTTATACCCAGTCCTTGAAAATGGTTCACAGAAATTAAGAGTTGAGCTTTATTTTATGAGTTTCTTAAGCATATGAATTTTATGCTCGATTTATAATTTGCTTAGTAGATCGCATGTGACTATATATCTTGTTTGATTGATTTTTGTGTATTGTGTTAATGATTATCACATTTGTATTGAATTTTTATTTCTAGCATTGCAAACATGAATTTTTTGTTTAGACATTATGCTTATTTGAAAACTTGTGTGGTTAATGGTGTAAACTTTTATAAATTGAGCAATATTGTAAAACAAGTGAGAATGTCTCAAAAAGGGGAACTTGTTGTTTTGGCCTAATTTGATGTTATATTATCTACTTTAGATGTTCATAAATTGTTTAGAAATATTTAATTAGGAAGTGTTTTGGGGTTTAAGACCTCCAAATACACATTTATGTAGAAAAATTTGAAGGAGAGGTTCACTGTAGACCGGCCTTACTGAAATCCAAAGTTATGAGGAAAAACTTACGACGGGATGAAGAACCGGTTCATCCCTAAAAATTTCAAGAACTTCAATGGCTTCTTTCTTAAACTGAGAAGTCCCATTGGAATATGTTGAGACCTACAATAATTCTTACTAGGTCATAAAATATTTCATCTCAACCAACTTAGGCCTAGGGCTACAAAAAATCAAAATCCCACCGCCAACACAACCACAAATACAATTATTTTCATCTTCTCAAGTCAAAGGTATATTTTTTTTACACCTAGTCCTTGCAAATGTTCACATAAATTAAGAGTTGAGCTTTATTTTATGAGTTTCTTATGCATAGGATTTTTTTGATCAATTTATAATTTTGTTAATGATTACCACATATGTATAATTTTGTTAATGATTACCACATCTGTATTGAATTTTTATTTTTACCATTGCAAACATAATTTTTTTGAGACTTTATGCTATTTGAAAACTTGTGTGGTTAATGGTGTAAACTTTTATAAATTGAGCAACATTGTAAAATAATTGAGAATGTCTCAAAAAGGGGAACTTGCTGTTTGGCCTAATTTGGTGTTTTATTATCCAGTTTAGATGTTCATATATTGTTTAGAATGTTAATTAGGAAGTGTTTTGGGGTTTAAGACCTCCAAAGACACATTTATGTAGAATTATTTGAAGGAAAGGTACACTGTAGGCGTGCCTTACTAAATTCAAAGTTATGGGGAAAACCTTAGGACTGGATGAAGAACCGGCTCATCCCTAAAATTTCAAGAACTCAAACGGCTTCTTTCTTAAATTGAGATGTCCCATTGGTATATGCTGAGACCTACTATAATTCTTACCAAGTCTTAAAACTATCATATTTTCATACATTGAACTTTTAAACTTAACAATTCAATTATATGAAACAGGTAGGATCATTTAAAAACATGTGAATTAAATCTAAAACTTATATATAGAAATTGCATAGAAAAGCAAGTTTAGACTAAATGAAGATTTTCTCAAAAAGTACTCTTCACTCTATTTGACTGTTCTCACTAAAATTTGAATGTGTTGAAAATTGCTTTATTATTTTTTTCCAGTTTATTCCGATACAATGGGCACAACCAAAGGAAGAAATGGATCAAATAAGGAGATCTTGACAATCAACGAGTCTCCTGCATTTTACAAACCTTTCCTTCCCAAATTTTCCACCAAAAGACTGGTAAGTGATTTTCATCAAATTGTTTCCAGTTATGTTGGTTTACTTAATTCTATCTTAATATATATTTATGTGTGTGTATTTATTTCTTTTTCTATACTGGCAGTATGATTGGATAAATTAAATCTTTATATTTTGATAGATTGATTATTATTTATTGTTCTTGTGAGAGAGTTCAATATATATCTTAGTGCTTAGTATGCATGTTGCTTTTATAAATGCCATAGTAACTCTTTTTTATGTTTTATCTCTCCTATATTTTCAATGTTTTATGATTTCGAATGTCTAATTTTATTAATAAGTTAAGTCTATTCATTCTCAATTAATGTATAGTCATGTAATCTGCATACATTCCACATTCACACATTTGTAGGTGTGCTTCTTTCTTTGGTGGTAAAGCTCAATAACTCCCCTCCTAACTTTTGTAATTTTTTTACAATTGATAACCTGATATCATGCTTTTATTTGGAAAATAATTCTATTTATTGTCAGTTAAATACAATTTTTAGTGTTTAGTAATTTAATGCATTCCAAAATTTCAAAGTCAAACCACATACCTACATTCAGTTTTTAATTTTTAAGATAAATTAATTTAATGGGTTCATAGTTTATAATTTAATCTTCAAATTTGTATTATACCCAACAAAGCATAAGAAGTAAGATGTTCCACACATAAAAGAAAAAAAAAAAAAAAATCCTTACACAAAATTGCCCTTGACAAAATTTTATAGTCTCTTTTTCATACTTAATTGCACACATAAAGAAAAAAAATTACACAGATAAATTGTACCCAGTTCATTGCATTTCCTCTTCCTCTATAATGGTAAAGCTCAATAACTCCCCTACTAGCTTTTGTAATTTTTTTACTAATGATAACAGGATATTCAAGCAAACCCACCAAACTAAAATACTTTTATTTGAAAAAGAATTCTATTCGCTGTCAGTTAAATAGAATTGTTAGTAATTTAATGCATTTAAAAATTTCAAAGTCAAACCACATACCTACACACTCCTTTATAATCTCTTTCTCATACTTAATTACACAGATTAAGAAAAAAAAATTACACACATAATTGTACCCAGTTCAATACATATCCTCAATGAAAAAACCAATAATATGTGATTTAATAGCAGAAAATACTACTATAATCATTTTAGTAGATTATAACTCTTCAAATTTCTGAAACTTGATTTGTTATTTTTTTTAGTAGCGTCTTATTAATAGTAGCGAAGATTTTATAGGTAATGTTTGATAATTCATGTCATGGCAGGAAATTCCTTTGGCCTATACGAGGTACATGGAAGGAAAGCTACCAAAAGAGGCACAATTAAGGGATCGGTACGGAAATATTTGGCCCGTGAAGATTGGCGCCGTTGATAATCAGGCTTGTTTCCGGCACGGCTGGAGAAAATTTATTAGACAAAACCAATGTAAACCAGGAGATTTGTTTGTGTTTTACTTTAATGGCTATAATATATTTTATGTGAAATTACTAGGACGTAATTACTGTGAAAAAGAAGGAGTTGGATTTCTCATGCATGAACTAAAAGACAAGGAAGAGGAAGACGAAACTATTGAAGATGAAGACAAGAAAGAAGATGAATCAGATGATAGTGATGATGATCTCGATTATATCAATAACAGTAATGAAAGTGAATTTGAAGGTAGCCCGGAAAGAAACAATAATGGTGAGTTTGGATAATATTTTTCTGCTTTAGCTTAGTATTTAACACATTATTCTTATTTCAAACTAGAATATATATAATTTTTTATGTTTTATTAATTATTTGATTATTTTTTTATTTGGGGGAGAAGGAGCAAATGGCCGTCCACGTAAGAGGAAGGATATAGATCCTTTTGGATTTGATATTTTTAAGGATGGAACTGTCTCCCAGCCAAAGAATCCCTATTTCATCACAGAAATAAAATCACACAGAAAAGCTGAATTGGTACGTATTGAACTTCCCATTTACACTTTAAATTATATTTTGTACTCAAAATTTTAATATTAGTTTTGTTAATGTGAGAAAAAATGAAAAAAAAATCTCAAAATCTTTATTTAATACTCTGTATGTTCCATATAAAGTGAGCAAAAGTATCAATATTTTAGTAACTAACTTATTTTTAAATATTATATTCTAAAAATATTGTTACGATGCTCATTTCTTTCATTTAGCAACAAATTAATTATATATTATTTAGCATGGATATCACTATGACAGTTTAGTGTATTGATGGACAAAATTGCAAATCAACTTTGGAAATTTGGAAAAAAGGTATTTTTAGTCCATATTCTTTACTTAAATGAAAGATGCAGTCCACCTTTTTTTTTTATTTTTAGAAACTACAAAATGTAGTCTGCGTTCTTTCAAAACTAACAAATGTAGTCCACACATCTTTTCATTTTTTTTTTTACAATTTTAGTCCAATTGACTCCAACTAATTGGATTTGCAAAAAAAAAATATAAAGATTACATTTGCTAGTTTTGGAAGAAAGTGGACTATATTTGCTAGTTTTTTTAAAAAAAGTTGACTGCATTTGCCACTTAAGTAAAGAATACAGACTAAAAATGTAATTTTTCCTTGGAAATATAATAAAATGCTCATTATATTTCACATTAATCATGATAGAAAATTTTCATGTTCATACTAAGGCAAGGATTGCGACAACTCCAAGTGGATAACAACTAGCATGTGTTACTTGTTAGTTTTTGACCCCTCTCCCTCCCCCTCCCCACATTTTGTTTTCCCTCTTATAGTTGCTTATTGAAAAAATAACCTTGCAAACAAATATATTGCAGTTTATTCCATCTAAAGTTATTAAAGCACACCAGATTGATCTTCGAACAACAATAGTTCTGTCTGATCTCAAGGGGAGGAAGTGGGATTCGACTTATAAAAGATGGAAAGATGGGCGTGCATGTTATTATGGTGGCTGGAAAGAGCTTTGTGATGTGAACCATATCACAGAGAATGTCCCATGCATTTGCGAGTTTTTAGAATCCGAGGACGGAAGTCTTTGCATAAAAGTTCAAGCTGTCCAACCAAGAGATCATAATTAATTGGGAGGATATCAATGCTTGAAAATCTATATACAATGACTGTTTTGATATTGCATTGATATTATTGTAGTATCCATTTACATTTTATGCGAGATTTTCTTGTTTGAAATTGACTTTAAATATTTCTTAAGTGGAATTTTCTTGATCAAGTTACATTTGTTTTTTTCTTCTAGTTGTTGGTCATGAATTGATTAATACTTTTGATGAGTTTACTCAATATTGAACCTCTTAGCAAGTATATATAACTATATAACTATATATATATATATATATACACACACATATATGGGCAAAAGAACTCATTTCATTACTGTTCAAAATAGAGATCGATAGAATACAAACTATGGAATTTTAGACAATAGATGAAAGTTCATTTCATAGCAACTACCAATAATAGTTATCTTTTTAAAAAGAGTAGTATGATTGTCTCTTAACAACCTATTTTTAATTCCTCTAGATGAGATATTTGTGGGTTTTATGTGCTAAATTGAGAAGATGGGTCTTTAGCTTGGTGTGGATGAGAGATGGAAGAGAGGGATATAGCTTGTAGTTTCTTCCTTGGTTGAGGTTCGGGAACAAGGAAATTGCAGAACTTTGGAGGAAGAAGGGAGGGTGTCTCTCGATTGAGAGGAAATGAGGAGAAGCAATATTTTTCAAGATTTTCTTCATTTCCCTAATTTGTTTCATATTTTCTTAAAAGGTTAGTTTGGTAACTTCTCCAAAGGGACACATGAACATGAGGAGCACTTTAAGGAAAGCGCTGCAAAATTTAAGGGAGCATCAGATGTACAAAAAATTCAGCTAGTGTGAACTTTAGTTGGATCAAGTTTTGTTTTTAGGACATGTGATCTCTCATAGCGCCATAGCAGTCGGCTCATCTAGAGTAGAAACAGTGATGAATTGGAAAATGCCAGAGAGTTCAACAGATGCAAGAAGTCTTTTAGGATTAGCCGGATATTACTGAAGATTTGTCCCTGACTTTTCCAAGATTGCTGGACCAATGACCAAGTTGACCCAAAAGGATGCAAAGTTTGTTTGGAATGTGAAAGCGGATGCCATTTTTCAGGAGGTTAACAAGAGGCTCATGACAGTGCCTTGTGTTGACACTACCTGAAGGGAAGAAGATCTTGGTGGTGTATAACGATGCATTCCAGAAAGGGCTCGGTGGCATATAAATGCAGAATGGGAAGTTAATTGCCTATGCATCGTCGAAAATCAAGGTGCATGAGTAGAATTATCCAACCCATAACCTGGAATTAGCAGCAGTAATCTTTACATTGAGAAAGTGAAGATACTATATGTAATCAGAAACATTTGAGGTGTTATCTGCCCATAAGAACTTAAAGTATCTATTCTTTCAAAAGGATTTGAATCTGAAACAAAAAAATATGGATGAAGTTCTTGCAGGATAACGGCTGTACAATAAACTATCATATGGGCAAGGCTAATGTAGCAGCAGACGCTTTTGGCCGAAAAGCTCAGTTAACACGTTTGGTGGTTTGTGCCAAAATGACGGTTAGGCCTAACTTACCTGATAGAATGAAGAGTGCTCAAGCAGAGGACCTGACTTTGAGCCACCGTATGTTACTTGCACGACAAGGTAATCACCCGATTATCAGATAGGTGGGGATGGGGCTCTTAGATATCGAGAGCGATTGTTCGTACCCCGAGATGACATGTTGAAACAAAAGATAATGGAGGAGCATGAAAATCTAGATATACACAAATATTTGAGAACCCGATACTATTGGTACAACTTGACGAGAGAGGTTGCCCAATTCGTATCCACTTGCCCGACATGTCAGCAAGTAAATGCGGAACATCAGAGACCTTCAGGACTGTTAAGGTCATTGGAGATTGTTGAATGGAAATGGGAACACTTCATCATTGCTTTGGAGATTGGATTCTCGAAGCCTTAGTGCAATCATGACGTTGTGTGGTTCGTGGTAGACCGAATTTGTAAGTCCCCGTAGTTTCTCGCCCTAGCTTAACCTTTATAATTTATATTAGAGTTCAAACTCAATTATAAAGTTTTGGAAATTTTCTTAAAATAATTTTTGATTATAAGATCTTATTGTTTAGATTTTTATTATTTTTTTTAGAAATTGGGATATTTAATTTAGAATTAAGGTGTTAATTTAAGTGTAAGGTTATGTTTAAGAATATATTGAAATATCAATATTAGTTTAGTTTTGGAATTTACCAAATAGAAACGGAAATGTGAGAAATTAAAAATATAATAGGAAAGAAAAAACTTTTGATCAAGCTAGCTACCTAGAATATATATATATATAATAGTTAAAATATTAATTAAGGTATATATATAAATATGTTTAATATATGTACATGTATATCCAAAATAAATAAATTAAAAATGAATGTATATCCGTATGAGAAAATGAAAAGAGGATATACATGGCTTAATAGTGAAGTCATCAAGTTTTATTAAAATATAGATATACCAAAGGGATAAAATTTGCATGCAAGATTCGTGGCAGTTATCTTGGTGGCTCTAGCTACAGTAACCAAACTTGAAGCCAAAGACTTGTGATTAGATGAAACCATTTACATATGGTTTGAAAACAAAAAGAAGAAGAGCGATCATAATTATTCTCCCAGCATAACCTAGTTATACTTCCAACATCCTCTTTCAAAACTCTACTTTCACTCACTTGTAAAAACAAGCTGAGCAGCTCCAAACTTAAAAGAAGTTTGCACCGAACGGTAGAAAACAGGTATCTTCTAAGAATTTCATGATATATATATATATATATATATATATAATTCTTTTGTGGATAGACAAACGAACGGTGCATGTTGAAACCTGAACAATTGATGAGATAAGTGATTAAAATTGTTTAGGCTTGTTAGTGTTTGTTTATGTAGCCTGATTAAGAACTTAAATATATGAGTTTTCTAGGTTGCTGAAAATTAAGATTCCATGCCTGTTTTGAATATATATATATATATATATATTCAAAACAGTAGAACTGCTGTATGTTTGATATTCTGTTGAAGAAAACATTAAGAGCTAACAAAGACAGAGTAAAACAAAACGAAGCAGATCGAAGTCTGATCTGTCTCGCTGTTTTTCTGTTTCGCTATTGCAATTTTTGTTTGCAGTTGCAGCAGCTGAAAACTAAGGCAGCGGCGCTATTAGAAAACCATTAAGGGGTGCTTGCTTAGATGACAGCCTACACTATATATAGTCAGTCCCGTGTCCACATAAAAATTAAAAGAGAGAAGGAAGGAGAACATGAAGTTAAACCAAAATAAGGAGTTACGGGTAGGCTAAAGAAAGAAAGAAAGAAAGAAAGAAAAAAAAAAAAGGGAATAAAGAGAGAAAACTAAAGATTGACGGGGTTCTGGAAATATATATATATATGGATTATTAATTTAATAAAGAGTTGTTCTAAGTTAAGTTGTAATTTCTATAGTTTTAATTACTATTGGAATTACTTTATTGAAACAAACTTATATTAATGCAGATTTGCTTACAAAATACTAGCGATATGAGGTGAGTGTTCGGGTTATGTATTTTAATTGAGTAAATAAATAAGTTAGCATGCTTTAAACCGATTTTATTGATATGTTTACGGAAATGCATGCTTTATATATGAGATATATAATTGTGCTATTTGATTGTGCAAACTGAAATGTATATAAATGCGTTATATGTTCTTAAATGTCGATAAGTGAAGTGTTTATTAAAGTGTATTGTATAAATGTCTAGAGTTAAAGTGCTAAGTGCTCAATGTTGCGTGTTCAATTTTAATGTTCTATGCAGTGTGTTTGTGCATCGGTAGTGCTTTTCGAAGGGTTACTTAGAGGCTCGTTATAGCCTGCTGATTATACTCTTTCTATCCCTTACGTATTCCCCTTTGTGCTTAGGAAATACGTGTTATGTGCCGGTAAATGTTTATTCGGTAATGTTTTAATAGTGCGACCTCACTGATTTTATGGAAACTCACCCCTTAGACATTTTGCATGTAACAGGGATTAAGGGCGACATTATAAAAGCGTCGGGATTATAGAATGAAATCTAGTACTAGGTAATTAAGGCGAGAATTTTGTAATAGTATAGGGTTACACTTGTACCTTTTCTATTATTGAAAAAAAATATATCGTATTTCAATTTTAGTGTATAATTAATTAGTGCTCTTGTATCCTGAATGAGTCCCGGTGCGAACCAGGCAGGCATCTCGGTGGCGACTACCGCCTAAACAGGGAGGTCGGGGCTGGGTGTGTTACAAACATACGTAAGTTGCTCATTTTCTGCCTGTCAACGGGAAGTACCCGTTGGAGAAATTAACCTAGTTGTATATCTGAGAGATAGTGAGGCTACATGGAGTTCGAGTTAGTATCACTTCGGATCGTGATCCAAGTTTTACTTCTCGATTGGGGAAGCAGTTACGGAAAGCATTGGGAATGCAATTGAACTTGAGCACTGCAGCTCATTCTCAGAACAGTGGACACTTTGAGTGAACAATTTAGATTATTGAGGACATGCTCCGAGCTTTCCCCATGGATTTCGGAGGGGCTTGGGACAGTTTCTTGGCATTAATGGAATTTATCTACAACAACAATTACTAAGCATCGATAGGGATGGCACCCTAAAAAGCTTTATACAAGAGAAAGTGAAGATTCACATTATATTGGGCTACCGTTGGTGCATGTAGCTACAATAACGTGAAATTAATATGTCAACATCTAGTTATCATCATAGCAGACAGAAGTGCTACGCGAATAGATGCATGAAAGAGTTGACTTTCGAGAAATGATAGAAAGTGTTCTTTAAAGTCACTTCTTACACTCATTTTTGAAGCGCGGGTGATAAAGGAAAGTTGAGTCCAAGATTCTTAGGATCCTTTACCATATATCCTGAAGCGTGTAGGTGAAGTTGCCTAACAATTATACTATGTCTGTATCAATGGGAATGATGCACCTAGTGTTTTATGTATCAATACTTAGGATGTATCTATTTGATCAAATGCATGTTGTAGTGTTGGACGACTTGAAGGTGGAAGAGTAGTTGCAATATGAGGAGAAGCGAATACGGATTCTTGACCGACAGACACGAAAACTAAGAACTAAGTAAATAGTCCAAGTGAAAGTGGTATGGAGACACCATGGACTTGAATAAGCCACAATGAAACCCGAGCAAGACATGTAAGAAAAATACCCGGACCTGATCAGGGAATAGGTTAGGGAATTTTGGGAAGAAATTTCGTCAAGTGGGGGAGAATGTGACACTCCAGAATTTTGAGGCAAAAATTTCAAAGCTAAAAAGGGTAAAATTGTAATTTGACTTTTATGATTTTCTTTCTTGAAATTGAATGTGGTGTGAATTACATGAATTGTTTGATTGTATGAGTGTTTAGGTGTTATAAACAAGAAGTTGATTGCTAGGAGATTACTTAGGAAAAGTAAATAGGGGCGCAAAACCTATGATCTTTCAAGAAATGATGGTTTCTAATAAGGTTCAACACCTATTCAACACCCCTAGAACATTGAAGGAAAACCTATATTCTTTCTACAGCCTCTCGGCATCGAACCCGCGATCAAAAAATCCGTGGATAAAATCAAAACTCTAAGGCCCTGTTTGGTAACATGATTTTGATCTGGGTTTGGATCTAAATTCCAAATCCAAGTTTAAACCAGGCTCGAGCTTGCGATTGGTTTCTCAACTTGAGTTTAGTTACCAAACGGTTCAGAATCATGATTTAAATATAGATTTGAATGGTTGATTGACAACATGCTTCAGACTGAATTTTAAAATATAATTAACAATTACAATTAAAATTAAATGGTTAATCTTTCTTACTTTAAATTACTTAAAAATAAAATACTTATTTCCTTTTATTTATTTTTTTGTTTCCCTTTTATTTTAAAAATCTTAATTTTTTTCCTTTACAAATCATAAGCTTCCAATATCGTTACTTTCCTTTTCTTTTACAAAATTACAATCTTTATCTTTTACCAATCATAATTTTTGAATTTCTTAATTATTACTTTCTTTTTAATTTCCTTAATTATAACCACCACCACCACCGCCGGACTTCTAGTCACACCACCACTGAGTTCACTTTCACTCTATCAAGCTAAACATATTTACAGAGGGAAATACATCCAAAGATATACATGCCAAACGAAAGACACACAAAAAAAAAAACATATCTAAAGCAAGAAATAACATATTTACAACCCAGAAAAAAAAAATACAAAAGAAATCAAAACGCAAAGAGAACCCCAGATTTGAAGCTCATTGACAAAGAGGGACAAACCAAATCTAGAACCGCAATGACGAAGTGGACAAATCTTAAAGGGAAAACTACAATGACGACGAATCAACTTCAACGGTTCAAACTTAGGACATCTATCAAGGGCATTTTGTGCCAATTGACTTCGACTTCTTCATGAGGAAGCTGATGGAGGAAGCGGCGAGAGAAGAGATAGAGGAGGAGGAGGCGGCGGCGGCAGCGAGAGTGTGGTGGAGGAAGATGGGTGGCGGAGAAGAAAACTATGCATACAGAGAGGTGGGGGGGGGGGGGTGTGTGTGTGTGGCGGGGCGGAGAAGATTAAATAATAGATATTAGGGTTAATTGGGATGATTCCAAACAATGAATCTGAAGTTTGGGTTTGGCTTAGGAAAAACTGGCTCAAATCATGACTTAGGGCCTGTTCTTTTGGATCTTTTGAAACTTGGTTTGTAAAAGAATTTTGAAACTTTTTTGGTTTTAAACTTTTTTCAAGAAACATGAGTTTGAAAATCATTTTTAAAAAAAAATTTTTGGGCAATTATTTTTTTTTTTGGCAAAATTTTTTTGGGGCAAAATCGATTCCCCCTTTCACCATTTTTCCACGCCGCCACTTCCAATCCATCACCTCCGGCGCCGGAGAAGAAGAGGAGAAAGAAGAAGAGGGAGAGGGAGAAGAAGAAGAAGAAGAAGAAGAGAAGAAGAAGGAAGGGAAAAAGAATGGAAGGAAGAAGATGAGACATGGGTTTGAAGATGAAGAAGAGGAGGAGGAGAAGAAGGAAGGAGAAGAAGGAAGAGGAAGAAGAAGGAAGAAGAAGAAGATGAGTTCGTTGGCGACGGCGGCGGTGGGAGAGAAGAAGAAGAAGAAGAGGAGAGATGAAGAAGAGAAGAGGGAAGCCGAAGGAGAAGAAGAAGGAAGAAGAAGGAGAAGATGGAAGAAGATGAGAGTGATGAAGATGAAGAAGAAGAAGGAGAGAAGAAGGAGGCGGCGGGCGGTGGTGGGCGGCGTGGAAAAGAAGAAGAAGGAGAGGAAGGAAGAAGAAGAAGACAAAGAAAAAGGAAGGAGAAGTTTGAAAATCTTGAAACTTAGTTTTAAAATGTATGGAAAAGAACACACTTTTTGCAAGTTTTGTTGGTTTTAAACTAAACTTGTCCAAAACTTAGTTTCAAAATGCCTAAAAGAACAGGCCCTTAGATTTGGGTTTGGACAAATCCACTTGCTAAATGTGAGGCTTGAGCCTGATTAACCTAATTGAGAGAAGAAGAATTAAATTTGGGGGAGAAATCACAGAGGGAGAAATAGAAGAAATTCAGAGAGAAAGAGAATTCATGTTTCCATTATCAAAAGCTTACCTCTAAAATGAGTCTTACATGAATACTAATAGAGATAACCAACTAATAAGTATTACAACTATGGCCCTATACTTGTGAATATTATAACTGAACCCCAAGATCATGACAAATCCCACCCCATTAAAAATAGCCTTGTCCTCAAGGCTGATATGAAGATAACAATGGTTCGGCAAGTGTCTATTGCTATCAGCACCATGACTGTGCGGGAAAGTAGATTGCCATACTTTGAAATGAGTTAAAATTTGCTTATTTGCTTTTGTAAAAGTTCTTTCACCTTGCTACTGCATGGTTCCTGAATCAGTGGTTGGGTTTTGAAACTCATTATCTTTGACCAAAACTCCAAAAAGCTTACAAGCACTATGAAAATGCAGACCCCAAAAATTATGCTCCACTTCAGCTTCTCCACTAAATTTTCCTACTGCCTTAGCTTGGTTTTTCAGTTTCCTTGGGCTTTCTTCCAAGTTGGCTTTGTTGGGAGTGAGACTAATGCCACAACTGAATCCCTCAGCACCTTAGCCAGAACATCAGCTCTTGTGAGTTGAGAAATAATTTCCACTCCAACAGAAAAATATAGTGCAATGAATGTTTCTGTAATTTCTCTACTGGTGGCAATTTCACTGGAAGCTCCCAAGCTACTTCTTCTTGAGATTAATATTGCAGCAATAACAGCTGAAATTTCACCATTCTGACTAGACATAGGATTGTACTCGAGGAAGCTGCAGAAATTGAACCAAGGAAGAAAGGGCAGCAACCTTATGATCACATATTTTTGAAAAAAGATGCCACTACAGATCCCATAAACTGTTCCCACCACTATCCCTTGAGCTTTCAAGTTTGCAACTTGAACTGTTGTTTTTCTTTCTGCTACAAGGCTAATGGCACTATCAATCCTACCCAGTGTGCCTTTTCTTTGCTATACATTGACCCAAGGAACACAGCAAAGCCAAATAAAAGTGAGAATTGAAATGAAGACATAAGCTTTTTGCTGTTCAGACAGATGGCCAAACTTCTCCCAATCTCTTTGAAAAACTGCTCTTCTTGCTTCTCTGAATCAAATGCAATTCCACTTAAAGGTTTGGCTTGCCAAAAAGGAAATTTAAGAACTATAAGATCTTCAAACTTTGAATAACAACCCTTGCAAAGTCTTGTACCCCCCTTGAACACAGACACAATTTCAGGCCAAGGTTTACATCTCATATGATGAAGAATTTCTGAAATCTGTAACAGGATGTTGACAACTTCTTGAAAATCAGTACCCCCTCTAAACCCTGTTACTACTACACTCCATGAACTGAGAGTTCTCTTAGCTTGTTGTCTACTATTCAAGTTCACTCTTCTCCTGACATCAAGCTTATCACATAAGCCATCAATTCCAATCTCACAAAGGTTCCCAGACCACACACTTGTTCCGAAAAAATTTAACTCCTCTACCATCTCGACCTTCAGAGTCACAAAATTTGTACTTATGTTCTTCAGATATATCACAGCAAAATTTGCATCATCAAAAGAACTGTATACTTGAATCAAATCAGTACCCCCTTTGAACATTGTTATCACCTTATCCCATGACTGTAAAAATTCCCTAACAGAGCAACTGTTTCTTTTCTCAGACAATTGAATTGCAGCATAGTAATCATTCCCTGTTCTTGTCCCAATTATCATAAATTCTGTAATTTTCAAAGCCTGGGACTTAAGTGTATCATATTCAAAAATTATAGTACCACCTCTGAATCCTATTATTGCTACAGTCCCTGATTTCAGGGATTTCTTACTTTGATAGCTGTTATTATCATTCCTTGATTCATACTCCTCACAGCTTATAGATATCGCAAGATTGCCAAAATCAAGTGTATGTTCAAACAATTCAAACCTACCAACAACATATAATTCTTCTGAATTTTCTTTACTCATATCAGTTCCAACTTCAATGCCCCTTTCCTTTGAATTCATTCGTTTAACAACAATGATTTCATCATCAAGGAAATACTCATTCTTAAGAGGATTTTTAGAATAGTAACCAAAAGGATCTTTGTACATATCACATTCTTGCTGCCCGACTCTTGGTTTATCATTCAAATTTCTAGACTCGCAGTTAAAATTCACATAATTCCCATCAATTAATTTCCTACACATAATATCCTTATCATTGAAAGCTACTACAAGATCCACACCACTATTAGGACTAAGGTCACAAGAATTACCTCTCTTGTCCACTTGCTCCGTTGGAAGGTTTGTCAAAGGTTCAGGATCACAATTTCCTATTATATTGGCTTCAGGGGTATCTTCTACCTCTTCATTTCCAGATTTCAAGAATTCCGCCGCGCAGTCCCTCCAAAGTTTTGTGAGGGCAGCGAATTCAAGCTTCATTGCTTCTCGAAATTTGCTGAAGCAATCATCCATGTCCATCACCTTAGAAACCTTGACAGAACTCGACTCACATTCAGCTTCCAATTCGTCCAATTTGTCTATCTGTTCCTCCATTGATGCCTCCAATTATCGGATTCCAGGTTTTCGTCCATAGCCACCCAAACTTCTGAAATTTCGATTTCGGTCGATACTAAAATCTCCGCTTCATCTTCATCGGCTCCAAATCTCTGGACGACGAGTTCGGAGAATTTTTCCCAACAAATTGGACCCCTCCATTGTTCTATAACTCCAAACCAAATTTTTGCCCTATCTTTCAGATAGGGTCTAATCAACTTCATTCTGCTACATTCTGGGAAAGAATTTACCGAGAAGAGTTGATCAAACTTATGAACCCAAACTTTGGGATTTTTACCACAAAAATAGGGAAATTCCATGATCGGCAAAGACGAATACAAATCAAGAATTTAATCTACACGGTCAGAGGAAGGAGTTCTCTGATACCATTTGTCAGGCTTGAGCCTGATTAACCTAATTGAGAGAAGAAGAATTAAATTTGGGGGAGAAATCACAGAGGGAGAAATAGAAGAAATTCAGAGAGAAAGAGAATTCATATTTCCATTATCAAAAGCTTACCTCTAAAATGAGTCTTACATGAATACTAATAGAGATAACCAACTAATGAGTATTACAACTATGACCCTATACTTATGAATATTATAACTGAACCCCAAGATCATGACACTAAACAAGAATTTGTCTAGGCCCCCCCAAAATTGGATCCAAACTTGGTTTCCAAACAGGGCCTAAAGGATTTCATCGTGACATTTAAACACAACCTGATTCTATCCTAACTATGGAAGGATTATACCTCAACCCTAACCTAACAGATGTCTATAAATAAATCATTAACTCCGAATCTATTCTCTTAGTCACCTAAAACAATTCAGCAAAGTATTAAGTGAAGAACACAAAGGAGAGCTTGTCGCCACTGTCGTGAATCCTTGCCACTATGGTGTTCTTGTTTGTGCTAATCGTAGGATCTCATGGTGAGTGTTTAAAATGAAATAGGAATCAAAATCTAAAAGAATGAAATTTAGTTTAAAGTTTGTTCTTGAAGTTAATTATCTAGCATGTAAATTTAATCGTAAGAACACATTTAAAGGGGTAAGAATATGATCCATGTATGCTAAACTAATGTAGGATGAACTGCCATTTAGATTTAATGGGTTAAAGTTGTTCGGATCAGTGATTTAAATGTTGAAATTATAAAGAACATATTTTGGAAAACCCTATTTCTTGGGTGCTATTCGAGCTCAGTTTTAACCAATGTAATTTGGTGCTTTTTTGCAAAACAAGACGTACATAAATGAGATACATGCTAGATCACATGTTATGCTTTTGGAATGAATTAAAACAAATAAAGACATGGTTAAAAGTAGTGCCAAAGATAGGTTGAAGAACCAGAACTTTCAGGGAATTTGATCGCACACATACAACATCGAGGTGCAACGTCAAACTAGTACACAATCTGAAACTAGTTTGACACTTAAATCCAGAAACTCTTGAGAACGGGTTTCGATGTCAAACATTGATGTCGAACTAGATTTGAGACGTGATTGGTTCTAAAATCATAAAACTATTTGTAAAACTTTGAGGATGAACTTTTCTTAATCCAGATTCTTTAGAAACTGAGCTTCGATGTTGAGCCGCAACCTCACACCTCAGAAAAGCTTTGAAACCTGATTCTGAAACTTGGAACACTTTTTGAAGCTGAAACCTCTCTAATATCATACCCGAAACCAAATTTTGATGTCGAACCTTGGCTTCGAACGTCCAAAGATCAGTGATCTTTACAAAGAAGATCCTGAACCTCTTTCAACTTATGAGATTATACTAAGCACAAGTGTTTTCTTAAATCATGTGAACCTTACCTAAAAGATCATGAACTGTTTCTACAAACTTGGAAATTATCCTAAGTCTATTTTTTTCTAAATGGAACTTAGAACATAAACCTTGTCAATACTTAGTGGTTTTCAAAAAATAGAGTCAACACCTATGTTTGACCTAAAGTCTTAACCGTTTACCCTTAAAGAGGGTGGTGTATAGTTGATACTTAGATAAAAAGTAATAAACATGAAAAGTGTACGAGAGTTGACAAAATCTTGACCGACAATTGACCGATAAGACTAGATCGCCAGATGTCACTACATCAAAGGTGAGGGATTACCCGCTACGTTCATAAGGTTTAGTCCAAATATCTACATAGTCAATGTGTAAACCTATATGTACTATTATGTCCTTATTTTACCAAGAGGTTTCCAACTTTTCACTAACGTGTTTCACTAGTATAAAATGGGACATTGGAGGCCGGTGTAGAGGGCTTTTGGAGGCGGGCGTACAGTGTGTGCACCCGCCTCAGCCTCCTTGCACCCATCCACTAACCCGTACAATACAAAATTTAATTTAATTTTCTTCAATTTATGGTTTCAGTAGGAATCGAACTCACGCATGCAGGATAACTTGACTCTTGCGCATTAAATTACCACTAGGCTATATATACTCATGTATATAAAATTAAAATCGAAAGTATTTATTTATATATTTTCTTCTAAAACTTGTGGGTTTTATTACTTAATAATTTATTGCCTTTTTCAAAATAATTTTCAACTTTCAAAATTATCCTAATGAATTATTTTCAAATTTATTTTCAACTTTGAACAGTCCAAAACAAAGAGAATTTTCGAACCAGTATTGATTAAAATTTGCAAAAATACACCCGCCTCCAATAAACACGATATCGGAGGCGGGTGCAAGGCTTTGGAGGCGGGTGCAACTTGCACCACCTCCAATAGTTCTATTGGAGGCTATGATTCCTTTACTTAAAGCATGATTGCCCATTTGTGACTTGCCTTGTTGACCAAGGAATTCCAGGTTGTGATTACTCTATGTTGAAACATGAAATTCCATGACAACTTAACAATATACATTTCCTTCGTTAGATGCACCTATTATATGTGACTATTGTGGTAGGAGTGGTCATCTTTCACCCAAATGCTTTGATAAGAAAAATGTGAAAAATGGTAGAAAAGTATGACAAGTAAAGGAACAAGCTAACCCCCTAGGATCAAGAGCCAGTCAAACAGAGAGCCAGAACATTTTAAAATAGCAAAATACCTTAACACATGCGCGAGAAAGGTGTCCGAGTCGCATGGAAACTCGCACGACTACTAGAAGCCAAAGTCTAAGAGAAAAGAGAAGAAATGAAAAAGAAGGAAGAAAAATAGGGAGCTGTGACTGTCGCAGCTGACTAGTTGTTAGACAGAAATTGGACAAATCTGTGAGAGCTACGATTTTCTCTGTGAGGAGGCGTGCGACTCGCACCTGAGACATTCTTTACAACTTTTCCAACTAGCTGTTAGGAGCTATTTGGCTACTTCTATAAATACCCCAAGCTACAAAAGATGGGTAATCATCCTCTCTAAGTCTCCTAGACTCAAGAAACATTCAAGAGCTTCATTTAATACATTTACATGTCAAATTAGCTAGTTAAGCTTAGAATTGAGTGATCTAGAAAGAACCCTTTGTGCTGATCTTTTGTGTTTCAATTGTAAACTCCATTGTGGAGATTCTCATCTTTGTAAACACATTGAGGGAAGTCCTAAACACTTGAGAAGTGTTGTAGGCACATTGTAAGTGAGGAAAGAACCTAAATCTTGTTCAAGAGTTAGGAAGAAAGGGGGAGCAAGAAGAGAATGAGAGACTCAACTCAAGAGGTTGAGTATGGGCAAATGTACAAGTCTTAACTTGAGGTAAGTTGGAAATTGGGAGTAAAGGGTAAAGGTCCTAACTTAGAGTTAACCTAGGCATTTGTCAAAAGTCTTAAGCAAAAGTCTTAAATACTAGATAAGGGGAGTCTTGAGTAAGTCCTAAGGCCTTGATAAGCTTTAGGCAAAAGATCCATTGCTAGTATTAGGCAAGGAAGTATTAGTCTAGAGTTAGATTAGGCAAGGGAAAACCTTATTATTAAGAGCTTAATCTTATGCAAGTGTAAAGAATTAAAACACTCATTTAGGTGTTTCCTAGAGTTGATTAGGAAATCTCAAGCTGTAGAACTTGGTTAGTAGACTAGAATTCAAGGGGACTACAAATCAATATAAATTTGGCGTGTCTTGCTTTGTTGTTTATTTGCTTTCAATTTTCCAAATCACCTCACACACCTCACTTGGATAATTAGTTTTAAATTGGTTTTAAAACTTGTCTTTGAAAATGGGTTTTCAAAGTTGTTCTTTTTAGAAGAAAATTATAAATTGCCAAGGAACCTAATTCACCCCTTCCTTCTCGCAGGATCATCTTTGGTTGTATACATTTAAATTGAGATTTTTAATACTAATAACGGGTGTTAAAACTTACCTTTAACATCGATTTCTGATGAAACCGATGTTAATTTACAATTGGCAATTTGTCCGGTGTCCATGATTTGCATTTTTCAATGCTATCACTGGTTTTCAAGGCAACCGGTGTTAGTTACTGGTGTTGAAGACCCATTTAGTGATATGACTGTGTTATTTTATTTTCTAGGTTCAATGGAGAAGAAGCGGTCATGTCTCTTGTTCATACAAAGAAAGCGGTCAATATCAACCATGCTTGTAAGTATAATATTTTCCTTTTCTTTTTTTTTTTTGATTAATAATGCTTAGTGTTTTTATGTTTTTGTCACCTGGATTTGTGTTTGGCAGTATATATATATATATATATATATATATATATTACCATTTTCCTGTTTAGATCAAATTGATAGCCCTGCAGTCCAATTCGATCTCAAATTTTTAAAATTATTTTTTGAGTATTGAAAGCATGAAAATGCTAACGGAGTTTTTGGAAGTGTTTAGATCGAATTGAGAGCCCTACATCCCGATTCGATCTAAATCATTTCTATATTGTTATGTTTTTATATCTTCTATTTTGTGGGTATTGAAAACATTAAACTCTTTATCATTTTTTTCTAAATATTTTGATCTAGATCCAATTGGGTTTATCAAAAACCTTGTTTTTATTTGAAGTCCCAATTATCAATAGCAACCTAAGATGAACCTAAAAGGGGGAGAAGGTGAATTAGGTTATTGACACTTTAAAATATTTCTTCTACAAAGAAGAACTTTGAGAAACCATTTTCAAAGACAAGTTTTAAAACACTTTAAAACTAGACTTTTAAGTGAAGTGTGTGACTGGTGTTTTGCAAACTAGACTTTTAACTAGACTTATCGTGTGGTTCAGATTCCTCTTGAATCCTAATCCACTCCCCAAGTTCTATAACTTGGAAACACTTAAAAGAGTGTTTCAATCCCTTAGAATTGCTCAAGATTAATCTCTTAATCTCAAGACTTTTCTCTTGCCTAATGTAACTCTAGACTAGGAGATAAGGATATCCAAGGCTAAAAATAATACAAGTTATGAGTCAGAATCCACAAAGCCAACTGGAAGGCAAAGCCCTTGAGAAGAATGCTTGGAGAAGTAGAAGAGTTATGCTATTTAAAAATCCTTGAAGGAAATGCATCTCCAAACTCTCCACAATAAAGAAAGGGTTTTTTCTTGAAGGTTCTTGAACTTTAAAAAGACAAATCTTGAAGATTGAGCAACATGAGGCCAAGGAGAGGGTAAATCCAAAGGAACATGAGGCCAACTTGGAGTAGAATTTAGTGCCGAAAGGTTTGAAACCTAATCACTCACATTAAATTAAATAAGTAATTTAATTGCTAAAAAGTTAGTTTATACTTTATTAACTAACTCACATATATTTTGGGCTTGTGTAATTTTCATGCTTGTTAATTACCAAATTTACAGAAACTATAGGCTAATAGATAATTGCTCTGTCTATTGCTCAGATTTGTTTCGCTTCTAGTTTTCTCCACTTGGTTTGAATTGCGTGTTTAATTTACTTAGTTAATTTAGTAGTCTACCGAATTAACAATCACTAATTGGCAAATCCACTTGGTTCGAATTACTTAGTTAATTTAGTAGTTCACTTCGCATTGGTAGGCCTCTATGGCATGGCTTTAATTGGCTGCCTATAGTTCCTGTAACTTTAGTAATTAAAAAGAAGGTAAATTACATAAGCCCAAAATAAATGTGAGTGATTTAATAAAGTATAAACTAACTTTTTATCAATTAAGACAACTATGGAATGAAGAAATCGGCTGCCCTACACAATTGAAGCCCACTCCACTCCAAAGTTCAGCCAACCCAAGGCCACAAGGAAGTTTCCATGCACCTAGGGTTAGGGTTTGAGTAAAGGATAAGGATTTGTGCATGTTTCCTATTCCTACTCTGAGTTTGTTACAAGTTTGTTACAACTAGATTAGCTTGGTAGTTTCCAAAAAGGGATCCCTTCTTGATCTCCCTTTGTGTCTAGGATTTATATTTATTTCCTAATATTATTTAGTTAATAATTTCATCCATAAGGCAATCCAAGTGGCAAACGAATTCAGCAACTACCAAAACCTAGTTCCTTTAGGTTTCGGGTTTGCAAGAAATCAATCTCTTGATTGGTTTCCAATTTTAATTATTTTCCTAGTATATTTAGGGTAGAATTTCGTTCCCCTATTACCATAAAGGTGAAAAAATTCATCTGCCATTGTCCTTGCTCATTTAGGACGTGGTTTGTAAGGAAAATCCAATTCCGATTGGTTTCCACTTTTGTTGCTTTCAGTTATTCTTTTCCTATTGTAATTTGGACACCCCCATACCTATAAATAGGAGTGCCAACAACTAAATTATTGATTTTATTTAATTGATAAAAAGTTAGTTTATACTTTATTAAATAACTCAAATTTATTTTGGGTTTATGTAATTTGCATGCTTGTTAATTACTAAAGTTATAGAAATGATATGCTAATAGATAATTGCTCTTTCTATTGGTAAGCTTTGTTTCGATTCTAGTTTTCTCCAGTTAGTTCAAATTGTGTGTTTAAATTACTTAGTTAATTTAGTAGTCTGCCGAATCCAAGGCTAAGGATTCTAGGAGTTAAGAGCGGCGTCTTGCAATTAGACTTTCCTTGGCACTTTCTGCATCGAGTTGTTGGTTTCCATGGCATTGGGGATCAGGGGTTCAGATCAATTGGTATAGAGCCAAGGCTGTTTGCTTGACAAGAGGAGATTGGAGTAACCCAATCGAATCATCACGTGTTTTATGTTCCTTCAATCTACTTTAATTACTGATTTTGTGGAATAGAACGCTCTTTTTTGAGAAAAAAAAATTTTTTTTCTTAAATAATAATTTTGATTTTGCTCCTATTATTTTTGCAATTAAAATCAAAATTTTGGTTGAAAAAGAATGGGTTTTGCGCAAAGAAAAGTGCTAAAATTGGATTTCTTGAAATTTTGGAAAATTGGTTTTAAGGGTTCTAAAAGCTAGGGTTGTTTCGGCTTTTTGTGAGTGTGTTGCGCAATTTTGGTACTGTTTTACAATTGTCTCTTGGAATCCAATAAGTGTTGTTTTTGTGACAATTAAATGTTTAAAAGTACACTTGTTGTTGTTGGAATTGCCCTTCAATTTGGACTGTTTTGCATGTATCTCCCTCATTGCAATTTGTATTAAATTTGGTGACCATTTGCATTTGAAGTTAAGGCACTCACCTTGTGTTTGCAATTTGTGACTTCTATGCCCGACTCTTGATACGTTGTTTTGAATTCTTGAAATCGTATCGTTGTGCTGCCTAATTTTTTCCAATCGCATATTAAGTTGTTGGGAGGTGATAAAATTGCATGTTTTGTTATCTTTTGTAGCAATTGCTTTAAGAATTGTTTTCTCCCCGGTTTAAAGTGTGCTTGCAAAGTTGATAGTGTTCGCTCAATGAAACTACTCCCCATAGCACTACACTCCAAAGCCAACAAGGATTCTTTTCTTCATTGGAAATCTTCTTCTCTGTTATTGTACTTGCAAAGTTGATAGTGTTCATTTTTTGACACTACTCCCCACAAAACTACACTTGACATTTGGGGAATTTTTCTACCACAGGGTTTAATTTCACAAACTTGAATAATTAGTTGGAATTGGTCTCTTGGTTACCTGCTGGGTAGTGTGATAACTTCTTGGGTTAGATAGGTATTTCCTGATTTGTTTCAAACCTGCTAATTATTCTTGCTTCTTCACTTGAATTGCCCTGCTTCTGAACACTACTATCTTTTTGTGCTACCTTGAACGCTTACTCTGAATTATAGCTTGAATTTTGTACTCGTGTGCATTACATTAATTTCTTGAACTTTGAGGGCTTCTCCCCGAAAGTTCCTTTGTGTGCACCTCTTATTCAAGTTATATATCAAAATTTCTTTTTTCGAAAAGGTGTTTTACAAACAAAATCGAACCAAGTTCTTTTTTCGAAAAGTTTTTACTACCTTCCTATATAGTTTTGTTCTTTGTGTGATTTACTATTTACTTGTTACCTTTGCCCAGGATTTTGTGAACTTAATTAAGTATACAGGATTGAGGTAAAAGGTTGAGTGACACAGCATACAGGGGTTACCATCCCTAAGAGTGATACATAGGGTTGTGTAATTGTTAGGAGGGCCTTTACTAAGGGGACAAGGGAGTAAGATTACTCCACTCACTTTTACTTGTTCTTAGCAAGAAATTTTTTGTTACTTTGAGAATAAGGCTACCTTGAGCAAATGGACCCCATCAGGGAGATTTGGTGCCTTGGTTGCACGTGATTCTTTACTAGGGTTCCGTTATATGAGACCTCTGAAAACGGAATTATAAGGGTACAACTTTGTGCAAATTGACCCCCTATAGGGAGATTTGGTGCCATTGTTGTTCCTACTTACTTGGCCTAAGAATCAAAGTGTAAGTCACAGTGTAAGGTATCTTTTAGCACTTGCTTCATAAAGGTACGCTTTTACTTTTACATTGATTCTCCTTCTATTGGTTATCATCGTGATATAGATTTTACAACATCTTGAGTATTGTGAATCTTCCACATATGCATAGCCTTACGGGATACATCTTTTGGTTTAAGGACTGCATGCTTCTATAGTTCACTATTTCCCTACAATGTCTTTCTTAGAAATTGTCTCTGTAATTATTAATTGGTAGTCACATCAGCTATACATGCAATTTCTATTGGTTACAATAAATTATACAATTGTGAAAGTCTTATAGCTCTCGTGCATAATTCTTTTCAGTTACGTGTTGAAAATATAGTTATGTTGTTCTAACTATATCTGCCTGCAACTAATATTTGAGATTTCTTGTTGATATGTAATTATTCTTGAGGAGTATAGATAAGTTCATTAGGTTTTAGATGCTTCCCGATAGTTTCTTGCAAGCATCTAAAAGGTTCATGAGAGATTCTTGAAGAATTAAGAGTGATTCTCACTATCCTTGAAATGATTCCAAAAGTGCAGGGGGACACGCACTCCCCACATTAACACTCATAGTGACTCTGCTATTGAAAGAGCATAGTATACACACCTGTTTTCTTGGTAAGTATGATCTACATCCTGTGTTAATGTTACTGACTTGTTCTGTTTGTTTTTGCAGCAACTTGGATTTGAGGACGAATCCTTTCAAACCAAAAGGGAATGATGAAGATATCCAAGGCTAAAAACAATACAAGTTATGAGTCAGAATTCACAAAGCAAACTAGAACACAAAGCTCTTGAGAAGAATGCTTGGAGAAGTAGAAGAGTCATGCCATTTAAAGATCCTTGAAGGAAAGGCATCTCCAAGCTCTCCACAATAAAGAAAGGTCGTTTCTTGAAGTTCTTGAAGATATCAGAAGGTTCTTGAACTTTAAAGAGACAAATCTTGAAGTTCTTGATTTTCTTTGAAAATCTTGAAATTTATAAAATGCTAAATCTTGAAGAATCTTGAAAATCTTGATTTTTGAGATTCCAAAATGATTCCGGGAGTTTCCAGAAGATTCCAAAAGCTCCCTACACAATTGATACCATGCGCCATCAATTTGGGCCGAACCGCCATTGAAGCCCACTCCACTCCAAAGTTTGGCCAACCCAAGCCCACAAAGAAGTTTCCAGGCACCTAGGGTTAAGTTTGAGTAAGGGATAAGGATTTGTGCATGTTTTCTATTCCTATTCCTAGTTTGTTACAAGTTGGTTAGGTTGTTACAAGTTTATTACAACTAGATTAGCTTGGTAGTTTCCAAAAAGGGGTCCCTTCTTGATCTCCCTTTTTGGCTAGGATTTATATTTATTTCCTAATGGTATTTAGTTAATAATTTCGTCCATAATCCAATCCAAGTGTCAGACGAATTCAGCAACTACCAAAACCTAGTTCCTTTAGGTTTCGGGTTTGTAAGAAATCAATCTCTTGATTGGTTTCAAATTTTAATTATTTAGGGTAGAATTTCGTTCCCCTATTTAGGGTAGAATTTCGTTCCCCTATTACCATAAAGGTGAACAAATTCATCTACGATTGTCTTTGCTCATTTAGGACTTGATTTGTAAGGAAAATCCAATTCTGATTGGTTTCCACTTTCGCTACTTTCAGTTATTCTTTTCCTATTGTAATTTGGACACCCCCATACCTATAAATAGGGGTTCCAAACACGAAATTATTGAGTTGTCTATTACTAAGCTTTGTTTCGATTGTAGCTTTCTCCAGTTGGTTCGAATAATGTGTTTAAATTACTTAGTTAATTTAGTAGTCTGCCGAATCCAAGGGCAAAGATTCTAGAAGTTAAGAGCGGCGTCTTACAATTAGACTTTCCTTGGCACTTTCCGCATTGAGTTCTTGGTCTCCACGGTGTTGGGGATTGGGGGTTCACATCACTAGGACTCCCTTGCTTAATCTAGCTCTAGATTAAGAAACCCTTGCCTAAGGCTACCAATGGATCTTTTGCCCTATCCTTCCTCAAGGACTTTAGGTCTTACTCAAGACTCCCTTTACTTAGTAATTAGGACTTTTGCTTAATCTAGCTCTAGATTAAGACTTTGACAAATGCCTAACTTATCTCTAAGCTAGGACCTTTACCTTTTGCCTAATCCAAACTCTTAGATAGGACTTTAACCCAAACTGCCCAACTTACCTCAAGTTAGGACTTGTACAATTGTCCAAACTTAACCTCTTAAGTAGGGTCTCTCATTCTCTTCTTTCTCTCCCTTTCTTCTTTCCTAACTCTTAGCCAAGAGTTTAGGACTTTGACTAATACAAGTTGCCTACACTCAAACTCTTGAGTTAGGACTTTTCTAGATGTGTTTACAACAATGGGAATCTTCATAATGGAGTTTACAATGACATACAATAATTGGGCATAAAGGCCTCTTTTTAACTCTAACACAAGAAGCTAATTTGACAAGTGCTCTTGAATGATGCTTGAGTGTAGGAGACTTGTTGGAGATTATTACCCATCTTTTTTTGACTTGGGGTACTTATAGAAGTGTCCAAATGGTTCCCAATGGCTTCTAACGGCTAGTTGAAAGTTGTTAGGAAAAAGCCTTGTCCAAGTCGCATGGTTCCTCATAGGGTAAATTGCAGCTCTCACAAAGTTGTCATTTTTGTGTCTAACTGCTAGTACCTGCGATTAGCTGTGCGAGTCATGTGGTAACTCGCTGGCTGAGCTTCAACGTCGAAAGGGTATCAAGGTCAAGTTCGTCTCTTTAATCTGAATTTTGAATCTTCAATTAATTTCCAACAAAAGAGCTTGACTGCTGCCGTCCGCCCACCGAGGTGATGGAGTTTGAATCTTTCTAGGTAAGCTTTGAGCTCAAGAGGGTGTCGAGATCCGACTTCAAAGCTATTCTTGAATTTAGGTCCTCGTGCAAGTTGTTGTCTGACTAGGACGATAACTAGTACGGCCACTTCCTTCTTGCCATTTTTCTCTTTCTATAATTTCTCAACTGGCCACCATGTGATATTATGTGCGACTTGTACAGGGTCTCGCACACTAATTTTTGTTGCACTTTATCTACATTTTTCTACAAAACTCTTTAAGTGCAAAGCATTAGACAAAATCATATATTTGTTAACTTATCATCAAAACTAAGATTAAGACCATACGTCTCACATTATTTTTGGTACAATTTTTTCTGTGATTGTTCTTTTGAGAAAATTTGAAGGCTTGTCTCAAAATTGTGACAATTTATTTGCTACACTTGAATTAAATGTCGCAGTTACACAACACAATTATAATTGTGCCGCAAAATCGTGGCTTAATTGTGTCATATTATTAGCATGTCACAAATTAGCGGCATAATTTGAGTCATTTTAATTATTGCATCACACTTTTGTGACATAGATTCGACATCCTTTTTTTTGTCTCAAAATTGTGACAATTTGCTTATGCGACATTACATTAAGATTATCATGAAAAGATTATTCATGATAGAGCCCATATTAGGACATTATGAATTATATATATGTATTGAAAGGTAAATATGGATTTTCCTACTTTTTTTTAAGGTATTAAAAGGTAAATGCCTTAATAGGGGCTCTATTATGACATTATGAATTACATATATGTATTACTACACTACTTAAAGATATTAGGACACAATTAAACAAATGCCTTGAAATCCACTTTTTTACGACACTATTAAGAAAAAGCCTTTAAATCTCTATTCTATTACTACCTTTCTAACCAAGCTATTGTGACATTAGCAAACAAGTACATATTATGACATTAGAAACGCTTACCAAGTATTATAACCCTATTATCACAATATAAAAATGTCTCAATATCAACAAGTTTGAGGACTCCCAACGGCGTACAATGACTCATGTGACCCGAACTCCCACCGGCTAACTCACGCCTGTTCTGCTAACATTTTTTTTCATCTTTTTATATTTTTTTCTTCTTCTGTAAATTCATCCATAAACTTGTGTGTCCATGGCCACTACAACAAAAAATAGATTTTAAGACATTGACAAATGTATTATTATCATACCTTTTGAGGCATTTAATTTATCCCCACATTAACTTTAAGTGTGGCCTAAAATCGTGTCCTAATAGAGTATGTAAGTTATCGAGGCACTTTAAAATGTCTAAATAAGTTCCCAAACTATTACGAATAATTGATAATGAGGCTTTATTAAATCTCAGGAAAGGTTTGTTGAGACATAATAAAATGTATTCATAAATAACTTGGTAAGACATTTTTAATTGTTTATAAGGCATAATGAAATGTATAGATAAATAATTTTTTAAGACATTTTTAATTGATAGAATAAATCACATATTATGACATTTATAAATGTCATTTTATATTAATTGCTGACATTTTATATTGTATTAATATGTAGAATTGGATCAATGAGAAACATTATAAACTATAGCGTGCGTGAAATGATTACCTGCAAAAATAACTCACTGTCTTTGTGGTAGGAGAAAAGTGTGTCCCGATTAACATAGTAGAGATCACACTCATTTGGAGAGGGCAACCTGTTTATTGAAATAAATAAAAAAGAACAAGAAGTGGATTAAGTACTAAACAGTACCAATTGCCACAAATCTAACCACCAACTTCCAACCTATTGATATTTGGGACAGAGTTTGTTGCATCCAGACAAAGTAAGCCATGAAGCCATGATTCGATTGGATCACCAGACGCATATCTGATTGATTCACTTAATTCTATCTTTTTGAAAAGCCTACCTACAATTGAGTGTCATCCACGAATGAGAGAATATACAACCAACAAACAACAAAAAAAAGATGTTCATTGAGTCAATCTCAAATTCACATGAAGTTATTTTCATAAGAAAATTCACATGAAGATACAAAAAAGAGCCACAAAAAGGAACATTTACAGTAGCAGGACAAAGTAACCAACAATAGTTAATCTGATGCAGAAATATATTGGATCGGGAAATAAGCTTATTAGTCAGAACCAATTTATGATTTGGATTAGTTTCTGATTTGGATTTTTAGTTTCCTTCAATGTTCACCATGGCATGCACATTCGTATAATGGTGCAGGAGACAAAGAAACTTCACTCTTACTGATTCTTTCATCCAAAAAGACATATCTAGGAGTTAGGGTATTGCAATGGGAAAAATATGCTACCATCTTTTCTTAGTGATCAGTGAATAGATGCTTTAATACTTGGTTGCTTGTTGTAACTGAACAAATCTGCTGAGATACCATACATCTGTGGGAGATTACAACATTATAACAATTGCACATAATCCCAAACCTCTTCTTTAGCTGTGTCACAATGAGAACATATGTAAGCAATTCACAGCTCCATAAAATGCCAATAGTGCTCCAAAAATCTGGGCATCCTTTTGAATCCACACAACTTTCTTGTTAAAATGGGGATCACTGGTCTGGTGAAATTGTTTTCCAAAACCTATCATTTGGTTCTCACTTTGTACTTTGAGGGATGTGGATGGTAGCCATTGGGACATTGATAGCCAAGGGACAGAAACTACTCTAGAAGGACTTGAAAGTTGGTGCTTAGGAAATCATTTTTGCTAATAAACTACAAAATACTGAAGAATACCACTCCTGTCAATACCATCAAATATATCAGGCATTTAGCATTCTTCAGTAACAAGAATTTATGGCTCTTTTAAGAAGCTTTCTTGTTCTTCACATAACCGAAGTTGTTAAATCATGTCAAACTTCCTGTTTAATAACTATCGTATTCCTCAGACTTGATAACTGTTTCATACTTCTGTTCTATTGTTGCGCAGAATTGCACTAAACTAAACAATCCCTAAACCCCTCCAGAGAAGTGCCAAATACCACCCAAAGTTGAAGTCAACTCACTTTCAACTAATTTGAAATGCCAGAAGCAGAAGTTAGGGTGCAAAAAGTACTTGAAAGAGCACCATCAACATTTTTAGTAGACATCTGACTTTGCTCCTCCAGTTGCTGCAGCAGCTTCAATGATAGAGAGCGCCCAGTACCTTCATACCTGGAAATGATTGTATAATGGTAAACCAAAAACAAAAACTACACATTAGAGGCTTTGAGATTTTACCAATAACCTCCACAAAATAGTACCTACTCAGCACAATGAGTAAAGGAAATTATAAAATTAAGATGTGAAGAACAAGAAAGCTTCTTAAAAAGAGTTTTATGAAGTATTTTGACATCAAAAGGTTAAGACTTCAATTATCCCTACCCATTCACAGTAGATGAAAGGAAAACAAGGTAAGGACCAAGCAAAGATTTAACAACTGGCAACGGAATAGCAGCTGCTTCGTCAACCACAAGCAACTGAGAACTCATGCATCTTTGATAAGTACCGGAGAAAACTTTTTCTATTGTATTTGTGGTACTTGTATCCTTCTTGAATACTTCCTATGCAATTCATTACAAAATGAAAATTTTGCCTTAGCACAATTCAAAGATGATTTTCAGGTACCAATGTATCAATGATGATGAGAAAGTGGACAACTGTAAGCTCGTATTTGTTGCCATAACTTTAAGAAATTGACACAGCAAGGAATAAGAGGGTCCATAAACTGTTAGATTCACTTTAAGAGTAAAACATCAATTCAACAAAGATGGGCTAAGCAGAGTTTAAAAACAAAACTAACAGGCCAAGAAAAAGTATGGCGTAGCCCTCAAAGTGGTTACATTTTTATATGAATGATTTGACAGAGCAAAGACTAAACTGATTCTATCATTTATAATAGGAACACGTAAGAAAGAAGATAGTAAATACCTCATAATCTAATGGTTTTAAGTTAAGGCCATCCTCCATAATTTGCCGAAAGGAATTGCCTTTTTGGTAACCACCACTTTTGATTGCCTGGCTATCTAGAAAGCCCTGAAACCATAGTTAAAATCTGTAGGATGCCATATCTCTATTCATAATTTAGAATGTCTCAAAGGTGGAAAAATGTTGAAACAACATATTGGCTACCCGGTCTGCCCATCTACATTGATCAGCAAAACACCTCCATAGCAACAAATTTCTAAGAAATGACCACAAAATATAGAAACTGTCAGTCAATAACCACTAATACCAGAGAATCATAAGAGAACAAAAGCCAAGTAGCATACTTGCTATGGGCAATATAAAAGGATAGACTGCTCTCTGTTTTTTGTCCACCTTTGCACTGTCTCAACAAAATGTTCACATAAAGACAGTACACGAGTAATGGAGAAGGTAAAAGAACACTTTGCAGCCAAGGTAAAAGAACACTTCTCAAAAACTGAACCTAGAATAATATTATCATTCTCGGCATATAAAAGCTTAGCCAGTAAGAGCATCTTCATTAACTTTTGTTTGAATCTGATATGGGCATCATGTTTTGGAAAGAGAAAGGACTCTTGCCATCAAAATATAAAATAAAAGGATTAAATAACAATGCACAATTAAAGTACAATTATATCCATAACATAAATAATTGGAATTCATTTCCATTATCAAAATATGTTTTAAGACCAAAATAACACATTGCTACCTCTTTCAAATGAAAATATGACTGATCAGTAAAGTATTATTTGACCATTCACTAGCAAAACAGACAATATTATATGAATGCTATCATGAAAATGTTTGGGCAGGTTCAAAAAAGACTGGCTTCAACGAGCAGGTTCAAAAGCAGTTCATTTGCCTCAATTACACGACATCGCTTCATACATTCTTCATTGTAGTAGCAGAAGAAATTATTCATTTGTCCTCCTCTATTTCTTCTATTCCCACTATCCCTTATTCTTTCATCTTTTTCTGAAATTTATCAATTCATATTTGCATTCAGTATTTTTGGTGTTCATATGCCAAAAAGTTTGTATGTTAAATAGGACCTTAAATCCTTAATCGAGATTATCAGAATATCAGAATCACCCTTACTTCCAAATTGATCTCTTATAATTAGGTAATTTATTTTTCCCTTAACCAAACAAAAAGTATAATGCAAAAATTTACACAAAAAAACACAGACAATTTAATTAACACAAAAGAAAATTGTCTAATTAGCTATAAGATGAAGCAAAGGTTAAAGCTTAATACCTTTGGACAAATTAAAAGATGGAATCGCCCAGGTCTACAAGAACTGTACTTCACACCGAGTTCTTTCATTTTCTGCTTCAATAAGTCAGGAAATTCACTCCCTTCCTCTTCTTCATTCTTGACATTATCGTCAACTGGGGAAAAATGAAAAGCGCTCACAAAAAATCAACAAAACGGAGGACAAGAAAAGCATCACTGATTAACAAAAGGAAAGAACAGCAGCAAGTTAAAATCAAACCCCTAGCCTTCAAGGCATGAGAAACAGAGCCGAACCCACTGTCTACTAAATGTTTGATGATGAACGAGCACAAAGGGAGGGGATTCATGAATTGGAATTGGAATGGTTGATTTTTATTTTTCAGACTCAGATAGTTAAAAGGCCAATCTCGAGAGTTGTTTTGGGTGTAGGGTCAACTTGGATCGAATTTTGCCAAAAAGGGTGCAGTTCAACGCCCTCTTCTCATGCGGTCAGACGGAATCTGTATGGAAAATTATTTGGGAATTGTGCAGAATTGAGGATCCTTTCCCAACTTCTTTGTGGGACTGCTTGGAGCTCTTTTGGGAATCTGCGATTCAACTTCCTCCGAATTTTAGAGCAGTACTTCCATATGGTGAAAAAAGAAAAGAAATAGAGAGAGGGTATTTTTCCATGAGAAACAAAGACAGTCAAAGAAGCCGCCTCTTTTTTCTTTCGGTTTTTTGTTTTTTTTCCCCAATTTAGATTTCCCTCTCTTTTTTTCATTTTCCCTCCATTTTGTCATTTTAATTTCCACTTACTCCTATTTATTTTTACATTTTTAGATTTTTCACTCATTCAAAATGTACAATTTTTAATTGAAGTATTTTGTGTGATATATATGCATGTGGTAAAATATTCAGCTAATATTTCCAGTTCAAAATTAGAGTTTCTTCAGTTTAAGCAAAATGGGTAAAAAATTTAAATTTGAATATTGAAAGAAAATTATTCCATGTATTATTGAAGATTTAGTTTTAATTTAAATAACGAATTACAAAATATAATCACGAAAGTACTTTTCATTTTTCTCAATGGTAAATTTGACCCTTAAAATTGGCCCTTAGGTTAGATAATGTTTACATCTTTTCACATTTTTTATGTTGTGACAATTCGAAATTAAAATTATACTTTTGATATGAAGAGTTCTTTGCAAACAGTAACACTTCTAATTTTGAGTAAAAATTATTGACATTTTATAATCAGACACAAAGATTTTAAATGAAAAGTTTATGATATAAACTAACACTTATACTTTTGAACCTAAAATTTACACTTTTGAATCCAAAACTTATACTTTTGAAATGAATAGTGTATTAAAAAAAAGTAACACTTATGCTTTTGAATAAAACTAATACTTTCCATAACTAAATATGAACATTTGAAATAAAAGTATATTGTAGAAAGTAATGCTTATACTTTTAAAAATTTAATTCCTTAGTTCCATTATTAGAAGTGCAAACTTTCAAAAATATTTTTTTATGTCAATATTCAACTTTCAAATATTTTGCTTATCTTAGCTTATTAATATAATTATATGTGGTCCACAATTACTCAACATTTAAAAGTAATGACATAAATGAAATAAATGAGGTCAAATTAGCTATTTTAGGTGTTTTACCTTAATTTTAATAAAAAGTTGTACATGCATGAAAGTGAACTCTTATAGTAGAACTGATGAAGTAATACCTTCAAGAATTAAACATTTATTTTTGAAATGAAGAGTGTAGTTTAGAAAGTAAAACTTATAATTAAAATGTAGAACTTATACTTGATACTTTTTAAATAAAGAATTTATTATATAATGTAACACTAGCACTTTTCAACGTAAACTAATACTTTTGAAATGATTAATTTAGTATAGAAAGTAACACTAATATTTTCAAACACAAAATCAATACATTCGAAAACTAAAATTATACTTTTGAAGTGAAAAATTTTATTCTAAAAAGTAATACTAATGCTTTGAATGTAAAAGTAATACTTTTTAAAAATCAAACTTAAGGAATTGGAAATGAGAAACTTCTACGAGGAGTTATATAATATAGTTTCAAGTGTTACTATAAAAAAATATAAAAATTAAAAATGTAATTGTAAAAGATTAAAAATATATAAATAGAAAAAAAACCAGAAAATGTATCCTGTATTATACAAAAATATTGTGCACACATGTTCTTGTGTTTTAACAATAATACTATTTTTTAGCTAAGAAGAATAATTGGACGTAGGAAAAAGGGGGGAGGGAATGGGGAGGGGGAACCTGTAAACCAAACTGATAAATACCCCTACCAACCAATCAGTAAGAGGAATTATAATAAACCTATTCATTAACCATCCAATCAGATGCATCGCCACCGTCCATTCATCCCAATAATCAAATCTTACATCTTTGACTTTTCTTGGCCCCACTTTAACCACAAAACAAAATCAACGGACGGTCCAATCTGATCAATCATTTTCTCCATTACCAAAGCCTTCTTCTTCTTCACACGATAGAAGCCAAACTATCAAAATTCTTCATCTTCACACCAAACAGAGGTCGCTTATTTGTTTTCTGTTCAGAGGAACACAAAACAGAGGTCGCTTGTTTGTTTTGGGAAGACTGTAGTGTAATTAAACTAAGATTTCTAATTGTATGTTTATTGTTTGATTTAGTATTTGTTTTGGGAACTATTAATTATTCATCTAATTGCAATTTGGAGGGTGCTTTGGATGAGATGAGGTATGTTATCTGGGTTAATGAACCTTTTGAGGGCCTGTTTTCGGCCGATAACAGATCGAAGTGTTCACTCTGGTTCAGATTATGGGGGTCGTCAAGACGGGCATCATTATAATGGACGGTTCTCAGTGGATCATTGTCAGCTCGAATCAGGTACTTTGAGCTTGTATGATTCTGGAGCTTATGGTACTTTTGTTTGTGGGAATCTATGATGGCCACGGTGGCCCTGAGACGGCGCGGTTCATAAATGAGCACCTCTTTCAGCATCTCATGAGTAAGTCAACCGAGGTGTTTATTTTCTTTACTCTTAGGTTTTATGCTGAAAATTTGCCAGTTGGACTAATTGACCGAGTTGTTTTGCCGTTGGATGATTTCCACGTAGAATTGAGTTGAGATGTGAAACAAAATTAAAATTTTCATACAAATGTGAATGTTTTGTATACTTTTCTAATAATCCCCAACATAAAATTTAGGAGTTTGTATTTCAAAACATAGAAATCAGGGAAGAGGTACGTAGTTTTTGAGTTAAGGGGGCGATAATATTAGAATTTTATATCTTGCCATGTGTAACTGTTTCTTTTAATTTCTTTTGTTTAAGCTTTCATCTAAACTAATCATAATGCACAGGATTTACTTATGGGCAACAATCTGTATCTGTTGAGGTGATACGGAAGGCGTTATAAGCTATTGAAGAGGATTTCTCTCTGTTGTCGCTCGCAATTGGCCAACGAAACCACACATAGCGGCTGTGGGATCTTGCTGTCTTGTTGGTGTTATCTGCAATGGAGCCCTTCATACTGCCAATCTTAGGGACTCTAGAGCTGTTTTAGGGAGACTTATGAGGGCCACAGGGGAAGTACTGGCCATTCAACTTTCAGCAGTGCATAAGGGTAGTATAGAGTTTGTCAAGCAGGAGCTGCAGTCTTTGCATCCGGATGACAAGCAAATAGTTGTTTTGGTCAGAAATGTCTAGCGAGTGAAAAGCCTCATCTAGGTAGGATTGTTTTTAAGCAACATCTTTGTGCCTTGGTCATTTTTGTTAATATTTTTTGTGTGGGATTGATGGTTTGGGATTGGTAGGAGAAGAATAGTGGGCTTGTTAGGGATCGACAAAGATGACGCTGAAGAACTCAAAGACAAAGATGACCACAACGAAGGCGTTTCTAGGTCTGCATCTGCTTAGAACCACCCCTTGCTGAGGCTTCAGTGTCCCCGTTGATAGACCCCCTCCTGGCCCTATTCTCATCCCCTGTACCACGGGCAATGGCGGCGTGCAGGGATTTACAAGGTATGAAAACAATGGTTAAGGCAGACCGTCCTAAGAACCTTTTGGTACGTTTAACTGATGCATTAGTTTATTTCTGCTAATCATTGGAGATACTGATAAAAAAGCAGGTGGCCACTTTTCTGTCTTGCCTTCTTTTTGTTATTGACTAGGTTTTTGTTCATCCAAGAAGTGGGAAAGGAAATGGATGTAGAACTTGGGATGTTGTGGCTCCTATATTTTTTCAAGCTAATGTCAAGACAAAGGTGAGCTGTTATCTCCTTTTGTTATTAATGATTGTTCCAGACTAAAACTTCGCAGAAAAAGTTAAAGCTTGTAAAGTATATATATAGTTACACTTCGGTCCTCCATACTTCATGCATTCCTTGAAGATTGTGTCTTTTATATGTTTGTAGTGTCAATTGACCTAATATCTAATATACTACTTTCTGTTCTTTGTATTAAAATTTTTTTAATAGTTGATATGACTACTACTTACAATACTTAAAAAGGATGGCATGTAGTCAATGGTGAGATATACTTGAAATACTTAATTATTGTTGTTGTTGTTGTTAAGGATCTAGAGTCACAGTAATGGCAACCTTTAAAACCTGTATGCCATTGTTGTTTGCGAAAAATTATCCTGGCAACAAGTGCCTGGTTCCAGTGGTTCAATTTTAGTGTCCACGATGTGGGGTTCTCTTGGTGTGAGAAGTGATGCGGCAATTGATGACATTCCTTATTGTTCTTATTGCCATTCCGTTATGATCTGATCTGTAAAATTGCATTAATTAGGGGAAGTATAAAGAGAATGGGTGTATTTATCTATCCTCTCTGTTCTAATGAATAAAACAGACACAAAATTTCCTGTAATTGGTCATACACTGTCCCTTGATATAAATTTCCTTCAAAAAATGATTAAATGCCACCAGAGTTCGATGTAAGATCATAGATAGCTCATTCACATCATCACCCTCTTGGCATGTGTGAATAGTTCTTTGTCATACAATTGGACTCAATTTCAAAAAATGATGTGGCAATTGGTGGTGCAGTTTCTTCAGCTTTTTGTGGGATTTTCACAGTATGGATTTCTTTTAACCTTTAAAAAAATAAAAAAAAATTGATCAGGTTATTGTGACTGAGAGGCCGGGACACGCTTTCGATATAATGGCCTCAACTGCAGACAAGGATCTGAATTCATATGATGGTGTCATAGCTGTTGTAAGTAGTTTGAGTTTCTGCCTTTTGTTCTCAGTTAAAAATCTTTCTGACAATAAACTTAATTTATGGAAATTTATGGAACTAGTGAACCTAATGTTATATGACAAATTCTTTATTTAGTTAGATGACAAAATTTAGTTCAATGAGCACTTCCATTGTTGTAAAAAATTGATAAAATAATTTAAAAAACAACAATTTCTGGTCCTAATATATGGCTTTTTTTGTGTGTTTCTCAGGGTGGTGATGGGTTATTTAGTGAAATCCTTAATGGAGTTCTTCTGCCTAGGCATAAAGTTCCATATCCCTCACAACCTACAGATTATGAACATTATGTCGAAAATGATGGCAATTTGCCAGTTAGTGAAGCAGGTGGGATTATTATGGAGCCTCCGGATCCTTGTGAAGATTTTTCACCTCTTCTGATGAGTTCAAGAGTAATTGCTTCCCGAATTCCTAATTTTCGTATGTTGATAACTAGCAAAATCTCCGCATAGCGCTTACTATATGTCAATTTTTTTATAACTGTGAAGGTTTCTTGATCTGAATGTTTCGAAGGTGCAGGGTCTGCAGATGATTCTTGCCTCACAGGTTAGTTTTAATTACTATACTTGGACATTTTCCTCCTACAACCTTTCTGGTAAACGCCTTAGACTGAAAAGGCTATTTGAGTAATTGCATTTTGTTTTACTAATGCTCTGTGTTGCTTTGAGCAGAGCAGGAAAGCGAGTTTTCTCTTCCACACAAGCGGTTTAGATTTGGGATTATCCCTGCAGGATCAACTGATGCTACAGTGATTTGGTATTTTCTAACACTCTGCTTCCCCCAACCATCCCTGTAACCATGAACTCCCCCGCCCAAAAAAACAGAATCCCCCTAGGGGGGGCTGTTTGGGATTTTGCGACGGAATGAATTTCAAAAAGACCCTATTATAAAACTGAATTCGTACAGATTTTCCTTGTTTTCCATCTTCTTCAACATAAGATTTAGTTGTTTGTGGCTTTTGCAGTACAACTGGGGCTCGAGATCCTGTAACATCTGCATTGCAAATTGTCCTTGGTAAAAGGTTGTTCCTTGATATAGCTCAAGTTGTACGATGGAAAGCAACATCTACATCAAAGGATGAATCTCATGTACGATATGCAGCCAATTTTGCTGGGTAGTTTTCTTTACTTCTACTTTTGATGATAATATGGATTCTTGTTCTTCTACACCACTTTTCCCTTGAGTATGTATATGTTTTTTCTGCTTTTAGTTTATGGTTAGTTTAGCTGTTTCAGGATTTATCTGCACTGGCATCCTTGTGTAAATTGAATCAATTTCCTGCAGAGTTTTGGACCCTAAATTTTTTCTCAGCCATTAGCAATATTAGCTTCTAAAAAGTGGCATTTGTTGGTTTTTTTTTTTTCTTTTTCAGTTTTATATTTTACTAATTTACTTGAGGATTTAGTTTGAAAGATACATTACCTTTTCCCTAAAGAAATGATCAGTTCTGGTTGTGTTTGGATGAACTAAGTTTGCTTCACTGCATTGTGTTCCTTAGAGTATACAGTGACTTGGTGATATTTTGATTCATAGGATTTGATCTTTTAGTGGATACTACCATAATTCTCTTCCCATCAAGCAAGTCTACAGAGTGTTGAGTGTTAATTTTAGAATTTATTGAGTGAAGGTTTTTACTTGTATGCATGTCAAGATGTGACAGCTTGCAGATTGGCTTATCACACCCTTCAACTTAGAAGTTAGTTCTGAACTGCGTTGTCTTTCCAGTCTATATATAACACCTCTTCAGATTGTTTTACTCTCTAGTTGTAATCCTACTTCAATTTAGTAGGTTTCTCAAAATTCAATTGATCAGCTAAACTAATCCTCTCTGTAGGCATTGATGATATCCAGAGTATGTTATTACAAAATATTTTGCTTCTGTCAAAAAAATTCAGAAGATATTATTTTGTTCGTTGTGCCCCTGCCTTGAACGGTTAGAACCTGATGAAAATGTGAAAGCATGTGTGTGTGGTACATAAAATTCCATAGCTCGTATCACAATATTTTTGTGCATATCAAGATTATATATAGATGTTTCAGAAAGAAGTAGAGAGTTCCATCTGGCATGCTTGGTTTGACTCTAATAAACAGGGATCTTGTAAGTCATGCCATCTATCATGCCAACTTTAATGCTTTTTTGAGCTTGTATCTTTTATGAACATAAATATTTCGATGCTAATTCTTTTGCGTCTTTTTTAGATATGGATTTTATGGGGATGTAATTACAGAGAGTGATAAGTACCGTTGGATGGGCCCAAAGAGATACGATTATGCAGGAACAAAGGTGTTTCTTCAACACAAGTTTGTCCAGCTGCAGGCTGTTTTCACTCTGTTCATACTATAGAACAATTGACTTTGCCTTGTAAGAATCTTTTGGTACGTTAGCCCTTTTTACTGAACATTCACACATTCCCCCATCCACCCTTCCTCTTCCATCCAAAGGAATGTCATTGTGCTGCCCTCCAATCAAGCCTTTTTGTATCGTAGAAACTACTGTATATTGGCAATGAAGATAAAAAACTAATAATTATCCTGTAAAAGAAAATTCAATAAATTTTCTCTTATTGCAATTCTGTAGGTCGTATGAGGCAGAAATCGCTTATCTTGAAGTTGAATCAGAGAAAGCCAGTTATGGTCCTGAAAGAGGTCCTTGGTTTGGTAAAGTGAAAGCAGTGCTGGGCCTATCAAGGCAAGCTGACAAAGGAACTTGTGTTGCCAATTGCAAAGTTTGTAATAAGAAGCCAGTTTGTTTAGCACCAATATCTGCCAACACAGGTCCATACCCAGAAGTTTTAAGATGGAAGAGGTCAAAAGGGCGTTTTCTAAGTGTTGGTGCTGCAGTTATATCCTGCCGAAATGAAAGGGCACCGGATGGTCTGGTTGCCAGTGCGCACCTTGCAGATGGTTTCATAAATTTTATGTGACATAAATTTTACAGACGTGATATTGTGTCGCAAAATAACATTACGACATTTCAAATAATGACGCCGCATGTGCAGCAAATAAATATGTGACGTTAACTGTAATGACACAAATTACTGTTACAAATAACGCGTCATTGCAACTAATGACACATAATGTGTCGTAAGATTTATGCGACAATAATTAAGTGAAACAAAATGTGTCGTTATCTTTTGTGGCACCACTATTAAAAAATGCTACGAAAAGGCTACATAGCCTTTTGTGACACGATAAAGTGTGTCGTAAAATTGTGTCTCTAATTTGTCTTTGAGACACAATTTACCTGTCGCGAATACCATTCGACGTTTTAAATGTGACGCCACATTTTTCGTGCATACTCTTGCAACACTCATTTCAATGACGCAAACCAGTGTCGTAAATTAGTATGCGTCACTAAGACAAATGACGGATAATGTGTCGCGAATTTTAAGCGACAATTAATTTAGTGATGCAAAAAGTGTCATACATTTGCGGCACAAGTGGGAAAAAAGCGCCACAAAATTGCTTCACCACCTTTTGCGACTCAAAAACAAGAGACGCATAATGTGTCGCATATTAGTATTTGCCACACTAAATCAACTTTTAACGACACAATTTACATGTCGCGAATACCCTTCGACGTTTTAAATGTGACTCCACATTTGTCGCAAATAATCTTGCAACATTCCTTTTAATGACCCAAATCAGTGTCGTAAATTAGTATGCGTCACTAAGACAACTAACGCATAATGTGTCGCGAATTTTAAGTGACAATTAATTTAGTGATGCAGAAAGTGCCATACATTTGCGGCACAAGTGGGAAAAAAGCGCCACAAATTTCCTACACCACCTTTTGCGACTCAATAACAAGAGACGCAAAATATGTCGCAAATTAGTATTTGCGACACTAAATCGACTTTTAGCGACACATTTTCCATGTCGCAATAGGTCACTTTTCTTGTAGTGTCCACTAACTACATCGCATGGAAACTTCAAGTCCTCATTGGCTTTGACTTCTACAAGTACATTGATGGCTTGCATCTTTACCCACCAGGCCACTGTCCGCACAAGTAATGGTGAAAAACCCAACTCGGCCTACCTGTCATGGACCCGACAACACAAACTGCTGTTTAGCGCCCTTGTTGGTTCCATCTCGTCCAACCTCTTTTCTCTCATCCAGAATTCCACCTCGTCCAGCGACACATGGCAGACACTTGCCAACACATATGCTTACCCGACTCACGATCACATCAAGCAGATCAAATACCAGATCAAGCATGCGAAGAAAGGCTCCCAGTCGATCTCGAATTTCCTGCACTTCATCAAAGGCAAATCCGATGAACTCGCTACCCTCGGCAAACCGCTAGACTATGAGAACCTTATCAAATCGCTAGACTATGAGAACCTCATCAAATCGCTACATCGCTGACATTGTCGATGGATGGGACACCCCAATCTTGTTCGACGAACTCCATGAGAAACTCATCAACCGCGAACTAGCTCTGAGGCAGTCTTCAGCTCCCTCATTCGCACACCCTGCCACAGCCAATGTAGCGGTGACTCACCACACCGGTCCTCCTTGCCACTCAACTCCCCGACACCAGTCGTGGTCGTCCGCACCTCGGCCTAACAAACACTGGCAGTTCTCACCCCGGCCCTCCGGCCTCGGACCTTAGCACTCGGCCCTGGCCCAGTCTTCTCATCCTGCACCCCGACCCTCTAGGTATCTTGGTCACTCCATTGGCCACTGTCACTCCAAGGCTACAAACAACTGGGTCACTCCGTTGCCCACTGTCTCCTCTTCAGTCTAGTCCAAGAGGGAACCCGCCCCTCACCCCCTGGACCCCAGAGGCCACCAGAGGCCTATACTGCTCAGACATTAGTAGCCGCGACTCCTACCTGGCTCCTTGACAGTGGCGCATCCTATCATGTCACCTCGGACCTCGGAAACTTCTCTCATCACTTCCAGTATGATGGGTTTGACAATGTCGTGATCGGTGATAGTACTAGGCTCCACATCTCCATTACTGGCTCATCTTCCCTTCTCACCTCCTCTCACACTTTTCACTTACATGATGTTCTCTTTGTTCCTAACATGAAAATAAATCTAATCTCCATATCTCAATTCTTCAAAACCAACAATACTTCCATTGAATTCTTACCATTTTCTTTTCATGTGAAGGATCTACTGACAAGAACCCAGTGGCTAGAACGACAAACTAAAGATGGTGTGTATAAATGGCTGACCTGTACTTCAGCCTTTTCCCACTCCAAATTCAAGTCTCTGACCTCGTCCTAGCCTCCCACTACCTACACTAGTAGCGAATCTCTTGCCAGTACATGGCATCACTGCCTTGGTCATCCATCCGAGTCCACTTAGAGACACATCACTTCTAAATTTGGTTTAGATGTAGATAGGACTCATTCCAGCACCTTTTACTGTGATGATTGTCTGAGCAATAAAAGTCATAAATTACCATTTTCTATCTCATCCCTGGTGTCTACATTTCCTCTCCAACTTATCTATTTCGATGTCTGGACCTCCCCTACCCCGTCTGTCGATAGCTACAAATACTATATCATCTTTGTGGATAACTTCACCCACTACATCTGGCTGTACCCCCTCAAACTCAAATCTGAAGTCGCCGCCGTCTTCCCTTGCTACAAAGACCTTATAGAAAATTTCTTCTCTTAGAAAATCATCATCCTATATTCAGACAATGGGGGGAAGTACATGGGCCTCGCTAAGACCACTGGTCTTGCGCACTACTTATCCACACATGGCATCTCGCACCTCACCACCCCACTACACACCCCGGAACACAATGGGTTCTTCGAAAGGCAACACCTTTACATTGTTGAAACTAGTCTCTCGCTTCTCTCCAAAGCCTCCCCCCCTCCAATTCTGGTCCGATGCCTTTGCCACTACTGTGTATGATGTGAACCCTTGATTTCAACTTGTGAAAATAAGAACTCAATGCGGAAAATTGCCAAGAAAAGTCTGTATGCAAGACGCAGCTCTCAAAACTCTAGAATCCTTACCCTTGGATTCGGCAGACTACTAATTTAACAAGTTAAATAATACACGCAATTCAAACCAAGTGGAGAATAATAGAGGCAAAACAAAGCATGCAATTAGATAGATCAATTATCTAATTAGCCTATAGTTCATGTACTTTAGCAATTAACAAAGCATGCAAATTACTTATGCCAAAACAAAGAAGAGTGAATAATAAAGTATAAACTTTCATTCAATTAATCACTGTTGAATTATGAAGTGCAGCGCCCCCATTTATAGGTATTTTTAATGATGACAAAACAAATATGAAGTGTTAGAAAATAAAGCATAACCAAAAGAATTGAGTGTAACTTTCCCTGTAATTTAAGGTCTCCCACTCAATTCTTATTCCACAACATTCACATTTTCTCCCCTTTTTTGTCATCAAACAAAAATTTACTCACCCAATACTTGTATCATCTTAGCAAATAAGCAATTAAGTACAAGAGCATACAAGCAAAGTAAAGAACATCTCAATTAGAATTTAACATTTATGTAATCAATGAAATGTTCTTCATACAAGGCCAGTCATTTATCAATTAAGCACACTTTAAGCCAAGCCACTTTTAGCATTTTCTCCCCATAAGTAAATGCACTCTCAAAGTCTATTCTAAGCTTAATCCTATGGGCCTCTTTGCTAATCTTAACACCTATGGTCTATGCTAGCTCTAATTTTTCTCCCCCTAAATTCTAGCATATACATTTCAAAAAGGTTAACCAATCAAGTAAGAAACATACAAGCTTCCTTCAATCAAGAGCAAGTTAAGCTTATGAAAATCAAAGGAGTTCATTCTTTCTAAAGAATGACCATTTTTAAACACATGAGTTTTCAAGATTTGTGAAATATAACACCAACTCATGTTTAAAACAAGTTAAAAGTATGAAAGGAAATTCAAATGATCCTAATGATTAATATGTATGCATCTCATATCAAAGAGGATGCATCATGTCAAAATCAATTCATTGGTCAAACTTGCAAAATTTTTAACTTTTCATGAAATTTGCTTTTCTTAAGTTTAAAAATTTCATTTCTTCACACAAACAAATTCCATTAGGCATATAAAGCATTTCAAGAATGTAAAAATTCACTTTTCATGCATATTCTTGAAAGTCAACTAAAAGTCAAGTTTTATCTAAGCAATGCCTATTTTCTTAAAACTTGTCAATTTCATCATGTAAATCTCAACTAAGCACATGAGTAAGTTTTCATCAATCTATGCTACATATCAAAGAACTCAAATAATTCAAATCATGCATATGTGCAAAGTCAACCTATCAGTAATCACATTTCAAGCTTAAGCTATGAATTTTCAAAGTTGCTATTTTCAAGTTTCTATCAAACATTTTATCATCCAAGAAACTTCAAATACTCAATTAGTATATGCATAAAGATTCAAACAATCCAAAACATGCGTATTTTGAAAGTCAACTTGATGTGAGTTATTCGAAAAAGTCCTCATAGTGCGGAAAGTTACTAAGGAAAGTGGATCGTTGAAGGACACAATCTTACTTACTCAGATTTTGAGAATTACAAACAAGGCATATAGTGAGATAAACTACTTTAGCTATAACCTAGTAAATAAACAAATTGAAACCAGTAGAAATTAGGTGAAACAAGAAACCTAATTACACTATAGTCTCACTTGTGTTATCTAAACATAAACATGCAAATTACACAAGTGCAAAATAAGAATTCTAAAGCTAAGGATTAAACCTCACAAGATATAATAATCTAAATTCTATATTTTCTAATGAATAAAGCAACATAACCCCCTTTATATAGGAGAAGGGTTGTGCACCTTTTACAAGAAAGAAAAGGAAATAAAAGTAGAATCCACAATAATTTACAATTCTCCAGGCAGACAATATGGGATGTCAATTTATCATCCTTGTGTCAAAAATCATAATTGCTAAACGGGAACACACAATTCACTATTTACACAATTCAAATTTTAAAAGCCATTCGATCATTTTACCTACAATCAAGGAACCCTAATTGAATATGCCTAAACGGAGGCTATGCACATGATTTACAAGTTTCAACAATTTGCATCGCTATATCATAATTATAATCGAAAGAAAAGAGAATCAATGGACAAAATTTAAAGCATACCTCTTGGAACACATCCTAGAAGATACCTCTGACTTACCTTGATTCCTGGATGCATTAAGTCCTATTATGACTGCTGTGAGCGTCGATACGTTGAACAATCAAGGACTCCACCTGAGACAACAATGGCACCAAATCTCCCTATAGGGGTCAATTTGCACAATGTTGTGTTCTTATGGAATCCGGGGAGCTCACCGCAAGTAGTCACTGCCAGTAATGGCACCAAATCTTCCATAGGGATCAATTTGCTCAAAGTGGAGTGTTGCCTGTAGTGACTACCCATGGATTCAATGCTTCATGCCCTTGAGAGGGAACATTAAGAGTATCCCAAATAGGTTGCTGATTAGGCTACCCAAGTGGGATAAAGTAACCGAGAACTCTCGTATAAGACAAGTTTGAAATAGATGAAAGTAACCTCACCCCCTATCCCCTGGTGTATCATGTCCTAAGAGCTACTCACTTCCCAGTATATCGCTCTTGGGTCGGCTTACCCTTGTAATGATTTATACTCTGCCTTTTACCTCTCTATAATCCCTCCTTAAGGTGATTCAAACTTTGCATGAAGTAATTAAGCAGATGTTAAAACCGCGCAAGTAACACTTAGGCAAACTACAGAAAATCTCGAGAAAGTAAGGATACTGGAACCCTACTTTCGGTTTTGATGATTAAAATAAAAGAGGTTTTGTAGATCAATTCATATATAAAGTGCACAAGAAGGAAATTTGGAGATAAGCCCTCAATTTCACCAAATTAATGTAATGTGCACGAAGACAAAATCAAAATTGATTTTAAGATCTAATATCCAGGTAGTATAAAGGAAAATCAGTTTAGGCAATTTTGTAGGGCAAATTCAAGAATGAACAGAAGTAACGAATAATAGCGAGTTTGAACAAATTAGGGAACTACCCAATATGTGATTACCTAACAAGCAATCTAAACAAGCCATCCCACTAAAGATTTTCAACTTCCAATTGCATAAAACTGTTAACAAATTTTGGCTAAGAGGAAAAAGATGGTAGTCAAAATCACAAATAATTCACAAAGGGCAAAATCGTAATTTTTGTGAGGACTCAGATTTTGACCCGAAATAAAATCACAAATAGCGATAAATTTAAAATTCACAAAATAGTAATAAACACGTCATATTTAATACGATTAAAATAAGTTTAATTATAAGTTAATAACCAAATTAAATTGGATAAAAATAGATAACGAGTAAATTCTTATTTTGGGAATTAAATAAAATTAAATAAAGATAATAATAATGAAAATAATAATATAATAACTAATAATCATAATACAAATGTAAGTATAGGTAGCTTCGAGCAAATGGGGCCTTGCGTTAAGATTTCTGAATAGGCAAAGGAAGGAAATAACTAAATAACTAAATAAATAATAATAATAAATAAAGTAAAATAAAATAAAATAAATTAAAAGAAACAATAGGAAAAGGGAAACTTGGTGCTGTAGGTAACTAGCAGTAATCAAAGATAAAAATAAATTGCAAGACAAAGAAGAGGAGTTGGGATAAACTCATAGAAAAGAAATTGAGGGAAGTAGGGGCCAAGTTAGGAGAAGTAGGGGTCACATAGGAGAAGTAGGAAAGAAGGAAATAAAAGGAAGAAAAGAGGAGGAGAAGAAAGACTCTCCTCTCGGCCAGAAAAGAAAATAAAGAATAGGAAAATAGAAGGGGTTTCTGTGAACCGAAGAAAAGGAGGAAAACAGAGAAGGAAGGAAGGAGAAGAAAGAAAAGGGGAAACCGTGAGAAAGAGGAAGAAAAGAAGGAAACGGGAAAGTCAGCCGCGAGGGAAGAAAAGAAGAGAAAGCTCTTTGGCCAGAAAACAGAGAAGGAGAAAGAAGAGGAAACAGAGAGGAAGAAGGGAGAAAGAGAGGAGACCCGAAGAGGAAGGAAGAAGTAGGAGACCCATCTGAATACATTTGGTTATGCAGCGTAGTCCAGGCTTTGAGTTACTCCACTTAGGTAATACTTAAACACCCTCATTGTCTATTAGAGTTGCGTCCGAAGTATGACGTAGAAAACATAGTATGCCGTAATGCCGACCTTTCGTCTCATATGTATGTTTAAGTTTTAGGAATGTGAATGATGCCATGCTCCTATAATAACTGGAATGTGGAAGCTAATAGGAATGTAGAGATGCATATTACGGTTAGGAAAAAGAAAATACAAAACAACAAGTAGTATTGAACTCCCGAAAACTAAAAGAAATAATTATAAAAAAAAAACTTAGTGAATCTTCATTTTATAATTGTTATCGTTGTTTTAAGTAGTTGTAGTATCAAATACGTACTTGGAATGATGAGTTATATAATTTTAATGATGGAAAAAATATATATAAAACAGAGAAAGAAGAAGTTAGCACTGTATTGAGAAAAAAGAATCTGAATAGTCTAGACTACATAACCGATTCTCTAGTGTGTTTATAAAAAATATATATATAATAATAGTAATAATAAAGTGAAAATGAATGATAATTATAATAGATAGCAAAGATAAGGAAATGGGAGGTGGCTACGGGTGAAAGGATGAAGCAGGATAGAGAAACAGAGTATTGAGAGAAGGAAAGGAAAGAAAACAGAGTGATAGGAATATATATATATATATATATGTGATAATAATAATAATGAATAAAAACAAAAGAGAAATAAAAGAGAGAATGGAGTAGGGAACAAATGAGAGTACTGGAAGAAAGAAAAATAGTAAAAGACAAGAAGATGAGGGAGATATATAGATGCTGGAAACATAGAACTGGAAAGAGAAGAAAGAAAAACATAGTGCAAGGAAAAGAAATGAAAAGAGTACTGGGAGAGAAAGAAGAAAGAAAATAAAATTGTCCACATTTCATTAATTAAACATAATGGTAATATTGAAGAAGTCCCAATAGAATTAGTAATAATCCACCCGCATACTATTTAATATAAATACTGAACTTTAATTAATTAATCTTTAAATTGACATAAACAGATTTATTAAAATGCAGAGTATGCGAATCAAAGTACGATTGAATTTGTGAATCGAGGTGAGTGTTCTCACTAAAACCCTACTTTTGATTAGTGTTTGATTGTCAATGTGTATTATGGTTTATATCACTGTGTTTATAATATATTTATATTTTAGAAATTTTGATAAAATACAAATTGTCAAAAAATACGAATATATGTAAATACATGTTATGGTTATAATGGAATATATTTGACACGAAATAATTGTCCCCAGAATTTTGGAACAAAGTGAAATGTTTTAGAATAAGTGGTCGACTACTTTTCGTACTGACTCAAATTACTGAATTGACATTTTAAAATTATACTGATGCTATATATATATATTGTTTGATTGAATGATTTGGAACTATGAGTTATCTACTATTTAAAATAATACTGATTGCGAATACTGAAATTGACTGATTGATATACTGAACTGAATGGCCTTGTTAAGCATGGATTTGCCCTGGCCTAAAGCCTTGTTATGCATGGATTTGCCTTGGTTTCAAATTTTGATGGTCATGTTATGCATGGATTTGCCTTGACCTTAAAAGCCTTGTTATGCATGGATTTGCCTTGGCACTTCATTCGGAGGACTCCAAAACTTCGCCAAACTATTGATCCACCGGGCCAGCATTGGATGTGGACGGCTGGTGAGATAGTGAGGGAAGTTGGGTGTACTCGAGCACCCATTACTACATTACTGTATTGCACGGGTTGTTGTCGAAGCCCTATGTGGGCCCAAAGGTTCATTGGAAATAAGTGATTAATATCACCTCTATAGTTCCATTGTAACTCGCGAGTATCCTTTATGATTTGTTTTACTGCTTTCCTAATTGTATTATATTTATATGATTGATTGCTTTATGTGAATTGCATATTTTACCGCTTTAATAGTTTTAAATGGAGAATATCACTGAGCAAAAAAGCTCATAGGTGTTGAATGTTTTTAAACCCTACCCCAGGTATCCAGCGGCAGTATGGGCCATAGGATAGCAAGTCGAGTTGATCGGATTCCCCTTTGCAACATTACAGACAATGTTATTTAACTCTGATTTATAAGTAGGCCTACGCGCCTATTAAATATTAGACTGTTAGGCTACGATACTAGGACATCAATATGTAAATGTACAATTACGTTTCCCATATTTTATTATAGTTATTGTGTATTATTCTGATATTGTTACTGAGTCCTGGTGCGAACCAGACAGGTGTCCGGTTGGGGCGTTACAATTTTAGCAATTTAATCTCACGGCATGCGATTTTCAAGGTGCTACCAATCAGGAAATTCAATATATTTTCAAGAATCACAAGATAGGCAGTTTTGAATACCAAAACCTTAGCAGATACCAAAATTGATGCACAAGGGGATGATAATTGACAATTAGGGCAAAGCTGTAAACCCTAAACCCTAACCACTTGCGCAAACCCTAATGCAAGACCCTCCCCTATCGCAGGCAAACCCTATCGCAGGACTCCCCCTTGAATTGCAGGACACTTGCGATTCCTTCCCAAGCCCATGTGGGACCAAAATTTTCCTAACAAAAGCCTATAGGTATTTTCGAAAATAGCTCTAAGGGGTTTCTAGATCAAATTTTATTTTTCAATATCCCCTTTTTGCAATTATTCCCAAAATTGTTTCCTTTCCTGTATCTACTTCTGTTCCTTTAATTTTCTCTAGCAGGAATGAAAATCCAACAAAAGATTCAGAATATAAACAGATGAATTGTCCCCGGAAAAATCTAAGAGACCATACTTAAAAACTTTGCAAGCAGGAAACGTCTACCCCTTTTGTCTTGCTGATTAACGGAAACAAGAATCGAATAGATGGAAGAAATAACTTGATGTTTGATTTGGCTACGTTACTCTAACCCCCTCCTCCCAACAAAAATCCTCCTTGGCTCTGATACCAAAATTGATGTGAGTTATTCGAATAAGTCGTCATGGTGCGGAAAGTTGCCAAGGAAAGTGAATCGATGAAGGGCACAAACTTACCTACTCAAATTTTGAGAATTACAAATAGTGAGACAAACTACTTTAGCTATAACCTAGTAAGAATAAACGAATTGAAACCAGTAGAAATCAGGTGAAGCAAGAAACCTAATTAGCCTATAGTCTTGCTTGTGTGATCGAAACATAAACATGCAAATTACACAAGTGCAAATAAGAATTCTAAAGCTAAGGATTAAACCTTACAAGATATAATAATTTCAATTCTATATTTTCTAATGAATAAAGTTGCATAACCCCCTTTATATAGGAGAAGGGTTGTGCGCCTTTTACAAGAAAGAAAAGGAAATAAAAGTATAATCCAACTAGAGTTGGCATTTCTTACAAAAGCCAAATCCAAAAGAAGCATGTATTTGGGTTGGTTAATTTTTGGCTGCCCCTAGGACATGGGGAGCACAAAATTATCCTCTGAAACTGAAAAAGGAAACTACTAAAGACAGCAAAATGGATTTCAAGAAGTGAAACCTTTTTGGAAAGAGTGGAAACCAATCAGAATTGGAAATTCCTTACAACACCAAATCCAAAAGAAGCATGGAATTGGAAAAAGAATTTTGTCGCCTTTATGGAAGTAAGGTGCACGAAATTCCCATGGAAAAAAGAATAAAAAGAACTTCTAAAACTATTACAAAAAGGATTCCAAGAAGTGAACCCTTTTTGGAAACTACTTACTCCTGGATTTTGTCAAGTTGTAACAAAATTGTAACAACCTTAACTAATCCTAAACTAACAAGGAAAATAATTAGGAAACTTGCACAAATCCTACTCTAATTCAAGAACCTCAAAACCTAGCCCTAACAGGAATAGGGTTTCGGCTATGGCCTTCTGAGTGGGTTGGCCGAGTTGATGGAGCTTGGATGCTTGATGAGTTCGGCCAAATGAATGGCGTAGCATGATTGTGTGAATTTGTAGTAGGAAAACTTCACCAAATAGTTCAGACTATTCTGGACCCAATGAAAAGCTTTCTGAACTGTCGGAGATGCCGAAAATCAAGATTCTTCACATATCTTCAAGATTCGTAAATAGTAACCAACTTAATCAACCAAGAAGTTGAAAACTTCAAGATTTATCAAGAAATGTTTCAAGAAGTTCAAGAAAGCTTTCAAAAACTTCAATAAATGCCTTAAACTTTGTCTAGAGGGATTTGTAGGTCACACGGCTTCCATTATTGTGAAGAGGTGAACCACTTACTCCTTAATACGTTCATCCAAGGTTTACCTTTGGATTGGCTTAGCAGATGCTAACTTTGGCTAGTTTGAGCTAGGGATGACATTACAACTACTTGGTCAAGCATTTTCAATTTTAAGCCTACAAACCATACCATCATTGAAATTTACCATTTTGAATCATATAACCTTAATTTTCTCAAGTGAGCAACTTCAAATTTATCAATAAGTTCATGCTTAAAATCTCAAATAAGCTAAAGCATGTGTAAATCGAAAGTCAACCACTTGGTCAACCATTGTCAAATAATGCAAACATGCTTAATTCTTGCTATCTTCAAATGAAAAATTTTCAACTCTTTTATAATACAAGAATTTCAAGATACCAAAAATGAAATAGATCCTAATGCATCATTTTAACTTTAAAATGTGGCATTCTAGGATTCTATCACTCAAAGACTCATCAATCAAAGGTAAATTTCAAAAAAATTTCTCTATTTTGCCTAACTCATCTCTTCTTGAGTCTTTTAACTTCAAACTTGGTATTATCATATTTCAAATATCATTCTAAGCACATTACCCCAATTTTCATCTTCAAAGCATGTAAAAGTCTAAAAGTCAAACTTCTAGCTATTTTCCAATAAAGCTCAAAAAGTCCTAAAGACTTTCATCAAAACATGCTTTCAATCAAAATGATTCAAGGATATGAAGCTAACATACAAATCAACTTTCTCATTTAAGCACAACATGCATTCTATATCACATATCCATCATTTTGAACTTAAATTACACATGTTCATCATATTCAACTCAAGTTGCATATAATTATCAAAATAATTATAAAGCAATCAAAGTGAGTTAAGAGATGATACATGTTACCTCAAATGAGCATTCAATGACTCATCACCATTCTTCAAGCCATTTTTGCAATTTTTGCATTTTTCACCATTTGGCCAATCAACCATCCTTGCTACTTTTAAAGAATTTCTTCATTGAGATTTATTCCACAAAGTAGCATCAAGGACCTACAAGGAAATCAAGCACAAGATTTTGGTACCCAAAAATTTTTGGGTCCTAGGGGGTTAGCTTGTTCCTTTACTTTCCATATCTTTCTACCGTTTTTTATATTTTTCTTATCAAAGCATTTAGGTGGATGTACATGTCTACCACCATAATCACATGTAATAGGTGCATCTAATGAAGGAAATGTCTTAGCATCTTTCCTATATGAAAATGGCACTCTATTATATTCAAATGTATTGTGCCTTTTCAATGGCATATGAGAAACATGATTCTTTCTAGCATATAATGCATTATAGTTCCTAGAATCATTCTTTCTATCATAATGTCTCCTAGTTTCATTTATAAATGAACTATGCACATTCATGTATCTAGGAGCATGATGAGATGCATAAGCATTTAACATACAAATATCCCTCTTTGGGCCACATAAGGAAAACTCATGAATATGACAATAAACTTTACTTTGTCTAAGGGAAACATGCATTTTCCTAGGCATATAAAATGAGGAATCAATAAAATTCACATCATTTTTGAACTTAGAAGACTTCTTTTTCTTTTTATACAACCATGCATGATTAGTCTTCTTTTTAGGTTTAATAGATAGATAAGAAAATTTTACATCACTCTTTGAAGCATTAACAAAGGTAGTAGAAGTAGAAGGCATATCACAATTTTGGTTACTTCCATAACCTAAGCCATGTTTATCATTTCCTACCTTTTTTTTGCCTAACAATTTTTCTAGGTTATCTTTTCCTAGAGGCAATTTTTGTAAACTAGAATTAAGTCTTCAACCTTTTTCTTCAAATCGTTATACTCATTTTCTAGCTCTTCATGAGACTTCACTTTTTTTATTCAATTTTACATTTTCATATAAGGCATGCTCATACTGCCTTTTTAATCAATATACTTTGTATCTTCATTATCAAGCAAAGTACTCATTTCATCTACTTTGTCTTTTCAAATCATCATTTTCATATTTCAAAGTAGAATTTTCTTCCTGTAATGATGCAATATGAATATCTAAAGAATTAATTTTCTTTTCAAGCACAACATTCTTTTTCATGGAATTCACACATTTATCATGCAATATAGTGACATACTTGTACAAATTATGATAATCTTTATCACTATCACTATCATGCATTTCACTACCACATAAATAATATTGGAAAGAATTTGTTACCTCTTGCAGATCACTCCTAACTAAGCATCGTCTTGTAGATTCTTTATCTTCCTCACTCGAGGAATCATCCCAAGTTTTAGCTAGCTTGGTCACCTTCTTGGTGGTTTTCTTACCTTTAACCATTTTGTGCAAATTTGGAAAAATAAAGTGCAAATAGTTAAGCAAGCAAATAAGACTCTACAAATAAAAAAGGTTGCAAAAGTGATATTTAACTCAAAGGTTGTTAAACTTACAAATTTGAGCATTCGCTCTGATACCAATTGAAATCCCAATTATCAATAGCAACCTAAGATGAACCTATGAAGGGGAGAGGATGAATTAGGTTCTTAACCCCTCAAAAATATTTCTTCTACAAAGAAGAACTTTGAATAACCTTTTTCAAAGACAACTGTAAAAAAACTATTTTGCACTAGTGTAGGTGTGTGAAGTGTAATTAGCAAGATGAAAGCAATTAAACAAAGAAGCAAGACACACCAAATTTATAGTGTTTCGAATTCCCCTTGAATCCTAGTCCACCCCCAGAGTTCTACAACTTGAGAATTCTAATCCACTAGGAAACACTTAAGGGAGTGTTTCAATCCCATACACTTGCTCAACTATTTCTCAAGAGATTAAGACTTTTTCCCTTACCTAATCTAACTCTAGACTGGGACTTCCTTGTCTAATACTAGCAAAGGATCTTTAGCCTAAACCTTCTCAAGGCTTTAAGACTTACTCAAGACTTGCCCATGCCCAGCAATTAGGACTTTTGCTTAATCTAACTCTAAATTATTAAGACTTTGACAAATGCCTAACTTAACTCTAAGTTAGGACCTTTACCCATTGCCTAATCCAAACTCTTGGATAGGAATTTAACCCAAATTTATCAACTTACCTCAAGCTAGGACTTGTACAATTGCCCAAACTCAACTTTTTGAGTTAAGTCTCTCCTTCTCTTCTTGGTCTCTGATCCCTTTCTTCTTGCGTAACTCTTAAACAAGAGCTTAAGACTTTGTCTCACATACAATGTGCATACAACACTTCACAAGTGTTTAGGACTTCCCTCAAAGTGTTTAAAATGGTGAGAATCTCCACAATGGAGTTTACAAATGAAATACAAAAGTTGAGCACAAAGGCTTCTTTCTAACTTACGCAAATCTAAGATTAAAGGGCTACTTTGACATGTAAATGTATGAAATAAAGCTTAGGAATGTTTCTTGAGTGTAGGAGACTTTGTGGGGAATCATTAGGCTTCCATTTCCGCTTTTGTGGCTTTTATGGAAGTGCAAGAATTAGTCCAAACGGTCAAATAATGGCTATATTTTTTTGCTTGTTACAGTGCTTCAAAGTTGATGTATGGTGTCGAACCAGGGTTTCAAAAGGCCATGCGGATAAATGAATTCGAGCTTCGAAATCGAATAGATGTTGAACCTTTTTCATCTCTTTTTTCCAATGGCTAGTTTCTTTTTCTAAATGTGTCTAACGGCTAGTTAGGTTCGACTTCAATGGGGTGTCGTCCCTCGGTGTCGAAGGTTCTGAAGGGCCATGCAAATTTCTTGTTCTTTGGGCAGTAGCCTAAAAGGCTGTCTATGTGGTGTCGATGCTCAGAGTCAAACATTTCTGGGCAGCTAGCTTCGAGCTCGAGAGTGTTAAGGTCGGGTTCGAACCTTCATAATTTTTCTCATTTTTTTGGCCAGTAGTCTTAAAGGCTGTCTAGAGCTTGACTAGGCTCGGGTTAGAAGCTTCACAAGTTTTCTCTTCTTTTCGGCCAGTAGCCTAAAAGGTTGTCTAGAGCCTGTCTATGCTAGGGTTTGAGACTCAATCGCTTGGCTTTTACTTAGTCAATTTTCTACACTAAAACTTGACACAAAAATTAAATCCTTTCACATATTTGTTTACTCATCAATCTAAACAAGGATTGAGACCAAAGGTCTAACATTAATGAATCGTCAACTCGGCTTGTTATACACTCTGAAGTGTGAAACCCCGTAAAATTTTAATATTTTAAAATTCACCTCTAGAATAGATTGAGGTAGTTATAAATATTTTATGATTATTTATAAGACTAGTCTTTTAAAGAAATTTCAATCTAAAAATATTTCTTTAAAGAAATTTTATAAAAATCCTCGGATCTTTTATTTCTAAAAGAATTTCTTTATTTTAATTTCAAATCTTTATTTATGTGAATTAATAACTTCAACTCTTGATTTCAGGATATGTTAAGTTGTTCAAAAATATTATGATTTATAAATTTATGAAATTTTCGGAAATAGGAATTAGAAGATAAGAAAATTAGAAAATAATAGAAAAATTGGAAAATTGGGTTTTCCCACTCTTAAATTGGGTAAAACCGATTGCACCACTTTGAACAGTAAAAATGGAAGTTTCTCACCGCCTATAAATGGTTTTAACAGTTTAAAAAAAGGGAAAACTGAACAGACAATCGGTTTTACCCAATTCCAATCTGGTAAAACCGATTGGGAATTGGATAGGATTGTATAGAATCGGTTTTGACCAATTCTTAATCGGATTAAACTGATTTGCTGCAGATAGAATTTTGGAAAATAGTTTTGACCTTTAACCAATCGGTAAAATCGATTGGTAAATTAATAATAAATTATTTACCGCCTATTTGATTGGTTTTAACCGATATTTAGTCGGGTAAAACCAAATCGATTTTACCAATTCGTCAATCGGGTAAAACCGATTCGTTGCCAGAAGATAAAATTTAAGACTTGCCACCCAAGTCACTGTCATGGGGGTCTTTTAACCTCTTAACTTTTGTCCTACATGAACTCTACCCCAATAAATACCCCCTCCCTTTCCTTCTTAAACTCCATTTCTGCAATTTCCATACCAAAACTTTGGAGAAATTTCTCTAAACTTAGAACTAGGAAGAAAAGCTTGGAAGGAGAAGAAGGAGCAAGAGTTAGACGTGGAAACTTCAATCCAATCCGAAGGAATTCATCTAGGAAGCATAAGGAATCGAAAGAGGTAAGAATATTACGTTAAGAAGTGTAGTCATAATGCAAATGTTTAGATTTTTAGAATTTATAAGGTTTTCTTAGAATTTTGAACGTTAGAAAAATGTTTGAAAATGTTAAACATGTTCTAGGAGTGTTGTAGAAATGATTTTTGGCAAAAAGAATAGAAGAAAAATGAATCTAAATGCAATGCTCTTGGAAAACCCGAAGCTTGGATGAAGAACACAAAATCTAGGCATGTATCGGTTTTTACCGGTAAAGAGTCAGGTAAAACCAATCTTAGCCTAGAAACAATCGGTTATACCCGCTTGAAATCGGGTAAAACCGATTAGAAAAATGGTTTTAACAATTAAGAAATTTAAAAATTGTTAGGGACTGTTTTGCAAATACTGGCCGGTTTTAAACAATCGGAAATCGGGAAAAATCGATCTAGAGTTTTCTGGGAAATTTTTAATCCGTTTTGACTGATTTACCATCGGGTAAAACCGATCCAAAGAAGGAAAATTGATTTTTCCGCAAATTCATTTTCTTTTAATTCTTTTCTTATAAATCCTTTTGTAAAATCTTGTTAAAATTATTTTAAGGAGTATTTTAAGAATTTTTATACTTGTATTTTCTTAAGTTATGACTTTTATAGGTTTTGTCCAATTTTTGGACTATCTATAAAATAACGTAGAAATAATGTTTAGAAATTATTTAAATTTCAGTTTTACGCTTTTATAGTTAATTTTTCGGATAGATAATTTTTAGAATATTTGATTTCTAGAAATACATGTTTAAACAAGAAAAATAGGTAAATTACTGTTATGCTCTTATTAGTTAAAATTCCGGAATAAATTAGAAATTAGAATTCTATTAGTTAGAAATAGTATGGAATTGCCGGAACTTGAAATATATGCAGATCAGTTAGATAGCTAGTACGTGAGCTAGATTTTCAGATCGAGGTGAGTTTATCACTGAAAATGGATACCATTTTAATGCAATTAATAATTGAACTGCACTGAAACTTGTTTGCGGCATGTTTTGAAATATTTGTGAAAAATGTTTGAAATGCTTTTTGTTTTAAACTGCCAGTTGTGTTTACTTACCGACTGGAACGCATATGTATTTGTTATGCTGCAGTTGTACTTTCTTTGGACACTGAATCTGTTATTTGAGCATAAGTTGTGTCGGATCCATTATGTTGATACGATCTGATCCCACGAGCCAGCGTAGGGCTTGGTCGTCTGGATCATTTGCATTCCTGATTTCAAAATAAGTCCTGACCATAGGGGCCCATATATGCATGTATACATTTGGGAGTGGCTGTCGATATGTATATGATTATGATTATGCCGAGGTGAGCTGGCCTTCATTCATCATATATGTGCACGTTGACGAATGCCCCTCATTCTCTTTATGTACGCTGAGATAAGTTGGCCATCGTTGAGCGTACATGTACACGCTAGCGATCGCCCCTTATTCTCGAGATGAACTGGGTAGTTTGTTTATGGTTCACATACAACCTTAAGCAACTGCCCTTCATTATCCTTATATGTTTTATGAATCCCGCATGAGTCATGATCGCTATATGCTAGGATATGCTTGAATTGTATGCACTGGTTATATTACAACTCGGTAAATGTTTGCGAAAACGGTGGACTCTCACTGGGCAAGGGCTCATTCCATTTTCCTGTTTTCTATTTCCAAAATTGTATTACAGACTTTGGTACGAAGAGGATTATGCTCACTAGGATCACACGGAGTTTGGAAATTTTGGATACGGCTAGAAGGCGGAATTGTTTAGATGGGTTCATACTCTGATAACTCATATACTATAGGGCTGTGTAAGTTTTACTTTATTATAATAAATGAAAAAAAATTATTAGCTTGTTCTGCCAGTTCTGAGTCCTGGTGCGAACCGATAGGCATTCGGTGAAGCTAACCCCTTGTATGCGGGATGGTGGATCTGGGGTGTCACACGAAGTGTGTTACACCAAGTCGAATTCGCATTCTGCAGAGTAGAAAGGGCTGTTGTAGTTTGCATGTCATTGTCGAAGGTAGAACCGCCGACCTTTCTTAGTGCTCTTTCTATGAAAACTCTACTAAGACAAGTTCAATGTAATAATAAATTCATCCCTTGACCTCCAAGTGTATCCCGTCTACGAATTACTCACTCGAGGGCTGGCTTTCCCTTATTATGATTTATACACTCTTGCCTTTAACTTTCAGGAGAATTAATTAAACACAGTATAAGGGATATAAATCACAGAAGTAACATGAGTCTAAGGGGAAAAGCAAAATATTTTCAAAAATAAAGTGTTTGGCTCTATAGTGATGTAAGAATCTTTTAGAAAAGATATTTTGCAGATCAATTCAGAAACGTTAATGTAGTGTGCATGAGTACAAAATTCAAGTTGATTTTAAGATCTAATATCAACATAGCATTTTTGAAAAGATTGAACATTTTTTGAAATAAAAGCAGGGCTAATTTTGATGAATAAAATCACAAAACAAATACTAGGTTTAAACGAATTAGGAAACTACCCAACATGTGATCACTCTCCCAATAGTTGATAAAGAAACCAATTCTTACAAATAATTATATGCTTCAATAATTGAAAATGGATAAAAAAAAAAAAAAAACTAGGTCAAAATCTGTAACCAAGGCCAAATTCATAATTACACAATGGCTTCCAAATTCAGTCTGATGAGGTATGATTAAGCCTATAGGGTAATTGTGATTACTGCTAAAATTTTCAGAATTTTCGATAGATTAACTCCCAAATTATCCTCCGACAAAGATGTCGTCCGTCGCTATTTAAATTTGCAAAAGGGATAGCAAAAATTGTAAATAATCATAGAATTGGCCCCAATATGAAACACAAGTGTAAGACACACTACAAGGAAAAATGCCTTTGGTGACTATGGTGAATTGGTCACCAAAGGCCAATTTTTGGTCACTTAAACGTTTTGGTTACCAGATCTGGGTGGTCACTTCACCAAAGCTCGGTCACAAAAGGGTCCGGAATGACCGTTTTTTGGAGTCGGTCACCAAAACGTCAATTGGTGACTAAAAAATGGGAAGTCACTAACTTTTTGTGACCACGAAGTTGGTCACCAAAAGGCCTCAAGACGGTCACGTCCGTTAATGCCGTTAACGCTGTGTTGTGACCAAACATTTGGTCACCAAATATTAACGGTCAATGTAACTATGACTTTCTTTCATGACCAAAGGAGCTAGTCACAAAATGTGTAATAGTCAAAGCCACATTGACCTAGTTTGGTGACCAAAGTAATGGTCACTAATTTTGAAAAGTCAAAATACCGTTGAATAAATTCAGTGACCACTGAATTAATGATGATCAAAATTACTTTGACTTAATTGGTGACCAAGTAGTGGTCACTAACATTGCAAGGTCAACGGTAATGATATGGTCAATTGTAACCACACTGCGTGTGACCATAAAATGTGGTCACTAAATATTTGAACATATGTGACCGTATAGTTTTGTCAATACTAAATTGGTAACCCATCGTTCTGGTCACTTATATAGTTTCTGGTCACCCATTAAATAGGGTTTATGATCAACTATATTTGGTCACCAATTCAATTTAGTGGTAACTTATTCTTAATATAGTAATCACTAATTTAGTTATAGTTGGTCACCATATGGTCATAATGAAAACCAAAACAGGAAAATCAGCAGCAGTACATGAGAGCACATCCAAGTGCTCTCTATTTACCACAACAATATAGATCAATAAGTATACAACTACACAAGTACATTATCTGAAATTGAACCCAACCCATACTGCAACATAAAGCATCCAAAATAACATTCTAACTCATACTCAATCCAACAATTCTAATAGATGCATCTAAACACAAAATGAAACCATATGTATCAATCACTTCAAAACTAAACACAGCTAAAAACATCCAGTAAACATTCAAATAGGCACACGTAGCCTATCTCAAACAACAGTAAAATCCACCAACAAAGTAATTAATATTCTCCAGCCATATATCAATTCAACCTACAGGCAAAACAGAACCAATAAAAATTAATCATTCATCCAACCAACTTAATTATATTCAAAGAACAGAAGGCATGAGCAAACAGCAAAAAAATATGACTTGCTCTATCCAATGTTCACCTAGTCCAAGCAGCGTAGTTCCAATGTACTTCACTAAAAAGCAAAATGAGATGTTAAAAAACTTATGGGCTACAATCAGTAATTAAAAGGTTTGCATATGGCAAAATGGCATGAATTACTTACTTCGACAAAGTATACATAGGAATTAGACTGCTTTACTTTTAACCATAAAATGTTATATTAACACTTACGTTCTCATCCGAATATCATCCTCAGATGGGCCATTCTTGATATTCTCGAGTTTCATTGCAAGAAGTTCTAACTGGGCTTTCATTTGGGACTGACTTTCTTCCAGAGCAACCACTTTAGCAGCCAATGCTTGGCTGCGTTTCTCAGCGGCAACAGCCCTTTCTATTTATGTTAATAACATTACTACGCAGCCTTTCTCTAGCAAGCAAGGGTTTGGATGGCTTTGTGCTATTTGGACGCCCTATCAGTCCCCAAATTTTGTTTATGGCTATATCGCGTGGGGCACTAGATGATGAAGCCTCCTCTTGTCTCAGCCCACCCTACATGACAAGTATGTTAAATAGTGGAAATCTACTAATTGCCTAGAAAATGCTACAATTGATATTGTACATATGCTATGGGTTACCAAGATTTGCTTTGACTTCTCATTGACCATAGCTCTCTTAGCGGCAGAATAATGCGCAAGCTCATATTCATCAATGGCATTTAACTACCCTTCTCGCTCAAGCTGTAAAAGATGTTGGAACAATGCATTAATTACCTTAGCATTTAGAGAATAGTAACAAATAATAGAAAAAGTATAATATATGATTAAATTTGTATGACAACCTGTTCAACACGCTTAGCAATAGAAACAGAACCAACGGTAGTTGTAGTGTCGTTCGCTTGCCGATTTTGCTTGGCAATATCACTTCTTTTCTACACATTCCTCAAAGTAATAAAGATTATTAAAAATAGGCATGTTTGTAATTGATAAAAAAATATTAAAGTACGGATGTGAATATGAAAAAAAATTTAAAAAACTTCAAACAAATTATCACCTCGAATGCTGCATTTGATTACTTCTCACACAACTTCATCCAATCATCTTGGTCGAGCATACTACTTTTCAGAGCCTCGTCCTTGGATTTAAACTTCTTGAAGTGATTATGGAGCCTGTAATGCCTGTTTTTATGGCACTTACCAGCTTGAGTTAGTACGACATTATCAATCTCAACATCAGAATCGTGAGTGACATTGTCCTGATAAATTAGCAATAAAACGCAAGTAACGTTATGAACTGAAAAATAATATTCTGAAATAAAAACAAAAAAATAAAGCTAAACATTATACCATGCATTTGCTCACAATGTTGCTTTTCACTTCATCATCTTGTTCCTTCCAAGTTTTGTCCAAGTTTTGCCATCAAATTTAGCAAGTTCCCGAAATAAAGCCACTGTCCGTGTGATTAGTGTTCGCTATCCTTTCCCACGAACTTCACCGCATCTTCATTCAGTTCCAGCACAATTTCAGTACCGGGTTTGTGGCATTTGACGTCACTGAGGCATCGAGTTACTCCTCACTTACTTGCTGCATTCATTATAACCAGACGTCATAAATTATAAGTCAATATTTATAAGGATCAAGTTTATGATGCTCAAACATACACTAATAACTCCTTACAATAGCAACCTTTTTAACATACTATAATGAAGACACATTTATGAATAGATATAATTCCAACTCTTAACGACTTTGACTATACCAAATGTATTAAAACAAAAGATGGGATCAACTTCAAAATGAACCCTTCATTAAATGACCCTTGTTCTAACAAACATTGCACAAGGAAATGGAGAACATGGATAACATCCGTTTTACCTTTAGTCGCCGAGCCAGCCTCCTTGTTCGTTGTGATCTCAGTTGTGTTGGTACCGCATTCACTTTGTTTGGGGTTCTCATTAACTTCAGACTCATTAGTAGCCTCATGAGTATCCTTAGTAGTATGGATCTCTTCGGCGCTGAAATCTAGTAATCTCTTAGACCTTCGTTCTTTCTGTCGGGTAACTCTATCTGTTGTTGGCTGCTGCTCCTCAGTGTAGTGCTCATTCTCAGGATACTGCTCCGCATGGTCAACTTGTTGCTTCTCCTTTTGCTGCTTTCCTTGCTTTTTCTACGGCTGATGCTCAGTGTGGTTCTGAGTCTGCTGCTCGGTCTCTTGCTCAATGGGGTCCTGAGGCTGCTCAGACTCATCCTCTTCATCACGCAGCTTGAAACTGCTTAACCTTTTAGATGGAGTAAGCCTGGAACTCCTTCGTTTAGCCAGCGTTGTAGCCACAGGTGCAGCCTTCTTTCCAATAGGTTTATTCGCAGCTAGTTTCTTGCTTGGTCCTACCATTCTGGAACAGAGACAGCAAGTACAATTGTTAGGGAAACTCAATCTGGGAAAAGTTATACTTCCAACCAAACAGCATGTAGAACAAGTATCAAGGTAAACTTGAAATCAAATGGTTCAAAGAGAAAGGCTTAAATCCCAATTTCAGAATGCATCCGCTTCTCGGTATCCCCAAACACTGCTTGAGAAATCACAGCATTTTTTCTCTCAGCCAAACGGTAGTGTATCTCTCTCTATATGGTTGGCTGCCATGTAAGTAATGTAACACGCTAGTATTTTTTTTCTCTCAAATTCGCACTCTTTTTACGGGTATTCTCGATTGAATAAAAGGTGACAATAAAAGCAATTAATTTCAAAGATTCAGCAAGTAATTAATAAGAGATGTAAGCAAAATTTTCGAAAAAGAAGTTGGTTCCTTTTCACATGAAACTAGATTTTCAAACGAGATAGTAATTTAATATAATTTGGCAACAGAAGCCCCATTAGGGAATCAAGTAAATACATTTCAGAAATTGTAGAAAATTAATGTAATGTGTACGGAAACTAATCCACTTTCCTTTTAAAAGTGAGTGTAAACGCAGCTTGAAAAAGACATCTAACAATCTAGGCAATTTGTTGGCTGAATCAAAGAACAAATACCATAGGTGAAATGAACTAGGAAACTAACAAAATAGGAGAAGAAAACCTAACAAGAAACTAACCAATAGGCAATTTAAGAAACCAACTATATTATTTATTTCCTAATTGCAAACAGACAATTGCATTCAGTAAACAGATTTTTTAAATTTTGTCTAGAAATTTTTGATTAACAAGTTTCCAAAACAGAGATCCAATTAATTTGCAAGCAAATTTCACAAGTATCAAAAGAGGGAGACCGTAAAACTTTATGTACCATCAATGTTACTTAGAGTATCACAAGAGAACAATGTCAAACTTAGACACTGACAAACAAGTTAGACACTTTCAAACTTACCTATAAGAATTGAATATGCGGTCAGACCTGCCCTTCGGTTTCGGTATTCCATGTTTGTTTCCTATGTTGCCTTGTTTAGTTACAAACTGGCCCTAAAACTAAATTAGTTAATAATCTCAACTTTCAACAGGCGCAATCTGAAATTATGATAGGAACAAATGGTATCCAAACAATGCGGCCTATTCTAACTATTATTAACAATTTCACACTTACCCGGGCAAGTTTGACGTGAATGATAACAGCCGTGTTCTGGGGTTCCTTCAAAACAGCCAAGAATATGATAGATAAGCATAAAAAATGGGCAATGGCAAATTTGAACTTCAATTTTGGCTCATCTACAAATGCATTAGTGGCACAGAAGAATGCAAAATATTCATCACTTCTAAATAGCTATTTTCAGCACAATGAGCCAAGTCAAGCCACACTTACAACACTAAGGGCATGTTCTTTACACTGGGCTAAGAATAGGTTCTGGCCAATTTTTGGGGTTGAGACCCAAAATTTTCCCAAAATGTGCTGAACCCCATGTTTCGCACAAGAAGACTCAACCCGGGTCTCAGTTCAAGCGTTGAGACCAAAAAAAATGAACTCGTTTCTTTCCCCTCTTCTTTCTTCTTCCTCCTTCGAGCCCGTCATCCTCTTCCTTCCCGGTTGTCATCTCCCCCGCGTCCGTCATCTTCTTCCTTTGCGTAGTCCTTCGACCTCCTCCCTTCGATTCACGCCGAAGAGTTGCCATTTTTTTTTCCGTCGCAGCTTTTCTTTTTTTCTTTTTTTTTTTTTTTGGTTCTGCAAATTGCTGAACTTTGGTTCTGCAATTTGCAGATCCGCTGGAATCGGGGAAGAAGGGAGGAAGAAGAAAGAAGAGAGAAAAAAAAAATATTGAGGAAGATGCGATGAACCGGAAAAAAAGGAAGAAAAAAAACGAATATGTGATGAACCTCTTCTTCTTCTTCTCCGAAGAATTCACTGCTGCCGTTGTACTCCCTCCTGTGACAAGGGTGAGAACCGGAAAAAAGGGAAGGAAAAAAACGGAAAGTAAAAAAAAAAAAATTGTTGGGGAAGAAGATGAACAGTGTCACCGACACTGTTCATCAAAGTTTTTATAATAGGCCCCTGCTATTTTCTGTTTCTTAAATGACAGCCCCAACTTATTGTTTTTAAAAAAATTAAATAGGAAAAATTAAATATTAAACTATCTTAAACTAAAAATATTGTGTAAACTTAAATATATTAATGTTATTGTGTAAACTTAAATATATCATTAACATTAAGAACAATTACTATGGGCTGAAATATTATTATAATGTAAAAATTAGTTTTTGGTTGAATATGTAAAAAATAAAATATTGGGGTTTTATCTGTTAATAAAAGTAAAAATTTTGAAAAAAAGTATTGGAAAAAATAATGGGTTGAACCTCATGTTCTTTAGCTTGGGCTGAGAATTGGATTACTACCCAGTTCTCAGAACCTTGTTTCTTAAAAATGGGTTGAGACAGGTTCTGAGACCTGTTCTCAGAACTCCTTAAAGAACAAGACCTTAAAGATTTGCTTCTGCACACTTTGAGTAAATCTAGAGAAATCAGAGCAAGTCCTATGCCCTTATGAGCTGAGCAGTGTAATCTTGACATGAAGCACAGCAGAATAAAGTATATGTTCACACCAACCCAAAAAAGTTCCAAAGCCCAATACACAGGCATGCTCAAACTTTGACCAATTGATCAATTTAAATCCTTTTACAATCACAATAACTATCAGATTCAAAATTGTAGTCCTTCAAGTCAGCCATGTCTCTAAACAATCTTAAATCAGTTCACCACAAGAAGAAAAATTAATCATTTTCATCCCATTCACTACTTCCGTTAATTCTTCATTGTTTCTCCACGATGACACAATGAAATCACTAAATTGCACCTGCACCAACAAACCTAGAAAACATTTGATTCCACATGTCATAAAAGTAAGAAAAAAATAAAATGACGTAAATTGCAGTCTTTAAATAACCCCTCCAAGACCAAGATACTCTTGCAGAGAACAAACAGAACAAAATGTCTCAATCAGTTATTTGATATGGACAATGAGGAGTCTCATTTAATTAGAAAAAAATTTGCCAAAAAGTGCCTCCGCCGTCACATGCTAAAGTAACTTCAGATTTCACAAAACAAAACATTTAATAGTTCACATGTTTCAGGGAGCTGTAATGAATAAACACGGGAAAACAGCACCGGAAAAAAAAATTAATCGTATGGTGTATCAGTTACACTATTAGAAACGAGGAAACTTCTTTATATGAATGACACAGTCCTACAAAAATTTCTAATACATCAAACTTTGGCCTTGAAAAGTATGAAACAATAAATTTTGCCAAATCCCTAATTTAACCAAATTGTCGGTAACTTCAGGGGTAACCCTAGGAAAATATGATTGAAAACCGAGAAACATTGTATTAAACAAAATCGGGGCGAACGCCTTACCGTTCCTGTGGCCGCTGCGTCGTATTGTCGTCGCTAGCGAGATTTCCCCTCGTTCGGTCTAGTCGTCAAGCTCAGTTCTCCCGTTGAGTTGAGACGTTTTTTTTGCTAAGTGTTGGGATATTCTTTCCCAGTCAACTGAGGTTAGTGGAGAGGGAGTGGGCTCCAATATTTTTTTTCAGAAGCCACTTTCAGGCGCCAAAATTTCCCAAAATTTTTTCCCCTCAAATTTTAGGGAGCCTCTATAGTCCGTTGGCTAAATTAACTTAAGGTGCAGTTAAATCAATCACAACGAGAGCAATGTGTATTAACGGAAAGGGCAGCCTTTGAAAAAATAGGGGCAATGTGTATTAAGTGGAAGGGTAGCGTTCTATGTGCTCTGAAAACTATTTTTCTCGCTCTCGGAAAATTACCCATAGTTCAATTAATCACGGCGAAGGATGAGAACTTTTTTTCCCAAGTCCCGAACTTAAATAAAAAATATTTTAGAGTTCATTTCAATAAATAAAAAAAAAGGATAAAAAAAAAGGGGTAGAGGGCAATTAGTATTAACAGAAAGGGTAGCCTTTGAAAAAATGAGGGCGACCAGTATTAAGTGGAAGGGTAACGCTTAATTTCGTCCGAAAAATATTTTTCTCGCTCCTGTAATATTACCCATATTTCACTTAATCAAGGCGAAGGATAGGAAATTTTTTTCCGAAGTCCCGAACTTAAATAAAAAATATTTTAGAGCCCATTTTGATGAAAGATTGGGGTGAAGGGCAATCAGTATTAACAAAAAGGGTAGCCTTTGAAAAAATGAGGGCAATGTGTATTAAGTGGAAGTGCAGTGCTCTATTTCGTCTGAAAAAGATTTTTCTCGTTCCCGAAAAATTACCTATAGCTCATTTATTATCGTCAAAGGATAGGAAATTTTTTCCAAAGTCCCAAACTTAAAAAAAAAAATTTATAGTTCATTTTGATGAAAAATTGGGGGTGGAGGGCAATAAGTATTAACAGAAATGGCAGTCTTTGAAAAAATGAGGGCAATGTGTATTAAGTGGAAGGGCAGTGCTGTATTTGGTCTGAAAAATATTTTTCTCGCTCCCGAAAAATTACCCATAGCTTAATTATTGTCGGCAAAGGATACGTAATTTTTTTCCCAACTCCCAAACTTAAATAAAAAATATTTTAGAGTTTATTTTGATGAAAATTTGGTTGTAGAGCAATAAGTATTAACAGAAAGGGCAACCTTTGAAAAAATGAGGGCAATGTGTATTAAGTGGAAGGATAGCACTCTATGTGGTTTGAAAAATGTTTTTCTCGCTCTCGAAAAATTACCCATAGTTCACTTAATCAAGGAAAAGGATGGGGAATCTTTTCCCAAGTCCCGAAACTTTTAAAAAAAAATTTAGAGTTCATTTCTATTAAAAAAAAATTGGGGTAGAGGGCAATTAGTATTAATAGAAAGGGCATCCTTTGAAAAATTGAGGGCAACAAATATTAAATCACTACAAGAAAAGTGACCTATTGCGACATGGAAAATGTGTCGCTAAAAGTCGATTTAGTGTCGCAAATACTAATTTGCAACATATTTTGCGTCTCTTGTTATTGAGTCGCAAAAGGTGGTGTAGGAAATTTGTGGCGCTTTTTTCTCACTTGTGCCGCAAATGTATGGCACTTTCTGCATCACTAAATTAATTGTCACTTAAAATTCGCGACACATTATGCGTCAGTTGTCTTAGTGACGCATACTAATTTACGACACTGATTTGGGTCATTAAAAGGAATGTTGCAAGATTATTTGCGACAAATGTGGCGTCAGATTTAAAACGTCGAAGGGTATTCGCGACATGTAAATTGTGTCGTTAAAAGTCAATTTAGTGTCGCAAATGCGTCTCTTGTTATTGAGTTGCAAAAGGTGGTGTAGTAAATTTGTGGTGCTTTTTTCCACTTGCGCAGCAAATGTATGGCACTTTTGCATCACTAAATTAATTGTCGCTTAAAATTTGCGACACATACGCGTCATTTGTCTTAGTAACGCATACTAATTTACGACATTGATTTGTGTCATTAAAATGAATGTTGCAAGATTATTTGCGACAAATGTGGCGTCACATTTAAAGCGTCGAAGGGTATTCACGACATGTAAATTGTGTCGCTAAAAGTTGATTTAGTGTCGCAAATATTAATTTGCAACACATTATGCATCTCTTTTTATTGAGTCGTAAAAGATGGTGAAGCAAATTTGTGGCGCTTTTTTTCACTTGTGCCGTAAATGTATGTCACTTTTGCATCACTAAATTAATTGTCGCTTAAAATTCGCGACTCATTATGCGTCATTTGTCTTTTTGTGGCATTTTTTTACTAGTTGTGCCACAGAAAATACGACACATTTTGCATCACTTAATTATTGTCGCATAAATCTTGCGGCACATTACACGTCATTAGTTTCAATAAAATTGGCAACCAAATAGTAAAGAGGAAACCAGGATTTCAATGTCTATGAGATGATGTAAAACAGGAATTAAAATAATCAATATATAGTAAGTTTGCAAACGCTTCTAATTACGATCCATCAATGTTAAGCAGTCGACAAAAGTTTTTAGTAAAGCATATTTAGTAACACAGGTATTTATAGCAGCTATAAATTTCTCCGACGCTTTGTATTACCAGTAGAGTTTTCAAGTTGATGATGCCTGACATTTCTTGATAGAGTAGTTCTATCTTCAATAGCCGGAAAAACCATAGTTACATCTCTACATTGCTTGCAAAGCACTGGAGCCTTCAAGCTAAGACCAAATTTTCCAAAACTTCCTTTTATGCTGCAGCAAGAAAAAGACAAAAAGTCTGTAGTTTCCACTCAAAAGTTGCACATGAAATCTGAACATCTTCCCAAAAGCCAATGAGAACTAATACAAAATCATTATGAACTAAACATTGAAGAAAACCACAAAAGCATGGCAAGCCAAAATAAAGAACTAAAAGGAAAAGGTCTTACCAGACACAACAACAATGGGAAATGGCAAGATAGAAACAGAGACCAAAGAAACATTTGTCCTTCCTATATAGTTCATCAAATATGAAAGCCGACAATACAATTGTAAGTACCATAGAAATGAATCTCAAATCCAGAGAAACCGGATGAAATCCAGGAATTTGAGCAAATGAAATCTTTCAGCCACCAACTCGTCTAAATCATTGGGAATTCGCTTCTGACACAGGTAAATCAAATCAGAAAGTAAGTCACAAAGAATCTGAGAATCCAGCTTATCTAACTCAGACACTAGATTATAGAGTTGAAGGGCATTATGTAGTGATGAGATTAATATCAAACAACTTAATGTATCAAGAAAACGGGAATGATTAATCAGCATAACCACAAACCCACGAGTTCAAACACCAAAAAGAACAGAACCATCCAACCAAAAAGCGAAAGAAAGATCAAAGATCCAAGGGAAGAAAAAACAGAGCCTTACCATACGTATTCAGCGATGACTTCCTGAGTGATGTTAGAGAGATTTAAGTTAATGAGATCTGAAAGAAGATACATTTTCACAAAACAAGAGAATCCCCCAGAGTCAAACACAAAGATCTGTTAAAGTATATTTTTTGACACTACTCTTATAACTATGAAATTTGAAAGCAATGTACCCTTTGACTTGTGAAGGCAGGCAACAGCTTGCATAGCATCACCTTCTCTTGTTTGACCAATCGCTGAATGCTTCCTACAATTCCATGCATAGGGCATTAAAAAGGTGAGGCTGAAAAAGAGAAGGGGGGAGGGGGGGGGGGGGGGGGGGTGAAGAACGAGAGAAATGAATTCTTGAGCTAAATTTGTTTTCATTATAGATGCAAGGTGTCCATTTCAGTTTTAAACTTATCAATTCCATAAAAGAGATGTATCCAGTATCCAACAATTTCATAAGGAATATTCAAATACAAATACTGGAGCAAGAAAATGATCAGAAAAGGCCAGTCCAAACACAAAATACTGAATCTCAAAAAATGTTATACCAGCTATTGAGGTAAGATTGTCCAAATATAACTTTTGATAGCTCCATTATTTTCTACAAGGAAAAAGATTTTGAAAAGAAAAACAAAAACTATGTGACGGGGCACCTGATTTGCAACAACTCAAGAATGATTTTTCGCTATTGTCCTAATTCCATCTGCTGCAGAAATTGCGAAAGCTTTGATAATCAGTCCTAACATTTTCTGTCAATCACATAACACAATCGCCACTACCCCACTTGCCTATAATCCCTGAATCACATATCCAAACAATAAAAAGATAAAATTTCTTTTAATTACAAAATCGAGATTAAAATCCCAAAAATGAGATTTACTGGGCGATAAACACATTATTCAGCTACCAAAACACCAAAGACCTCATTCCAACAGTAAATTATACATGTTATATCCCCAAAAATTACAAGACCCAATATTGTTGCAATTCTACCGTTAGAGTCTGTTCCACTTTCGCAACAGGGACCAGATGTAAATTTACGACACTTGGAAATTAAAGAAACTTGGAAATTAAAGAAAAATGACTGCTAACCTTAGAGATTCTAGTGGCACCCCAACTAGTGAAACGGGTACCAAGTGCCTCCCCCAATTGCATACTTGAAACATACCAACTTTAGCTTTCAAAACTTCAAGAGAAGGATAAATTCTTCAGCTTCCAATGCTTAAAAAACAACAAAAAAATAGAAGTATATGTTCACCTATGAGACCAAGGAAGAATCAACATTGGTTTAACAATATAATTTGCTATTTTGTCATCATTTTCTCTTCCCAATCCACCATAATGCAAACCCATCAACGTCAAATCTCATCCAGTATTTTAAGGGAAAAGAATGTCCAACATAGTAGAAGCATAGCAAAATTTTGCAAAAAAAACCTCAGTCAGTAGCCACTTTTTCCATCAGCCATTTTCACGAAGCAATAATTGTTCACTGAGTATTTTGAAAGGTATTTTGTTCACTGAGTATTACTAAATATAAATGCTTTACCTGAAAGGTATTTTGAAAGAACATATAAGAAACCTACCAGAACAATAGTATTGCTAAAGATGATAACAGTACCCTATCTGGATCAACAGAACAACTTATCTAGACCACACATTATTTAAACTTGATTTGCCTAAAGACATTTGGTGAGTTTGAAAAAATTTAAAGACCAAACGATTACAGATGCAATATATTCCCTGCTCAGTTCAAATGAAATGAAATCATTTGTTCAAAGTGACTCCATTTTGCATGCTTCCTGTAACCTAAAATGGTGTGAACTCCAAGCTAAAATGGAAGAAGCCTCAATCACCGATGTTTTTCCTAAAACTATAACTCAAAACAAACCTTCTCACTCTCCTATTGGCCATAATAGGAACTGTGAACTAGTTATATTTCTAGTTTTTTTAGCTCAAAGTTGCTCTTCCATATCAAATCCAAGAGAACTTATTTAAAATTGATTATAAAACAGAAATGCCATGATTTTCATGACTATCCTCAATTAAGAAACAGATACTTCTTTGGAAAACCTTCTTTTTGTATACAAACCGTTAAACATTTTCCTAAATTCAAGACAAGCAATTGTGCAAAGGCATTTTAAATTATCAATGTAACCATAGTTCTGTAATGGACATCTTTAGGTTCATATTAATAGTACCTTGCAGGACAACATCTCAACTGTGCAATCTTCTTTAGTTGGTATCACTTGTAAGTCCAGAACAGGGGCAACTTCAAAATTCAGAAGCTGAATTTGCGGCAGAATGCACCTACAAAGAAAATTTTCCTCTAAGGAGTTAATTTGTTATTAAAAGAAACAAGTTGTGCACAAAATCCTTACTGGAAAATTAGAAACAGATATTGGCACCTCAATCACATGAACTGTAACCTCTAGAGTTAAATTCATTCCAAGACAAATAAGACAACCCAATTTATGCAACTTCTAGGGGCCCCTTTATGCCTGGTATCTAAAAGGATACCTTTTTATCATTCATTCCCACGACGAGTTTACTACAGAAAATTAAATTTCAAAAAAAAAAAAAAAGAAATTATGAAGGACAGAAAACTAAAACTATAATTTGAACAACACGAAAAAAGAAAGTAAGAGATGTTATGTGTTTAATAGAGACAACTATCATATGCATGCTATGTAGGAGGCCAACTCTGTGTCCACCCCTAAAGAACTGTAGGAAAAGCAATTGCACCAAACCAGAGTTCACAAGAGAATTAGGTGTCAAAGCACAGGATAGACTACTCAGCATGTTGTAAAATGATATGCTGGTGTGATAGACTTGCTGAATGATTCAACTGATGACACACTTCTTGAAAAGATGGTTAGACGAATGATTTAACCGGTAGTTGATGTAGGGAGGAACCGATATCCTTGAGCAAAGTAATTAAATTTCTTTAAGCATATATTTTTCACATCTTTATTATTGATGCACTTTCTTTGTCGCAAATGATAGTCCCAGTAAACCAATCCGTTGCAGCCTCAATGGTCAGAGCAATGCAGTGCAAAATCAGTTTTTAAGACTTTCAGACTGCTTCACTCTAAACACAGTATCCCCTTCTCTCTTCTGATAAAAGCAACAAAAGTAGGATAAGATTGGGGAAAGGAGGGTGACTAAAGGGTGAAACATTAAATAAGACTTTACTTTTGGAGGACGGATAATATATTAGAAATGATGAGGTCAAACTAACGTCCCTCCAAAGACGTAAAATGCTCATCCAAGGGACAAGATAAGAATGAGGCAAAAACAGAGGAAAAAAAAAAACAGTAGTGTCCCTGTGCAAAGTAACCAAAAGGATACAACAAGTAGGAAAATTCCAACCCTAATAAGATCCCAATAGAAGCACTAAATGCCAAGAATAACAAATTTTATATTAAAAAAGAAAAGAAAAGGTATTGCCCTGTTTTTGCCTAGATATACTTACTGCCCAAACAAAAATCATGCCAAAAACAATTGATAGGAGACTCACTTACAGGGAAACGTAAATTTTAAGCACCAGAATTTAAATGAAACCCAACCAAGAGGATTTGCCAACAGCAGAAACACACAATCCATTGGAGAAACATCAATCCCACAATTCCACAACGTGACTCCAAACCTGCAGGAAAAATGGCTTCTTCAAAAATATAATGTGGTGGAAATGGGATATATTGAACCACATTAGTAGTAGCTCATAGTAGTGTGTATACACCCTCACATATATAGCTTTCTTTGAGGGAAAAAAAATAGTCTGAAAACTAGTTTGAAATCATTAAGTTTCATTTAGGCATTTCTGCAAACACTTTATGGGCTACATCACATCAACCTAAAAAGTTCTCACAAGCTAGCATACTTGCAGTTTTTTGAAAGAGCAGTTTTGACATGTTTAAGTGGGAGACTAAGAAGGAATAACAAATTTTCTACATCAGAAGGGCCCCTAAGTTCTGATGCAGAAGGAGCAGCACTTGAGACAATAAGATTTTTCCTTCGTGTCCAGTCCAATAGTATCTGGAAGTTCAATTAATTGAGATTTTCAAATCCGAAAATAACACAAAAAGCAGTCTTCAAAACACAAGATATTCAGCCACAACCCAACAAACAAATAAAATTTCCACCATTAAAGCTTAAATGAAAACATCAGAAGGTCATGGATAATAAATTCTCCACCAAAAAAAAAAAAAAAAACGACATGATGTAAAAAAAAAACCATGCAAGGATTGTGAAATTACTACCCATCAATTCACGCAGAGAAGGTCGGCCTGCGGACTTGAGGAAAGGCGACTGCTTTTTTGCCCTTTTGGGTCCTTATTTACCGTTCCGATAACAAAATGGAGAAGGAGAGGAATATCCTCTTCTTTTTCTTTTTTCTTTTTCCTTTTTTGACGGAAGAGACTTGTCTCCTCTTTTTTACTTTTCCTTATTTTATTTTTAAATTTTTAAATGATCTGGTTAATGAATGAGCAAAACTTGTTTAGTGAATGAAACAGGCTTAAAAAATTAAACATGAGCAAAACCTTTTCAGTAAAAAAGGTTTAGGAAAAAAATATTCGAAAGTTTAGAAAATAATTTCAAAACCGGCATTAGTAAAACAGGTTTTGAAAAATAATAATAATCATATCTTTTTTCGGGAACCGGTTTAAAGAATAATTTCAAAACCGATTTTAATACAATAGGTTTTGGAAAAAAAATTCAAAATCTCTCTTTCGGGAACAGGTTTAGAAAATAACGGGCTTTAGTAAAATAGGTTTTGAAAATAAAATAAATCGAAATCTGTTTTTCAAAAACAGGTTTAGAAAATAATTTCCAAACCTGTTTTTGTAAAACGGAATTTTGAAAAAGTAATATCGAAATCTATTTTTCCAGGGTAGGTTTATAAAATAAGCTCCAATCTGTTTTATGAAACGGGGTTTGAAAAAAAATAATCAAAATCTTGTTTTCGAAAACAGGTTTAGAAAATAATTTCATTTTGCCTTTAGCTCTCTTTCGATTGACACGATATAATGGCTTATGAACACGATCTGTGGTGGAACACGATTTTTTTTTTTTAATAAAAGTTTTAAAATTATTTTTACAAATTCATTTACTAAATCAATAATTACATGTAAATAAAGAGTACATAAATCAGTAAAATAAAAATAATTATAATTATAATTTTCAATTAAATGAAAGAAAAGCAAAGAATAATAATACGATAAAACAGAAAAGAGTTTTGTTACTCCCTCTGTTCCACAAATTACAAAGTGAACTCTTCTAATGAAACAAAGCTAGTACCATTTATTATAATCTAAAATATATGACTCTATTATGCTCAATATATAAATGCTACAAGCCAAATAACTGTTGGGTATGTATATGCATATGTACTTATTACCTAATGTCATAAATCTAATCCTTTCCGGTCCTATTTAAAAAGTTCACTTTGAAATATGTACAATTTATTATGGGTTGTAAGGTACAACACAAAATAAGTAATTTAGCACAATATTTTTCACTTTTATCATTACTTTTTAAGTAAGGATTAATTGTGACATTATTATATTAGTAAGAGTGTACAATAAACAACTGAAAAGTGGTTTTTTTTAAGTGGGATAATAAAAAAATTTTAAAGTAGATTCTTTAAGTGAGACGAAAAAGTAAAAAATTGACTTAAATAAAATAAACGTGTCTTCATTTTCATTACATAATACTACTAGGTAATAATATAAAAGAGTTATATACACAATGAAGAAAAAAAGAGAGTTGTGATATACATAGTGAAATTTTGATAATAGATTATCAATGTGATTAATGTCGCAATCATGTACGAAAAAAAGTTCCTTTGCTAAAATGTGGAGGACATTCTTAGTAATTATAACGGACAAAATTTGTTACAATGAACTAAAGATACAACTTTAATAAAAATGAAAGAATAAAATTATCAAGTTTATAATCATGAAGGACAAAAAATGTTATTTATAAATTTGGGGACTAAAATGCTCATTCGTCAAAATATGATGGACCATTTTGGTACTTGACTCATATTTTTTTGTTCTTAGTCATCAAACTTAATAATGTTGGATAATAATATTATATGAAATGAAATATGACTATTTTATTTTTTATAAATATATAGTTTTAAAGTTAACTATGACTTCAATTTTAATGGTAAAAAATAATTTCTTTCATTTATATACAACATGATTGTTTAATAAAAAATATATATTTGAGTTTATTAACAATTTAGATATATATATATATATATATTTTACAATCTTATCAATTTTCTTAAACTTTTGTTGTCTTTTATGGAGATATAATGTTATGATGCTAGTTCGATCCTTAACGAGTCACTATTTTCGTTATTTATACGAAAACTCACTTTTATAAAAAATAATATTCTATTAAAATAGATAATTTTGTATTAAAAATGTGATAGATAAGTCATACGAGTTTATTAACTCACATGAATTTAATACATCATAAAAGTTGGATTATAAGATTTTATAAAGTAATTTAGAATTAAAACTTTTAAAATTTAATAACTAAATTAGTTAAAATTAAACGATCGAGATTTAAAATCAAAACAATAAACTTCATAACAAACTTAGAAGATTCCAAACTAAAATTAAACACATTTAGATTTTAATAGTTAATAAATATATTAAAATATGAAAAAAATCATAAAAACAAATATTAAAAATATGAAAAAATCATAAAAAATATATTAAAACAAATCATATAAGATATATTAAAATATGAAAATATGAATTAAAAATCATAAAAAGTATATTAAAACAAATAATAAAAAAATATTAAATATGAAAATATTAATTAAAAATCATAAAAAATTATTAAAAATATAAATTTCATCTCAAATCAATATTATGAAGGGCAATAATTGTTAAAATTTAAAAGTTAGAAAGGGAAAATTTTATTGAATTGAATAATGAACAATTAAGAAAAATGGCAGGAGTGGAGAATGAAAAAATAATTAAAAAGGGGAACTTGGCGCCTTCGGATTTTAGTTAACCTGAAATTGCAGTCTACCCAAACATTTATTTATTGCTTAAATTCCGAACCCAAACCCAGACCAACACCCAAACTCTTTCATCCGCTTCACCGCTGTTGCCTCCCTCGCTTGAATCCCAAACTCAAAATATTTCATCTGATCCTCCTCTGCTGCCTCCTCCTGTTGCCCATGGACGCATTCATTCTCCAGAAGGTTCAAGGTGAGTTTATTTGGGACAATTTGTTCTGCTATGTACTTTGATTTATTAAAGATCGGTATAAAAGCAGATTTACTATGTGTAAAAAATGGATATCGTGGTTTAGGAATTATCGAAACACAAGTTGGCTTTGGCTTTTCTTTTCAATTAATGTTTTTTAGGTTTTCCTTTCGAATGTTAATTACTTTTGGAACACGAACAATTTCGTAACTGACTTTTGGGTTATGTCATATGTGGATCGATTTTGATGATGAGGATTTGGAAAATTTTATAACATCGTTAAAAGAAAGTCTTTGACAAGTTGGGGTTGCGTTTGATCTACTTTATAGATGGCACGCAGACAAACATATAATGTGTATGCTTGCTGTTAATGGCTTTAGATGCGTCGACCTTTAATATTTGAAGGAATTGGGTAATACCTACTGATCATCAAATTAATATGGAATAGTATTTCATACGTAGTGACTAATTCTTTCTCTCATCTGAGGTTGATCTATAAGATTAAATCACTTGTGTATGGCCTTTTTTTTATTTATTATTATTTACTTTCTGTTGGGATTTTGATTTTGTGATCGATTTTTGCTGGGCATTTGATAGAATTTTTTTTTAAGCTACTGGAATTTAGACTGTGATTGAAGAAACCTTCTTTTTTTTTACTGTATAGAATTGCACAATTAGTTTTGAAACACCAAAAGATGTTTTTTTTTATGCGTGAAAGATGAATCTTGGAAGGATTTGGGGGTTGACTGGGGCTTAATCTTGGTTTTGTCTTATGTGAGCTACAAGTTTTTATGGTATTAATGAAATGTTTACAAGATTAATGGATGAAATGTTTACGAAAATATAACACTAGACAGCGGTCGTAACGTTAAAGGAGGTGAACTTCATTAAGTAAACTTCTGATCAAAATAATCACGCTGATTATAGTTTGATTTTGTGCTCTTATTCTGAAATTGTTACGACTGGTTTATAGATGAATTCTGCATAAAGACTGAGTTTAACATATTAAAAGGAGTAAAATTCTGGAGACAAAGCATCCTTAATGTGGAGCAAATTAGTTCCACCCTTGATTGACAATTTGATGTTGGCGATTGGAGTTTGAGCTTTAAGCTTTTGGGAAAATAGATAAAAGTACTGTTTTGATTTAAACTCTCCTTGTACTGTTAAAGCTGTATTCTTTGAGTGTTAGAATTATTTTGGGATGGTTTTTGATGAACTTATATCATAAGTCATTTAAAATCTGCTTTGTGATAGAATTTCATAAGATTCAAATTTGGAACTTGAAATGAAGAGACTCATATGCTTTGGTAAAATTTTTTTGAAATTTATGTGTTATGGACTGTTTGATGTTTCTGAATGCTGTGGATTGTTTTGAAAAGTTAATCAACCATGTTTGCTTCTGTGCTTTATAAATTGGAAATTAGGATGGGAGCTTTTTGTAAGAGAGAAAGCAACACACCCTTTCATATTTGGAAATTTTGACTTTTGCGGTTTTTGAGTTTCTGGGCTGTTTAAAAGATTTCTTGGAACATTTTTTAATACAAGAAAATGTTTAGAAAACTAAACAAGCTTAAATGTTTTGCAGTTTGATGAATTATATTTGAGAATTGTGTTTTTGCATTATGTATGTTTTTGTGTTTTCTGTTAGAGTTATAAGGGAATTAATATATTTGTTCTTGTTAGATTAGATCAAGTGAAATAATTTCACTTTTCATCTCTCTTTTTTTAAATTTAAATTTCCACCTCAAAATTTTCTTTAGTTGGGTATGATTTAGTTTTTGGATGCTGCTTTAACATTAAAGGAGCAACAATGGTAATGTGTTCTGTTGTCTTGCACCCTTTGTTTGAAAATACAAAGCAGAAACTTTCTCAATTTTGTCATGTACCAGTAAGTGCTGTTTTCTTGACTTTGTTTTGTGAATTATGAATTGTTCGATCTTTGATTTCTCATGTTTTTGGTAACAGTCTTAATATTGATGGGTTTCAAACGTGTGGCATTTTCACAGGTCAGTAATATTCTTAACATTCATGATGTTCCAAATATTTGGCACATTCCTCTCCTGCTTCGGGTGGGTGATATTGATTGTTGATTTGTCAATATGTCTGTGGTCTTCATTGTATTCAGCTTTAAAATTTTGGTTTCTGACATTTATATTCTATGCAGAACCAGAATGCTAATGATGCCATTTTAAAGCACCTAAATCTGTTGAGGTAATTGTCCTTCCAGTTTTCCGCATAGGCTTCAAAATTGTTCATGACCTACATCAGTGATTCTGGGTTTGACTTTCTTGGTGTGCGTCACTGCTTTCAAAGGTTTACTTGGGCACTCCTTATGTCTCCGTGATTCATATTAACATGACGTTCATGTATTCTTTGGTGTAATTGCAGTGTATAATTAGAAAGCAAAGTCCATATTGATCATATTGCAGTCGATTATTTATTTCAAGATTACTAGTCCTGCTAATTTATTAACAACATTACTTTCAGTGTTGCAACTCCTCCTGATTTACATGAATGGACTAGGAGGGCAGAGACTTTTGACAACCTCCAAAATAGTGTTAGTAGATTACTAATGAGTCAGTTACTATGCTCTTGTTTTTTGCCTTTTCCCCTTTAATAATAGAGATGTTTCCTTTTTCAGGTTCGGATTGCGATGGTTGGAAAATATGTTGGTTTGACAGATTCTTATTTATCTGTGGTTAAGGTAAGTAGCGCACTTCTGTGAATTTATTAAAGCATATTATTTTATTCTGATTCCATTTCATGAATACTTGACATCAAAGTTATGTTGATCTCCAACTTTTAGATGGTCTAGTTGGAGATTGCTTTACTTGAAATATATCAGAAACTCTACTGTAATTACAAAGTGGAAGTGAAATATTATTACCTTCCTGTAAATAGCAAAGTTTTCATTCAGTTAAAGAATCATAAGCTATTGAGTCGTTGATGAACCATTTTGACTCTAAACTAGCACATTCATCAGTTCAAGAAGCTGCAGCAAGAAGGGTACTTCGGAGGTTGCTTCCGACCCATTTGTCCTGTTTTGAATTTGAGATTGTACCGACGGTGCGCTATTCATGGTGTTTCTATGTTCTGGGTTTTTGTCCATTTTGCGCTGAATTCAATTATTCAGCTAATGATCTGATTGCAATATTAGAGTGCAAATATAATTCATATTAAAGGTATTTCAGTCGTATAAAAATATCTTAAATCTCTAACTCTTCTTTTAACATGCGTGCATATATTTTAATGTTAGTTGTATCATTGTTGGTTAGTTTTCTAAGTTAGTCCAAACTTTAGGGGGGTAATTGGGCATTTTAAAACTACAAGGGAGATATTTGTCTTTGACATAAACTACAAGGGAGGTATTTATTTTTTGCCCTATAAAAAATTAATGGAAGTTCATTTGTACTTAAAAAGGTCATTAATAGAAGTCAAAATATAACAATAGGCAAAAAAATGTATTAAAGCATCATCTAATTTTAATGTAAAAAGAACGCTTAATCTAAAAAACACACTTATTCAAATATGTATTAAGAAAGAATATATTAACCCGTACTCCGAAGTTACTTTGGGTCTATTTTTTTGTAACTCAAATAGGGAATTTTCTTTTTTTGGGAGAAATTCCTTTTGGATGAAATTTTCTTATGGGAAATTGAGTAAAAAAGAGGAAATTATGATGTTATTTTTAAAATATTAACAGTAGCAAATTTAAATTTTAAATTTTAATTTAAGAAAAAATTAGAGTGTTTGTTTATGAAGGTGTTTTTTTCAAGAAAGTGAAGAAATTTGATAATGCCGAGAATGTTAGTAGGAAATTTAAAATTTAAAATAACAGTTATCAAGAAAATTCAATCTATCACTACCGAGAATGCCGATATAGTATACACACCTTAGGCAACTATCATGTTCATAAGATGTGAATGGTTGTACGTATCACTACTATAAAAAGGGCTTTAATGACGGTTTTTTCCAACATTTAATTGCGGTTATTTAAGAATTGGAACCGCCATCTATCCGGCAGCCGTAGAAAGTTTACGGACTTTCGACGGCGGTTGGGAACAGCCATAGAAAGTCCTGAATTCTACACCTTTTGGAAACCGCCATAGAAAGTTCAGGACTTTCTAAACAAAACCGCCGTAGAAAGTCCTAAACTTTCTATGGCGGTTATACATAACCGTAATAGAAAGTGAGCATTTTCTACGGCGATTTCGTTGAAAACCGCCGTAGAAAGTCCTGAACTTTCTATAGCGGTTATACATAACCGCAATAGAAAGTGAGAACTTTCTACGGTGGTTTTCAACGAAAGTTCTGAGCTCTCTCTAGTTTAGAGCAGTCCTGCTTCTGAAAGTTTAAAATAAATATATAAAATATTGCCAAGATAAATGTAGAAATCATTATTACATTAAGATGGGATATCCAAAAAAATTCATACAACTATAATGTCAACAAGTTTCATTACTATCAAATCAACCATCAGATACTACTTGACTAATTAATGCTCCACAATATAACTAGCAGATAATATTCTCCATTAAAGAATTGCGAATATGCTGGCATGCAGCTTCAGAAACTTGGTTAAATAGCTACCTTGATTCACTGCAACATTTTCAAATTTTGTACTTATAGTCTACAATCCCATTATCCTTCCTTTAGCATCCTCACACGCCTCAAGGTTCCTGAAAAGCAGTTTAAGTTCATTACAAGGAGGCTTTGAAAATCGAAATGATAATCGGAGAATCGCAGAAAATGAGAAGACAAAGGTTGCTGAAAGAAAACTCTTGTAAAACTTAATACCAAGGCAACAAACTAGCATAAAAAAAGATGCTTCCTATTTCATTAACTACCTCTGTATCCTCCACAGAACACAAGCAGTTTTGTCTATAACCCACCAAAAAGAGAAAGATAACACAGTCCATAGGTCCTGTTTACTAACATCTCTAACATATCATTTTGCCTTCAAAAGTCAGGGCGAATATGGAAACTACCTGAATTCCCCAGTCAACCCTTAGGCCACTTTCACGAACCAACACTAAAGATTTAGACTTCTACTGTTTTTTATGATGGACATTTATGTTAATTACTACAAAAATAATGAGATAAACATGTATCCCATAGTCATATCAAAGGAAGGAAAACTACAAAAGCATCTTAAGCAACAAACATCCCAGAAGGTGACATAGCTTAGTTAATGGAGGTATACTGAAAATAAAGGTCAATCATGGCTTGCCAGTGTCTATAGGATAACTACCCAGCACTCTCAAGAATGTAGAAAAATCCTGTAAGGATATCTAATGAAACACACACCAATTATTTCTCGTCAACAAAGTAATGTTATAAGATTAAAGCAAAAGCTGTGAACATCGATGTCATCATACATTGCCTTGGTTGAGCTGGTCCCTTACATGCTCCTCTTTGCTGTTCTCAAGGTTAATTCGAAAAATCCCTTCTGCCTATAGCATAATTACATGAAATTTGGTAAACCAACTCACTACAGAACAACAATATTAATAACAACAACTAAACCTTTGCCTCACTATAAGGAGGAAAAAAAAAAACCATGATTCATTACCTTCAGGCCACCTTGGGAATATAATCTTTCTTACAGCAATAAGAGAATGGTTGGGACACTATTCCCTCTTGCATCATAGGAGCATTGCATTGATTCTACAAAAACTCGAAATACATTAACACTGCAGAAATGGAAAGATTACTTTTTGAGATGATAAGTGTAGCATGGGAGTAATTTGCACATCACTCACAATAAATAAGCTTGATTTATCAATAAAATTTAGTCAACGGCCAAATTCTAATGTAGTTTCAGTTGTCCAGAGGGAATTGATAAAATACTCTACAAATCTCAATATTCAATACAAGACTCCCAATAGCCCAGATTTCTACATGTCAAATTCCATGAGAAGGATAGAAAGGAAACCAAAAGAAAAAAAATTTCTTGAGTTGGAGTTAAGAGAGTACAGCAAATACAAAACAATTTTCCAAGAAATTCTAAGTCATATGCCCTTTTCATTGTTTCAAAGAGTAAAAATAACAACTTTTATGAAGACTTCAAAATTTAAGCAACCAAAGATTATCCTAACAATAAACCTTAGGCCAATCACAATAATCAAGTAACAATAAAATTTCTAAAGCTAATATGAAGTTGAAACTATTTAGTAGAACCTTTTTTATGATTTGAAGCCCACAACAATAACCGATTGTGGCAAAATTTTGGTGGGGGATTAAGCACAAGTGGTGGGTGATGGCCGATTAATAACCCATATCCGGAGTTGGGTGACGGCGGGACTTGTTATCGACGTCGGCAGAAGAATAGCTTTGGGGGAAGACAAGATGGAAATCTGCGGCGAGAGGATGAGCGCCGGCTACGATCCTCGCATAAGATAAGGGGACGCGACGGCAAGATGGAGAGGGAAACAGAGGAAAGGTTAAATTAATATGGCCCTTCCCGACCCACAGAAGTTTCTATGGCTATTTTTGTTACAACCGCCATAGAAAACTGACTTTCTTTAAACCGCCATAATAAATTGGGTTTTCTATTGCCCTTAGAAAGTTTTGGAAAAATCCATAAAGTTAATATTAACTAACCGTAGGGATACGTTACTTTGCTTGTTACTGGGTGATAACAAGCAATTAATAAGCTTGGCCTTTTTCCTTTTTTTTGTTTTTTGCCCTATTGTTAGTTTTTTTTTTTTAAGTCCATGCATTTAGTTAATGTTAACTTTATGGATTTGGGCAAAACACGAGGGGGCCTTTCACATGTTTTTAAACCACGGGGGTTGTTTAATAGTTGGAATGAGAATATGCATCATTTTAATATTTAATAATTGGAATGAGAATTAATTCCAGCCGAAAGTGGGGAAGAGAATGTTCAATTCAATTTAAATGCTCTTGCCTTGCATTAAAATCATCCAATTGCTCCGAATTATACAAAAATGTGCCCCACAATATTGTTCAACATCAATTTAGGAAAGAAGAGGAGGAGGGAAAGTGGGGAATTTAGGAAAGAACGAAAAAAAAAAAAAGAGTTTTTGACCAAAAAAAAAAATACCCTTTAAAAGTCATGTGAATAGCACATGATGCTATTTCCGTTAACTCAAATGGAGCAAACTAACAGAATGACACTTTCAGCTCATTTTTAAAAGTATGATGACACTTTTGGGGAAAAAAAATGTTCAGTGACCAAATGGAATAATTTAGAAAAGTAAAGTGATATTTTTGGCAGTTCACTCTTATTAGAATTAAGAGTCGAAAAAATATAAAGAGGTAGACGTGAGTAATGTGCCTTACCCCTGTATATAAAAGTCAGATGATGCAGATAATATGTTTAAATTTGAATATTACAACCATCAACATTGGAGTTTTAAACAACTGTAAACAAAAAGAAATTCAATTTTACTGAAAATTTGACAGAGTTTCTACTATAAATGTAACAGAACTCCCTATCAAATAAACATAAATGGTGAAATTTTACGCAACTTTAAATAATAGCAAATTTAGAAACACACTTTTTTGAGGGCCTAAATTTTAGAAACACACTTTCTACGGTGGTTTGATTTAAAACCGCCGTAGAAAGTGTGTTTCTACTGCGGTTTAACTCCAACCGCCTTAGAAAGTGACAGAAATTGAGATTCCCACATGTGCCTCTATTCCTATTAATTTCAAGTTTTTATTTTTTGTAATTTAACCCCAAATTTTTTTTTAAAATTTAATAATAAATATGCAATTTAATGTTTATCAATTTTTATAGTAAAATTCATCATATTTATCACTTATATACAAACTCCAGCCTTTATGTTATGATAAACAATAAATAAATTTCAAATTTTTAGTTAACCAATCCATTATTTTAGGACCTTAAAAAATTTTGAAGTATTGTTACATAATAATTATAAGAAAACTTCAAACATAGCAATTTTCATTGAATTACTAATAAGATTTTTACTTTTGAATTTCTATCTACTTATCGCTATTTAAATAAAGTAAATCAAGAAATTCAATTATGTGAAAATAAAAATTCATAACGGCACTTAATACTCTTCACAATTTGTTACAAGTATAACTCAATGTCGTATCCATGTAAAGTTTTAATTAATTGTCGATCGTTACTGTATCTCTCATATGTAGGCTAGTTAGATCTTCCTTTGCATCTATACCTCCTTTTATTAGAATTAAGAGTCGGAAAAATATAAAGAGGTGGACATGCGTAATGCGCCTTACCCCTGTATACAAAATTCAGATGATGCAGATAATATGTTTAAATTTGAATATTACAAGCATCAACATTATTGGAGTTTTAAACAACTCTAAACAAAAAGAAATTCAATTTTACTAGTGGTTATAAACCCTAAACCCTATGCGTATATTCAATGGCGGTTACAAAAACCCCGCCATAGAAAGCAATTTTCCATGGTGGTTATTTGAGAACCGCCATGGAAAGGATCTTTCTATGGCGGTTATTGAGAAACCACCATAGAAAGTTGCTTTCTATGGCAGTTTCTCAATAACCGCCATAGAAAGTAGGGACTTTCTATTGCTATTTTAGCAAATCGCATTATATAAACTTTCTATGGTGGGATTTGTACAGCCGCCATTGAAAAGGCTCACTTACTACGGCAGTTTTTTTATAACCGCCGTAGATAATGACTTTCTACGGCTATTCTATATAAACCGCCTTAGAAAGTCTGCACTTTCTTTTTAATGGTGGTTTTGGTCTTTTCCGCCCTTAAAGTACAGCCGTTGAATCTACTTTTTGTAGTAGTGTATATTCTATATATATAGTAACAAATACATTAGCATGTAAGAGTTATTTTGTAAGCCGTGTTCTACTAACGCATATGATAAGTACATAGTAAGTTATGTATGACAATCTATGCTATATAGTTTTATAAGTATGAGGTTATTAAAAAATTGTTCATTATACTTTTAAGGAAACAACCTAATATAAGCAAATTAATAAAATTTAACTAAATTGCCTAATATGAAACGTTGATTAGTCCTAAATTTAATAGCTAAAACTATTTTGTAACAGTTTATATAATTATGGACTAAATTCTGTCATTTAAGAAACATTAGGGTGCCATATTTTAGAAATTTTAAAAATACAAGGACTGTTTTGATATTAATAGGGTGCCATAGTCTAATTTAAAAAACTTGATTCACAAAATTTAAATTGCAAACCCACCCCCAAAAATTGGAATGGACCAAAATCAAACTGCCAATTTTTGTTTTTAGCCCAAAATCCGATGGAATTAATATTTTAAACCCGAAATATATGTCTCAAATAGCAATTCACCATACCTAGCCCAAACATTTTTCCCCAAATCATATCCCAAACCCTATGGCCACCCCATCCCTCTCAATTCACTCGGCCAAGTAAAAACCCGAGAACGGCCCTTCAATTCTCTGCCGGAGATTGAATGAATCCCCCCGAGAGGAGAGGAAGATCGAAGCTCGATGTGGTGCAAAAGGTTATGATGAGTTTATGTCTTGTTTTTTCAGCAAAAACCTAGCTCTTGTAGAGGAATTAAAAGAGAGACTAATAATGATTTTTGTTTTTAGTTTTGTATGATTTCAATCTCAATAGGGCAAGGATCAGAGCTGTGGGAGGCCTTGAGAAACCTAATATCAAGATTCATCGTGACCCGGTTGAAGAGAATAGAAGGAAAGCTCGATTGGCTACCAATCGCTATACAAAGCAAAAGTTAGTCTTACATCCCTACATTAATCATGATATTGCGTGTGTTTTTTTTTTTTTTTTTTCCTCTTTTGATACTGGCTATGATTTGCGCTGAATTGGATTTGAATATTGGTTTATCAAAGTTTTTCTCATTCATTTTATTTTTTTCAATAATTTCTGTTGGAATGATTCTTTATAGAATTACTTAAAGTAAAAAGGATTAAATTTCTTTTTCTTAATTGATTGCTGCTTTATGTGATTATAATCGTGTGTTTATAGCCTAAAGGATTGTGCTTATAACAATCAGGATTTTTGTGAAGCGAAATATAAAAGATAGTTATGATGGATTGACGTATCTCCTTTTGGGAGGTTCAAGGGATGTTGATGAAATGCTAGGTTTTTTGTGAATTACTACATTGTGGTGCTCCTTTATTATTTGGTTTTGTTGACTATTTATCATTAATGGATTTTAAGATTTCAATCATATTTTGATGCTTTCTCAGATTTGGATTGATAAAAAACTATAATTTTGTGATTAAAAAAAGGATGGAACTTTCATATATGGATGCATAGCATGGAACTTTGTTGTCCTGTTCTTGTAAAGTTGAGTTGTAGGTCTGAAACGAAGGTGCTCTTATTTGATTTTGTCCTATGATATGTTCCTGCATCAACAAGCCCTTTGAGGTTTTAAAATCTAAATGAGTGAACTTTATTTTAGTGATTAATCTCACTATATTGAATCGATTTTGTTTATATTTATATTTGGATTTTCATTCTTAATTTGTATACATGCTTCAATGTGGTTAGTTCTGATTGTTTTGGAATGCTATTCCAGTTTTGTTTCCTATTTTGTTTTATAGAAAATTAGACGTCCTTATGTTTTGGAGGGCTAAATTAGATTTTTGAAATTAATGGATTTCAGTAGCCGTATTTCGTTTCATGGACTGGACTTTGATGAAACCCAAGGACTTTCGATTGAGTCTATTACAGAATCTAAATCTGGTTATATTTCCTCCTCCTTGGAAGTTTTAGCAAGAGATGAAAATGATCTCTTCCCCTGTTTTGGTTAGAAGTTTCCATCTTAATGACCAATGTGTGAATTTGCTTTCTTGTTTTGTAAAGTTGTGGATGTTCATCTCTTACTAACTTTACACATCATTGCTTAAGTGTGTTTGTGGGAGTTTGATTAGGATTGATGTCTTGCTTATGACTTTCCAGGATATGCCATCGTCAGTTCGTCCTTACTATCTCAAATATTTGAAATAGTATAGTGATGTGTGCAGTTGTTATTTGGGGTTCGAACCAATCTTGTTTAGATGTTTTTCAGTAATGTGATAATCAGAGTATTAAACTTTTGAATACAATTTAACCATTTGCCTTTGTAGATTGATGCATACAAGTGGTGAGTCGAATGATGGCCATATTAGATATCGTTACAAATATCGTCACTGCAATCGTAAAGCAGCTTTGAAGATAGTTAACTCAGACAAGTATAGTAAAAGCAGTTGTATCTTAATTGTGAAGGGAAACAGTGTGGCTTTTGGTGTTGGTGTTTACCAGCCATGAAGGGGACAATGACTGGGGAAAAGATCAAAATTGCTGTCCATCACTCAGTTCTAACGCCCCAGGCATGCAGGCTGACCCAATAATTTTTGGGCTTTCGTCCTCGCTAACCCAAAAGGCTTAAGCCAAGTTACTAGTAGCCCACAGGCCTTAGGCTTTTATACAGGTCACCCACTCTCTAATTTTTGGATGTGGGATAGAGGATGTTACAGTCCACCCCCTTCAGGCCCTTGCGTCCTCGCAAGGTCCAGTACAGTAGTTGGCCCAGTCTCCCCTGGAACAGGACTCTAGAGGTGGCTCACGTGTCTAGCACGGTGGCTCTTGCACGTAGCACTTAGCTCCCGAACCAGGGCCGCTCTGATACCATTTGTAACGCCCCAGGCATGCAGGCCGACCCAATAATTTTTGGAGTTCCATATGGACATGAAGAGGTTTCTGACAACCACATTTATTTAGGTCGTTCGCAACGTCATAATAATAACCTATAGGAAACTATTAGGCGGTTGACTTTGTGTGTTATAGCTTTAACCGCATTGATTGTTATGATTAGCATTACTATTGTCTTTCAATGACCGTTACTTATTATAGATTGTACTTTAATTCCAACTTTTTATATTGGCTAAATTGCTCCATCTAGTGGACTATGGTCTGAACATCGATACTTTAAATTCATTGTTTAATTTAATAAGTACTATTTTCTTGATTATATATGTACGAGTGTTATTGTTGAATTTTTTTAGTTTATAGAGTATATACTTGGTTGTTGGGAATTGGTAGCTAGTAATGTTTATCTAAGTGATTGAAAGTCATAGAGAATAAATAATTACAGTAATAAATTACATTTTGGTGACCATATTATTCAGTTACCAAAATCCAAATATGAAGACCGATTGTATGATTGGTCACTAAAGAATTATGTCATCGGCCACGTGTCATTTGCGTATAATCTCCCACTCATTAGTGACCGAATAATATATTGGTCATCAATTTTGGTAACCATTGTACTAATTTTTCAGTGGGCCCCATTTGAAAACGTGTCACATTTATAATTTTAATGGGACCCCATAACGGATTGGTGACCGTATAAAATTTTGGTCACCTTATTCGGTCACAAAAAAATATATATATATATATATATATGGGACCCTGAAAAAGCGAAAGACTAAGGTGACCATTGTATTTTCGGTCACCAATGCGGTCACTAAATGATGAACACTTTTGTGGGACCTACTAGAATATCACATTAAGGTGAGCAATATTTACATTGGTCACCTGCTACGTGTGATTTCTGTTTGGCATATTACAATTTAGTGACTGTCTAACAAATTGGTCACCATATCTGGTCACCAATTCATACCGTTTAAGTGGGTCCAGTAATAGTAACTCTTTAATGTTACCATCAAGTGTAATCTTTGTGAAACATCCCGAATACTTTAGTGATCAATACAAAATGTGGTAACCAATTACAGTCACTAAATGTAAAATAAATGCATGGGACCCGTAAACGAAAAATTAATCCCGTGATCATCGTATTTTTTGGTCACCAAACATATCCCCAGATAGTTTCGTGACCACTACATTTGGTCACCAACTTAGTGACCATTTTGTTGGACACAAAAACACTAGCAGCCAGCAATTTCGTGACTAAAATTTTTGCGGTCACTAAAATTCGTCACCAAATAGCCAAAATTTGGTGGAAATTTCTCTCGCCATGGCTTTGGTGACTGGCTATTTCAGGTGGTCACCAAATAGTCTGTCAACTGTATTTTGGAAAGACTAACCAAATTCGGTCACCAAATGGTACTTTTAGTGACCAAAAATCTTTTGGTCACCATGAGTTCGGTTACCAAAGGCATTTTTTGTTGTAATAACATCAATATTTATCTCAAGAACTAACAAACTAGTGATTCAAATATAAAAAGAAGCAAAAATTTATTTATTATATTTTCTCGGAAAAAAGCTAAAATCGCAAATTGCAACAAACCCTAGCCAAAAAAACATTTTAAAAGTGCCATTAGGGTTTCATGTCGCAGCCACTATTCATCTTCTTCTCCCAAAATTTGATTTATTTAAAAATTTCTGACGGATTTCTTCTCTGACAAAGGAACAGCTAGAACTTTTCTTGCCTTCATTCTGCCTAAAAAGGTCGGCTCTCTTTTGCGACCAAAACATTTCCGGTCACTTGACCAAAACCATTCTGGTCACCGGTTGGACCTGCATGACCAGAAGCTTTTCTGATCCCGACCAACTCTGTCTTGAGAACTCCGGTCATGACCAGAACAAGTCTGGTTTGGCCGGAGTCTAGTCGCGGCCAAAATGTGAACCCACCTCCACCGACGGAGACCGGGGGGGGGGGGGGGGGGGGGGGGGCGGGGGGTGCCGACGCCCCTCCTTGCTCCGGGAGCGAAGGGTAGTAGTATTACTACCCTTCATGGCCGCCCCACCGGAGGCGGCGCAGTTGAAACTTAGTTTCAGCTGCGCCCCTTTTCTTGCGAAGAATAAGAAGTCTTCTTCTGCAATTTTTTTTTATTTTTTTGGTCCTTAGTAAAACGACGTCGTTTTACTAAGGGCTTTTTATTAATTTTTTTGCCCTTTTACTAAGGGCTTTTTATTAATTTTTTTGCCCTTAGTACTACGGGCCAAAAAAATTAAAAAAAATCTAAGAACCTATTCGAAATACAGGGAATTGCAATTAAATCCCTACCTAAATTAAAAGCCCTAAGTCAATTAAGCCAACCCAATTGAATCACAATCACTCACTCCCTCTATTTTTTTTTCCTCCCGACAAAACAGACTCCTTCACCTTCACGGCTTTACCACAATTATCTCGTCTTACAGTCGTGTCCGGTATTAATGGTTCAGGCACTAAAAAATAGTTGTTTTACTAGTATTTCTTTGCTTTTACTTTTCTTATTAATGTTTTCTTTTAAACATATATTATTATGATTATTTTGATACTTTAGTAATATGTATTTTATTTAATGACACGTGGGAAAAAAATTGCCATTAATGCTAGCGGCAAACGCATAACAAAATGTCAGAACAAAATTGCCATTATTGTCGCCCCCTCTGACATTTTGTTCTGCGTTCGTCACTGCCCACCTCCCCCGCTTTTTTCTTGTTTTTTTTGTTGGTTTTTTTTTTTTTTTTCCTTCCTTTCAGTTTTTCAGGCGAAACTAAAACAGAGATAGAGCATAGCAGCAACGCCAAAAGAAAAACTCAAGCGTCCGAAACAATTACAGAATCCAAAAATCATATTTCCGGTGAATAAAAATCATTCAGATTTACAGGCCAAAACCCGATATTTCCTGCGCATAAAACATATATTTTCGCCTAAAGAAGTTCGAAACCCAATTTGTAGAGAGAGATTTCCAGGTACACATAGATCAACTAACATGATTCATAAATCAACACAGCCCACTAACGGCAAACCTTTTCCCACATTAAAATTGAAGTTTACTAGTTTCTTGCCAAATATATTTCCGGTCAGCTGCTCAGAAAGTTTAGAGACCAAACCCAGATAAAGAAGAGGATGACGGAAGAAAGCGAGAGAGAGAGAGAGGTGACAGCTGAAAAAAAAAAAAAAAGATTGAAAAGTTTTAAATTTTGATGAAAATGCCCTTAACAAAAATACTCCATTAGGCACTTAACGGATCAACTTAACAGAATACTAAAAATACAAAAATAAAAGTATGGTGACTAAGAAATAATTAAAAAAATATGGTGACTAAAACGTGAACATTCGCAAAATAAGGTGACCAAAATTTCAATTCACCCTTTTTTTATTTTATTTACATCTTAAAATTTTAACTTCGATGGTCAACTCCAGTCATTAATATTATATCATTTCGTAGTGACATTTAGAATTAATTATGTGACTCTCGTATCATTTTATAAATTTTCAAGATCTAACTTAATTCAAAAATAAAATAAAAAGTAAATAATATATGAGATCACTATCTATATCTATGTAAGGAATCGAATGCTAAAAATTAAAGTTAAAGACAATAACGTTCGAGAAGTCAAAGAATAATTTATCATATGTTTTTAAATACAAATAAAAAGATCAGGGAAAAAAAATATACAAACAATTATTGTTTGTGAGTGATTTGATATTAAAAAACATTGATGCATATATATAGGCAGTTTAAAGATTGTTTGGGTTTTTGGAACATTAAGTATTACGGAGTAAATAAAGATTTAATAGAAACTTCTAACGGAGTGGTCATTAATGGCAACTTCTAATCGCATGTCTTGAAACATTTGCTTCTGGTGAGTAATATACTTCAATGTCTTGTAATGAATTATAAAGAATACTGTTTGTTATTACAAAAAATATATATATGGGGCAAAGGTTCATTTTAACCTTTAATGTTTTATCATGGGGGTGTGGGGGCTAAATAAGCCTCTAAGGGCACATTGCATCCAAATAAACCCCTAGCATTTATGTTGTGTCTAATTAAAATGTCATTTACACAGTATACTCCCTATAAACTGACAGATAATATCGAACGCCCACATAATTTTTAGAAACTTTGTTCATTTCCAGTTCATATATATATTGTTGGAATTAATTAAACCAAACTTGTATTTACTCATTAGGTAATTATAATTGTAGTAGGATATATTATTTGTCTGTTTTCAATTTGGTTTAGTATTTGTTTTGGGAAACCTAATTGTTTTAAAAAAAGTTCTGAATCAGATTGATGGTAATTTAGCCTATAAATACATGCATTGGGTGATCATTATAATCACAGAGAAAAACAGAGAATCATAGAGATAGATACAAAGATACAAGAGAAACTTAAATGCCTTCTGGTTGTTTCTCGACCAAGCTTCGGCTTTGGTACGCCGCACAGTTTGTGTGTGTGCGAGTTTATTTATTGTTCGTTATTATAAAGAATTTTTTTTCGCTGTGTGTTAATCTGTTTAATATTATTTTGGATATATATTGTTTTTATATCCTACATATATGTAACTCACTGTAGCCGCCCGGCAACCACCTCCACCACGCCCAGCCCTCAACAGCAATTAAATAACTAGCAAAATCTACGATTTTTTAACTCTGGAAACTCACCATGACCACCACTTCCAGCCCTCAACCCCCGCAAATTTCACAAGCTATGGAACCATGACCCATCAATATTTTCAACTTGTGAACATCCATGAACAATCTGATACTTGGATATGGGAACCTTTTTTATTCCAGCTGTCGCAACCATTATTTTTACTCTCTTCACAGTCCAAAAAAATCATCAATATTCAAGCTCAAGAAATCCAATGTTACACTAAACCCATGAACCAAAGAGCATCAAAGCTATACTAGACCTCAGGAAAATCAAACATAAAAATTAAAGGTAGAAAAAGTTATGTATGATATAATTAATATAAAATATATCCTAATAACACAGAGATTAACTCAGCGAAATAAAATCTCTTTATATATATATATATATATATATATATAAAATCAATAAAGCTCTCAAGGCTTTTCACAATACCAAGACTGAATTTTTTTCAACTAACCTCACAACTTTTCACATCATAATTATGTAATTGTTTTCTTCTTTTTTTTCTCAGTGTTGAAAACTCTACCCGTCGATTCATTATATAGACCCCAGAGTTACCCCAAACCTACTAGAATTCACTTACCAAAACCTACTAAGAAAACTACTTCCTAATATAAATAGAATACAACTAAATAAGTAATTACTAAATTCTATTACAAATGTAATTACCTAACTAATTTAAGTTTGGTTTAATTAGTATTTTCAAACAAGTTAAGACAGAAATTAATAATTTCTTCACAAACCAAAATTGAGATATATGTCTAACATATTATGTATTAATTTAATGGATAAATTAACTCTAGGGACTTATTAATAAATATCTGATTGTAGTTTCCTATTTGTATTGGGTATCCTACTGTGTTAGGTTTTCTACTTGTAATACATTTGCACCATTAAAATATTTATACATATAAGTCTGGGTAATTGGACATGGAATTGAATTCACGTGTAACACACACTTGTGTTCTAGAGTCATAGTTATCAATACTCTGTCTAATCATAAGATCCCAATAAAGATATTTGGTTGGATATGGTTAGAGGCTGGACAATTGTGTGGCTCATGGTTGTCTTGAATATTGCTGATGGATTTACTTTTGAGATAACAACTGATCTTTGCTATACTATATTATTCATAGATTGCAAAGTGATCGTGACATATTCAATATGTAGTTATTCGGTTGCATATAGATTGATTATCTTACATATTCATCCAATGGTTTATCTTATGAATAATGACGTATATATTTTTACGTATCAATTTGGATCATTTGAATTATTTGTAACTTTCAAAAGCATCACGTCCAACGCACAGTAGTATTACAGACAATTTATTAGATGTAAAAAACAGTAGTTTACTCTCAATAATTTTGGACCTTACGAAGTATAAGAAGATTTTAACTTTCAAGTATTAAGGGCATGCTTGTTTCATAACTATCGTCATCAATTTATGCCTATCATACCCTTTTAAGATACTCCCTCCGTTTTTTGAAAAAAGTCACTTAAGCTAAAAAAAATTGATCTTTTAAAAGTGTCCTTTCTACAATTTTCAATGAAAAAAGTAATAAATTTTCGAATTCTACTCTTATATCACTTTTATCAAACCAGCATAATTAATTCAAAATTTTCAATTTTCAAGATGATCATTAACTATTCTTACAATTAATTTTATCTTGGAAGATGAAAGGTACTCTTTCATTTTTCAAGTAACTTTTAACTACCATATTATTTCAAATTTTTCTCTTATATTTTTTTTTTGGAAAAAATATTCAGTTTTTAATTTTTTTTAATAATAGTATTAAGTTATTCATTCTAAATCTATATTTTCAAAATCTTATGAAAAATATCATGAAAACTGCAAAATCACTACTAAAAATAATTGTTAAAAATAATTGCTAGCAGTTGGAGTAACAAAGAACAACATGAAAAAATTAAATTTGCTGGGCGCTTCGTAAATGTAATTAGTGATTGGAAGGGATTTTTCAAACTTAAAACCTGTGAAAAATTAACAAAACAACAGGAAGTAAATTAATATTAACAGTAGTATGTTCAAGTTTACAATAATACAAAGATAAATAGTGATTGAGTTTAATACATAAAGATAATTATGGTAGAACCTAGCACAGATTACAAGACTCTAAAGGATGATAAAAATTAGCATTAAATAGGGGTAATTGAGTAAGTTAACCACTTAATTTTTGTGAAATGTTTCCCAGCATCCCTTTTCAAAGAACAAAGGGAGTATTTGGCTACCGGGTATGGGTTTGAAAAAGGTGGATCCATATATACGAATTTCTGGCAATTCCCATTCCCGAGTAATTTGGTGGGTTGCGTTTCAAAACTTACCGTGAATCAATTATAATTTTGAAAGTATCAAGTTCAACAAGATCCATGAGTATCAATTAGGAGCTTATGAATCATAAATTTAAATACATAAAATATCCATTCAGAACAAACATAGTATAAGTATTTACGAGGAAATCAAGTATCAAGCACAAATATAAAATACTCCTTTCGTTCCACTCAAAGAGTACACTTTGAAATGTGTACAACTAATTATGGGTTGTGGGATACAACTTCTAAAATAAGTAATTTACCACCATATTTTCTAGTTATATCCTTACTTTAGAAGTAGGGGATAATTGTGAACCAAACATTGTTATATTAGTAAGGGTATGTAACGTAAATAAATTCAAAGTTGACTCTTTAAATAGGACAAAATTTTTTTCAAAATGGACTCTTTGAGTGGGACGGATGGAGTAATAAATTTCCCTACCTTTCACCTTTTATATCACAAAATATCATCAATTTGGGGAAAATTGTACTTTTGGTCTATGTTCTTTACACTCGTTACACTTTTGGTCTTTTTTTCACATTTTGGCATTTTTTGTCCTTCTTACTGGTTGACCCATGAAGTCAACGTAATTTGGACCATTTTGAAAAAATTATAATTTTTTTGAGCCAAATAATAATTATTCAAACCTTTAAAGTGTTTAGCTTTTCACAATTTACAAAGAAGTGTCCATATTCCCTCAAAAAGAGTCAATGTTACCGTATGAAAAACAAGCGTGGATAACTATTTCAGACTTCTAAAGCGTTTAGTTTTTCGGAATTTAATAAAAAAGGGTCACAATTTTCTAAAAATTTCATTTTGACCCCAAATGCGGATAAGAGAGAAAAAAAATTGTCAAAATGTAAAAGAAGAGGGACCAAAAGTGCGAGTTTGCATAGAAAAAGGACCAAAAGTGTAACGAAAGTAAAGAAGAGGGACTAGAGTGGACATCAACTTGTTGGTTACATATCACCCCTTGTAAGCTTGAGTACGACAATAGCAAGTAGCACTCTTAAATAAATAAACTATAAGCATATTATCAATAACTATCAGTTTGGATTGGAGCTTCCAAAGTATCATTTATAAGTTTCAGAAGTATCGACTTCTATGAGAGTAAGTATCAATTAGGAGATTGTAAATAATAAAAGCATAATTTAGTAAGTATCAATTTAGAATAAAGAGAGTGTAAGCAGTTACATTTTGAAGTACCACTTTTGAAAAAATCGAGTATGAGTTACAAAATTTAAATGATAAATGATCACTTAACATGTATCACCATATTTCACCTTTCAAATCATAGACCTAGTTGCTAGTATTAAAAGTAAGAACTTCGAATAAAGCAAGTATGAATTTGTTGATTACATAATACCATTGGTTAAGAAGTATCAGTAATAACGGTAGTAAGTGAGACTTTTAAATCAATAAAATATACAGGGTTAAATATTATATACCCCCTATGTTTTCATATGATTGTGGCTTTTGCCTCCTCAATTATTATAATACATTGTTTATCCCTTTGACTATGAGTCAAATTACTAAAAATAAGTTAATAACATTTATGCTCTTTTTATTTTATTTTTTTGTGATTCTTCATTTCCTTTATTGAAACAAATTAGTTGACCAAATTGCCCATAAGTTAAACAAATTATTATGAGTGTTCAGAATCATCCGTGGTTCGGACCAAATAGCGAATCTAATTCGAATTTTGGATAAGTTCGGATCGGATTGATAGACATGGCCATTTCGGATTTTTTTTTTCTTCATAAAGGAGGACAAAAGTCGGATCGGTTTTGGTTTTTTTTTTTTTTTTCCTCATCTGGATCGGTTTTTGAATTGTTTTTAGAAACTAAATTTGAAGCCGCTATAAACCGCTTTCTATATAATCCGATCCGAAATTCAGGTCGGATCTACAGTTGAGTCCGAATCACAAACAATTTTGAACACCCCTAATAGTTTGAAAATTGTATAAGACTTTTTTTAACTTATAGGCAATTTGGTCAACTAATTTGTTTCAATGCTCTATAAAGGAAAAGAAAGAATCACAAGAAAAATAAAAAGGGCACAAATGTCAATAACTTGCTTTTAGTAATTTGACTCATAGTCAAAGGGGGCAAACAATGTATTACAATAATTGAGAGGGGAAAAGCCACAATCATATAAAAACATAGGGGGTATATAATATTTAACCCAAGTATAAACGATCATTCAGTAAGAATCATTTCATGGAATAGCAATTATAGGTTTCGAAAGTATTGGCTCATACAAGAATAAATATAGTTATTAAAATTTAATTAGAAACTACCATTTAAAGATTATCATAGTTGAGAATATAAAGTATCACTTTTGATTTGAGGTACGGTCACTGAAAATTTTCAAAAGTATTAATTCAATATGCAAGTATCGCCTCAACGAAGGACAACTGATAAGTATATCACTTTGGCCATGTTTGGAATTGGAAGCGTGATCTAAATTAAGTTTTTGATCTCATTTTCATTTTATAATAATTTTTCATTGTTTCCAATAAGCCATTTTATATTTTAATACAATTTTTTATATTTTCAATATATCTTTTTACATTTTCAATATAATTTAAATATTTTAAAATCACAATCCAAATTAATCAATGTTTGAATACAGTGTTGATACCAAATGGGGCCTTTGAATCATAGGAAGTATTGATGATCACCATAATTTCGATAGAGTCTCACTCAAAACACTTGTAATGTATTAATTTGTACTTTGTAGTATATGGAGTCTCAGTTTTGTCATTTGGACAAATTAGTAGTTGTGATATTTTTATTGGTCCGTAGACAGAATACAAGTAGCAGTATAGCATTAAGAACGAAACTGATGTCATTTGAAAATTAGGAGGACTTCTCGGTGTTTATATGCAATATATTAATCAATACCGTAAAACACGTGTTTTTATTATGGATCCAATTTTTTTTTTTGAAAATAAAAATTTTATTAATGATGTTGGAAATCGTCCAACTGCGATTGAAAGAAGACTAAGATCCAGTCAATACAACTGATTACAATATATTTGATCTGATAATCAACAAATCTGAACCACAACAGTGTATTTATTCTACTAAACTATAAATCTATATACATAGTATAGATCTGAGCATAGTAAAAATATATCGCTGAACATCTCACACAGATAGTCATAGATCTGCCACTAATTGTTGATGAAAACTTTAATACTCAATCTTCAATTGAGTCTTCATACACCATGACCATGAATCGAATCACGATAGCCAGGAAGAAAATCACCATAGATGGAGAGATAAACACATAGATGGAGATATAAACACCATTCATGAAGAGAGACAATATAAACGGAGTGAAAAACAATATAAACATGTATAAAATTTAAAACTAAAGCAAACTAAATAAAGGATTGTAGGAACAAAAGTAGAAATGCTTCCCTCATCCTCCTTCATCTGATGAAGGAGGATGAGGGAAGAAGATAAATTTTAAGGTTTGGAGAGGGATGACGGAGAAGGAAGCTGACCGAGAGAAAGAAAAAAGTTACCTGATGAAGGAGGATGAGGGACGAAGATAAATTTTAAGGTTTGGAGAGGGATGAGGGAGAGAGAAGCTGGCCGAGAGAAAGAAAAAAGTTACCTAATTGATCAAACTTGGGTAGCTGACTATTATTCTGTGGACTGGAATTATGACTGCTTTTGCTGAGAGAGATCCTGAAGAAGCCCTTATGCTTTTCAATTGTTTGCGTAAAGACGGTTGAAGCCAGATTGCTATACCTTTTCAACTATATTAAAAGACTGCGGGAGGTTAGTGACTGACAAGCATGCTTTGGCCGTGTACTGTCAAGCAATTAAAACTGGTTCCACCAATGTCATAGTGCTGCAAAATGCAGCAATTCATGCTCTTGCTAGGAGTGGCTCGGTTGTCCTTGTCAGGGAAGTTTTTGATAAAATGAGTACGAGGGACGTAGTTTCTTGGAACTCATTATTAAAAGCTTATGCTTTGCATGGACAAGGGAAGCAAGCTTTGGACATTTTCAAGCAAATTTTTGTGTAAGGGGAAAAGTTTTAGCAATTATAAACTAACAGAGTCATAAAACCCAGTCCAATCTCACCTTTCTCAACTGTTCATAAAATAGGCAATCATAGGAATACTAAATAACACATCACAATAAGTATGAAAATAACAAGAATGAGACACCGAAATTTTTAACGTGAAAACCCAATGAGGGAAAAAACCACGGGACCTAGTCCAGTCAAATCTCCACTATAATCAATAATGGGCACACAAGAGTCTTCACTAAATAGGTAGATACACAACAATCATCAATAATACATCTTCTAATTTTAACTTCAAAGCCAAAGTAAAATTACAAGGATCTCACCAAAATAGAGGAAATGAGAAACTACTCCGATGGATTTGAAGGGCTAGATGAGAGGAACCCCGGTCTGCAATTTCATCCGGGTTAGGCTTCAAATTGACTTTCAATCTTGACTTGAAGAGTACAATCTTCACTTCACAAGAACCCTAATTTTTCCCCCAATTTTTCTTTCTCCTTCTCTCCCTCTATTTCTCTCTCCCCGATTTCTTCTCTCAGCTCACTCTGCACACCCACGACCCACTCACCAAATTGAATCAAAGTGATTCATTAATTTGGTCAAAATTGATTCAAGTGGTCAAAATGGATTCATGGGCTCAAATATTCAAGTGGGCCAAATGGGTTTGTGGGTCACCCAACTTAGGTGAACCCAAGCCCAACAATCTCCCCCTTCACCTCAATTGGGGGCACAATCATACCCGTTTCCTATTTACAGAACAAGAGCTTTTCTTTAGGTACTGCCTTAGTTAACATATCTGCACCATTCTCATCAATATGAACTTTCTCAAGAAACAAAGTCTCGGATTCCAACACATCTCTAATCTAATGGTATCTCACATTAATGTGTTTCGAACGAGAATAAAATATAGAATTCTTACTCAAATGAATAGCACTCTGACTATCACAGTATATCACATACCTCTCTTGCTTCATGCCCAATTCTTGTAGAAACTTATGAACCAAAGAGCTTATTTGCATGCTTATGTGGTTGCGATGTACTCAGCCTCTGTAGTGGACAAGACTATGCATTTTTGCAGCTTACTTTGCCAATAAATTGCTCCCCCTGCAAAAGTCATCAAATATCCAGAAGTAGACTTCCTACCATCAAGGTCACTTGCCATATCAGCATCTGTGTATCCATCCAAAGTGGGTTTTCCATTGCTGAAGCATAAACACAGTCTAGAAGTACCTCTATGATATCTGAGAATCCATTTAACAACATTCCAATGCCCTTTACCTGGATTTGACAGAAATCGACTGACAACTCCAACTGCATGGGCTATATCAGGTCTTGTACAAACCATAGCATACATCAAGCTACAAACTGTTGAAGCATAAGGGATTTTCTTCATCTCTTCTTGATCATTCTCACTTGTAGGACACTGTTTCACACTTAACTTGAAATGGCCTGCAAGTGGAGTAGCAACTTCCTTTGCTTTGCTCATGTTGAATCTGTCCAGAACTTTCTCAATATACTTTTCTTGCGATAACCAGATCTTCCCATTCTGCCTATCGCGGGAGATTTTTATCCCAAGAATCTGTCTAGCTGGACTCAAATCTTTCATTGCAAAAGATTTGCTTAGCTCTCTTTTAAGCATGTCAATCTTCATAGCATCATGACCAACAATCAACATGTCATCAACATAGAGCAAGATGATAATAAAAGTACCATCAAGAAAATTTCTCACAAAGACACAATGATCAGTTGTAGTCTTTTGGTACCCATAATCTGCCATGAAGGAGTCAAACTTCTTGTACCACTGTCTCGGAGCTTATTTTAATCCATACAAGCTTTTGTTGAGACGACATACAAGGCTCTCTTTTCCACTTTCTTTAAACCCCTCTGGCTGTTCCATATAAATCTCTTCTTCCAAATCACTGTGTAAAAAGGCTGTCTTTACATCAAGCTATTCAATCTCCAAGTTCAAGCTAGCTGCTATACTAAGAACAACCCGGATAGAAGACATCTTTACAACAGGAGAAAAGATTTCTTCAAAGTCTGTACCTGATTTTTTCAAAGTCTATACCTTTTTGCTGACTGAAACCTTTCACAACCAATCTGGCCTTGTACCTTGGCTATGAGCTATTTTCATCTAACTTCAGTCTATACACCCACTTGTTTCTGAGTGCCCTCTTGGCATTAGGCAGTTTAACCAAATCATAAGTGTGATTCTCATGTAGTGATTTGATCTCATCATTCATTGCTACCAACCACTCATCTTTGTGCTCATGAATAAGCGCCTCAGTATAACATTCTGGCTCTCCTCCATCTGTCAACAACATAAACTCAGAGGGATTATACCTTGTGTTTTGTCTCCTCTCTCTGGTGGACCTCCTTAATTGGATAGGAGGTGATTGAACTAGTGATGACTCTATTCCTGATTGAACTGCTCTGTCTCAGCTCCCCCTTCATCAGCATCAACTAGTTGTGAAGGAACCGAATCAAAATTTTCAGGAATCTCAACTGAAGATTTTGATGTCTCACATTTTTCTAAGTCTTCAACTGTCTGATCTTCAAGAAAAATTACATCTCTGCTTCTAACCAATTTCTTTGTGACAGGATCCCACAATCTGTAGCCAAACTCTTCATGCCCATACCCCAAGAAAATACACTGCTTGGATTTTTCATCAAGCTTTGAACTCTCATCTCTTGGAATATGTATGAATGCTCTACAACCAAAAACTCTCAAGTGTTTATAAGATATATCTTTCCCTGTCCATACTCTCTGTGAAGTATCACCATCTAACGGAATTGAAGGGGAAAGGTGATAAGGATATCCAAGGCTAAAAATAACACAAGTTATGAGTCAGAATCCACAAAGCCAACCAGAAGGCAAAGCCCTTGAGAAGAATGCCAGGAGAAGTAGAAGAGTCATGCTATTCAAAATCCTTGAAGGAAAGGTATCTCCAAACTCTCCACAATGAAGAAAGGGTCGTTTCTTGAAGTTCTTGAAGAAACTGTAAGGTTCTTGGACTTTAAAGAGACAAATCAAGAACTTCAAGATTTGTCTCTTTAAAGTCCAAGAACCTTACAGTTTCTTCAAGAACTTCAAGAAACGACCCTTTCTTCATTGTGGAGAGTTTGGAGATGCCTTTCCTTCAAGGATCTTTGAATAGCATGACTCTTCTACTTCTCCTGGCATTCTTCTCAAGGGCTTTGTGATAAGGATATCCAAGGCTAAAAATAACACAAGTTATGAGTCAGAATCCACAAAGCCAACCAAAGGCAAAGCCCTTGAGAAGAATGCCATGAGAAGTAGAAGAGTCATGCTATTCAAAGATCCTTGAAGGAAAGGCATCTCCAAACTCTCCACAATGAAGAAAGGGTCGTTTCTTGAAGTTCTTGAAGAAACTGTAAGGTTCTTGGACTTTAAAGAGACAAATTTTAAGTTCTTGATTTTCTTGAAAATCTTGAATTTTACGGTTTACTGAATCTTGAAAATCTTGATTTTTGACATTTCAAAATGATTCCGGGAGTTTCCAGAAGATTCCAGAAGCTCCCTACACTATCAGCACTATGCGCCATCTCAAAATGGGCCGAACTCACCATGGAGTCCATTCCCTTCAATTTTCGGCCAACCAAGCCCACAAGAAGCAGCCCACACGCCACTTGGAAGCTTAGGTAGGGGAAGGATTAGGTTTTGTGCATGTTACATAATTCTATCCAAAGTTTGTTACAAGTTGGTTAGGTTGTTACAAGTTTGTTACAACTAGATTAGCTTGGTAGTTTTCAAAAAGGGATCCCTTCTTGATCTCCCTTTTTGGATAGGATTTATATTATTTTCCTACCTATTTTATTTGTTAATTTTGTCCATATGCCATTCTAAGTGGCAGAAGAATTCAGCAACTACAAAACCTAGTTCCTTTAGGTTTCGATTTTGTAAGAAATCAATCTCTTGATTGGTTTCCAATTTTAATTCTTCTCTTAGTATAATTAGGTTAGAATTTCGTTCACCCCTTTCCATAAAGGTGACTTAATTCATCCACCATTGTCCTTGTTCACTTAGGACTTGGTTTTTAAGGAAAATCCAATTCTGATTGGTTTCCACTTTTGCTGCTTTCAGTTATTCTTTTCCAATTGTAATTTGGACACCCCCATACCTATAAATAGGGGTGCCAACAACGAAATTCTTTAGTTAATTATTGATTAAGTTAGAATTTATACTTCTTTAATCACTCCTTTATTTTGGGCTTATGTAATTTGCATGCTTGTTAATTGCTAAAAGTCAAGAAACTATAGGCTAATAGATAATTGCTCTGTCTATTAATCAAAGCTTTGTTTTGAATTCTAGTTTACTCCACTTGGTTTGAATTGCGTGTTTAATTTACTTTTGTAAGTTAGTAGTTTGCCGAATCCAAGGGTAAGGATTCTAGGTTTTAAGAGCAGTGTCTTGCATTCAGACTTTCCTTGGCACATTCCGCGTAGAGTTCTTGGCTTCCAAAGGCGTTGGGAATTAGGGATTCACATCAATTGGTATCAGAGCGCCAGGGCTACTTGCTCGACCGGAGGAGACTGAAGTAACTCAGTTGAATCATTATGTGTTTTCTCTTCCTTCATTCTACTTTAATTAATGAATTTGTGGAAAAGAACGCTCCTTTTTGAGAAAATTTTTTCTGTTTTTCTTAAATAAACTTTCGATTTTGATCATATTGCTTTGCTAGTAAAATCAAAATTGTGGATTGAAAAAGGAAGAAGAATTTGTGAAAAGAAAAGGTTAAAATCGGTTTTTTTTAATAATTTGGGAAAATCGGTTTTAGGGTTTTAAAGGTAGGGCTCTTTTGCTCACTTTTGGTACTGTTTTGCAATTGCCTTTGTGGATCAATTAGTGCTGTTTTCGGTTGCAATTAAAGGATAACTGACACTTTTTGTTGCTGAAATTGCTCTTTATTGGACTGTTTTATACACCTCTCCCTATTTGCAATTTTATTGAATTCGGTGAACTTTGGCGGTTGAAGTTAAGCCACTCATCTTGTTTTGCAATTTGTGATATATCTGCATGCCTACCTTGTTTTGAATTCTTGAAAATATCAAATTCCTGAAACTGTATCGTCGTGCTGTCTAAAGTTCAAAATCGCATATTTGGATTGGGAGGTGATAAAATTGTAATTTTTGTATCTTTGTGGCAATTGGTTGGAATTTTTTTCGAACACTTGAATAATTGGTTGGAATTGGTTTCTTGATTACCCGTTGGGTAGGATGATCACTTCTTGGGTTAGTTAGGTCTTTCCTGATTTGTTTCAAACCTGCTAATTATTCTTGTTTCTTCAATTGAATTACCCTGCTTCTTTAGCTTGCTATCTTTTCATGCGACCTGAACATTTACTCTGAATTATAGCTTGAATTTTGTCTTCGTGCACTGTCATTATCTCTGAACTTTGAGGGTTTCTCCCCGAAAGTTCCTTTTGGTGTGCTTCTTATTTAAGCTATACTATCAAAATTTCTTTTTCGAAAAGGTGTTTTTAAAACTCAAAATCGAACCAAGTTCTTTTTTTCGAAAGATTTTTGACTGCTTTCCTATATAGTTTGTTCTTTGTGTGATTTCTTGCTTGCTTGTTACCTTTTCCCAAGATTTTGTGAAATTAATTGAGTATACAGGACTGAGGTAAAAGGCTGAGTGATCCAGCACATAAGGGTTGCCATCCCTAAGAGCGATACACAGGGTTGTGTGTAGTTTTTAGGAGGGCCATTCTAGGGGGATAAGGGAGTAAGGTTACTCTGCTCACTTTTACTTGTTCTTAGCAGGGATCTTTCTTGGTTACTAGGTATGTCAGGAGGAGAAGCGCCCCCAGTTACGATTGTGCAACTCATGGCTGCCATTACTTTGAGAATCAGGCTACCTTGAGCAAATTGATCCCACCAGGGAGATTTGGTGCCTTGGTTGCACGTGATTCTTTACTAGGGTTACGTTCTACTAGACCCTTGCAAACAGCATTATAAGGGTATAACTTTGTGCAAATTGACCCCTATAGGGAGATTTGGTGCCATTGTTGTTCCTTCTTACTTGGCCTGAGAATCGAAGTGTAAGTCACAGTGTAAGGTATCTTTTAGCACTTGCTTTGCAAAGGTACGCTTTTACTTTTACATTGATTCTCCTTTTATAGGGTATTATCATGTTAGGGATTTTACAACATCTTGAGTATTGTTAATCTTAAACATGTGCATAGCCTCATAGGATACATCTTTTGGTTAAAAATTGCATGCTTTTGTAGTTCACTATTTTCCTAAGATGTCTTTCTCAGAAATTGTCTCTGTAATTATTAATTGGTAGTCACATCAGTTATACATGCAATTTCTGCTGGTTACAATAATTATGCAATTGTGATAGTCTTATAACTCACGTGCATAATTCCTTTAAGCTATGTGTTGAGTATATATAGTTTGGTTATAAAGAGACAAACCGCAAAATTCAAGATTTTCAAGAAAATCAAGAACTTCAAGATTTGTCTCTTTAAAGTCCAAGAACCTTACAGTTTCTTCAAGAACTTCAAGAAACAACCCTTTCTTCATTGTGGAGAGTTTGGAGAGGCCTTTCCTTCAAGGATCTTTGAATAGCATGACTCTTCTACTTCTCCTGGCATTCTTCTCAAGGGCTTTGCCTTCTGGTTGGCTTTGTGGATTATGACTCATAACTTGTCTTATTTTTAGCCTTGGATATCCTTATCAAAAGGTTAATCAAATCAACAGAAGTCCGCATGGCTTCAGCCCAAAAGGATTTAGGCAACTTAGCATTAGACAACATGCATTTAACCCTCTCAGTGATAGTTCTGTTCATTCTTTCTGCCACACCATTCTGTTGAGGAGTTTTTGGAACACTCTTCTCAAGTCTAATACCATGAGATTTACAGTATTCTTCAAATGGCCCCCTGTACTCACCACCATTATCAGCTCTAACACATTTCAACTTTTTGCCAGTCTCTCTTTCAACCATGTTATGAAAGTTCTTAAACATCTCTAAAACCTGATCTTTAGATTCCAAAGAAAAACACCAAACTTTTCTAGCAAAATCATCAATGAAAGTGACAAAATATAAAGCACCACCATGAGATCTATCTTTCATATAGCATACAGTACGAACAAGATCCAAATGGCTAGACTTTCTATATGGAGACAAATTTTTAAATGCAACCTTATTTCACTTTCCATAAATGCAATCAACACAGGGTTTCAAAGGCATACGTTTCACCTCAGGGAGAATCTGCTTCTGAGCCAGCATCTGAAGCCCCTTTGCACTGATATGTCCAAGTCTTCTATGCCAGAGATCAATGGAGGAATTTTGCACTGCATTTACATCTCCATTCTTCAACTTTGCATTCATCACATACAAAGTATTATCCTTTCTTCCTCTAGCAACGATGAGACTCCCCTTAGTAAGTTTCCATTTGCCACCACCTTCAGTGCTATGATATCCTTCATCATCAAGTCTTTCTGTGGAGATAAGGTTGAGGCTCACATCTAGAACATGCCTCACATTCTTCAAGACAAGAGTGCAACCGGTATCGGTATCCAAAAATACATCTCCAATGCCAATAATGCGACATTACATATTGTTTCCCATCTTCACAGAGCCTAAGTCACCAACAGTGTAACATGAGAAAAAATGCTTGTGAGGACTCACATGATAAGAAGCACCTGAGTCAATGACCCAATCACAATCATTGCTTGCAACATTTACCACACTGTCTTCATGAAACACAAGAAGATCATCCTCAGCCACAACTACTATAGTAGTATCATTCTCATCTCTTTGTTCTTCTTTCTTGCCCTTACCTTTCTCTGCTGACTGTTCTCTCTTGAGAATTCTGCGCTGATTCTTGTAGTGACCAACTTTTTGACGATGAAAACATTTCACATTCTTTCTTGACTTGGATCTACCTCTGGACTTGTTAATTTTGTTGTAGGGCTCTCTACTCTTGCTTCTTCCCTTTCTGTCACCAAAGCATGCGACTCAGTTTCAAGACCTTGCTCATTTTTTCTAATCTCTTCATTCATTAGAGCTTCTTGGACTTGTGCCAAGGATAACACACCATATGGAGTGGAATTGCTAATTGAAACCACCAAAGTCTCCCAACTGTCCAGAAGTGAGCTAGACAATAACAATGCTTGAACTTCATCATCCAAGTTCAGTTTTAACTTCACAGCCTGATTTAACAATCCCTGAAAGGTGCTCAAGTGCTCAGACATATTAGTACCATCTTTATACCTCACTCTGGTAATCTGTTTCAACAGAGAAGCTTTATTCAAACCACATTTTCTTTCATACATACCCTCCAATTTCTCCCATAGCTCATTAGCTTTTGTTTCTTGAAAAAAATGATGAAAGATACTTTGGTCTATCCAACGCCTAATTGTGCCAACAGTTTTCCTATGCAAATCATTGCATTTCTTATCAGTCATTTCCTCCGGCCTACCCTCATCCCCTAGAACAGGATCAAACAAATCCTTACAATACAAAATGTCTTCCATTCTAGGCTTCCAAATTGAATAGTTGGATGAAGTCAATTTAATCATAGTATCGTACGATGACTCTTCCATTTTATAAGCACAAACAACTCAACCAACCAAGGCTCTGATACCACTTGTTGTGTAAGGGGAAAGGTTTTAGCAATTACAAACTAACAGAGTCATAAACCCCAAGCCAATCTCATCTTTCCCAACGGCTCATAAAATAGGCAATCATAGGAATTCTAAATAACACAGCACAATAAGCATGAAAATAAACAAGAATGAGACACCAAAATTTTTAACGTGGAAACCCAATGAGGGAAAAAACAACGGGACCTAGTCCAGTCAAATCTCCACTATAATCAATAATGGGCACACAAGTCTTCACCAAATAGTTGGATACACAACAATCATCAACAATACATCTTCTAATTTTAACTTCAAAGCCAAAGTAAAATTACAAGGATCTCACTGAAATAGAGGAAATGAGAAACTACTTCGATGGATTCGAAGGGCTAGATGAGAGGAACCTCGGGCTGCAATTTCATCAAGATTAGGCTTCAAATTGCCTTCCAATCTTGGCTTGAAGAATACAATCTTCACTTCACAAGAACCCTAATTTTTCCCCTAATTTTTCTTTCTCCTTCTCTCCCTCTATTTCTCTCTCCCAGATTTCTTCTCTCGGCTCACTCTGCACACCCACGACCCACTCACCAAATTGAATCAAAGTGATTAATTAATTTGGTCAAAATTGATTCAAGTGGTCAAAATGGATTCATGGGCTCAAATATTCAAGTGGGCCAAATGGGTTTGTAGGTCACCCAATTTAGGTGAACCCAAGCCCAACACAAATTGATTTTGAACCTGATGCAACCACTTTCACCGCACTTCTCTCAGAATGTGGCCATTCTGGATGAGAAATATGGAGTTTCTCCCCAACTTGATCACTATGCTAGCATGGTTGATATTCTGGGGCGAGCTGGGCATCTGCATGAGGCTGAGAAGGTCATAAAGGAAATGCCAATGGAGCCAGATTATGTAGTCTGGAGCACTTTAGTTGGTGCATGGCGAAACAGAGTTGGACAACTTTGGTGTATCAAAACTAAGAGACTTTGATCCAGAGAACTCTCTTGGATATGTTTTAATGTCAAACTTGTATTGCTCTTCTGGTAGTTTTGATGAAGCTCGTTTAATAAGTAACAACATGGAAGGGCTAGGGATAAAGAAGGAAACTGGGTTGAGCTGGACAGAGATTGGGAATCGGGTACAAGAATTTGCCTATGGGCAGCGAGAACACTCTTAAGGTTACAGTATCTGTTCTAATGCTAAAGAGCTAGTTAAGAAGTTAAAGAAACTAGATATGTTCCTGAAACTAGTCTGGCCTTGCATGATGTTGAAGAAGAGAACAAAGAGGAGGAATTGTATTACCACAGTGAGAAGCTGGTTTTGGTGTTTGCTTTAATGAATGCTGCGGTAAGTGGTTCAATTAAGATCTTGATGAATATTCATATTTGCCCAAATTGCCATAGTTTTATGGAATTGGCATCAAAAGTAATTCAGGAGATTGTTGTGAGAGATTCAAACTGTTTCCATATTTTCATGAAGGGGTTCTGCTCTTGTAACGACTATTGGTAGCCAAGTATACTAGAAGTAGACCCATGAAGTTGTTTTCTTTCTAGGTATGACAGAAGTATAACCAAGATATTAATATATATCTCTTTGTCTAGAGACTTCTTCTAGGGGGCTGATCTTTGAATGGGAAACGTGTGGATCTGCTCCTACTTTGCTTGCCTTCTTCACCTGCGCTCAACTCATTTGTTGCGCTGCACTCAAGCGATGCAGTAAATGGCAGCTTTCTTCCTAAACAGGAGAGTTCAAAGCAAAGGCCCTTCTCAGATGACAACCTTTCTTGGTAAAGAATCTTTCTATCCAGCTTTGCTTTTCTGGTTGCACTTCTATCAAAGCATTAAAAAAACCATCCCTAATTACTATGGTTTCAGAAAACTAGACTCCTCTATCTCTCTGGCTTTAACAAAGAAACAAAATGAAAGTGCTTTCATAATGATAAAAAAAGAAAACACCTAAGGAGTTGATCTTGTTCAGTTAGATGTTTAGCATTAGATATCTTTCGTGATCATGGATCGGTTTCAAGTTCTTAATTTATTTAATGGTCTCCTACAGGAAAGAGATGCTTCAGAAGTAGTTTATCTGATTGCCCAATAGCCCATATCTGTCTGCTCACCAATTTTGTTTTTGCTAGGTCTTCGGAGATCTTGTTTAATTTTTAGAGGATGAAGACTTCGAGGTTGTTGTCTTGAATTTTGAAGAAGATGGACCACAGTGAACACAAAGAAAAGACTAGCTGTTGCGTTTTTACTTGTTTTTATGACTGCAACATTCAAGTAGCAAAAGGATGTTGAACTTGAGGGATTTGACTGACCCAAATGTACAGAATCTTAGGGAAAGCTTGTGAAGTTGTGTTCAGCAGGTTTATAGAGGGAAAATTTTAAAGAATAAGAGCCCAATGGAATTTGGATTTGTTGAACTACATGCCTCTAAAATAGAATAAGGTAAATTACGAACTTCGAGCAACTGTTTTTCAGGCATATTTATCAAATATTTTTTGGTGAGTCTCGGACATACACAATGGCTAGACGTGATCTGCATAGCTGACCACGTATAGTGACACAAAGGCTTGGCTGTCATTATTGTTCTATTCATTTTCCGGTAAGCATTTTCTTGATTCTTGACAGTGACAGTGTCCTTATAGTATGCAGGGTCACTTTCCTTTCTAAGATGTAAAGGAACAAAAATAACACTATACAAGTATACATGATTTTTTGTGGAAGGATATGTCAATGGGGATGTCTTTAATGCTAATATATTTAACAGTCAATGAGAATGTTCCTTCATTTTATAGTTCAGCAGCTATGCCTTCGTTACTATTCCTTTCCTTAAAATATTTTTCCACGATTTTTTTTATCGTTTATAATTCCCTAAGTAATATTTATCATTAATCCCTCTAAATGTGAAGTACAGATTTCCAGGATAAATTTCCCTAGTCATATATGATGTACATTTTTCATTGCAATGGACCTCCTAGAATTAATTTTGGTCAGTTTTCAGTTGTTCTGATTCTTTTACGACCGATCAGGTGGGTGATAAGTTGCATACATTCTGGAATACGTGTCTGGTGATTCCATCCACAAGCTCCTGCAGGAATATGAGGAGTTTGGGGAATCAGCTATTCGCAGCTATACTCAACAGATTTTGTCTCGTCTTAATGAAATACCAAAAATGCTGCTACCAGTTATAATTTGTCTTTTGCCATAGTAACATTCTTAATTTTTGTTTTCGTTTGGTTGATTGCTTGATCCAAAAAAGCCTACTGGACTATTGTTAGCTGAATTTCCCCTGCACTAATTCGGGCCAAGGAGCGGCGTGGAGGTGTTGGCCAGGAGGGCCAATGCTGAGGTTTGTGGCGCGGGCATGGTGCTGCGCCGGGCGTGCTAGGAGGGCGCGCCGTGTTGCTGAACTTGGCTACGTGAGCCAAGGGAGTTTGGGGCATGAGGCACCAAAACGTGATCCGGGCCAAGGAGTGGCGCAGAGGTGTTGGCCAGGAGGGCCAACGTTGGCGCTGGCATGAGGCTGCGCCGGGCGTGTTGCGAGGGCTCGCCGTGATGAACTTGGCGATGAGGGCCAAGGGAGTTTTGGGGCATGAGGCACCAAAACGTGATGGTCTTTCATGAGGAAGGGCCATGGAGAAGGTTCGGGAAGGATCTAGAAGGTTCTGGGAAATTCTGGGTTCTTCTACACCTTGATAGCCCAGCCTGGCACTTGGGATTTTTGCCTTGGTACAGTACTAAGGAAGAATTCTCTAGAAGGGTCCAGAGGGACCTAGATGGTGACAGAAGGCTCGGGGAAGTCCTAGAACATTCGAGAATGCTCTAGGCAATGCTCGAAGTCACGAAGACGTTCGAGTGGGGCGTTGCATGGCGGGATCTACGAGAGGCGGGTCTGGTGTGCGCTGGAAGATTCTAGAGGCAGCTAGAATCTTCGCAAAGGGTCTAGCATCTGTGAGAAGGGCCGTGATGGGTCGTGAGGGAGCTGGATGGCGCGAGAAGGGACCAAAAGGCTCTAGACTTGGCGCGGGGATGCTGGACGGTGCTGGAGAATTCTAGATGAGAGTGCGGGCTTGTGCGTGGAAGCTTCTAGGCGCGGGTAGAAGGTGTGGACAAGGCTTGACACTAGAATTCTCTAGAACCTACTTGGATGGGGTTGTCATCCAAGACCTTTGCCTATAAATTGGCAAAGGGGCACTTGGGGGAAGGCACTTAGACTTCGACTTAGACTTCGAGTGAGACTAAGAATCGAGTAGCTAGCTTGAGTGTTCTAGAGAGAGAAACTCAAGTGTAGTGAGAGAAAGTCTAGCTTAAGTAAGTTAGGCTTGTGTCTTCCCTGCGAGAGTGCTATCCGAGTGAGTTAGGACCTTGTGTATATAGATTATTGGTGAATTGTATATAGCAAGGTTGGGCCAGTTTGGCTAAGTGTTCGGATGTTGTGCCTTAGTGCTTGTTTTTCAAGTCTTCCACTTTGCTCGTTGTTTAGACGGGTTCCGGGAACCTTGGTTGCTTCGAGTGTTTGGCCGAGTCCCTCCCGGAAGGGTTAGGCGCTTATAGAAGTTTTTCCATAGAGGGGAAAAATTTCTATAACAACTATTGTGTTTTCCCTTGTGCTTGATTGTATCAATGCTATTTTCTTGTGAATTCAGTTCTTGGCTTCTCAAGTTTGGTGGTTTGAAATTGTTGTGAGTTTTGTTGAAGGTTTCTGTTTGTTGTGTCAATTAATTAGGAATGCTTGTGAATCCGTTAAAAACAAATCTTCTTTTTTATCCTGGTGCAGTAACTGCCAGTTGTGCATGAGAAGTCTGTTGTGTTTTTACATCCTTAATTAAATTGTATGATTCTGGTGTATACTGGACTGAACTAAGAGAGGATCGATTTCTTTCTATGCCTTATCATTACTCTTTAATATTCCTCTCTTTGTTCAATTTTGTTAGGACTGTGTATTTAGAAGTTGAAGTATTTTTGTGACATTTTCTGAAATCAGAGTGACTGGATAGAAGGGAGGGAGGTTTCGACTTCATAACTCTACTGGATAGGTGTTAGCAGGATTTTCCCCTGGGCTAATCCGGGCCAAGGAGTGGCGCGGAGGTGTTGGCCAAGAGGGCCAACGTCGAGGTTTTGTGGCACTGGCATGGTGTCACGGGGCGCTAATTTGAATCACCAAAATAAGCGCACCGTGAGGCAAGCAAGGCTACCGCTAGCCAAGCTTCCGCCATTTCCCGCATCTGGGGCTCGTTCCGGAAGTACTTGCAATTAGGCCATCCGAATCAATGAAAATAAACAAGGCAAGCTTATAAGCCAAAGCTTGGTTTTTATTAATAAAAGAAGGAAATTACAAGAAGTAGCCAAGAGCTTAAATGGGAGGTGGGAACCCAACTCTTACTTCATTACATCAACCCCACCAACAACTAGAAAGGCTAAAAATCAGAAGTTCCCTGAGGGGAGACCCGGGCGTACAAAATGGGTGATCTTGCAAAAGATCACCTGTCTAACTAAAACTAACATCTCCCCCAATCTTACTAACTATTACAATATAAAGAAATAACACAAATGAATATTTACAAGGTTGGGCGCCGCTAGACTCGGTCGTTGAGGTGCTGGGCGCGGGGCGCGCAGAGAGGTGGCGGCGCCGGTGCTGCTGCTGGGCGCGCAGTGGCGCAGGGCGCGCTGGGGTGCTGGGCGCACTGGTGCTGGGCTTGGATTGCGCGCGCTAAGGCTGGGGCCTGGGTGCGCGCTCAGGCAATGTTGTGCTGCACCATGTGTTTGTGCACCAAGTGCTGTCTGACATATGAGGCGACGCGTTGTGCGACGCGTCTTGCCATTCCGCTCCGTCGGATCTCAGCTTTGAGCAAGAGCTGTAACATGTCATTTTATGCTCATGGGGCATCGATGGGGTTGCGGGGTAAGCACGGGAGGTGCGTCCTGTAACATTCTCCCCCACTTGATTTTGGCGACGTCCTTGGCGCCATCAATATTCTTCTTGACACCTCACCACGTGGAAAGCATCGAGGTTTCTCGCCTTCTGCCCACTTCTGCTTATGCATCTTTGCCATCCGAAAGGAATTGCTCATTGAACACTCACTCATTTGTAGTTTGAGTCCATGTTCAGCAAGACAAGAAAAATTTCTGCATGGTTGGCTTCAACGCACATCTTGTGTTGTAACTGCCTGCACTTCAAAATGTCCCGTGTAGGAAGGAAAAGAAAATTTTTCCAAAGTCACGCCTTGATCTGAGCAATCTTACTTTGTTTTTGCCACAATATTCTTCTCCCCCACTGTAATTCTAACCCAATTCATCATTGTTTCCGCTGGAGCGCACCACCATTGGGACAAGGTTGGTGGTTTCTTCTATTCTGATGACGGGCGTTCCCTGAACGAGACATAAAAATTCAGTATTCATAACCAATCTCGAACGGGGTGTGGGAAGTTCTAGACGTGTGCCTTCTCAATTTCACCAACAATCTTGCTATTCTGGGGCTCTACCCATCTTCGCTCAACCATTGGCTTAACCGATTAACTGTGCTTCTCAAATCTCCCACTTCAGTGTGCTGGACCGGTCGGGTGTGGAATGTTCTGGATGTCGACCATCTCAATCTCACCTAGGGTCTCTACCCATCTCTACTTGACGAACGGCTTAACTGATTAGGGCGTCGTTTATCAATCTCCCACAAACGAACACTGGACCAATCATCATTTTGCCAACTTAGTTTCACCATAAATCTTGCACTAGGACCTTTTAACCCTCTGTGCTTGACTGCTGGCTTGACCATTATTCTCGGCTTCTCGTACCGGGTTGCTGCAATGAAGAACATGGCTTGCGCCACTAGACTCCAAGCAATCACGATCAAACTTCATGCCACGGATCGTTACTTTTCCACTCTGTCTTCACGGCATGAACACCAGCTTTGGGGCGGCGGTAGGGGCAAACATGTCTATGCATCATTGCGACACTCACGAACAGTTGCCCATTGTAGTTCTGTCTATGCATCATAGCGACACTCACGAACAGTTGCACGTTGCCGTTCTGCACCTCCCTTTCTGCTAGCACTTCTCAACACGAAACCACACATCCCTACCCATATAGTCGTGCATAACTCCAATGTTGACCATCGGCTAGATGGATTTTTGGTTAAGCTCTTTGCCACATACATGCTGTCACCGCTGTATATCTACAATGAAGGTATGTGAACGTCTCTGACACCCTTATAAAATGTGATAAACCTTCGCAACCAAATTGCCCCCATCCGCGGGAGAATTGTTGCCCTTCAACTTACCGTTTAGAAACTGTGCTTCACATCTCAGCATAAGTCTTCACAACCGTTTGCTCCACTCCCGGATAAAACATTGTCCTTGAACTCAGCATCTTGCAACAACACAGAATTTTCACCAACTCGTAAGTTAGCGGTTGTTGACCTGGTACCACGAGCGCATCCACTTGAACCACGCATGGAATCAACGCTGCACATCATGCCATTCAACTCCGGAACACTTGACTACCTCCTCTGACGCACCAAGTCGAACCAGCGATATAAGCGCAACACGCGCGATTGTTGACCTGGTACCATGAGCGCATCCACTTGAACCACGCAGGGAATCAACGCTGCACATCATGCCATTTAACTCTGGAACACTTGACTACCTCCTCTGTCTTACCAAGTCGAACCAGAGAAATAAGCGCAACACGCGTAAGTAAATCTCGATCCTTAGACCAGGGGTCTCGTTCCCTGGGTTACTGCTGAACCACAACTCAAGGATGCTATCCTCGAGAGACTCCAACTTGTGATACTGGGATCTGAATAATCACCACACTTAGATCCAACGTTCACGGCGATACACCCCTGATTTATCCTAGGTATAAGTTGCCCCTTCTTAGGTCACCACTTCCGTCCACCGGCGGTTTACTCTGATTGGCGTGCACACTCTATACGTAGATCGCCTCTTCTCAAGTCACCACTTCTGCAAATGTAGATGAAGCATGGGTCAGTCCCTAAGACCAACTGTCATTTGAACCCAGTCAGCACTGCGATCCAAACCGTCAAGTCAATCCCGTCTCCAGACTTTGATATCAACTTGGACCACAATCGCCAGATAGGTGACTCCAAGTTGGACCTATCAGCTTGCCACCTACCAACCTTCGCCACTGATTGCTTCCCTCGTGGAAGAACCATGGTCCTTCGGTCTGCATAGGCATCCCCTACGGAGAGTCACGCTTCGTCACCCTACCCATAGCTCACCAGGGTAGTCACGCACGAGAGGCTCGGGGCTCTTTTCATGGCTCTGATACCAACTGTCACGGGGCGCTAATTTGAATCACCAAAATAAGCGCACCGTGAGGCAAGCAAGGCTACCGCTAGCCAAGCTTCCGCCATTTCCCGCATCTGGGGCTCATTCCCGAAGTACTTGCAATTAGGCCATCCGAATCAATGAAAATAAACAAGGCAAGCTCATAAGCCAAAGCTTGGTTTTCATTAATAAAAGAAGGAAATTACAAGAAGTAGCCAAGAGCTTAAATGGGTGGTGGTAACCCAACTCTTGCTTCATTACATCAACCCCACCAACAACTAGAAAGGCTAAAAATCAGAAGTTCCCTGAGGGGAGACCAGGGCGTACAAAATGGGTGATCTTGCAAAAGATCACCTGTCTAACTAAAACTAACATCTCCCCCAATCTTACTAACTATTACAATATAAAGAAATAACACAAATGAATATTTACAAGGTTGGGCGCCGCTAGACTCGGTCGTTGAGGTGCTGGGCGCGGGGCGCGCAGAGAGGTGGCGACTCTGGTGCTGCTGCTGGGCGCGCAGGGGTGCAGGGGCGCTGGGGCGCAGGGCGCATTGGGCGTGGGGCGCTGGGGTGCTGGGCGCACTGGTGCACGCCACTGGTGCTGGGCTTGGATTGCGCGCGCTAAGGCTGGGGCCTGGGCGCGCGCTCAGGCAATGTTGTGCTGCACCATATGTTTGTGCACCAAGTGTTGTCCGACATATGAGGCGACGCGTTGTTTGACGCGTCGTGCCATTCAGCTCCGTCGGATCTCAGCTTTGAGCAACAGCTGCAACATGTCATTTTATGCTCATGGGGCATCGATGGGGTTGCGGGGTAAGCACAGGAGATGCGTCCCGTAACACATGGTGCTGCGCCGGGTGTGCAACGGGGGCACGCCGTGTTGCTGAACTTGGCTATGAGGGCCAAGGGAGTTTTTGGGGCATGAGGCACCAAAACGTGATGGTTTTTCATGGGGAAGGACCAAGGAGAAGGTTCGGGAAGGATCGAGAAGGTTCTGGGAAATTCTGGGTTCTTCTACGCCTTGATAGCCCAGGCGGTCACTTGGGAGTTTTGCCTTTGCACAGTACTAAGGAAGAACTCTCTAGAATGGTCCAGAGGGACCTAGATGGTGACGGATGGCTCGGGAAAGTCCTAGAACATTTGAGAATGCTCTAGGCAATGCTCGAAGTCGCGAGGACGTTTGAATCGGCGTTGCATGGCGGGATCTGCGAGAGTCTGGTCTGGTGCGCGCTGGAAGATTCTAGAGGTAGCTAGGATCTTCCCGAGGAGTCTGGCATCTGCGAGAAGGGCCTCGATGGTCGCAAAGGGGCGTGATGGCGCGAGAAGCGGCCGGAATGCTCTAGACTTGGCTCGGGGATGCTAGACGTTGCTGGAGAATTCTAGATGAGAGTACGGGCTTGTGCGTGGAAGCTTCTAGGCGCGGCTAGAAGGTGCAGGCAAGGCTTGGCGCTAGAGTTCTGTAGAACCTACTTGGATGGGGTTGTCATCCAAGACCTTTGCCTATTTGGGGGAAGGCACTTAGAATCGAGTAGCTAGCTTGAGTGTTCTAGAGAGAGAAACTCGAGTGCTAGAGAAAGAAAGTCTAGCTTACGGTGAGTTAGGCTTGTGTCTTTCTTGTGCGAGTACTGCCGGAGTGAGTTAGGACCTTGTGTATATAGATTCTTGGTGAATTGTATATAGCAAGGTTGGGCCAATTTTAGCTAAGTGTTCCGGTGGGTGCCTTGGTGCTTGTTTTTGAAGTCTTCCGCTTTGCTCGTCGTTTAGCCGGGTTACGGGAACCTCGGTTACTTCGAGTGTTTGGCCGAGTCCTTACGGGAAGGGTGAGGCGCTTATAGGAGTTTTTCCATAGAGGGGAAAAATTTCTATAACAATAGGGCATATATATATGAACAACAACCCCCACATCTAACAAATTCAACTTTAGTGTTGGTTTCTGTGTGTTCAGTAAGAGATTCATGAGATGCTATCCAAAATAATAATAATAGTCAGGGGTTAGAAAATGATTTACTGGATAATTTGAGAGTTGATAGTTAAGTGGCACTGAAAATTTGTTTATAATTTGGATATGAAGAACCCCTCCTTCTCCAAGCTAGATTGTTAAATGGTCATGGATTATCATCTCAGATTATGTTAAATTAGAGTCCTATATATGTAAGTCCTTTTCAACTCTAAGTAGAGTATAAATGCAAAAGAGGGTTGGCTTATTATTGTCATTCATGTCTTAACATAGGCACTAAATAACAAATTTTCAATTGAGCAAATCAATAAACAAGCAGTTCTCTAGCTTTCTTTTTTTTAAATTTATTTTTATACGCTTGCATCCCTAAGGTTTGAACCCATGACTTCAGGTTACAAGGCCCTCCCATTAACCACCACCCCAACTCTCTAGCTTATTTTCACGATGTTTTGAACAATATTTTCTTTTCTTATTGGGTTCTGGAGTTTCACTTGTGTTTATTGTTTCGGCATATATCATTGCATGTATGCATTTTTTTTATTTATACCAATTACATCAAATACCAAATTTTTAGAGTATCATTTGTTCTAATGAATGCATAAAATGATCTTTCACAAGCATTTATAGTGCAATTGTTTTCTCATTGCATAGGTATTAATCTGATTAAAAGGACGGATGTTCAATTCCTGCATCAATGGCAATAGGTTCTAAATATTGAACTCAATAAAGATCCACTACCCCAAAAACACATAATGGAGGCAGGTTTTCACTTAGATTGGAGGCGGGTTTTGCAACCCGGCACCCGCCTCCAATAACCCAATGTTATTAATTACGGCCAAATTTTTTACGAGTTTACGAGTCCAAATTTTTATTAATTGCGTATTGTCCATTGAATTGTATCATTGGCCCCGCTAGAATATGTGCTTAGTTGCTGCTCTTGTTGTTGGCTTTTATACTGGAGTTTCATGCCCCCAACTTTGTTGTTTGGCGATGTGGGATTTGGCAAATGAAGGTTAAAAATTTCACACCATTGGATAATGGAGGCGTCTTTTTTTGCACCCGCCTCCAAAAAGGCATGAATTCTAGTTGATATAAACAAAGATTTGTAGCTTCAGATTATTATGCTCAATCATACCAGTTATCAAGAATTAAAATTTAAATAGAAATATCGTTAAAAAAAAAAAATTAAAGTTATAACACTGAAGTGTTATTGGAGGCCGGTGCCTAGTGCACCTGACTCCAATAATATCCTCCTCCAATATGATGCAGGTTTTTTCGGAACCCGCCACCAAAAAAGGACCAAAAAAAAATTATGAAGTATCGTATTGGAGGCGGGTCTCGCCGGAACCCGCCTCCAATACGGGACCTTTTTGGAGGCGGGTGCCGCCTCCATTGTGTTATGTAAAATTAATCGCATCCCATGATGTGTCTTGGAACCCGCCTCCAATTTGGCGCCTCCATTAACGTTTTCTGTGGTAGTGATCCTTGAACAGTGGAGTTGCTAATTAGATTACTTTCTGCTAATTGATTCATTTAAAAGCATCAATTAAGAGGACTTCAAGTGACTGAATTGTTGTTTTTTGTTGTAGTTGGTTTTAAGATATTAGTTGTTTCTATTTTGGTGGCAATGAATGCTCATTACACAAAAATTTATGGTTCTTACTTTTGTTGTTATATTACAATGTATTAATTATTAATTATAATATTTGGTTTGCTCTACTACGTAAAAGTTTAGGATGTGTAGTTTTAATTTTCTTAAGTGATAATTGTTAATTATATAATAATATACTTGATGCGAAACATGATGAGGCGGCTCTGGCAGTTTTTAAAATGTTGGATCCGTGGTGAAAGTAAAAGTGTTGATTTTTGGAGCTCTATGGGCCTAGTTTGATAAGAAACAAACAAATGAGCAATATTCATGGCTTCACCATGAATACAACACTTTTTTGCCGAAATCATTCAGTTAGGGCTTTAAACATTCAATTTTATCATTTTTGGTCATTTTTATTTTATGTACATCTTTTTATTGGAATATTTTTTTTGTGTCAATTTTTATATTATTCTTGTTTTCTTTACTACTTTTTTTTGGTGCTGTTTACTGACTTTTGCTATTTTTTGGATAATTTTCCTCTTGTTTTCTTCTTTCTAGTTTGGAGTGTTGTGCGCCTTTTTCTATATAAAAGGCGTGCATTCTATTGTAATCAACAAGTTTAAGCTTTCGTTTATGAGAGCTACACAGCGCACATCTACAGCTCATATTATGTGTCTAGCCAAGCAACTCCTAGATGTAAAACGTTACTAGAAAGGATTACTGGGATGGGAACAGGCACTTTTCCAATGACATATCTGGGGTGTCCGATTTTTCAAGGCAGGAAAAAGAAGATATATTTCCAACCAACCTTGGATAAAATATCATAGCGGCTCGATGGATGGGCTAACCGTTGGCTTATGCAAGCAGGTCGGTTGATCCTCATTAAGCATGTTCTCACATCGATGCCCTTGCACATTTGGGCAGTATTGAAACCACCTAAAGGAACTATTCAGCGACTGGAGTCTATATTCTCATCCTTCTTTTGGGGAAACTCGGTCATCGGAGGCACTGGAGATCTTGGGAGAGGATCTCCTATCCACTGGACGAAAATGGGCTTGGTATTCGTCGTATGGATGTGATAATTGATAGCTTCTCGACTAAAATTTGATGGAAGCTCCAGTGCGGAGGTAGTCTCTGGTCTAATTTTATGTGGTCTTTACCGCTGCCTCATCGCCATTTCTTCACTTGGAAAAGAGTTGCTGAGATTGATGAATTTGCTACTTCATGCTCTAGGGTCTTGATTGGTAATGGGGAGTGTAGCTTTTGGCATACAAACTGGTCTGGTGAAGGCCATTTGGCAGACCTTTGGGATCTAGATACACTTCCATTCCCAACTTTAAAAGTAAACGAGTTTTGGCGCGGGATCAAAATTCTGTTCTTTCACTGGTGCAGTCGAGACTTGACCCGGAGGTAGTGCGCATTTTAGCTGCTCCGATTATTCTCAACACAGAACCAGATAAGATGATATGGACTCCAGATTCAGAGGGGGGTTTTCTCAGTTAGAAGTGCGACGACAACCTATGCAATCTTTGTGCAAGGTATGGTCTTCCCACATACCCCCTAAATTCTCAATACTTGCCTGGAAGGTTTTGAACAATCTATTACCTTTTGAGGCATGGGTTACCATCTGCCATCCAAATGTCCGTTTTGCAATCATGTGGATTCATTGCAGCATTATTTTAATGAGTGCCCACTGGCTGCTGAACTATGGCGTCACTATGAGAGCTTTCTTCAGATCCCACAACTGAGTTTTAATTCAGTCTGGGACAGGTTATTTTATTACTGGCGCTATAAATCGAGAGACAAGATTCAGGAAACATTGGTACAAACTCTACCCTGCTAGGAATTTGGGTGCTGTGAGGGCCCGAAATCGTTGGCTATATGATTCGCAAGCTGCTCATTTGATCGCCTCTGCCAAGAATTCCAAAAACCTCCATCATTGTATTTCAGGCTAGGCCTCTCTCGGCACTACCTTTGATTGCTAGCCATTGGGTTGCGCAGGGTGTGATTACATTCTATAGGCGACCCAAACGGAAGAAAATTCTTGCAGTCTCATGGTATCCTCCGGACACAGGGCGCAAACTTAATGTGGATGGATCGGCAATAGGTAGCCCTGGTTATATTGGTGCAGGTTTTGTCTTGCGGGATCCTGAAGGAATGGTTGTATTAGCAGGATCTGCATTCCTTGGATTTGGCACTAGTTTTGAAGCTGAATGCCGAGCTCTTTTGCTGGGATTGCAGGAATGCTGTCGGTTGAGTTTGGCCCAAGTGACTATAGAGTCAGATTCCCAGGTGTTGGTTAGTATGGTCAGAAAGATTTTCCGAATACCTTGGAAGGCTACTTCTTGGTTCAGGCAGATTTGGTCAATTATGGGAGAAAGGTCATTCTCAATTGCAAATATTTATAGAGAAGCAAATTCCACAGCTGATGCTTTAGCACGGGAGGCTACGACAAATCGTTGCACCACCATCTACACGGCCGACAACCTACCACAAACTATAGCTGGTCTAGCTAGACTAGATCGGCTTTTCATCCCAAATTTCAGATTAGTCTCAGACAGTTGAGTCAGTATTGTATTTTGCGAATTCCTTTTTCATACTTTACTACATCGCGTGCCTGTACTTTGGGGTAAGGTTATTAAGCCCTCCCTAGTCAATTGGTTACTTATATAAATAAGATTGACACCTCATTCTGAGGTTTATCAAAAAAAAAAAAAAAAAAGAATATTTAAGCTTTTGTTTGAATAATATTATGAGTTTGATATTTTATTTCAAATTTTTGACAATCATTTTGTGGATTCAACGATTATTGATACATAATTGATTGGTAACTATTGTAAGATTCAACAGTATTTTAGAATGTTTTTCTACATAAAGGGCATGTCTTCCATTGTAATCAACAATTTTAAGTTTTTGTTTGAATAATAATCTGAGTTTTGATATATTCCAAATCTTTGACAATATTTTTGTGAATTCAAAGACTGTTTGATGCATAATTTACTGACAATTGTCATAAATTCAATAGCTTTTTAGAATGCTTTTCAATTTTTTCCAGAAATTGTTTTTTTAATAAAGTTTTTGGTGCGTTAATACCACAGAGTACAATACACTTAGCAGTAATTTTGAAACAAAATGTATGCTTATAGAAGAGTTTTATTGAATATAAAACTAATAAGAGGAAACAAGATTGATTTAAGCTTCCCTTTTCTTTTTTTTTCTTTTTTTCAATTTTCTACTTAAAGCCACGTGTTGCCAAGGAAAAATGTTGAGAAAATACCAAAAAAGATGGACATATAATGAGCCTAACCTCCCAAAAAAAATATATACAAATTGACATGTAATAGTAATACAATTAATGGATAGTGTATAGAAAACTACACTGATCTAAAGATAATCAACCATCCCCAGATCCACCCAAAGCCCCTTTTACAATCAACCCCTACACCGCGAGAACCACACACTTGGGAGAACCTGCAGTTTTTTGCACGAAGGAGGAACTCCAAATCCTGGCCCGCCCATTGGCAAATTCACTCGTGGCCGACCACCCACTTTGGATAAACTTCGGGATGATTTTCAGACCGCAGATTTCAAGAAAAAGATCAAAATTGGTCTCATTGATTCTTAGCAAGTTTTGATCCGTTTTGACAGTGAGGCGGATTACCAACGAGCCTGGCTTCATGCGGTTTGGAATTTTGGATCATACGCAGTTCCCATGGTCAAATGTACACCAGATTTTAATCCCTCTGCGGATTCACCGATTGTCCCAATATGGATAGATCTTCACGGTCTGCCCTTGCAATTGTTCGATGAAGCAGCAGTTTTTCATATTGGAAATCAAATTGGATCTACGTTGAAGACAGACCTCGCCACCCCTTCTGTAAATCGCCCATCTGTAGGACGGGTCTGCGTCGAGATGGATATTCGCAAGCCTTTTCAGGATCGCGTTTGGATTGGAGCAGAATTGGCATACTGGCAATATCTAGAGTATCAACATAAACCTGTATTCTGCTCGGCCTGTTTGAAGATTGGGCATCTAAAACACGATTGTCGAGTCCCAGATAGAAGACCAGCGAGACAGCCTTGGAAACCCCGCCAAGGTCCCCTTAGAAGCTCTCATGTTGATGACGGTAAGCCCATTGATAAACAGCCACAGAAAGAGAAGCAGCATCAGAAAGATAAGCATCAGAAAGATAAACAGCCACAGAAGGTTTTCAATCAAAAAAATGAAGTTTCCTTTTATGCCCCCAAAACAGTCGAAGGGAGGCAGCAAAACGGCCAGGAGGAGAGAAATAAATTTTCAGTTTTGGAGAATCTGGAGGAGGGAGAAGTTTTGCCACTTGTCCTCGTGCCAGAAGTAGTAGCTTCTGCTTCTGGCTTGTCGAATTTAGAAAAGGAAGGGGTGCATGCTGACATACAGTCCTCCTCTGTTGCAGCGGAGGCAGCTGCTATGCAGAGAGGAAAAATCGTAAATAAAACAGAGGAGCTGCAGTTGGTTTTGCAGGCTGAGGTGCCGGAAAATATTCTCAGAACACAACAGGTGCCATTGGATGTTTCTATGCAGCTGGATCGGCTGGCACTTGTCTCCCCTGTTCAGGTACTCCATGGGCCAAATTCAGATGGCTCTGTTTCGCTGGAAGATGCTGTTGTTTCAGTTTCAGGTTCAGAGCAGGAGAATCAGCTTCAGATTGTTTCTGTTGAGTCCCCTAACAATGTTATTGTTCCGATACTTGGGAATTCTGTTGCCCAGACCCCTGAACTAGGTGCATCCTTGGAGGATATGCTTCGAATTTTGGAGGATATAAAAAAAGAGCAGTGCTGCCCAAGCTAATTGCTTCTGCGGGAAAGGCCACCCCAGTTATACATATTGCACGCAAAGAGGTTGTTTCAGAGTCAGAGCAGCCTAGTTCTCGGTTGACAACTACGGAATTGCAGCAGTTCAGTAAATATTTAGCAACATCAGCACACATTGGGAATCCAGTTTCGGATGAGGTTCTTTTGGAAGCGTTGAGTCAACCAGAGCCGGATCCACCCGATCACATGGTAACACCACATCTAAAGGCTCGTCCATATGCTAAGCGCCCAGATCGGCCTCTTCACATGGTAACTCGTTCTTTAGCTAAGTCGACCTCTTTTAACCAGTTTTAAATGTCGTGGCTTAATTGGAATATACGCGAAATTGCTAAAAAAATCCCGTGCGTAGATTAAAAAAAATAATTAAATTGCATGATGTGGCTCTCCTTGTTGTCTTAGAGCCTTTTGTATGTGTGGGTAGATTAGATGAATTTGGTGGTGTTTTTGGTTTTGCTTATGCTTTTACTTCAGGCAATGGGAAAATATGGGTGTTTTGCAGGGTTGATTTTACTTTGAATCTATTGTGCTCTGCTCAGCAATTTATGCGGTTTGAGTTATTACACCCACAAGTGCTTGTTCCTTGCGAGGTTGTTTTTGTGTATGCTTTGCACACTAGGGTGCAGAGGGCTGAGTTGTGGTAGAGTTTGTCAGGCTTGAATGGCGATACTCCGCGTCTTATCATTGGAGATTTTAATGTAATTGCTTCAGTACATGAGTACGAGGGAGGGTCAACTCCGGATCTTGCCTCTGTTAGGGGATTTTAATGATTTTATACATGATGAGGGGTTAATTGAGTTACTATAGGTGGGAGGTCAATTTACATGGGCAGGTGTACGCTTGACTAGGGGCTCCACGCACCGAGTTCATAAAAAATTGGATAGGGTACTTGTGAATCAAGAATGACTGCATAAGCTTCCATGGTGTCAAATTTCACTTCTAAATAGGGCGTCTTGGAATCATGCTCCTCTGCTCCTAAGGGCCCCAGTGCCTCAGTTGGGCAAAAAATCTTTCACATTTCAAAATATGTGGTTGAGGAGGCCAGGTTTTTTAGATGTAGTACGTACCAGTTGGGATACTCCTATGTTTGCATACGACATGCATAAATTCTCATTGAAGTTGTGGCATTTGAAGGGGTTTCTTTCAGAATGGAACAAAACGGTATTTGGAAATGTGCAGAATAATGTATCGCAGGCTGAGAATGAGGTAGATAGGTTGCAGGGGCTTTTTGATGAGTCTGGATTGGAGTCGGATTTGATTTCTCTTTGAGAGGTAGATGCAAGTCTATTTCAAAATTTAGCAGAGGAAGAAGAATTTTGGAAGCAAAAAGCAAGAGTGAAGGGCTGAAAGAAAGGGATAAAAACACAAAATTTTTCCATGCCTCTTTACTAGAGTGGAGGGCAAAGGCGGGAATTTTCTAGATTAAAACTGCAACTAGCCAAACAATGACAGATATGGCGGCCATTGGGGACGAAGCTGTGAGGTTCTATTAGGATTTATTTACAAGTGACAGGGGTGGTAAGTCCGAGGAGAAGGAGGCTCAGCATGTACTCCTCTCCTCTATTTCCTTCCTTACTTCCCCATGATGACAAGATGGGGTTGACGCATCCCGTTACAATGGAGGAATTAAAAGGAGTGGTGTGGGATTTAGATCCCGATAGTTCCCCAGGTAGTGATGGGTATTCGGGTAATTGTTGGGATTTTTTATCACAAGATTTATTGGAGACAATGACAGAATTTATGGCAGGAGTTCCGATTCTGCGGGCTATGTCAAGTACTTTGATCGCACTACTGCCTAAAAAGCCAGCGCCCCAAACCTTTGGAGATTATAGGCCCATAAGCTTATGTAATTTTGTTAACAAGGTGTTCACCAAAATTCTTTGTGAGTGACTTAAGCCCTTAATGCCGAGGTTGATTTCGCCAGAGCAGACGGCCTTTTTGCTAGGCCGGCAACTCAGTGATAATGTTTTGCTCACACAGGAGATGGCACTACTACAAAATGGACTTTCTACGGCGGTGCTTTAATGGCGGAAAAACTAAAACCGCCATTAAAAACAAAGTACGGACTTTCTACGGCGGTTCTATATAAAACCGCCGTAGAAAGGGACTTTCTACAGCGATTAGAAATAAACCACCGTAGAAAGGGACTTTCTACGGCGGTTTTTGATAACCGCCGTAGAAAGTCACCTTTTTACGGCGGCGGTTTTCTAAAACCGCCATAAAAAGGGTACTTTCTACGGCGGTTAGAAATAAAACCGCCGTAGAAAGTCCCTTTCTAGACGGTTGTATTTCTAATCGCCATATAATTAATAAATATGATGAATTTTTCTATAAAAAACCTCCGTAGAAAGTTCCTTTCTAGACGGTTGTATTTCTAATCGCCATATAATTAATAAATATGATGAATTTTTCTATAAAAATTGATAAATAGTAAAATACATATTTATTATTAAATTTAAAAAAAATTTGGGGGTTAATTTACAAAAATAGAAAAACTAGAAATTAATAGGAATAGAGGAACGGGCGGGAATTCACAATTACAGGCTTTCTACGGCGGATTTATTAAAACCGCCGTAGAAATGGACTTTCTACGGCAGTTGTAATTGAAACCGCCATAGAAAGTAACTTTCTATGGCGGTTGTAATTAAAACCGCCTTCTATGGCGGTTTTAATAGAAACTGCCATAGAAACTTGATTTTGTTTGAATTTTAAGGGTTTCCCTTTGTTTCCATCTCCAACCGGCCGCGGCTTCCCCTTGTTTCCATCTCCAGCAAACCGAAGCATTCTCTCGTTGCCGACGCCCATCCTCTTTCCGTTGGTTTTTTCTCTTGTCTTCCCCCGAAGTTGTTCTTCCGGTAGCGTTGATAACAAGATCCGCTGTCACCCAACTCCGGATATGGTTTCTTGATCGGCTATCACCCACCACTTGGAGTTAATCCCCCATCATAATTTCACCACAATCGGTCCTTGTTGTGGGCTTCAAATCATAAAAAAGGTAATATAGAATAGTTTCAACTTTATTTAAGCTTTACAAATTTTATTGTTACTTGATTATTGTGATTGGCCTAGGGTTTATTATTAGTGTTAAATTCGGGTTTGGTGAGATGATGAATGATTAAATTCGGGTTTGATTAGTGTTCTATCGGTGATTATTGTATTGTTCTTACTATTAATGATTAAATTAATTAGAATTTGATGGATGCACGCAAAAATTTTGTGAAGTTTGGTGGTTGTTCGGTTTATTAGCATGGAAGTTTTTGATATATATATATTGAATAAAGTTGAAATATATATATATATATATATATCAAAACCTTTCTAAGGCTGTTCCTGCTGTTTTTGATATATATTTTTTGAATGTAGAGAAAAAAATAAAATATTAAATTTTTTTTTTACAAATTTTGTACTTTCTACGGCGGTTATCTTCAAAACCGCCGTAGAAAGTTAACTTTCTACGGCGGTTCGCTTAGGAACCGCCGTAGAAAGTCCGGACTTTCAAAACCGCCGTAGAAAGTCCGTAAACTTTCTACGACTGCCAGATAGATGGCGGTTCAAAAATGGCAAAAACCACCGTTAAAAGCTCTAAAAAAACTGCCATTAAAAGTCATTTTTGTAGTAATGTGGTTAATTTTTTAGATAAAAAGGTTAGATGTGGGAATGTCATGTTTAAATTGGACATGATGAAGGCCTTTGACCGTGTTTGTTGGGACTTCTTACGTCGCATGTTGTTGGCTTTTGGGTTTCCAGAACATTTTGTTCCGTTGGTTATGGGAAATCTCAGCAGTAGTTGGTTTTCAGTGTTAATAAATGGGGGCCCAATGGGGTTTTTTCAGCCGACGTGAGGTATTAAGCAAGGGGCCCCTTGTCTCCTTTCCTATTCATCCTTGTCAGTGAGGCTTTTACACGGAGAATCAATGCTCTTTTGGGAGATGGGGGGCATTACACCATTTCTGGGGCCTAGGGGAGCCACTCCAGTTACACACCTCGATTTTGCAGATGACTTGATAGTTTTTATGAGAGCAGAATCTACCTCGGTAAAATTTTGTGCAGTTTCTAAAGGAGTATGAGTTGGCATCGGGGCAGAAGGTTAGTGAGACTAAGAGCTCCTTTTTCTTGGGTCATCGGTATAGGGGTAGGGAGTAACTGATTCGAGCTTTGACTGGGATGAAGAAGGGGCATTTCCCTTTTACATATTTGGGGTGCCCTATCTATAGAAGAAGGTGTGTTAGGAGTTTGTTCCAACCGTTGATTGATAAAGTTCGGGGTTTGCTATCTAGATGGCAGAAGAAATTCTTTTCTTTGGGGGGTCGACTGATATTCATCAAGCATGTTCTTTCAGCTATTCCAACGCATGTGTGAGCTATCCTTAAGCCTTCAATGGCAGTCATTAGGGATTTAGAGGCTTGTCTTGCTCTGTTCTTCTGGGGGTAGACAGAGGCAAATGGGCCACATAAGCATTAACGTTCTTGGTGTAAGGTTTGGGTGTGCGCAGTATAAATAAGGTAGTGTATTTGTTTCCTTGCAAAATTTGGTGGAAAATTCATACATCGTCAATCCTATGGGCGAGGTACATGTGGTCACTGCCAGTCTCAGCGCGTAAATCCAGAACATGGGTGCGATATAAAGATGTGCAAGAATTCATGGCTCTAAATACGATGGTGGATCAAAATGATGGGATGGCTTATTTTTGGTTTTCTAACTGGGTTGGTGTGGGACATTAAATGGCTTTTGTTCCACCCAATAGGATACATAACCCTATGTTGTCGGTGCGGGAATTTTATGAACAGAGAGATTTTTTGTTGGAGGAGTTCTCAGAGTATTTTGACATGGATATTTGGCGACGCTTGCTTGATGTGGACATTGAGTTCCCTGAGGGCTCAGACAGATATGTTTGGAAGCCAGAACCGTCATGATCTTTCTCCATTAAGTCGGAGTATGAGCTCCAGAGAGATCGTCAACCCCTCTCTGTGGCTCGCCAGGCTTGGGCTACTAACATACCTTTAAAGATTTCAGTTTTCAAGTGGAGGCTCCTAAATTCTCTTCTGCCTTTTGATGACATATTACACACAATGGGGTTCTCAATGGCATCAAAGTGTGTATTTTGTGATTCGGAGGGAGGGTTGCAGCATCTCTTTTTGGATTGTCCTCAGGCGCAAGAAGTATGGGGGCATTGGTACCATCTCCTCAATTTGTAGCCTCCTATAGGGGTTTCGATCTCAACTTTGTTTCAATTTTTTACCTAAACTAACCACCTACATAAGGGGTTTGGTGGACTGGTTTGCGCAGTCTTATTTTGGGTCATGTGGAAAAGTTATAACATAATGTGGCATGAGGATATGCGGCGACCTGTCTCCTGGGTGCTCCAGGAAACTAAGTCACTTGTTTTTACCCTCTTGGATTTCTTTCCATGGTCTTCCTCTTGTGGGTTTTTAGTAGACATTTGCCTTATTCCGTGAGCATACCGGAAACGATGAGATCCTAAGGTGGTGGCATGGTCGCCACCCCCATCGGGTGTGTGGAAACTAAATGTGGATGGATCCTCGATGGAGAATCCAGGGCCGTCTGGGCTTGGGTTTGTTGTTCAGGATTCTACGGGATATGTTTTGTTGGCAGGTAGTACATCGTTAGGGTTTCTTACAAGCTTTCAGGCCGAAGCAGTGTCTCTTTATTTGGGATTATTGGCATGCAAACATTGGAACATCTATGCACTTTGGGTGGAATCGGACTCTCTGGCACTTCTGAATTGTTATCAGGCAAGGATTTGGTCCTGGAGGGCGTCTTCTGTTTAGAAACATATTGTGGGTCTGAGCGCTTTTTACCCTACCTTCACTTTTACTCATATCTACCGGGAAGCGAATGCAGTTGCTGACACCTAGCACGGATTGCTAGTGCATTTACTCAGTCTTCTCTATTCACCCACTCCACTCTACCCCCAGCTACATGGGGAATGGTGGTTTTGGATGCTCGTAGTTTCCTTTACTTAAGGGTTTGACTAGGTTTACACTTGTATTAGTTGCACTTGCATTTTTCTTTTGCATTTTTGTATTTCTAAGGTAAGGCGAATTACGTTCCCCTTGGATTTCTTTGGCAGCTTGCCTTTCTATATTTTAATAAAGGGTCCCCATGCCCCCCAGCCACTTAATTGGCTATTACCAAAAAAAAAAAAAAAAATCTTTAGATAATAGTCTATGATAAAGGATGGAAGGCAACCAAGATTGTAACTATCAATAATTTGGCTGTGAATTGGCCAATTTGGCCAAGTTATATGCAATTGAGTTGACATCACGAATAATATGTTTTTGAAGAAATGTTAAACCCAACCTTGAGAGCAAATGCTTTTACAAAACAAGCATTTTGAAAAATATTAAATCCGAAGGAATTATTTAATAATTAACCACTTGAATAAAGATATAAGACAAATGACATCACGAGCCACCCAACTATCATCTAATATACTTTTAGCAACTAAATTTAGCAACTAATTTTTTTTTCTTTGCCACTCCGTTCACTTAACAGTTAGAAATGGATACTTTCAGCCATTGTGTTATTTTTCTATGTTAGCGTTAGCATTGACAAAAATTAAGTCACGAGCGAATTACTTAAGATTTTAAGGTGCAAAAGTACATCAATCTATAAAATTGAATATTTTTTCGTTTATCATTTCTTTTTCAGAGTTTCCTCATATTGTCAACAAAATTCCAAAAACTTTCAAATGGATCCACTTTATGCCCTTGAGAAAATAATCCAATCATTCACAAAGCCCTAACGTGAAACATTATATACCCCCTCTTGGCAAACTAAGATGAATAATCTGCCTCAAACTTATATTATTTGAGCCATTGGAAAATTTTCACTTAATAGAATGAATAAATACCGCGATAAGAGATTGCTCAATTGCATTATAACCTTGCACACCAAACATATTTAAATTTAAATTCATTAACTTTTCACTTTGCACATTTTAATTTTCTTAATAGTTTGAACTTAAAAAAATCCAAGGCTATGTTTGGTTTGTAACTCAAATAGGGAATTTTTTTTTTTTTTTTTTGGAAGAAATTTTTTTTTTGGAGGGAATTATTTTATGGAAAATTGTGCAGAAAATAGATAATAATATTATTTTTATTGAAAAAAATGTGAGTATAGTTTTAGAGGAAAATTTAAATTTTAAATTGAGTTTAGTAAAAAATGAAAGTGTTTGGTTAGAGTTTTTTTTCCTCAAAAAAAGTTGTGTTTTTCCTAAAATGGGACTAAAACAAACAGAGCCCAAGTTTTGCTCATGTATGATATCATATTTTTGGGAAAATGACATTTTTGGTACTAAAAGTTTGGGCTGTTTGCAACTTTGGTACTGAAAGTTTACTTAGTTCTAAACTTGTGTTTTATGTTTATACTTTGTTACATTTTTAGTACCAGTACCTGCTATAGCAAGTTTTACGTAGTTAAACCGATGTCAAAGGTAATTTGAGGGTATTTTACAAATTCTACAATTTTGTGGGGGAAAGAAAAAATAAATTTTCTAATATTATTTCCAAAATATTTTTGCGGTCTTTTTTCTCCTCAGTCAACGTACAAGTTTTCTTCCGACTGAGGAGAAATAAAACCGCGAAAATATTTTGGAAATTATATTAGAAAAATTATATTTTTAGCCCCACAAAATTGTAGAATTGTAAAATACCCTCAAATTACCATTGATTTCGGTTTGACTATGTAAAACCTGCTATAGCAGGTATTGATACTAAAAATGCAACAAAGTATAAACATAAAGCACAAGTTTAGAACTGAGTAAACTTTTAGTACCAAAGTTGCTGTTAGCCCAAACTTTTAGTACTAAAAATGCCAATCTTCCCATATTTTATAATACATTTTCAAATGATTTTAAGACAAGTTTTCAATCGTGATTTGATATATTATATAATTTTACATTTTATAATAAGTTAAGAACAATGTTTAGAGATGTGTTTTAAACTGAGGTTTGAAATATATTATTATACTATAGTTTAGAATAAATTGAGATGTGAAAACGAGCTAAACTTTGAAATGGGATTTAGATTGCAGTTTGGATTAGGGCATCGGCAATGGTTGGGTAGATGCTGACATGGCAGTTAGCATTTACTCAACCAATTGGGTGTTTACCATTGGGAATGGTAGGTAGAGGTTGGGGTAGAAGGCGGGAGGTAGAGAAAATTCTACCTGGGTGGATTTGAGAAATGGTGGGCCATTTTTGGTGGTTTTTTTTTTTTTTAACTTTTAGTTTTTGTTTGTTTGGCTGTTGTAGCCGTTGTTGCTTGGGGTAATTAAAATTAAGCAAGCAACGGCTATATGCTATAACCGTTGGTTGCTTAATTTTTATTTTTTGGCTGTTGTAGCCGTTGTTGCTTGGGCTAATTAATGAGCTCCTAGCACAATGTTGGATTGATATTAGCGCTGATTCAATGGTAGGCAATGCTCAAAAGCTGGATCAAATGTGGAAAAGGATATCTGCCGTGTACAACAAAAATCGTCCAGCCAACATTCCGAAGAGGGATTGGGCCAGCTTGAAATCACATTTTTACACACTTCAGAGGCACACAAAATTGTTTTCTGATTGCTACAATAGGAGTGCGAAGATTTGGGGAAGTGGCAAAAATGACGCTGATATAATTGAAATGGCACAAAAAGAATACATGAATCATCATAGCAAGCAAAGTTTTAAGCATATTGGAGTGTCAAGACTTCTCAGTGATTTTCCAAAGTTCGCAGTGGTGGATGGTGATGTTCATAGAAAAAAAAAGACAAAGACTTCGGAGGCAGGAGCTTACACATCCTCAAGTGCTGCTGAAGAAGATGATACATATCGTGTTTGTCCAATTTGGCAAAAGGCAGCGGAAAGGAATGCTAAGGAAAAAGGAAAATCAAGTGAGTTTGTAGAAATCAGAGAAATTCTCAATACAAAAAATGCATTTATGTCACGATTACCCAAAACAAAGGAGTACAAAATTCTCATGAAAAATACTGACGATATAACACCGGAGCAACTTTTTATTCACCAGTTCATGTGTGAAGAATCAAGGATTCGTGGGGAATGTTGTAATTTTTTTGACTTATATCTCGATGTACTGTTTTATGTTTGCTTGTACTATTTTCTATTTGTTTGTATACCTTTATTTTTGGTTTGTATGCTATATTTAGCAAAAAATATGTAATGTTGTTTTTGTAATTCTAATATAATTCTATTGCTTGCTAGTCGGTGTAAAAGTAACTGTTGGGAAAACAGCCATTGTATACTAGCAGTTGAGAAAATAGCTGTTGCAAAAGTATTCATTAGGAACTAGCCATTGTAAAACTAGCCGTTGGAGCTTGTCTATATATTAAGGTATGACACTTCACATTTCCACAACGAAATTTTCATATTCTTGGCATAACTTCACGTTTCCACACAACACTATTATGTCTTCGTCTCATAACTTCTCCACCTCTAGTGATAGTGATGATGATGAAGTCAGGGAATGGATAATGGATGACACAGAAGAACAAATGCTTCTTGAGCTTGTGGAAAGTACTTCTAGTAAACGCCTAAGAAGATACGTGCATCAGGATCGTAAGGGTACACACAATAGGCTTATGGAGGATTATTTCGTGGAAAACCCAATTTGGGGTCCCAACACATTTCAACGATGTTTCCGGATGCGTAAAGAGTTATTCACTCGCATTGTGGCTGGCTTAGAATCTTACCATGAGTATTTTCAATGGAGGGTCGATGCGATGAGTAGAAAAGGTATCTCACCACTTCAGAAATGCACAGTGGCTATTAGGCAACTGGTATATAGTGGTCCGCACTACTACAAAATGGAGCTATTGCAAGATTTTTGAGCAAACACTTGTAGAAAGTGTTATAATAGATGAAAAAATGAAAAAAATGGTAAACACTTCACAAAAAGTGTCTCCTAAAGTATAATTTAGGCAGGAGTGCAGGACAAATTAGTGGGCATTTTTTTTAGTGAAATAGGCCCAATAAAAGATTTAGGGCCGAAGTTGATGTGAACCCTTGATTTCAACTTGTGAAAACAAGAACTCAATGCAGAAAATTGCCAAGAAAAGTCTGTATGCAAGACGCAGCTCTCAAAACTCTAGAATCCTTACCCTTGGATTCGGTAGACTACTAATTTAACAAGTTAAATTAAACACGCAATTCGAACCAAGTGGAGAATAATAGAGGCGAAACAAAGCATGCAATTAGATAGAGAAATTATCTAATTAGCCTATAGTTCCTGTACTTTAGCAATTACTAAAGCATGCAAATTACTTAAGCCAAAATAAAGAAGAGTGAATAATAAAGTATAAACTTTCATTCAATTAATCACTGTCAAATTATGACGTACAGCACCCCTATTTATAGGTACAGGGAGCACGAAATTTACACAAGAAAATAAGGAAACAAAACACAAAATTGGAACTTAATCAAGAGATTAAGTAACTCATAAAAATCAGCAAGAAAAAGGAACTTACTTGCTGAAAAAGTAAAAGAAAAGAAGGAAGAATTTTGGCTGCTTTAAGGTAAGCAATGCACAAAATTCTCACAAGAAAAAGGAAGGAAAATTCAGATTTTACCTTTAAAAAAAAGGGAAAACCGAAAAATAAAGGAGAAAAGAAAAAAAGGAAACTATGAAGAGAATTAGGTAACATGCACAAAACCTTAATTCTCCTCTAACCCTAACCCTAATTGTGAATTGCTTCTCCTTGGGGCTTGGGCTTGGCCGAATGTGGGTTCATGGAGTGGACTTGATGGATTCGGCCCAATTGATGTAGCATGATGATGTAGATGTAGGAAGCTTCCGGAATCATTTCAGAAGCTCAAAAAAACATTTCACTTCTAAAATTCTTCAAACTTCATGAAATCTCTATTTCTTTACTGGAAAAACTTGTAATTACCATTTCCACCATTTCCTTAGCTCGTAAATACCATTTCCACAGCTTGGAAATACCATTTCCACCATTTCCTTAGCTGGGATGATTAGTATTCACCATTTTCACTTTGATGGCGAGTAGGGTAACTCTTGTAATCTTCATTTCCTTCTCATTAAGGTCATTGGAGCTTTTCTTTGTCTTCGTGGATTCTGACTCATAACTTGTGTTGTTTTAGCCTTGAATTTCCTCATCAGAAGTTCCTTTCTTGCCTCCTACGTCTTTCTTCCATAGTTTTTCTCTCTATTTTCTCATGGTCAAATCCACCACCAGCACCAATACCCAGCTCCACCAGGACATCCACTCTCTCTTCTCTCTCTCCCAAGAACCTCTTATCTCGGGATCTCCTTCCCAAACTCACAACTAATTTCCCCATGTCACACCCTACATCGGCACACTCATTGAGACACGGCAGAGGCTAAAAGGGTCGTGAAAGGAATCTTGTACGGGTTTTTTTTTTCATCTTCATCGCCGACCAGAGTTTCCTCTGTCACTGTACTCTTGTGCACTATTGAATGCGGCAAGTTCCAGTTTTTTTAATTACTTTGATTTCTATCCTCATTCATCCTAGAACTTGATTTTATTTCCCCTTAATGTTAATTAGGAAATCTAGGTTTTATTAGTATTGGGCATGTATGGTTGAAAAATGGCGTATAATTTCTACTGTTTGTTGAAGTTTAAACCCTAGACTTTATATTACACAAATAGAGGAAGTCAACTCCCTTTTATTCGTACTGGCTGATTTATTTCTTGTTTTGTTCCTTTGTCACTCTGCATTCATTTTCGTAAATAACCTTGGTTATGTTTCTGCTAATTCATAGGTTTATTGTAGGTTTAATCTAGTTATGCCTTATCCTTGGTGGTTTCCATGTAATTATATCAGAATTTTGTCAAGGTTTGGATTCAAATAGTTTGCTTTGATATACTCTTAGCCTTTTGGAAGCTATGGTCTTGAATATCGTCCTAAAAAAGGATCAAAGGTTTTGATTGTGAAATTTTCTTGTCTATTGTAGAGATTGATTTCGACTTGATTCTACAATGATTGATTGGTAAACTTGGTGTTAGGGACAAAAAAATATGCAACTACGTCTGTAAAGCCTTGTTGTCAAGTCGCTGATGTGCTCTTGGAGTTGGGCTTATCGTTGTAGTCTCAGGTTGCTCCAGAAAATGAACTTTTGAAGCAACCATACAGCCATACTCATTCAACTGGTTGGAGTGAGGTGATTACGTACTCTCTTAATGCCTATTCTCTGTTCTTGATGGTAGTTGTATCTCTAACTTTCTACCTGCTAATGCTAAGTTGTTGCTTTCATTGGCATCAGTTAGTAACTCTATAATGGAGATCTATGCATGCTATTAACATATATTTACAAATGGCGAGTACTGCATAGTGATTTTAAATAGCTTATAAATTGGAAGACCTTTACTAATTATTATGGAGGAGACATGGCTTTATCTTCAAAGAATTCATCTATTATTTATTAAATACTAGTGTCATTAACTTCTCTTTCAGGTTTAGCCCATTCTCTAATTTCACTTTGACAAAGTTTCCAACGTTGACTTAGTTTATAGAATATGTGGGGAAAGGCAAACAACTTTTTTGCCACATTGAAGATCTTGATTTAACTCAAGGCTGTTGGCTGAGCTATTATTTGAAAATGATATTTGTGTTCTTGATTACTAATGTAGTAGTTTTTGACTCTTTTATTTTTTGGTATTTTTGTCAAGGTAAGCAGTCCTTTACTGTTTTTCTCTTTAAAAAATAATTAAACAGCACCAGAGTACTAGTGTTGTTGCTAGGTAGTGTTTTACAGGACTACAGGAGAGGTTCACAACCTGGCAGATTTTTTTTTTCTCCCTTTTCTTTTTTCTTTGGCCAAATGAGGATTTTGTTTTATAAGTGAAATAGTTAAGTCTTCATATGATAATGTTATCTTAGCATTCAATGCATGTTTAACTGATAGTGGGGTTTTCTTAAGCTTCGTTGTCTCCCCTAAGCGAGTGATTTCCATTATTCACAAGAAAACCAAGAGTGGTATTTGCAAGTTGTGCTATTTAGAGTTTGTGAACTTGTGCTTAAAAGCAGGAAATACATTGCTTCTGTAATTATCTTTTTCTTTTTCCCTTTGAATCTATTATAAGGGGCATTTTACTTTTGTCCAAGTTTCTCCAACTTCAAGAGATGCAATTTGGACTGATTTTGTCAATATGATCTACCTGTAGCTATTGGTTATCAAGTTGGGAACAAAATCCAGTCAATAGCCAGGTTGTTTGTTATTTATATATTTAGTTTATGCCACTTGCATGAAAATTATTAATATTTTACTTGCACATTGTGTGCTACTTTATAAGATTAGTTTATGATACTTGTGTGCTACTTGCATAAATTTTTAAATATGTTACTTACATGCTAACTACAGTGCACATATGGATGCTTCCATAAATCAAAATGTCCTACTTGCATGACAATTACATATTTTGCATTGATCGGTGAGACTAATAATGTTGTACAAATTGATAAGTTATGGGCTTATTTTTCTTATCTATGGGGAGAGATTTTTGATCTAGCCAACTAGGGAATATGATACACACATTTAACAATTTGGTACTGTTTTCTTTTTGAGTTAGCATTTCTTGTGGGATATTGTTCCAATTTTGTTTGAACCCTTTTTGGTTATTTGTTAAAATTTCTTTGAGCTTCCTTGAGCATGCATTGGTGCTAGGTGTCATACTTACAGTAAATTTCTTAGTCTAGCTAATAAACTACTCTTCTTAATTCCTTTTTTTACTTTGGCTACACTCATATTCAACTTGTCCAAATAACCTTTTTTTTTTTTTTTTTTCCTTTTTGTTGCAGGAAATTGGCACAATATGTACGGATGCTTTTGTGGGTGTTCATGAAGTTGTTCTGCTAGCTAGCAATAGAAATATCTATATTTTTGTGTAGTGCTATATTTGTGGTAGGTACCATGAATTGGGTTAAGTTTTGTTAAAATACATAGGGTACAGTGTGGTATTAACTTCACAAACTACTCTTTGTATTTGACATCACAAATACTTTTGTAACACAATTATCAGTTTGGATGTCTAGTTTATAAAATTGTGTTCGAATAGATAATATTGCACGAGCAACAATATATATTACTATTTCATTGTGAAAAGTGTTGCGATTGGTGTACATAAGTGTTACTTTTATAATTGTGAAACACAAATAAGTGTGTTGCGTATATACTAAAATAGTGTTGCATTTGAACATAGGTAACATACAAAAATGTAATGCTTTAGGTAATCAAAAAGTGTTGCTTAACCAAAAGTGTTTCTATAGCTATCTATTGCAATACTTTATAAAAGTATTGCCTTAGATCTAAGGAAACAGGACATAATGCAATACTCGTAAAAGTATTTCCTTAGATCTATTGCAACAGAAAAAGGCCCTAAACAACACTTTGGTGGTGTTGCCACAGCTTCGTTTTGTAGTAGTGCCGCCTGATCATTACGATGAATACTTATGAGTTGCTGAAACAACGTCCCTTGATTGTTTGACTAACTTTTGTAGATGTGTGATTGAAGTATTCGGCGCTTATTATTTGAGGAAGCCTAATGCGGCTGATTGTCAACGCTTGATACATATGCATGAAATCAAGCACGGCTTCCCTGGGATGCTCGGTGGCCTTGACTGTATGCATTGGGAATGGAAAAATTGCCCTGTTGCTTTGAAAGGCCAGTTTACTCGTGGTGATCATAGGGTTCCAATGATTATGCTCGAAGATGTCGCATATGCAAACCTGTGGATATGGCATGCTTTTTTTGGAGTTGCAGGATCAAGTAATGACATCAACGTGCTTAATCAATCTCCGTTGTTCAACAGTGTTTTACAAGGATGTCCGGCGAATGTTAATTTTACTATAAATGGCACTCAATATACGCAAGGATACTACCTAACAGATGGAATCTATCTGGAATGGGCAGCTTTTGTGAAGAGCTTACAGTGTCCTCAAGATCTGAAGAGGAAAAAGTTCAAGGAAATGCAAGAGGCTGCCAGAAAGGATGTCGAACAAGCATTTGGAGTGCTTCAAGCTCGTTGGGATATGATTAAAGGCCCAAGCCGTTTATGGTACGAAGATCACTAGAAAGATTATCATGCTTGCTTGCATTATTTTACATAATATGATTGTAGAGGATGAAGGGGATAAAGCATCTAATTGGAAGGATGAATGCGAAGGCAATGAATCGAGCAACAATAATGCTCCTCCGATAATACAGGGCTCTGTCGGCGCATTCAATGAATATCTCAGGAGGAGTTTTGAATTACGTGACAGGGAAAAACATCATCAACTTCGAGCTTACTTAATTGAGCACATGTGGGCGCGATATGGCAATAATTAAGAAGTTCTTAATTTAGATTTGTTTATTTATTTATGTTGGACGTTGCTTTGAATTATATGTTTCTGTGAAATTCAAGGAAATCGTTTTGCTTTGTGTGTTAAATTTTAATTATTGTTTAATTTTTTTTGTGTTGGAGTTTCTTTTAATTAATTTATATATGTCACTACTACATAATTGCACAAAGCCACCCAACTTTAGCCACCATGTGTAGTTAAACAGGTGGCTTTCCTAAACTTGCCTACATTGCCACCGGTTTATTAGAACCCGGTGGCTTTTTGCAAAACTCGGTAACAAAGCCACCGGTTACGCCTAAACTGGTGGCTATATCCAATATAGCCACCGGTTTAAGTGTAACCGGTGACTTTGTTATTTAAGTGCGGCCAAAGCCACCAGTGTTTTGACAAACCGGTGGCTTTAACGTTGGCATTTCGGCAAAGCCACCTGTTACTAGAAAACATGGTGGCTTTGTCGCTCTTCTTCGACTTTTTTTTAGTCTCGTTTACAGGCAGCTTGTAGAATAATTAATGATACTGAAAATATCAACCCCTACACCCTATGTGGAATAAATCCGGCAACTTGTTGAACTGCCCATATACATTAAATCGCTCCGTATTGTTTGTTTTTTAATGAACCTAAGTTTCCGACATTAATTCTATTTCCTATTCCGGTTTGTATTTATAAGTTTCATGTTTGGATTAGTATTTGTTTTATGAAATCTAATTGGTTTAGGAAATAGCAACAATTTGATTGACGAGTAGTTAATCCTATAAATACTTGTCTTGATTGCCATTGTAATCATAGAAAAAGAGAAACAAAATTAACGTTAGTTCCGATGTTGAGTCTTCATGATTGCAAGTGCGAGATCGGTACTGCTACTGATTCTTTGGGTAGCTATCTTCATTGGTGACCTTAGAAACTATGCTTTTGGTCGACCCTCCATCATCATTGGGTAGGTTGTTCAAGTAAAAACAATAATCCTGGACTATGAAGTGGTCTGGCTCCAAATCGGTATCGACAAACGTAGCTATGAGATCCATCGACACTGTAGTTTTTTGCGTTCACTGGGGGTCGATAGAGGCGACTGATGAAGGGGTCACTATTACGTATTTGGCCAAAGTAGAGTTCTAAGTTTGGCAAAAGTAGTATAGAGATCCATCGTATAAATTTCCATTTTTCCAATATAGAATAAAAATATAGTTAGTCCAGCTATGAATTACTATTAGGGGATTTTCCCAATTCTCATATATTTAATTTTTTTTGGTATGCTACCTAAACCCAAAACATATATTCCAAATAATTGGAAAGACATCGATAAATTTGGTGAGAAAGTGTTTTCCGAGATCCCTTAAAAATCTCAAAATAAATGAAATATTATCGGCGAACGACAATGCTCATGGGTGAGGGTGGATATGGTGTATCAGGACAAAGCCCCATTGCCACGTCCTGACGATGACATTTTTACTATAGGTACGGCAAAACGTTGTTATGTACAATGGCCCAACGACTTGATTGAGGGTGGTGGTGCTCCAAAAAGACAGGTATACTACGTGACGTCAACATACGTTGTCAATGATTACATAAGCTACTGTAAGTTTAGTATATGGTTTAGTGTACATTTTTCAATGGAGCTATATATGATGCCTTAATTGGATTGATGACTGTTTCTCAGTAAATTGACTTTTTTTTTTGTTTGAGTGGTTGAAAGGGGTATGTGTATTTTTCTTTTTGTCTTATAATGTAGTATTACTTGAAGGAAGGAAGCGTGGATAAGACCCCTCCTTCCAACAATGGTGTTAGTAGTTTATTCTTAATTTGAAGGATTTCAATGGTTTGATTTGTGTTTTCTGTGAATTGAAATTAAATATTATTCAAGGAAGAAAGCGGGGATAAGACCACCTGTTCGAACAGTGGATATGAAGATGGAGGTTCAGCGGAGAAGCAAGTTTAAGATCACCCCTCATATTACATGTTTTAACCCAGTTGCTACTATCTAATACTTTGCAAATAGTATGATGTTTGTTTTTATTCATTGAATTTTGATACTATAGAGAGAAGGGAGTATAGATACGGGTCAACAGTTGAACCATTGATCTCAAGATGGTGGCTCAAAGGAAAATCAAGTAGAAGCTTAATTCTTCTACATTCATTGGTTCTTTTGTCCGATTGAATGATTTTTACTGGTTTGGTGTTTGTTTCATTTCATTGAATTTGTATATATAGGGCCAAGGCGGCATAGAGAAGACTACATCCTCAATACTATATACAACAAATGATCAAAAATATATCGGATGACCAATATCTTCACTTTGATCTTCCAATAGAGATTTTGGAAACACCCATCCAAACACATTTCTCAGTAAAGGATCTCAAAGAGTTTGTGGTTAGAGAAGGATGGACAGAAAGGGGATCGATGTATGCAATTGTGGAATATGTAAGTTATTAAGTAGCATACACAATTTATATTTGGCTTGTTATTGTGTAATTGTTTATTAGACTAGATCATGTTTATACTAAGGTGTCTAATTGTTCATGGTTTGGTAGGGCTCTCCTTAACTTGTTCAAAAGGAGTAATCGCAAAGAGGTTGTTGGGTTGTTGTCCAATGACGACGTGTCGACATTGGGGAAAGTGAAAGTTGATGCAGATGAATGTCCTGCATATATAGCCTACATAATGTACAAGTATAAGAATAGTATATACCTGGCACCATATTTTGATAGGTAAGTGTCTCCCTAAGTACCTTGTAAATTGGCGAAGAATTCTTTGGATTATGTGAATATTATGGGTCGATGATGAATTTTATCTGTAGGGAACATTGGATGTTAATGGCATTCAAACCGGACTCTCATGTTGTATACTGGTTTGATTCTTTATGGCAACCACCTAATATAAAATCCAATGTACAATGGTACGATTGAATATTTAAAAGAATAAATTCATTCATTCAACTTTAAGAGAAATGCATGTGGGAATGGTTTATGTGACTTATTTATCATTTTTCACAGGGCCATGAATGAATATTATCACCGTCTGGGTTCCACAACATCCAAAAAGAACGTTGAGATCAATTGGATACATATTCAGGTATTATCAAAATATTGAGGTATTTAATTTTAAAGTCTTGTAGAGCTATTTAATTGATTTGTGCATTTTGTTTAGGTAGCATAAAAAACAATCTGAGAACTGGGAGTGTGGGTATTATGTGATGCATTACATGTATAAAATGGCATTCGTAGCTCCTAATTTCGATCTAAAAGAGGTATGATTACTTTTATGTTGTCCAGCATATGAGGTCTGTAATGCCTAAATGTCGATTATTGATTGGTAATTATTGTTACGAGTTATTTGTGACTTTGGGAGTGTTGGATAGTTGGCATATTCTAAACGTGCAGTTTTGATTTTCAATTTAGAATAGGTTGGATTGATTCGGATATTTTAAAATTGTAGGTTTGATTTTTACTTCAAATTAAAATGTTGGATTGATTATTGGATTGAGAATGATTAATTTATTTTGAGTGTCCCTGAAATTGTATGTGGACTAACAATGCCTACAACGGCTTTTGTGGTGTTCCAGCACTTTCAACGGGACCGAGCCCATTATTACAAAGTCAATTGGACGCTGTTCGAGATAAATGGGGGGCATATGTAGTGGCAAATTTCCTTAAACAATGGCTACACTAGACCGATTTTGCAATTTATTTGAAGGAATGATTTTATGGGGTGATTATGTTTGTAGTTAATATTACTATATGATTTAACTACTTATTGCCATACAAATGTATTGTATTACATTGTGAATAATATTAATGTTATTTTGATGTACCATGCATGGGTTGGAAAAAAATGATCATAAATTTTGTTTAATTTGTTGTCTGTGTTGATATTGGTTGATCTAATTACCCAAAACAAGGGGTCCGAGGTGCCTTTTTACCGAGGAATCTGCGATTTTAATTTGTTCCCCGAAAATAGTGTGCCTACATAGCCACCGGTTTTTTCCCCACAAAGCTACCGCATTCAAAAGTAGGTGACTTTGTTTTCTAATTTTTTGACACAAAGCCACCGGGTATACTTCATAGCCGGTGGCTTTGCTTTCTAATTTTTCGACACAAAGCCACCGGGTATACTTCCAACCCGGTGGCTTTGTTTTCTACTTTTTCGACGCAAAGCCACTGGGAATACTTCCAATGGGGTGGAAGTTTTTTCTACTTTTTCGACACAGCCACCAGGTATACATCTACCCCGTGGCTTTGTATTTTATTTAAGTGCGGCCAAAGCCACCAGGTATACTTGCACCGGTGGCTTTGTTGTTTTTTTTCGTAAAAGCCACCGGGTTTTTAAGCCGATGGCTTTTACGTAACAAAGCCACCCCTCTAATAGCCACCGGCCGAAAATGCCGAACGTGTGGTGGCTACACGGGTTTTGAGCTGGTGGCTTTGCAGACTTTTGTAGTAGTGTGTGTTAATTTTAATTCATATATAATTTAAAAATAAAATATGTTTATTAACATATTATTAATAATGTTTAATTATATAGAATTAAAAATAATAAAGTAAATGAGTAAATATAAAAATAAGATGTACATGATAATTGATAGTGGAACCATAAATAGTTACTTTTTAGGTAAGATTGTTAGAGAAAAATATGTTTATAAGTATTAACTAAAGTAACAATTGATATGGCAATAAAATATCTCGAAAAGAGATATAACCATTGGAGATGCCCTTATTATTTTCAAAATTCAATTCCAAAATACAATTTTGCCCAATTTAGCCAGTATCTAATTTAGCCCAAGATTCCATTTTAAAATACAATAAACATACATGGCCTCTCAAAGACAAAAGATACTTATATTAATGATACTGAGAATCATTCAACAACATAAGATACAAAATTCGGGAATAACCCTAGCAACTCTTGGACACGTGGCCCCAAACTGCAATACCATACACGGCCCCACAACTTATCTCACTATTCCAACCCAAGCAAATTCATTGAATTTAAACCACTAGGAAAAAATAAAAAATAACAATAAAAACAATACTCCCTGTGTAAACTTCTCACAGCAAAGACTGAAACAAAAATATCCTTAAAATTCTATTGCCGACCATTTCTGGTAGTACACGCAAGTGGCCGGGGAGATAACTCCATCAGGTGCACACTGGCTAATCCGAGGACACATACCACATGGAATTGAAGCCATTGCACCTATTCTAACATCCCGAGACCAGCACCACTCCCTAGCCTATAGCACAGTGTCCCAACAGGAAATGCATGATATTCACCCTAGCCAGTGCTTTTGACCTCTATGATTTCATTGTCCAGAAGCATTTTGTTCAAAATTTCTCCAATTTGTTGCTCTGTGCACTCAAATGTAGTAACTTTCTGCTTCTTCAAAAAGCCATAAATTCTATCAACCGTGGACACCTTCTCGGCCCCTATAATCTTTAAGCAGAGGCCCTTAAGGATATCAATGAGTTCGTTGTCAAGTTTTCCCTCAACATACCAAGACCCACCAGTAACTTCCTCTGATGGTTCGAATTCTGCTGCCATGTAATGTTTTCTTCCCTTATTTTGGATGTTCACAACCTCTTTTATCAGTTTATTACTCAGAAGTGATTTCAGGGACTTGGTGATAACATTTTCTGCAAGATTTGTATTCCATTTGATCTCTCTTGACCAAAGTCCCATATTTTTTGTATTCTTTACAGTGCCCAAGACCACGCGGTCAGCATCACCAAGAGAATCATTGGAATTCGGCTCTGGTTTTCTACGCTTAAGAGATGAAGGGGTTGCTGAACCGCTCATTTCCTGCCAAAGACAGCAGAAAATAGTTCTTATATAAGTATCTCACATATTGGAGCATTTTAACTCAAAACAGTTGCCAAAATGAACAAGATCACCTCATATGGAAGATATTCCTGTTCCCAAGTTTCTAGCTTTCTTCAATGCATCAAAGAATCTGTTTGTGCTAACTAAAGCAAACATCGTGGAAGGCTTATCATTAATCTCAACATTTACGTTTCTTGATCACTTATAGGGATGGAGAATTTTTTTTTTTTTTTTGAGTTAACTACCAATAGCCCATGTGGTAGAAAATGCTATGGAAAACCCCGTGGTATTGAAAACTATCCAAGACCATATTTATCCTTTGAAAAACTACAAAGTAAACACCATTGTGATTTTGAAAAGTTAAAAAATCTCCTTGTATTTTTAAAAACTGCCAAGAACAGAGAGGGAAAAGTACATAGAACCCACTTTTGCTTCAAAGGTATAAGGAGGTTCGTAGTAAGCTTTTAAAACCACAGGGGGTTCTTGGTAACATTTAAAACACAAGGGGATTTTAGATAATTTTTCAAAACTATAAGGGGTTGTTTGTAGTTTTTTTTAGCCACAAAGGGGTTATTGGTACATTTCCAAAACCACAGGGGGTTCTCGGTAATTAACCCAAGAATGAAAAGCAAAAACTGAACTGGATGGAGACCAATATTCACTGGAATTCTGTAAAGTACCATATGAACAAGTTAGAATTTATTTAAAAGTACCAATAGAGCAAATTTGAGAGTTTGGATGTAGTCTTATTTACTATTACATTATAACTAATTAACCTCTTTAAATTACAAACAGCTCTGCATCACACAACTGTCTCACTAGTCGGCGTTCATGCAAAGTTAATGGCCTTTGAAAGATGGGATGAACAGGCTCACTTGTCTTTGCTTATCAAAAGATCAACTTAATACTCAAATTCTCTAGTATCTACTGTACAAGTTCTAATAACTAGTACTCTCTTCGTTCCATTAGAAAGTCCACTTTGTAATACTAGAAGTACTATTTAACTGGAATATCAAATAATGGAGGAGGCAGCAATAGCATCACAAGACAGACATGACAAACAATCATGACAGTTAACAAGCACCAGCACCAAAACAGAGCCAGGGGTGGGGGTTGAGAAATAAAAAGTACAGAACAGATAGCCCAAAAAGTGGCAGGAACCAAAATGCAGAAAAGAACACCAAAATCCCTCGAGTAATGTACAACTACATAGATTCAACATACCTGACTGCTAATAGTTTGAATCTGAGAATGCTATCTGTTGATTAGGAAACAAGCAGAATTGGATTTCACTGACCTGCACAGCCAATTAACCTCAGCAACACATTGTATGGTAGTAGACATTTAAACAGTGTGAAAACCACTGAAGATATTCATTACCATAAAACACATAAAGAAAATAAGTATCAATAAATGAACAAATTAAACAAGTACTATTGAAACTCACAAATCCACTCTACACCAACACGAAACAGAATTGGAAGATAATATTAACTAAAATATAAATGCAAGATATATGCAAACAATACTCATTTAATTGATTAAGGCCTCCCATATTTGCAATACTGAATCTATTTAATGGGCTTTATCCTAAGATAATATATTTGGTTCTTACTCAAGAAATCTTCCCTTCAGTTTCAGTATCAATTAAAACCACAAGTGTAGCAGAACTGCAGCACTGCATGTATATGATTCACGCAGAGCTAAAGGATACACCGTGATGGAGATAAATGGCAAAAGATCACTGAAGTCTACAGAAGGTGAGGTAAAGAAAGAGAAGACATGAATTCAGTCAATGTTGTCCAGTACAATACTCAAAATGAAGAGGACATCCTTGCTGTGATACCCCAGTTCAATCTATCTGGTCGGAAGATAAATTGGGTGCCTGTCTAGTTCTTGTCAAGACTTAGTAGCAGTACATGCAATTACTAAATAAAACATTTCACTAATTACAGCTTTTACAAACTAATATTCTTCATAACTACAAATACTCATACCTAATACAAAAGTCTACACTTATCCCAAGACAAAATTTGGAAACAAGTCAAGAGCTTAGCAACTCCCTTCTTCCTAGTAATCTTGCACTCACTTGTCATGTTTGGCTAAACATGTAACATAAAAAGTCTGAAGAATGAGCTGATGTTCAATGAGGTCTCACCACTCCCCAAATTACCCATGAACAATTAAGTGACAACACAACCATATTGTCGGAGATCAAGTCCAAAGAGATAACATAGAAGAAAGTTTAAATCAATCAAGATGAAAGGATACGATGAGTCTAAAAAGTAAGTAATTTATCCTCTATGTGAACCTATGAATGAATTACTACATAGGTTCCAATCCATTCATTCCTTCAATCAGTACTGTTCAGTGGGTTTAATACAATAGGTTTGTCAGCCACGCCCAACTGATGGTGTTCGTGACATCTCACTACAGTGGGTAAATCAACTTGATTACCATTTAAAGAACCAAGTAGCAGTCGAATTGTACGATCACATGCCTTAAGCCATCTTTTGTCAAAATTGTTCAGCTCAACCCAGTTTGGGATCCCAACAATAGCATGCACACTTCACTCAATCAAACAATAGGTCTGATGTGATAAAGTACAAGACCGGTCTTATAATTATCCAACAGTTCATAATAATTGTCACAATAACCATTAGAATCAAATTTGATAAATACATAATTCACAATTTCAAAATCAACCAAATTCGATTCGCTTATCACAAATATCATAACACAATCCATAAGCATCCAACATAGCAGTAAATGGTTTTAAAATTTAACAATATAATTAAACTAGTTTTGGCAATGAGAACACTCACTTGATATTACTGATTCTTTGCAAGTATATCTCTGATAAAATAAATTCTAGTAGTTATTTACTAACCAATAGGTTCTAAAGTTGCCTAAAGACAGTTTGCTGTCTAAGTTTCATGTAGTCCTTGTAATGTTCTTAGCATTACTCACTTTCTTTGTAATGTTGAAATATGTCTTTTAGTTATCAGCCATAGACTTGCTAGCCTAGAATTAACTGACTCATGTTACTTTGAGAGTTCACCAAATATCTAACCTACAAGAGTTTAGTCTAATTTTTAATCTATTCATCAATGTGGTTACATTCTAGGGACATGCAAGCATCATTAACCTTAAAACGAATCAGATTTCAATCTTTAGAATTCAAAACTTCCAAAATTTCAGCACATGCTCACAATAGACATTTTTCCTTTTCCAAAATCAGGCCAAGGTTCCTTCTTCTAATTGACTTATTCCACTTCGTGTTATTAATTATGTTTCTGTAAATTCATCATCAACCACAAACTTGTTTTCTATCTAATTAACTTCATATTTAAGGGGAATTAAATTCCAAACTGCAAATTCTTTGCTTTTCATACTTATAAGCCAACGTCTACTTATTCATTTCTAGCTTTCAAATTCACTAAACACCTTTTAAACTGATACATAATTATGGTTTACTCCACATTTACCATCTCCCAGGCTCAGATTACAGTCCTAGTACTAGTGTTACCCAAATTTTAACTTACTTTCATTTTAAAACTGTATTACATAAATTCTTGCATTTTTTGGAACAGAGTATGAACTGTTTCAATAATTCCACACTTAAAACAGAATCCTATTAGAATTCAGCCTTAACTATTAAACAACCATAATCATGCATAAATTTGATCCAACTAACTGGTAAGTGTTCAACTTTAATTCTGAAACTAGTGAACAATTGTGTTGTGAGTTCAGCTATAAACTTCAACTTCTCATCAAACTAATACGTGCTTAAGTAACAAAATCATTTAATTATTTCATATATAGCAGTCTTAGGAATTTTCTTTGCAGTCCCACTTTATCATCATCCTAACAAGATTCACAGATTTTGTTCAAAACAGAACTTCTTTTTTTTTTTCTTTCTTTTTCTTTAATTTCATTTATCCGCATAAGTTCAACAGACTTCTCCCACTGATTACTTACTTTTATTACAATCAAAGGATATGTAAGCATCATTAACAATATTAGCATCTTTGAACAGCTTTACAAACTCAAAGTTCAGTCTTTCTGATTTTGTGTCTTCAAAACAACAACCTTTGTTTCTTGTGGATCTTAAATTCCAAGATAGCAAGATCTTCTTTTAATAACCTGGACATCATTCATCAAGTTGTAGATTTAAAGAGAACTTCTATTTCTCTGACTATTGAAAGATTAGAAATTTTTCTTACCTATACCTAGGGATGTCAAACGGGGGGGTACGACGGGTAGGGCTGGTATTAAATGGGTAGTAAGTTAATGGGTACCCATTACCTATTTAATTAATGGTCTTAATTTAAACAGGTAATGGATAGTACAAATGAAATGGGCACCCATAATACCCATATACCAAGATACAGATACAGATATGTTGATTGGAAAGACTTTCTTGCTCCAAATTAATCAGCACTCTTCTCATCTCATCAATACACCAGCACTCATGCAGGGATTCGTTTTGGTTAAGAATCATCACAACTCAAAGCTCAGAAATCAGACAAAATGCCAAATGAGAAACATGAGTCAGAGCAACCTAAGCAGTTCTTTCATTCAAGAACCATTCTAGGAGAAGCAGAACCAGTCATATTACTTTTCAATGAACCCACAAGCAATAAAAAGACATTATGAAAAAAAAAAAAAAAAAAAAAAAACACGAAGATAGATTAGGGGGGAAAAATTCCTCAAAAAATCAAAATTAAATAACAGAAATTTATAATCGAAACCTTTCAATCAAAGCCCACACAAGCAGCACATTGATACATTTTTATATCATTCAGATAATCAATAGTACAATATCCATAGCAACAACAACACATCCCATATTTCTTCATAATTACACAAATCCACTTTACGGTTTTTACATTGGCTTTCAAATCAAATGCAGTTTCATACTTACTAAAAAAGATACAAAAACCATACTATAAAACACTAAGACAATTAATCATCAATGCTCAGTGGAAATATTTTCATCCTCGTCATCTTCATTCTCACAATCAGAATCTCTAGAGCACCTCTCTAGTGCCTTCATGCTCCACTACATTAAATGGATGATTATGTCTTAGAATTGCCTTAGACACAACTATACGATACATTCTATGATCAACAACAGGGTGTTTACTATCCTCCCTCATGGTACCACAAACATTTATGTGTCGTTGCAAACTAGAGGTTTCTGAAGAAGGATCTGCTATCAATAATTTTCCACATTTTCTACACTTGGCTCTCCTTCTTCCATCACCATCACTATTGAGAGGAAGTTTCTCAAATACGTCCCAATCAGAAGAAGTTCGAGTTTGTTTACTTGAACTAGAAGAACTTTCCTTGCTAGGCATACTTCTTTGATTCGATCCTTGAGTCGATTCCATGTTTAAAAATTAACCAGCTAGTAGATAAACTAGGAATTTCAATTGTAAGTTCTGTGTAGAAGTCGGTATTTAGCAGCAAAATGTCCTACGAAGATTTCAAAAAGCAATAAGTGTTTTGATTATAAAAACCAAAAGAAATTAAAAATTACACAACCTGCAACTAGAATTACACAACCTGCAACTAAAAGAAATCCTAAAATCAACAAAGAGGGCTGAAAGCAAGACATAATTATACATATGGTGTTGGTGGCTTTGGCGCATTTCATTTCTTCAGTAACTATACTAAAATGCTTCTGTAAATCTACTCATCCAAATACTTTATAAATATATATATGTATATAACGAGCATCAGAAATGAAAAAAAATAACTTTTTTATAACCTCTTCAACTTTTCAGTCAATTGAGGATAGAATAGAAATTTTTTAAAACCCAATACCAAAGAGTGCGAGTGCCACGAATTGAAGAATTTAAAGAGCTTAATAAACAATGAACATTTATAATAACAAGAACCCTCTTTGGCCCGGAAGAGAATAGCATATACCCAAAATATCAATTTGAAAACACTAAAAGATACCAAATTTCACTAGCAATAAACAACTGAAATAATCCTACAACAGTATAGCTGCTCTTCAATTCCAGTGGACAACGAGGAGGTATAATGAACACTAAAATGAAGGTTGAAATTCAAACATTAAATGAAGCTACAGAAGCTATTCCAGTTCAACACAAGAAGAGAAACTCTATGTCTATCACTATATTCCAATCTTGTCCAAGAGATTCAACAACGAACCAGTTCACGAGGCCCAATTCGTCTAATGAAATAAGTATGACCCAATGTTTCTTTCATTTGCAATTGACAGCTAAAATAGAGCAATTGAAAAACAAAAACATTCTACTGGAGAAAATAAAAGGCACAAGCACAGATGGATAATTTCATATTTCAATTCAACAGGGAAAGCAAGGAACATATGAAGTATTGAGAATTACCTCCGGGATCGGATCAAGGAAGAGAAAAACACGCTGGTAAACGAAACTCCCAGTATTCACCTTCACAACTTTAGCCGTGTATTTAACCCTTCGCAGACCTTGTTGAATTTGTCTCGGGCCTCTTTCTCAGTCAAGCTGATAGCTCCAACAACGGTCACGGGGAGGCTCAAACTAATTCTAGACTTATCAAGATTGACTATCTCCATCACACAGAACACACACCAAAAGGGTATTTCATGACGATGGGGAAAGACTGTAATTCCTTGACTGGGAAGCGGCAGTTTAAAACAGAAAAAGACTTGACTCACTCCAAACACCAAAATATCAAGGGAATCCGACGATGGTGATGGCGATGGTGTTGGCGACGATGGGCATGGAGCGATGTTGTTTAGCTACGGTGACAATGGTGCTAGAAATGATGACGATTGCCCACTTGAGGTGGGCATGGGTTTTTAAAATTTTTTGGGGCAATGGAAATGGGTAATTGAAAACCATTCATCGGGTACCCATTGGGTTACCGGTGCATCTGGGTGGGTTTAGATAAATTACCCTAAACCGCTCAGTATTCTTTCAACCTAACCTAAGTTCTTCCAAGCCATTATATTATTGGTCGGGTTTTGTTCGTCTAAAATCCAATGGGCTTTGGCAATTATTGGGCTGATGGTTTTTTTTTCCACCCGTTACTATACCCAGTATTTGCTTATGAGTAATCTCGAGAATAGACTAATACTTCAAATTCCTTAACAAAGAGTCTTTGGTTCTCTCATTTTGTACAATTATGTTCTATTTTAGTTAGGTTGATTGATTAAGATTGTAATTGATTGTAATTAGGGGCTCTTTATAATTAGAATAAAGACAAAGAAACTTTACACAATTGTTCCATTGCTTACATGGTATCAGAGACATACCTACTCGGTTCTGCCGCCTAAGTGCGGGTAGCTTTCATTTTTCCCTTTTGCTCTTTTTCGGGTGCTGTGGCAGCACGTCAGGCGCAATCTTTCGGTTGCTTTGTTTGCTCCCTTTCTGGCCGCTGATTCCTGCACCTATTCATTGGTGGAAATTGTGCGCTTCGGAAAGCCAGTTCGCCAAACCTTCATTCTGCGGCGGTTTCACCTTTTCGCCGTCACCGGCTGTTCTGGTTCGTAGTGCTATACGTTTTTTTTTTTTTTTTTTTGAGATCTGATTGAGAACTTGGTGTTTTTGTGGGCTATGGTTTGTTTATTTTTTTTATTTGGTTGGATTACTATTGGTGCCCTTTTGTTTACTGTTTTGGGCTAGTATTTTGTTGGTCGGACTGCTATTTTGGGCTGCTACTGTTTTTTGTTACCTTTTTACTGGGTTGGGCTGCTATCGATGAACTTGTTTGGGATGTTGTATTAATTGGATTTTAGGCCTCTTTTTTTTTTTTTTTTTTTTTTGTCTCCCTTGGCTTGAATATGATAGACCAAAAGGCTGTAGTTATGCCTGATATGGTTCCCGTGACGTCAAAAAATCATGGACCATAAACTGAATACTACCAATTTTATTGAGTGGTGCCAAACTATCAAATTGTATCTGTTGAGTATTTCAAAGCATCCTCATTTAACTGATAATGTTATCATTGCTGAGACTTCAAAGTTGCCTTGGTTAAGGGGGGATGCCCGCTTGTATTTACAGATTCGTAATTGTATCAGTAGCAGGATAGTCAATTTGATTAGTCACTGTAAGACAGTGAAAGTATTAATGACTTATCTCGAATTCATGTATTCGGGAAAGGGGAGCTTACTCGTACTTATGATGTGTGTCAAGCTTCCTACATGGCTAATAAAGGTGATAGGTAACATTCTACTTAATGGAATTCAAGAAAACTTTTAAAACATGTTACTTCCTCTTAGTCCTGATGTGCCGGTCCAGCAAACTCAACAGGAGACAATGGCGGTAATGTATTTTTTTAGTTGGTCTCCTGCCTAAATTTGAGATTGCTAAATCTCATACCCTCTCTGACTCCAAGATTTCTTCCTTGAAAGAGGCTTTCACTAGGGTCCTTAGGACAGAGACATCGACCCATGCCTCTCTCGCTCCCCTGAACAATGTCCTCCTCAGCCATACTCACTCTTCTAATGCTAGGAAGCCACTTTACAGTGGTGGTGGTGGTCATAAAAGTATAAGCAAATCCAGTTCTGACCAGACCTCTGGTCCATGTAGGCAGGGATCAAGTGATATCATTTGTCATTATTGTCGTAAGCCAAGCCATCTCAAACGAGATTGTCGGAAGTTGCAGTTTAAGAAACTCAGTCTGCCCACCTGGCATCTATCTCTGATGTTTTTGACAAGTCTGTTGTGATATCTGTAGAGGAGTATACCAAACTCCTTCAGTTTCAAGGAACAACACTCCTCCACCTGGCCCTATTACTGCTCTTGCCAGAACAGGTAACCCAAATACATGCCTTATTTCATTTTCTTTGAATTGGGTCATTGACTCTGGTGCCTCCGAGCACAAGACAGGTAATTCCCATTTGTTCTCTACCTTTCAGACCCACCATTCCAACTCATCTATCACTTTATTTGATGGTTCAACATCTACTATTATTGGCTCTAGCACAATTCATCCCACCCTATCTCTTTCTTTATCCTTAGTCCTTAGTTTATCTAACTTCTCATTTAATTAGATATCTGTTAGTAAGCTCAAAACTACACTAAATTGTTGTGCCTTATTCTTCCCTAATCATTGTGTCTTTCAGGATCTTACGACGAAGAAGATAATTGGTAAGGAACATATGTCTAGGGGCTTCTACATTCTTGATACCTGCTTACCTCCACCTCTTGCCTGCCTCAGAGTGGTCACTCCCTTTGACACTCACTGCCGATTGGGTCATCATTCTCTACCCTTACTGAAGAAACTTTTTCCTCAAATGTCTAGTATTTCCTCTTTAGACTGTGAGTCGTGTCAGTTTGCCAAACATCATCGGCTTAGTTCTAGTCCAAGAGTCAATAAACGAGTCACAACCCCCTTTGAATTAGTGCATTCTAATGTTTGGGGTCCGTTTCCAGTTTTATCTAAAGCTGGTTTTAAGTATTTTGTTACCTTTGGTAATGATTATTCTCAAATGACATGGCTATATTTGATGAAAAATCGTTATGAGTTATTATCTCATTTTTCTAATTTTTGTGCTGAAATTCGCACTCAGTTTCATGTGCTTGTGCAAATTTTGCGCAGTGATAAAGCCAAAGAATATCTCTCCGCCACTTTCCAAAATTACATGCTCCACCATGGTATTCTTCATCAAACCTCTTGTGTGGATACACCATCTCAATACGGTGTTACTGAAAGAAAGAATCGACATCTTGAAACTTCTCAGGCTTTGCTGTTTAACATGCAAGTCCCCAAACATTTTTGGGCTAATGATGTCTCCACAGTGTGCTTTTTGATTAATCGAACTCCTTGTTCAGTCTTATCTGGTGCTATTCCCTTTAATACACTCATTGTTTCCCATTGAACCGCGTATATTTGGTTGCACTTGCTTCGTTTGAGATTTTTGCCCTTATGTTACCAAACTTGATCCCAAATCCTTGAGATGTGTCTTTCTTGGATACTCTCGTGTACAAAAAGGTTACCGATGATATTGTCCTAGCCTTAATCAATATGTTGTGTCCGTTGATGTTATTTTTTCAGAGCATACCCCATTTTCCCCAGCTTCGGGTCTCTCAGTTAGGGGAAGGATGGTGATTTGTTACTGTACATTGTCCCGTCCTCTGTCCCTCCCACAGATCCTCTCGATCCTCCTCGACCCCCCCCATCACTCAAACATATTCTGGTCGCATTTGACCACTGTCTGAATCTCCCCTACCTCCTTCTGAGTCTACTCCAGATGTTCCTCCATGTCCTGATGAGCCACAGTCTTCTTCGTCAGATCCACCTCCGAGTGATAACATTCTTATTGCTCTTTGTAAAGGTAAGTGTTCATGCACTTATCATATCTCATCTTTTGTTTCATATAATCATTTTATCCTCTACCACTTGCTCTTTTATCGCAACTCTCGATTCTGTGTCTGTTCCTAACACTGTTCGTGAAGCTTTAGCCCACTTTGGATGGCGTAGGGCAATGATTGTGGAGATGAATGCTTTGGATGCCAATGGTACATGGACCGTAGTCAATTTGTTAGTCGAAAAATGGCCCATTGGATGTAAGTGGGTGTTCACAGTGAAGGTTAACCCTAATTGCTCTATTGCTCGGTTGAAGGCTCGTGTTGTTACTAAGGATATGCTCAGACATATGGTGTTATTATTTTGATACTTTTTTCGCTGTGGCCAAACTCGCATCTATGTGGATATTTATTTCTCCTGCAGTCACTTATCATTGGCCTCTCCACCAATTGGATATTAAGAATGTCTTTCTTCATGGTGACTTCCAGGAAGAAGTGTATATCGAGCAACCACCGGGGTTTGTTACTCAGGGGAGATTGGGAAAGTATGTTGCCTTCATAAATCACTGTATGGATTGAAACAGAGTCCTCGTGCTTGGTTTGGTAAGTTTTCTAGTGCAATTGAGAAGTTTGGCATGAAGAAGAGTAAGTCTGATCACTTTGTCTTCTACGCACAATCAATTGGCGGCATCATACTGTTGGCGTTATATGTTGATGATATTGTAATTGTGAGGACCCAAAACCGTAAATAGCGATAAAATTAAAACTTAAAACTAGGGATATATACAACTAAAATATTTAGGTATAAAATAAAGTAAAGAAAAATTGAAATTCATTTTCTAAATAAAATAAACAAGAGTGAATCCTAAATTAAGAATTCAACAAGACTTGTAAAACAATAATAATAAAAATTATAATAGTAAAATAACAATAACAAATCTCCTTTCAAAAGGAAAAAAATAATAATAATAACAAATACAATTAGATACATTATAAATAAAACTATAAATACACAAAAGTATAGGGTGAATTTCTGAATCAATTCTAACTAGACAAAAGTACATGACTTCAATTGCAATTTTAAAATAGCAAATCACAAGCAATAACTCAGGAAAAGAAAACTCTGCCCATTCACCGACTCATCGATCAAGCAAGAATAAGCTGCGAGATAGACCACACAGTAGCAGCGAATAATTACTAATCCAAAAATAGCAGAAACCGCGTAAAAAGAAGCAGAGTAAAGTCCCATCCGAGAAACAAAGAGCCCTAGTGATTCTCTATAAATTGAAGAGGGAAGGCGCCGCTTGAAAACAAATGGCGAGAATGAAAAGCAAAGAAATAGAAAGGAAGAAAAGGAAAAGGAAACTTGGGGCAGTGGGTAGCTTACATTAATCAAAAATGGAAATAAAACGGAGAGTGGAATTGGAAAACTGCCAAGGAAGGAGAAGTAGGGGTCAGATAGAAGAAGTAGGAAAGATGGAAATAAAAGAAAGAAGAGGAAAAGAGAAGGGGTTTGGGTGAACTAAAGAAAGGGAGGAAAACAGAGAAGGAAGGAAGGACAAGAAAGAAAAGGGAAACCCGTGAGATAAAGGAAGAAAAGAAGGAGACGGGAAAGTCAGCCGCAAGGGAAGGAAAGAAGAGAAAGCTCTTCGGCCAGTAAACAAAGAAGGAGAAAGAAGAGGAAAACAGGGTAGGAAGAAGGGAGAAAGAGAGGAGACCCATCCGAAGCAAATATACATATATATATATATATATATATTATAATCACATTCACTTAAAACTGAGTTAAGTCATCATGTTTAAATCAATGTGATTTTTGTCTCATCAAACCATTCATGTGCAAATTGATACAATATTTCTTCCCAAAATTTATGTGTGAAAAAAATATGCTCTTCATATTGACACGGGCCATTTTAAGATAATATCTTCTAATTTTATCTTACAAATTTACATAATAATCTATATTTTTTTCCCTTTTCTTTTGTTGAAAATAATCTATATTTTTTCCTTAACCCAAGATCAGATTGATTGTCATTGAAATTGATCCCTAAATAATTTCTTTTATCATTATTTTTTCTCTTTATCAATATTCTTGTTCCTTGCACTATTATATAAATATTATTTCCCCATTATTTCCTTTTGAAATATCTTTTCATACAAATAACATTATAAAATACAAATTACAGATAAAACTATGAATTCTAACTCTAAATAAATTATCTGAGCTAATTAAGTTGATTTGAAAAACCAATAGGGTGAGGCAAGTTGATTTCAAATTCTGAGGGTAAAGTAACTTTTTATAACCAATGAATGAGGTAAGTTGATTCAGAAAACAGTGGAGTGGGGCACTTTTCACTGCAAAGAATTAAGTATTTAGTGTAAACATATATATGTCAATGGGGTTTGGGTGGGTTCACTGAGGGCACGTGCCCCCACCCTAAATCCACCCCTATTTAGTGTAAACATATATATGTCAATGGGGTTTGGGTGTGTTACACTCTCGTATTTTGGCTTAAGCACTGTAAAGTAGGGTTCTATCAACAACCGGTGTATGAAAGAATCTCGGATTATTGCATGAACTACAGAAAAATGGGACATTATCGCAGCACTTGCCATGATGGAAAGCACCCAGACCCGAGACCATCGCAAGGAAAGGATTGGCGACAAAAAGATCCTCCATCAAATGCTCCAGATTCCTTCAGAAGTGAGGAACCGACTCCTCTGATGCGAAGAGAAGGAAAGGAACCAGCTCTTGATGCTGGGGAATCATGTGAACATGGTGTTCGACGAAATGCCCAGGCGCCACACCCAAACTGTATCGCAGGCAGCACGGCCAGTACAGCATACGCCAAAACTACGGGCTTCAGACTCCATGGAGAGCGACACCGAGGTTGTGTTTGCTGAACCAAAGCCACACACAATGGATGCTCGATCAATTGCCACACTGGCTTGTGATCAGGATGCACTGCCCATCTGTGCGCAACCATTAACGCTTGACCAACACCAAGCTTCAGCTCAGCAGGCCCAATCGACATCTGAGCATAATCCAGGGTCAACTTATCAGCAACCAGCACCATTGCGTCATGCTTACCACCTATTCGACAGATTGCCTCTGTGAAGGTTCAAGGTGTCTAGCTCACTTCCCAGGAGGTAGTTGTTCGACATAATGCCCAATGGAGCATTTTGGCGGTGAGGCTGCACAGACTCCTCAGCCTGCGCTGACACACATGCCATAGCAAGCAACACCCGAGCAGTGTTGATAGCCTTTATGGTCTACGATTGCTCGCGAACAACCACAGTCGACTCATCAAAATTTGGCACAGCCACACAAGGGACTCCGGTTCCCCAAAATCAAGCCAATCAAGAGGCTACTCATCTCGACTCAGCCGCATAGAATGCTGACAGATAACGACCTTATAGACCGAATGCTGACTAAGCCACGCGCTCCTTTTTCCATTTCCAGTCTACTACCCACATAATGCACGGTCATCGCAGTCTCGACAACAACGAGATTTATGGCCCCTGGGAAATAGACGACGAGAATGAGGAAGAAGAAGTAACACAACCGAGAAGAGGTAGAATGCCATAAACATTCATCGAATATGAATAGCGCAAGCTGCGAGACAAGCCTAAAATAGACTACCGTAGATTCAACAAACATAGACACAAATTCTGAGCCCAAGGGCCGTTTATTTGCTTTTTATTTTTCCTTTTTCTTTTTGCTCTTTTCTTTTATTCAATAAAATGGGTATCCAATCCGACCTATTTTGCAAAAAAATAAAAATAAAAATAATAGTATATTGCTTTTATAAATGCCATATTAATTCTTTTTTTATGTTTTATCTCTCATATATTTTTAGTCTTTTATAATTTCAAATCTCTAATTTTATTAATAAATTAAGTCTATTCATTCTTAATTAATGTATAGCCATGTAATTTGCATACATTCCTCATTCACACCTTTGTACGCGTGCTTCTTTCTTTGAGTGGTGAGATCAATAACTCCCCTACTAGATTTTTTAATTTTTTTTTACTCTTGATAGCAGGATATTCCAGTAAGCCCACCAAATTAAAATGCTTTTACTTGGAAAAGAATTTTATTCACTGTCAGTTAAATAGAAATTTTAGTTTTCAGTAATTTAATGCATTTAAAATTTTCAAAGTCAAACCACATACCTACATTCAATATTTAATTTTAATTTTAAGATAAATTAATTTAATGGGTTCATAGTTAATAATTTAAGCTTCAAATTTGTGTTATACCAAACAATGCCTAAAAAGAACATGTTCCACACACAAAAAAAAAATCTTTACACAAAATTGTGCATGACACGCTATTTTATAGCCTCTTTCTTGTACTTAATTACACAGATTAAGAAAGAAAAATTACACAGATAACTGTACCCAGTTAATTACATTTCCTCAATTTAAAAACCAATGATATGTGATCCAATTGCACAAAATACAACTATAATCATTTTAGTAGATTATAACTCTTCAAATTTCTCAAACTTTATTTTTTATTTTTTTTCAGTAGCGCCTTATTAATAGTAGCGAAGATTTTATAGGTAATGTTTGATAACTCATGTCATGGCAGGAAATTCCTTTGGCCTATCCTAGGTATATGGAAGGAAACCTACCAAGAGAGGCACAACTAAGGGATCGGTACGGAAATATTTGGCCCGTGAAGATTGGCGCTGTTGAGAATCAGGCTTGTTTTCAGCACGGCTGGAGGAAATTTATTAGACAAAACCATGTTCAACCAGGAGATTTGTTTGTGTTTTACGTTAATGGCAACAATATATTTGATGTGAAATTACTAAGATGTAATTATTGTGAAAAAGGAGTTGGATTTCTCATGCATGAACTAAAGGACAAGGAAGAGGAAGACGAAACTATTGAAGATGAAGACAAGAAAGGAGATGAATCAGATGATAGTGATGATGATCTCGATTATATCAATAATAGTAATGAAAGTGAATTTGAAGGTAGCCTGGAAAGAAATAATAATGGTGAGTTTGGACAATATTTTTCTGCTTTAGCTTAGTATTTAATACATTATTCTTGTTTCAAACTAGAATATATATAATTTTTTAAAGTTTTATTGATTATTTGATTGTTCTTATAGTTGGGAGAGAAGGAGCAAATGATCGTCCACGCAAGAGGAAGGATATAGATCCTTTTGGATTTGACATTTTTAAGGATCCAAGTGTCTCCAAGCCAAAGAATCTGTATTTCATCACACAAATAAGATCAAACTGAATAGCTGAATTGGTACGTATTGAACTTCCCATTTACACTTTAAATTATTTTTTGTACTCAAAATTTTAATATTAGGTTTGTTAATGTGAGAAAAAAATGAAAAATAAATTCTCAAATCTTTATTTAATACTCCCAATGTCCCACATAAAGAGTCTTGTTTCAAAAACGATATTTGTCCCAATAGAAGAGTCTTGCTTCAAATTTTGAACTTCACATACCTTTATTATGATAACAATGTGTGGTTCATAATTATAAAATACTTAAAAAATTTGAGTGTATTGAAAGAATAAATTGCAAACCAAATAATGTTTAATATTGTTTGCATTTAACTACAAAACATTAACTTTGGAAATATGATAAAATGCTTATTATATTTCACATTAATCACGATAGAAAATTTTCATGTTCATACTAAGGTAAATATTGCAACCACTCAGAGTGGATAACAACAAGCATGTGTTACTAGTTATTTTTTGACCCCTCCCCCTCCCAGTCCCACTTTTTGTTTTCCATGTTTTAGTTGATTATCGAAAAAATAACCTTGCGAAAATATATATTGCAATTTATTCCATCTAGAGTTATTAAAGCACACAAGATTGCTCTTCGAACAACAATAGTCCTATCTGATCACAAGGGTAGGAAGTGGGATTCAACTTGAAAAAGATGGAAAGATGGTCGTGCATGTGGTGGCTGGAAACAGCTTTGTGATGCGAACCATATCGCAGAGAAAGTCCCATGCATTTGTGAGTTTTTAGAATCCGAGGACAGAAGTCTTTGCATAAAAGTTCAAGCTGTCCAACCAAGAGATGTAACTAATTGGGAGGATATCAATGCTTGAAAATCTTAATAAAATGACTTATTAGATATTGCATTGATATTGTTTTAGTATTTATTAGATATTGCATTGATATTATTTTAGTATCCATTTACATTTTATGTGAGATTTTCTAGTTTAAATTGACTTTAAAGATTTTCCTTAAGTTGAATTTTCTTGATCTAAGTTACTTTTTATTTATTTTTTCTAGTTGTTCATCATGAATTGATTGATAGTTTAGATGAATTTACCTGGATATTGAACCTCTTAGAAAGTATATATAACTATATATAAAAATATATATTTATTTATTTATATAGATATGGGCAAAAGAACTCATTTAGTTATCGTTCAAACTATGGAATTTTAGACAATAGATGAAAGTTCATTTCATACCAACTACGAATAATAGTTATCTTTTGAGCAAGAGTAGTATATTTCTCTTAACCACCTCTTTTTAATTCCTGTAGATGAGATATTTATGGGTTTTATGTGCTAAATTGAGAAGATGGGTCTTTAGCTTGGTGTGGATGAGAGAGATGGAAGAGAGGGATATAGCTTAGATTTCTTCCTTGGTTGAGGTTCAGGAAGAAGGAAATTGCAGAACTTTGGAGGAATAAGGGAGGGTGTTTCTCGATTGAGAGGGAATGAGAAGCAATGGACTTTTCAAGATTTTCTTCATTTCCCGAATTTGTTAATTTAGTTTTTATTCTTAAAAGGGTAGTTTGGTAACTTCTCCAAAGGGACACAGTTTAGAATTAGTAAGTCTGGCTGAATACTAATTGGAAAAACATCAATAATAGTCCACAATCTTTGCATATGTATCAAATCTAGTCCAAATCTTTAGTAAGTATCAAATGTAATCTACAATGCATCACTTTTGTATCAATTTTAGTCCAATTGACGGAAATTAGGGCAAATTAACGGTCAACTTAGTTGACCATCAGTCAAAGAAGAAAAAGATTTTCAGGAAATCTTTTCCTTTAAAATTTTTTTTTCCTTTTTCTGAAGCAGAAAATCTTTTTCTTTAGAATTTTTTTTTTCCTTTTTCTGAAAAAGATTTTCAGGAAATCTTTTTCTTTAGAATTTTTTTTCCTTTTTCTTTAGAAACTTTTTTCCGTTTTCTGAAGAAAAAGAAAATCTTTTTCTTTAGAAATATATATATTTTTTGTTTCTAAAGAAAAAGATCTCTCAATACAAACTCTCTTTCTATAAGATAGATAAAATCAAGCTCACATTTCCTTCAACTTCCCAGAGGATACCATTCTCAAGCTCCTTGTATGGAAACGAGTCCGAGAGAAGCTCATCACCTATATAAATGTTCAAATAAGTCAATCAGCACCATTAAATTCGAATCTAAGAATTAACATACAAATAATCTAGTAAAACCCTAATAGAGATAAGGAAGAAGTTACATATAAAACATTCTATACAAATAAGTTTCTAAAGAAATCTTTTTCTTCAGAAACAAAATAACAAAAAATTTCTAAGGAAAAAGATTTTCTTCTTTGATTGACGGTCAACTAAGTTGACCGTTAATTTGCCCTAATTTTCGTCAATTGGACTAAAATTGATACAAAAGTGATACATTGTGGACTACATTTGATACTTACTAAAGATTTGGACTAGATTTGATACATATGCAAAGATTGTGGACTATTATTGATGTTTTTCCAATACTAATTATACTAGAATTTTGAGGAGATACTCACAACAAAAGAGGGAAAAAATTTGTTATATATGAATTATTCTTATTATCAAATTTATTATTAATTTCAAACATATTTACAACATTATCGAGTCTACCTCCAGGACCCGACTCGACCTCTAAAACCCTGACCCGTGACCTCTATGGGCTCAATGTCCAGTCCCAATTTTTAAGCAGTGCCTCGTATGGCAACAGTACCGAAAGTAACAAAAGCATATGTTCATAGCCATTCTCATAAATACCAATTCGTGTATTATATTAATTAGCTACACTTGGACGCTTGATTGCGGCAGTTGCAGCGTCTAGTCTGAGTAGTTGACCACCCGGAAGCCGAAATCAAACTGGGCCGTGTGAAGCTTCCCTGTCAGCAACTCCTACATTTAGGAGACCCATGTAGTGTTAAATTCTGCTTGAAGTCTCTTGAGAGTCCGATGGAGAGTTTTTCTATGGTTTATCATATGAAAATTGAAAAAACACAGCCGAAGCTCCTTCGATCATATTTGTATAAAGAATGAATGAGTACTCAAACGATTGAGAAGTATGACTGGCACCCCAACTTGCCGAAAATGAGCTTCCCATGTCTTTCTTCCCTCTCTTCAACCCTATGCTACTCAATGAAGTAGCTAAGGCATTTCTAATTAATACAGTTAGGTTGTTAATTATAAGATCTTAAGGTGAAAAATGGACATCGATCGATCTGCAAAAAAATATTGCACTTATATGTCTTTATTATTTTATTGAATTACAACAAAAATGCATGTTTGTTATTACTTTTGTTTCAGATTTACTGCAGCTGAGCAGCCAAACTTAATTAGAAATTTGATATACACGCTCAAATTAATAAAGAGCAAACTAAACAGCAAACATATGTATGTTGTATGTTGCATGCTCATTACTACACAAACCGAAATCTAGCGGGCATAATCAAGTTTTGATTGCTGATAAAATCTGTTATAAAGTCGATCGAACCAGTTATTATATGACATGGCATGAAGGTCCAATTTACACCGTCACCGGAATAGCTTTGAGTGCCACTGCCTTTTGTATTGTTAGCCCAAACATTTCTTCCCTGTCCAAGGTTTCATTCCCCCTTCAAGTTCCCAACCAATATTGTGAATCAAAGTGCTAGCATCAGGTGTACCATCTTGTAAGCCAGAGGAAGCCCTGGACATATTCTTCTCCCACGCCAAACGGAATGAGCTCGAAATGCTGCCCTTTAACATCAATTTCTGATTAAATCTGCGTTAGGCATCCTTCCCTGCATAATTGTGTTGAATTAATTCAGTCCACACTATCACATTTTTGCAGCCCATGGGTTTGATTCTTCCCAGCCAAGACAAGCTCAGCTTGAGTCCAAATTAAAAGTCACAAAACACAGCCGAAGGGATTGGTGAAGTTTTGTCAGCCAATGTCCTCCAAAAATGCTGACTTTAGATTTGGCTTGTCAAAGTGGAATTATGATCAATATGTTAAGTGAATAAAACTTCAAGTGCAGCTCTCGTAGATCGGTCGGGCACTACTAATTAAGTGGTCGAAATGCTGCTTTTAAGTCTCTCAATGTTCCCAAGCATTAAGTTCAAACTTTTGGAGTTCAATTCAGCATTAAAGAAAAAAAATCAGCCCACATCACTCCAGAGATGCATGATGGTTCGGTTACCAAGGAAGAGAGGTGGTTCCAAATTCTTTGAACAATAAGTATTCAAAGGTTTTATTATGGCTGAATTTTAAGTGATGCTAAGGCTCTTAAATTCGGCCATAAACATCACCAAAGGTGGCCAAAGTTCTTTGAATACTTTCGAAACATATAAGGCATTAATTGATGACTTTCAGAAGTCTCTTTTTTTGCCAGCTCAAATTCAAGCATCATTACCCTTCAATTTTGGGTCATGTAATTAGTCAAGACGCATTCTAGGGGATTCTTAAATGAAGAAATTTTCTTGCGGCCCTCGTGAATTTCATTGTCTCGCTAACTCGAATTTTCCTATATTTCCTATAAATAGGCTACCTTGTAAGTTTACAAAACAGATTTCAATGAAATGAAATGTTTTTGCGAGTTTTTCCGAAACTCTTAGTTCTTCATTGAACTATAGAACTTATCAAGACTTCGCGTTCAACACTTATCAAACAATGTTCGGGTGGGTTGTTCGTGGCGTGCTTATACCAACGTTCTCAACCTTGAACCGCCGTAGAAAATGTCCACTTTCTACGGCGGTTCAACCTTGAACCGCCGTAGAAAGTGGCCACTTTTTAGACCCAAACCGCGTTAAAAACCTGCTGCTAAAACCTAGTTTAAAGCAAAACCTTACCCTAAAAGTTGAAATTTAATACAAATATCACCAATATACAAATTGAAATCGTTATTATATTAATGGGCATATCCAAAAATATTTGTACAACTATAATATGAACAAGTTTAATTAGTATCCTTCAACTACGGCTAATGCTCCAAAATATATCTAGCGCATATTTTTCGCACTGCATCTATATCCACATTGCTTAATGGAGTGCGGTCGAGCTTGAAGTGCTGCAACAGAGTTTTTGAAATTAAAAAGTAACTGAGTAGCAAAATGAAATACAGTCAATTAAGTAAGTTATGAGAAATGAAATACCTTTTCAAGTGCCAATGTGTCAGGATTTCATTGCTATTTGGTACATGTAGTGCATTACATAGTACCCACACTCCCAATTAGACGTTTGCTTTTTATGCTAATGAATATTAATATACGAGTTAGAAGATCATACAATTAATTGTAAACCACACAACGTTGAGTAAAAAATTTAATAAGAACCAATTTTACCTTAACTACTATCCACTCAGGTTGCATATGCACATTTCTGGGCAATCCTAAGAAAGCTTGATAGTTAAACATCACCCTTTAAAAATGAAAGCGGAACGAAAATAATTAGCAACATATGTATATATATATATGATTGGCATTAGAAATTATATAGGCATTCTAACAGTTGTTAGTATATATAACTTTAGTATATATAACTCACTCGTCTATAAGCACCACCGCCTCCTCTTTCTGTGGATTTTGTAAAGAATCAAGCCAGTAGACAACCTTTTCTATCGGTCTAATGGCTATTAGCATCCAATGTTCACTGCAAACGAAAAATTTAATGACGTCAGATCTTTAAATCAGTGTTTCTTAAATATTAGAGAAGCGCTTACAGTGTCACTTACCCCTGAAGATAAGGCACCAGATAAATTTCTTTATTCTGATCCTTCAAGTTTCGCGCAACGTAGTGTACCCTATCTTCATATGTATTTCCTAGGGGTGTGACATGATCAGCCGAGAGGAAACCTATCCCCTTTCTCCCATTCCTTTCAACTAACTCAAGTAAAGCTCTAAAGAATTTACAAAAAGGGCTTCATTGGTTAGTCTAGGCACATGGAATGCATACTATATATAACAATAATCAGAAATAGGTTATAAAATTAAGTGGAAACTCACTTGGTGAACTATTGCATCAACAGTTGGTGACCATGCTTTCTCTCTTTAATAATTCTCCGACATCCTCTCGATCCATCGCAATAGGAAGCTCCACACCTATGACATCTCTTGTCATTTGAAACAAGAAGCCATTGAAGTCCGAATCTTTCTCCATTCGGAGCTGTAACTCTTGCAGTGGATCAGATGTCGATGAGGATGACATCTCAATCGGAATCGTCGCCGAAGGAGATTTTATATCATCCATATAATTCATCCGGCCTTTTTTCTTTTGGGCACTTATATCCACCTAACATTAAATATACAAAACGGTATTAAGTAATTCACAAATAAATGTAAGAATATACCTGTGTTACCGGATCCGACTGAATAATTTCAATCAACTGTATAGGGCATTCCACGAAAAAGGATCTGGCCATTACCACAGTTGCAGCCTCTTCCTCAGGAAATGGTAGCGGGGCAAAGTCATCATAGGAAATTTTAATTGTGACCCTCGCGCAACCTTTCCTAACCTCGCGGCCGTGGTGCTTTCTTTGCTTATAAATATTTCCCTTGGCCACAAGCTTACGCCGCTTTTGCGTATCCTCAGAGATGAACAGATGACATTCACACCCGTCCTGAGATAATAGGCAAGCGAATGAACATTAATCAACTATTAAGTCTAACTTAACAAAGCAAGTGTAATCATGAAACCAAATTCAAGCGTCTTTAATTAGAAGTGACAATATGAAGAAATTATACATTCAAATTTATTAATTAAATAAAAACCAAAATATAAATGTAAAATTTCATTATTGTAAAATAAAAATAAAAGAAAAATGTTTAATATATTAAAAAATCCATAGTTTTTTTAATTGCAGTATTATATTTTTAAAAGGAAAATATAAACTTCATTTTAAAAAAAATATAAAGTGTTTGAATACTTGAATACATATGCAAAAAAATAAATAATAAAAAGAATTTAAAAGAAAAATAGAAAAATAAAAGTCTACCCAAGAAGAATAGCAGTGATACTCTATAGAAAAATAAAAGACATAAATGTATTTTAAGTACCTTGTATTCGCCTAAAGAACCCCCGTCAGAGGCTTTGATCAGGTCCGTAGATGAAACATGTTGCATCTCCAACTCAGGCAAACGTGTAGGGATAAGAGGAGAAACAGGGCTCACAGGGGAAATAGGGCTACCATGAACCTCAAACATCTCTGGGTCCACTCCGGAGGTCTCTGGGGCCATGCTCGGCGCTTTGGCACTGTTAATGACAGTGGCTCTTAATGTATCGTAGTCAGTCCCCATCTTACCACATATAAACCCAACCATCATCTTCAGATGGGTTTGACATTCATCGAGCTGAGCAGTGGTTTTCTGAAGCTGGCGCTTAGTTAAATCTAGTTCATCTTTAAGCGACGGCCTTGTTTTCGGGAAAACCTCCGTGATACGTGCCCTGGTAGAATGGACGCGATAACGATCGGGGTGATCGGTCTTTCCCGTTGCAATGACAAGAATGTCATTCCTACGCTCAGCAACTTTCTCCCCTTGTGACTCACGGGAACATAGATTGTCCTAAACGTTTTGCCAAAAATATGAAATGTAAATAGATCAATTAAATATAGTTTTTAATATATGCTTAGCTTAAAGAACTGAAACATAAGAAAATGTATAGCGCAAAACTTACAATTTCCATCCCAACACGACCAGCCTCTGGCGTGAAGTATTCCCCTTTTTTGTTTGTGTGAGCCTGCCTCCATAGTAGATGCCGGCCTGGCCCTACATAAGAATCTACCCCTTCTTCTTCGGACTGACCGTCCTCTGAAGGCTTCTTCCCAGATGCAATCACAGCCTCGTCATGCAACTGCTTCTTCAGCAGTCGGTAGCCACCGCGAGATAAATTGTGGTAGAAAGAATTTAAAGTGGCATTCTTTTGCGCTTTTCCACGAATTGCCTAGAGAAAAATATAATGAAAAATTATTATCCATAAACTGAGCAATTTCAAATATCCACAAAGAAGAAGGAAATCAATTTAAAAAAATATACCTGCCATTCTTCTGTCTCGCGGCTAGCTTTGAACTTAATCCATGTGTCCCTAGGGAGATATTTATATTCCAAGCATGGGTTCTCACCCTTCAAGTCACCATGTACATATCTCCCTAAAAAGGATTTTCAATCTTTCCACCGTTTACCGGCATAAGAAATCCACTTTGTTTCGAGTTCTTCAGTTGACTCAAAAACAAATAATGCCTACAGTAAAAATTAGAAGTAAAAATTTAGGTAAATTTGGGTTCATTTGTATGAAAGAAGAAACAAACAATGCATTATAATTAAAGAAAATACCCGTATTTCCATCCACACTCTCTTCTTGATCTCGTCGGGAACTTTGGGCCATGATGCATATTCCATTATGTCCACTTTGCTCCGGGCCGTGAATGCCACAAAGGTAATCCACTTTGTATGATACTTTTTAGGCTCGAGCTCGGAATCAAAAGAAATGTTAAGAGTTTTCCCCTTCGTACGCATTTCCAATAGATCATTGCAATTTGTAGGCCCTCTACCTCTTCTAGATCTAGTAGAGGAACATCTCCATTGCCATTTCCCTCATCACTATGCTCCTCATTTCGTTTTCTTTTAGGGGCCATTGAAATTACCTTAAACTTCATGTACATAGAAAGAGAATTCAATATAACATATATGCAATTAAAGAAAAGCTTTAATGTCAAATATAAGAATGCTTGTAATGTGAAAAAAAAAGGCAATGTACATTCGCAAAATTCACTCCTAAAAATACACAATTACCATTATCCAAATTAAACCAAAGGAGGGCCAAAAAAGTGGACTTATAAAGGGTACCATTGATAAAGTACTTCATATTTCACAACCAACAACTAATGAGAACAATCATTAATTTCTACTGAAAGGAAAAAAACCAAAATTTAGTGAGGAAGGTCAAAGCTTCAAGGAGGAGTACTTCATTCCTAAAAAATACTCTTATTCCCTAAAGGTACTTAGTGCTTGTGCAATAAAAAATGCTTCACATTCATGCAAAGATTTCTTTACTTTCAACATATAAGGGGCTTTGAAGACATTGAAACAAGGGATCCCTAAAGAAAGAACCCTATAAAGATTAAATTTCACAAAGTGGAATCAACAACAAAGCATTTTCCTCATTATCACTAAAGGAGGAACACTAAATCGAATAAGAACCGAAATCAAACACCAATGTTCTAAAATTAATCAAGCAAAACCGAAATAAACATTTGAGTTTCTCATATTCATACACTAAACCCGAATTGAAAGGGTACCTAATTGAAATCCCAATCAAAACCCTAGGTTCTCAACTTATGTAGGACAAAACACGAAATTCAACAACCAAACCAATGCAACAAACAATCAATAAATCCAAAAGCATTCCAATCATTCATCACAAGGATTAAAACCGAAATCAACATTATATCAACCCAAAAAAACCCTAGTGCAATGGGAAGCATTTACAAAATGTAAGGTAACATTGGAAAAGTTTTAAAATGGAAGCATAGAAGGTGGATAACCTTTTGTGTGCACTCCTACAACTAAGCCCGAACTACAGGAGGGGGGAAATGGAGAAATGCAAGCCGGGAAAGTGAACCCACAACCAAGGATCGGCTACAATGGTCCAGCCGAACAATCGGCCTTGCTGCAGCCGACGGTACGATCGGAAAGTGGCGGAGCTCGCCGGCGACGGGAGAAGATGCGAAGAAGCCGAACAGCCGCGGGAGAAGGGTTCAGTAAACAGGGGAAATGCAGGGGAAAAAAGGGGAGAAGAAGGGGAAGAGAATGAGGGAAAAGGAAAGGAAAAAGTATAAGTTCAAAAATTTTGAACTTTAATTAATTTGGACCGGCTCGTTGGTTCAACGGCGGTTCAACCGCGAACCGCCGTTGAACCAAGTTTCTACTGCGGTTCACGAGTGAACCACAGTAGATTCTTCTTTCAACGGCGGTTCGCGGTTGAACCGCCGTTGAATGGTCTCATTTTTCTCGGTTTAGCATAGGGGAAAAAATTGGAGCCAATTCCCACGCGGGCATATTTTAATATTAAATTTTTTTTTCCATTTTTAAAAAACTAAGCCCACAATTTTGTAAATATAATAATACATACCCAGATTGTGTATATTTATTAATTATGTACACAATCTTGACTTTTATGAACCATTTCATAATTAAATTTCAAATTTTCCATTGAACCATATATTTGCATTTAAATTTCCCGTGCTATTACACAATAATTATAGGTCAAATATAAAAATTAATAAATTTTGTAAATTTACGTGTAAGAGTCGATAAAGTAATAAGCTTCATTATGTTCCCTAAAATTTCTACTTTTTTGACTTGGGCGAACGGGATAAAATAATCAAATCCACAAATGCATTAGGTACGTATAGTAATATAAAAACTAATATTGGTTAAGTGGCCGAATAAAAAATTAAATACTTACTGGATTTCATTACCTTACATACATATATATATATATATATATATAAACATCTTCCTATTTTCTCCTTTCCCCTCTTGTACCATTTGCATTTAAATTTCCCGTGCTACTACACAATAATTATAGGTCAAAGATAAAAATTAATAAATTTCGTAAATGTACATGTAAGAGTCGATAAAGTAATAAGCTTCATTATCTTCCCTAAAATTTCTATTTTTTCGACTTGGGCGAACGGGATAAAATAATCAAATCCACAAATGCATTAGGTACGTATAGTAATATAAAAATTAATATTTGTTAAGTGGCCGAAAAAAAATTAAATACTTACTGGATTTCATTCCCTTACATACATATATATATATATATAACGTATTTTGAAAAAAATGGAGGTTTACGTGAAAACTCTGACGGGGAAGACCATCATCCTCGAGGTCGAATCCTGCGACCCAATTGAGAATGTCAAGGCGAAAATCCAGGAAAAGGGTGGCGCTTCACTCTCTATTTCAATCTTAAGCGGCACCGTGGTTAATTTATGAAAATGGGAAAAAAAAACTTAATAGGGAGTAGGGTTTAGGGTTTAGGGAGTAGGGTTTAGGGTTTAGGGTTTAGAAAATGATATAAAAATAGAAAATTCATGCGTAGCGCGGGAATTGGTGCATATCATTGTAGGAGAAATTATTTTATGTTATATCTTCAGTTTTTCTGAACTCTTGAAAAGCATTGAATGCTCTTTTCATACGGCGATACGGATGAGTCTCGGGAAGAAATCTGCGATGCCCAAGGTATACTGTCTTCCTCCCATGTGCAAGCTGACAAAAATCTGTACTCTGCTCACATATTGGACATGCTTTATGCCCTTTAACAGAGTACCCAGACAAGTTTCCATAAGCAGGAAAATCATTAATGGTACAGAACAACATGGCACGTAATGTGAACATTTCTTCACGGTAAGCATCAAACACAGGTGCGCCTTCATCCCATAACTTTTTCAAGTCTTCAATAAGAGGAGCAAGATACACATCGATGTCATTTCCTGGTTGCCGTGGGCCTGAAATCATTAGAGACATAAGTATGTACTTGCGCTTCATACACAAGTAAGGCGACAAATTGTAAATAACCAACATCACCGGGCATGAGCTATGTGTGCTACTCAGACTGCCAAACGGGTTCATTCCATCAGTACACAAACCGAGCCTCAAATTTCTGGCTTCTCCCCCAAAAGAAGGATACATTGAATCAATTTTTTTTCACTGATCTGAGACTGATGTATGCATTATCACCTTGTCATCATCACTGGGAATACACCGATCTGAATGCCATGTCATTAGTTTTTCATCTTTTGCATTAGCGAACAACCATTTAAATCTCGGTATTATAGGAAGATACCACAGAACCTTAGCCGGCGACCCCTTCTTTTGCGCATCAGAACTGTCTTCAACCTCATCACACGGCTGCTTGTTTTTGTATCGTGAAGTTTTACACTTAGGACAAAACAATAAATCCTTATACTCATTCCTGTAGAGGACGCAATCATTTGGGCAAGCGTGGATCTTCTTATACTCCATACCCATTGGACACAATATTTTTTTCGCCTCGTAAATTCGATCTGGAAGTTCATTATCTTCTGGGAGCATATCTTTCAATACCCTCAATAAGGCTGTAAAACTAGTATCTGACCACCCATTTGCCGCTTTCAAATTAAACAACTTCAAAACACTAGACCAGCGTGTATATTTAGTGCAACCCTTGTATAGAGGCTTCTCATTGTCACCCAAAATGGAAGCAAGAACTTCCGGTTTATCAGCAAAATCCTCGGCCACATCCTCAATCATGTCATCTAATCGATCTCTAGTAATCGCATCATCTCCTTTTGCATGAGATTTTCTTTGCTCAGGTAAACCATCAATACTTTCACCATGCCAAATCCACAGTTTATAAGAAGGATCAAATCCGTGCCGATATAAATGGAATCTTATTGTATCTGAGTTATCAAACCGCACACCATTTTTACAAGCTTTGCACGGACAATGGACGTACTTTGTATTCTTATAAGCGAATTCAATGAAATTCTCAACTTCTTTCGCATAAGAATCGGAGGTCCGATCACCATACAACAAGATATTTCGATCCATGTGTAACTAACACCTTCAAATAATTAAAAATACCAAATAATAATTCAACAAACAATGTACAAAGTATCAAGTTAATTGCATGCTTGTCTTAGCACATGTCATACTAATGTTACTTATATAATCAAAACTACTATAATATCTCAGTGAAAAAAATAATGCATAAACAACACATGCGCAATAGACATAATCAAATGAAGAAGAACCCATAAGTTTTTCATTTATGCATTTCGTCAAACACATGAAATGCATAAAAAAAAATACACACTCTATATAAGTAGTGCAAATTATATGAGCATCCTCCATTAATAATCAAACACTATAAATCAAATCACATCACCAAGAAACTACATAGTATAACTAAATAGGGTTCCACAATACTAAGGTTCACCATATACATGGAATATATGCAACTTTAATTTTCAGCCCTCTACCATAAATAAAAATAAATTCTATAGGATGACATAAATAAAGTATAAGCATAAGCAATTACTGAGAAATTTTAGAAGTTTCTAACCTTAAGGTGGTAAATTTTAGCTCCAAATGACGATTCTTTACATCAAACGTGCAAAACCGTAGTAGAAAATGGAGAAGAACACTTTCGGCCGCGATATGGAGATACACGTTGTTATTTAGGGTTAAATACGTTAATACAACGGCGGTACAAATTAAACCGCCGTAGAAAGGACCTTCTACGGCGGTTTTAAAATAAACCGCCGTAGAAAGGGACTTTCTACGGCGGTTGGGATGAACCGCCGTAGAAAGGGGGCTTTCTACGGCGGTTGCCTTCCAACCGCCGTAGAAAGTGTGGACTTTCTACGGCGGTTACCTTCCAACCGTCGTAGAAAGTCCACTTTCTACGGCGGTTGCCTTCCAACCGCCGTAGAAAGCCCCCTTCTACGGCGGTTTGTCCCAACAACCGTAGAAAGTCCCTTTCTACGGCAGTTTATTTTAAAACCGCCGTAGAAAGTCCGTATTTCTTTTATAACTGCGGTTTTCTATTTTCCGCCGTTAATTCGCAGCCGTTAAAGCTCTATTTTGTAGTAGTGAATCTATATTTATAAAATACAAAATGGATCAAGTAACAGTAACAGCACTTGTATGAACATGAGATGGTAAAACCCTATGACTCTCCTTCTACTGCCGATAAAAGGATCAAAATCACCACAAAATTAAAGAAGAGTGACCACAAATGCCTCACCAAAAACAAGAGGAACCAAAGTGCCACGAGTTCAAAGAAGTGGAACGAAAAGTGCGATTTTTTCGTAATATTTTAAAGGATGGAACCGCCTCCCGAACCAGAGAATCTTGATTTTGTCACTGAAATAAGATTAAAAAAATAAAAAACAAAAGCTGAAGTAAGTTCTAGGGCCTGTTCGACAGCTCCTTTTCAAACTTGTTTTTGGCAAGTTTTTGGGTTTCAAACCCAAAATGTCTAAAAAGCTTGTTCTTTTACCAAGTTTTGAAAACCAAGTTGAGACTTGAATTTTTTTTTTTTTTTTGTCCTCCTTCTTCCTTCTTCTTCTTCTTCTTCTTCACTCCTGCCTCCGCCTACTGCCTCCCACCGCCGCCATCTCATCTTCACTCTCTTCTTCTTCTTCTCCTACCTTCTTCTTCTTCTTCTTCTTCTTCCTCTTCTTCTTCTTCACTCCGGCCTCCACCCACTGCCGCCCACTGCCGCCCACCGCCGTCCACGCCGCCATCTCATCTTCACTCTCTTCTTCTTCTTCTCATTCTGTTTTCTTCTTCTTATTCTTCTTCTCCTTCCTTCTTCTTCTTCTTCTTCTTCTTCTTCTTCTTCACTCTTCTTCTTCCTCTTCTTATTCTTCCTCTCCAAACTTCTACTTCACTCTCTTCTTCTTCTTCCTCCAAACTTCTACTTCACTCTCTTCTTCTTCCTCTCCAAACCAGATCTGGGTCTTCCGTTTAGCCACGTCGCGAGGGGGGGGGGGGGGGGGGAGGGGGGGGTGCGGGGAAGATGGAAAAACACAACCGGGGTGGGGGAGAGAGAGAAGGGGTGAAAAGGTGAAAGGGGGAGCTACAGAAAAACAAATTAAAAAAAAATTGCCAAAACACAAATTTTAAAACTTAGTTTGAAAACCATGTTCTTTACAAATTGGTCTAAAACCAAAATGTTTGAAAACTTTTTTTCAAAATTGTTTTGAAAACTTCTTAAAGAACAGGCCCCTAGTCTCTAAGGGGAATTAAGATAGGGAAAGAGAAGCCCTAAGTTTTCAAAAGGAAATTTTACATTTGCTAATAAGGGTATTAATCACACTATTAAGTGATTCTTTGTTTAGTGAATTAAGAAATCTTAAGGTTTAAAACATAGGTACTAGATATAATTCAAGGAAAATTCGAACCATTATAACTCTTTTGTGTTTTATCTCTTGATTTACTTGCTTTACCTTTTACAAAACACAAAGCACAAATCACACATCTCACTCTTCAATTTCAAAGAGATTTCAAAAAGTGTGAAAAATAGTTTAAAGTTTCTAAAATATAATGCACCCCTCGCTCTTAGGTTGCTTGGGTTGGATTTATAAATAAAAGAATAATAATTCAACTAAAACACTAGGTGCACAATTAACTATAGAATGCTAATATATAGCCAGACAAAAAATTAGGATATAGAACAATATTTTATCTTTTGCTTCACCCTTCTCCAACATCGATGTTTTTTTGGTCAATGGTGAAATCAAAGACTTTCACTTCAAGAGGTATGCCTAGCCTGAACCTCATCATCTCATGGCCCATGACTTTGTGCCTCATACTTCACTACCACAAAATGCCCCTTAGGAGGCGGGTCCTAAGGGGCATTGGAGGCGGGTGCTGCATGGTAGCACCCGCCTTCGCTGCGGGCGCCTCCCTTTGGAGGTGCCCGCACCCGCCACCCCTTAGGGGGTTATTGGAGGCGGGTGCAAAACTGCACCCGCCTCCAATAACCCTCTGAAAAAAAAAATTTATTTCTTTTTTTTGCACTTTATGGCTTTGATAGGAATCGAACTCGCGCCTTCAGATTCACTTGACTCTTGCATATTAAATTTACCACTAGACTACATATATTTATGTATTTCATAATAAAATAGAAAATATATATTTCTATATTTCCTTCTAAAAATTGTAATTTTTATTACTTACTAATTTTTCGCCTCACTAGAATCCCGAAAAATTATTAAAATTATTTTCAACAATCAAAAAAAAAAAATTTTTTGAACTACTATTAAAAATTTTGCAAAAATGCACCCGCCTCCTTTTCATATAATGAAATTGGAAATTTGCAAAACACTTTGGAGGCGGGTTTTGGCTTCACCCGCCTCCATTGAGCTATCCAAAAAAGATTTGGAGGCACCCGCCTCCAATAACTAATTATTGGAGGCGGGTGGATATTGCACCCGCCTCCAAATCTCTTTGGAGGCGGGTGCAATATCCACCCGCCTCCAATAATTAGTTATTGGAGATGCACCCGCCTCCAAATCTCTTTGGAGGCGGGTGTAATATCCACCCGCCTCCAATAATTTGTTATTGGAGGCGGGTGCATGTTGCACCCGCCTCCAAAGACTTTTTCGGCCCCTTTGGAGGCGGGTTTTTGTACACCCGCCTCCAAAGGGGCGATCATTTCTGTACTAGTGTTTATTGATTCATTGCTCCTCTCCTCCAATAGGAATTTCTATTTCTCCGCCCTGAAATTGTGAGTCTCCATCAAAGTCACATTTCTCATTCTAACGATGCCGAATCCATCAAGAAGCAGCCAAGGACTCGCCTCAATATCAAGAATCACCGGAACATAGTTCTTCACTTTCTTACGAGTTGGAGGAAGACCATGGCCGCTTAGAGGAAGAAAACGACGTGACGACAATCCATTGAAGACTCGCAGAAGATGACTTCTGTTTTCCTTTTCTTTTTCTTTTTTTTTTTGGTTGTCTTTCATTCCTTTCAATCTGACGTGCGCAATGTTACAAATTTGGTTAATAGATTAACGGATTGCAAAGTGAAAGATTTCTACTTTACTTGATTGTGATTTTCCCTTTTAGTTTGATTTCATTATTGTTGCAGTTCTTTTGTTTTGTTCTTTGCTTTCATCGCAAATTGTTGTACAAATTTTTAGTCTCACATAAATAAGAAATGGATGCTACAATACGCTCCCAAAGAAGATGTACATACGTGAACCATTGGCATGGTTCTCTGTTTTGGTTCTTGAGAGTTATTGGACTATTAATTCTTCATAGGAAGGTGTTACCAATTCTAGATGCAGCGTAGTCGAAACTATAGGCGACCACATATACCAATTTGGCTATAAAGTATTTAATAAAACAAAAAAATCAAAACAACACATAATTTGGCTATCCGGCTGGGTTGGTTCAAGGTGTTGTCTATCCAGCTTCGACCATCATTTCATAAATGTATGGCTTGCACTTGAACATCTTGATTCATGTTTGGAGTATCTTCCTTCTCTTATTAATCAATGGGCCTTGCATTTAAGTAGTTGTATGGCTTGCACTTGAACATCTTGATTGATGTTTGGAGTATCTTCCTTCTCATATATATATTAATTAGTGGGCCTTGCATTTAAGTAGTTGATTTAGGCTTTTAGCCCAAAAAATGTTCTCCACTGCCAAGAAAATGGGCACTTATTTATTTTGGTTGTAGGGTACAAGTCTTGCTCCGACTCTACCACAAAAAAATGACTACATGCAAATAAATACCAATTTCACACCTTGACCGTAGGATCATGCAATCCTACGATCCAGGATCACTAGTTTAATAACCATGTCAGCCTATATAAGCTTAATTTTCTTTTCAAACCCTAGAGTCCAATTAGATTGCCGCTTACCTATTTCTCCCCCTTCTCTCTCTCCCTCTCTCTAGAGAAATGAAGCCTAGTATTTCAATTAAGTTGCTGCTTTCTCTATAGATTTCTAAACTATTTCATCACAACCCTTTCTCTATAGATTTCAATTAGGGTTACAAAGAATGAAAATCCCACCGCCAACACAAGCATAGATACAATTATATATCTTCACAAGTCAAAGGTTTATCTTTTACACCTAGTCATTGCAAATTGTTCAAATAAATTAAGAGTTGAGCTTTATTTTATGAGTTTCTTATGCATTTGAATTTTATGCTTGATTTATAATTTTTTTAGTAGATCACATGTCAATATATATTTTTTGATTGATTTTTGTGTATTTAGTTAATGACTACCACATTTGTATTGAATTTTTCTTTTTAGCATTGCAAACATGAATTTCTTTTAGACTTTATGCTTCTTTGAAAACCTGTTTGGTTAATGGTGTAAACTATTATAAATTGAGCAGGAATATCGTAAAATCAGTGAGAATGTCTCAAAAAGGGGAACTTGCTGTTTTGGCATAATTGGTGATTTATTATCTACTTTAGATGTTCATAAATTGTTTAGAAATGTTAATTAGGAAGTGTTTTGGGGTTTATAAGACCTCCAAATACACATTTATGTAGAAACATTTGAAGGAAATGTTCATTGTACCCGGCCTTACTAAAATTCAAAGGTATGGGAAAACATTTGGACCGGATGAAGAACCAGCTCATCCCTTAAAATTTCAAGAACTTAAACGGCTTCTTTCTTAAACTGAGAAGTTCCATTGGTATATGCTTAGACCTACTATAATTCTTACCAAGTCTTAAAACTATCATATTTTCATACATTGAACTTTTAAACTTAACAATTCAAATATATGAAACATGTAGGATCATGTCAAAACATGTGAATTAAATATAAACCTTATAGAAGTTGCATAGAGCAAGTTTAGACTAAATGAAGATCTTCTCAAAATGTACTTTTTACTGTATTTGACTGTTCACACTAAAATTTGAATGTGTTAAAAATTGTTTTTGCATTTTTTTCCAGTTTATTCCGATCGAATGGGCACAACCAAAGGGAGAAATGGATCAAATAAGGAGATCTTGACAATCAACGAGTCTCCACCATTTTACAAACCTTTCCTTCCCAAATTTTCCACCAAAAGACTGGTCAGTGATTTTCATCTACTTTTTTCCAATTATGTTGGTTTACTTAATTCTATTTTAATGTATACTTATGTGTGTGTATTTGTTTCTTTTTCTATACTGGCAATCTGATTGGAAAACTTTTTTATTTTTATTTTTATTTTTATCAAAATAGGGATCAACGATGGTTCTCCATCTACCCCCTTGGTGACTCGAACCCACGACCTAGTGGTTGTAGGTGAAGCGTCTTACCACGAATGATGCACTTCGTTGCCATCTGATTGGATAACTTAAATATTTATATTTTGATAGATTGATGATTATTTATTGTTCTTGTGAGAGAGTTTCAATATATATCTTAGTGCTTAATATATGTATGTTGCTTTTATAAATGTCATATTAATTCTTTTTTTATGTTTTATCTCTCATATATTTTTAATCTTTTATAATTTCAAATGTCTAATTTTATTAATAAATTAAGTCTATTCATTATCAATTAATGTATAGCCATGTAATTTGCATACATTCCTCATTCACACTTTGTACGCGTGCTTCTTTCTTTGAGTGGTAAGCTCAATAACTCCCCTACTAGATATTTTTATTTTTTTACTCTTGATAACAGGATATTCAAGTAAGCCCACAAAATTAAAATGCTTTTATTTGAAAAAGAATTTTATTCGCTGTCAGTTAAATAGAATTTTTAGTTTTGAGTAAATTATTGCATTTCAAAATTTCAAAGTCAAACCACATACCAACATTCAATATTTAATTCTAATTTTAAGATAAATTAATTTAATGGGTTCAACTGTTAATAATTTCAGCTTCAAATTTGTGTCATACCAAACAAAGCTTAAAAAATAAGATGTTTCACACACAAAAAAACAAAATCTTTACACTAGATTGCGCATGACACGCTATTTTATAGTGTCTTTCTCGTACTTAATTACATATATTAAGAAAAAAAATTACACAGATAATTGTACCTGTTAATTACATTTCCTAAATGTAAAAACCAATAATATGTGATCCAATTGTGCAAAATACAACTATAATCATTTTAGTAGATTATAACTCTTCAAATTTCTCAAACTTGATTTTTTATTTTTTTTAGTAGCGCCTTATTAATAGTAGCAAAGATTTTACAGGTAATCTTTGTAAACTCATGTCATGGCAGGAAATTCCTTTGGCCTATACGAGGTACATGGAAGGAAAGCTACCAAGAGAGGCACAACTAAGGGATCGGTACGGAAATGTTTGGCCCATTAAGATTGGCGCCATTGAGAATCAGGCCTGTTTTGGGCACGACTGGAGAAAATTTATTAGACAAAACTATGTTAAAGCAGGAAATTTGTTTGTGTTTTACTTTAATGGCTACAATATATTTGATGTGAAATTACTAGGACGTAATTATTGTGAAAAAGAAGGAGTTGGATTTCTCATGCACGAACTAAAGGACAATGAAGAGGAAGACAAAACTATTGAAGATGAAGGCAAGAAAGGAGATGAATCAGATGATAGTGATGATGATCTCGATTATATCAATAAATGTAATGAAAGTGAATTTAAAGGTAGCCGGGAAAGAAACAATAATGGTGAGTTTGGATAATTTTTCTACTTTAGCTTAGTATTTAATACATTATTCTTGTTTCAAACTAGAATATATGTAATTTTTTTTATGTTTTATTAATTATTTGATTGTTCTTATAGTTGGGAGAGAAGGAGCAAATGAACATCCACGCAAGAGGATGGATATAGATCCTTTTGGATTTGATATTTTTAAGGATCAAAGTGTCTCCAAGCCAAAGAATCCGTATTTCATCACAGAAATAAGATCAATCCGAAAAGCTGAATTGGTATGTATTGAACTTCCCATTTACATTTTAAATTATTTTTTGTACTCAAAATTTTAATATTAGTTTCGTTAATGTGAGAAAAAATAAAAAATAAATTCTCAAATCTTTATTTAATACTCCCAATGTCCCACATAAAGAGTCTTGTTTCAAAAAAGATATTTGTCTCAATAGAAGAGTCTTCCTTCAAATTTTGTACAGTAGATACCTTTATTATGATAATAATGTGTGGTTCATAATTATAAAATACTTAAAAAAGTTTAGTGTATTGATAGAATAAATTGCAAACCAAATAATGTTTAATATTGTTTGCATTTAACTACAAAACATTAACTTTGAAAATATAATAAAATGCTTATTATATTTCACATTAATCACTATAGAAAAGTTTTATGTTGATACTATGGTAAATATTGCGACCACTCTGGGTGGATAACAACTAGCACGTGTTAGTAGATATTTTTTGACCCCTCCCTTCCCCGTCCCCACTTACTGTTTTCCTTGTTTTAGTTGATTATCGAAAAAAGAACCTCGCGAAAATATATATTACAGTTTATTCCAACTAGAGTTATTAAAGCTCACAAGATTCACTACCCGAAAAAAGGTTAAAGAAGGGGGGTTTTGCAGCAAAATGGAGGCGGGTTTTGCCGCCCAGCAGCCGCCTCCACTGCCGGTGCCTAGCTCTAAAGTGAGGACCTGGCTCTATTTGTTTTATTGGAGGCGGGTCCGACGACCACCTGCCTCCTTTATTTATGTAAAACCCGCCTCCATTTAGCCGCCTTTACAGTGGAGGCGGGTTTTAGCTCCTTAATGGACTAGCACCCGGCTCCATAATTGATTTACGTAAATCACTTATTGAGGCGGGTGTAAATCACTTATGGAGGCGGGTGCTAAGTAATTTAATGAAATTATACTCCCTCCGCAAAATCTAGCTCGAGAGCTAAAATAATACTCTTAATTAGCTAAATTCCAGAACACAAATTAGCTAAATTCCAGAACACAAATTAGCTAAATTCAGTCCCTTAAAGCTATTAATTTCCAGCACCAAAAAATCCTAATAGTTCAGAAATTAAACCCCGAATCATGAAGAGTTATCAGCTTCAAAGATAATCAATTTTCCAGGTTGAGAAACTAAAGACCCAGAACCCTCAAATTTCCAAACCAACAAAATTCCAGCAAAGGTATTAATTCCAGCACCAATTGTCCAGAAAATTAATACCCGCAGCAGCTATCATTTTCAAGAAATTTCGGGCTGCATAACACAAAAATTCCAACTCAAAATTCTAGCAACAAGAACAAGAATTCCTTACCTTTCGGTGAGAAATTCCAGCATCCAAAAACCAGCATAAACAACACCCAAAACTGCAGCAGAATAAATTCCAGCAATCAAGATCAATTCCTTACCCATCAATATATCCCATTTCAGCACAAAATTCCTACACCAAACAGAAATTCTGGTGCTGAAATGAACCATTTCCAGCAGCTAGAAACAAAGCAAGAAAATCCGAATTATTAGCCCATATTCATCATGAAAGTCCGGCATTCTCAGCAGCAACCCGGCAGCTGCAAGAAAGCCATCCATTTTGCAGAACTTCCCAAAACTCCTAGGGTATCCAAATTTCAGAAACAAAGGTCCTCCCAGAAAGTAATATAGTACCGTGGCCGGAAACTTCAAGGTTGATAAGCCATAGCCATTATGGAATCTTCAATGTTGCTGGAGAAGGAAGCACAAATCCAGTGGCCACTACAAGTCGGAGCTCTCATTTAGCAAGCCGGTGACCCCTCCAAATTGTAACTCCCATTTTAGCAACCCTGAAAACCCAAAGCAGAGGAAACTCCCAAGCTCGAAGAACACCCCACCACCGATACCGATCAATTTTGGTGACCAATAGAACCATTCCTGAAACTTGGACCCTGGGACGAACAGTAAAGCGCAGCCGCAAGAACAGGAACAAAAAAAAAAAAAAACAGGGCCGACTCGATGACAGAACAGAGTAGACTCGGATAGGACCCATCCGAGTTAACTCAGCTGGTGAGTTAACTCCACTTCCCGGCTACCCAGTCCAGCTTCCCGGCGGAGAAATACCCTCTGCAGCAAATTCCATTTTAACAAACCCAGTAATCGAAGTCGAAAAAAATGATGTAAGACCTGAGATCGGAAGAAATAGAAACTGAAGTGGAATACTGATGACTCCAAAAAAGGTTCCAGTTTTTCTGATCAGAGATGTGGCTTCCCGTTTCCTTCCCGGAGCTTTCTCACTTCGGCGGGGGTTCACCGTTGTGAAGAACGAGTTCATAAAGGCTCTAGCTGGCAGTTTTCGGCGGTCCCAAAAGGATCTACTTTTCAGATCTATGCAACAAGCTTTGAGTTTCCACAAGCCTTACGTTACAAGCCCGAGTCATATCCAAAGAGGCTCCTTTTTCCAGATCGGAAAAATCAAGCACACAGATGGAAGACAAACCCATATCCAAACTTGAATCAGTAAAATTGACAGCTAGGCACTCCACAAAAATGCTCCATTTTTTCTAGATAGGGAAGCATTTAAGCAATTTGCACAAGTCAAAATTGGTTCAAAGACCTCAAACCCGTAAATGGGTGAGTTCTTGAAGTCGGAAAAGGACCACTATTGGCGGCGGGTTCTTTATATTTTGACGTCACGTATTGGAGGTGGATCTCGGGGAGACCCGCCTCCAATACGGGAGCTTTTTGGAGGCGGGTGAAGGAAAACCCGCCTCTATTGTGACCTGTGAATTTTATCACAGCACACAATGGAGGCGGGTTCCCGACTACAGAACCAGCCTCCAATTAGGCGCATCCATTCACCTTTTTTCGGGTAGTGATTGATCTTCGAACAACAATAGTCCTGTCTGATCACAAGGGGAGGAAGTGGGATAAAACTTACAAAAGATGGAAAGATGGTCGTGCATGTTATTATAGTGGCTGGAAAGAACTTTGTGATGTGAACCATATTACATAGAAAGTCCCATACATTTGTGAGATTTTAGAATCCGAGGACGGAAGTGTTTGCATAAAAGTTCAAGCTGTCCAAATAAGAGATCGTAACTAATTGGGAGGATAGCAATGCTTGAAAATCTAAATCAAATGACTTATTAGATATTGCATCGATATTATTTTAGTATCCAATTACATTTTATGTGAGATTTTCAAGTTTAAGTTGTCTTTACAGATTTTCTTAAGTTGAATTTTCTTGATCAAGTTACTTTTTATTTTATTTTTTTCTTGTTGTTGATCAAGAATTGATTGATAGTTTAAATGAGTTTACCAGGATATTGAACCTCTTAGTAAGTATACATAACTATATATATAACTATATATTTATATTTAGCCCAGAGAACCCAGTCACCGATAGATCATCAATTGGCTCCGGTCCGGGCCCTAAACCATGCCCACGGAATCCTGGACTCCGACTCCATGGAGACCGACACAGAGATCATTTTTGCAAACCTTGAACCAGTGGTAGAAGGCACTCATAGCCCAGCGGATGCCCATAGCATTAGCAATGTGAATTTCCTCTCTAGCCCAGTACCTGCTCGATGAAGTACTTCACCCGCAATGCCAAGCAACAGCCCCCTACAGGCCACACTAAGCAGCGCACAAACTCCACATCAGGTGGTGACACACATGCCACAGCAATCAGCACATGTTCAGTGCAGATCTGAGCCTCTGTGGTCTACTGTTGCCCGCGAACCACCTCAGCCAGTGCATCATAGTATGGAAAGAGTACACATCCAGCTATCCAAAGTCAAGCCGATCAAGAGGATACTCACCCCACATAGAATGCCGACCGAATGCCTACTAAACCGTGTGCTCCTAATCCATTGCCACTCAACTATCCACACGATGCCCATAGCGATCGCAGTCTTGACAACGATGAGGTTTATGGCCCCTGGGAAATAGACGAGAGTGTGAAGAAGATGAAGTAACACAGCCGCGAAGAGGTAAAATGCCAGAATCGTTCGTCGAATATGAACAGTGGAAGCTGCGAGACAAGCCCAAAATAGATTAACATAGATTTAACAAACATGAACACAAACTGTGAGGCCTACGGGCCCGTCATATTTGTTTTCTTTCCTTTTTTTCACTCTTTCTTTTATTTAATAAAATGGGTAGCCAATCCCACATTTATAAAATAAAATAAAAAAGATATTTATATATATAGTTTTATATATATATGGGCAAAAGAACTCATTTAGTTACCGTCAAAATAGAGATGGAATACAAACTATGGAATTTAGACAATAGATGAAAGTTAATTTCATACCAACTACAAATAATAGTTATCTTTTGAGGATGAGTAGTATGATTGTCTCTTAACCACCTCTTTTTAATTCCTGTAGATGAGATATTTGATGTGCTAAATTGAGAAGATGGGTCTTTAGCTTGGTGTGGATGAGAGAGATGGAAGAGAGGGATATAGCTTGGTGTGGGTGAGAGAGATGGAGGAGAGGGATATAGCTTGTAGTTTCTTCCTTGGTTGAGGTTCAGGAAGAAGGAAATTGCAGAACTTTGGAGGAAGAAGGGAGGGTGTCTCTCGATTGAGAGGAAATGAGAGAAGCAATGGATTTTGAGGAGATACTCACAACAAAAAAGTGAAAAAATTTTACTAGAAGTCTGGTTGAATACTAATTATACTAGAATTTTGAGGAAATACAACAAAAAAGTGAAAAAATTTGCTATATATGAATTATTCTTATTACCACATTTATTATTTCATACATATTTACGGCATTATCGAGTCTATCTCCGACACCTGAGTCGACCTCTAGAACCCTGACCCGTGATCTCTATATGTCCAGTCCCAATTTTTAAACACTGCCCCGTGTGGCAACAGTACCGAAAGTAACAAAAGCAGATGTTCATATCGATAATATTTTGGCCGAAGGCTGTTCTCATCAATACCAATTCGTGTATTATATTAATTAGCTACACTTGGACGCTTGATTGCTGCAATTGCAGCATCTAGTCTGAGTGGTTGATCCCTCGGAAGCCGAAATCAAACTGGGCCGTGTGAAGCTTCCCTGTCAGCAACTCCTACATCTAAGAGACCCGTGTAGTATTAAATTCTGCTTGAAGTCTCTTGAGAGTCCGATGGAGAGTTTTCTATGGTTTATCATATGAAAAATGAAAAAACACAGTGCAAGCTCCTTGGATCATATTTGTAAGAAGAACGAATCAGTACTCAAACGGTTGAGAAGTATGACTGGCACCCCAACTAGCCGAAAATGAGCTTCCCATGTCTTTCTGCCCTCTCTTCAAGCCCTATTCTATTCAATGAGGTAGATAAGGCATTTCTAATTAATACCGTTAGGTTGTTAATTATAAAATATTAAGGTACAAAATGGACATCGATCTGCAAAAAAAATCACATTTATGTGTCTTTATTATTTGATTGAATTACAACAAAAATGCATGTTGGTTATTACTTTTGTTACAGATTTACTGCAGCTGAGCAGCTACACTTAATTAGAAATTTGATATACATGCTCAAATTAATAAAGAGCAAACTAAACAGCAAACATATGTATGTTGCATACTCATTACTACACAAAACAAAATCTAACTAGCATACTCAAGTGTTGATTGTTGATAAAATATGTTCTAAAGTCGATCAAACCAGTTGTTATATGGCATGGCATAAAGGTCCAATTTACACCTTCACTGGAATAGCTTTGAGTGGCACTACCTTTTGTATTGTTTGCCCAAACATTTCTTCCATGTCCATGGTTTTATTCCCCCTTCAAGCTCCTAATCAATATTGTGAATCAAAGTAGCTAGCATCAGGTGTAGCATCCTGTAAGCCAGATGAAGCCCTGGACATATTGTTCTCCCAGCAACGGAATGAGCTCGAAATTCTGCCCTTTAACATCAATTTCTGATTAAATCCGTGTTATCCATCCGTCCATGCATAAGTGTGTTGAATTAATTCAGTCCACACTATCACATTTTTGCAGCCCATAGGTTTGATTCTTCCCAGCCAAGACAAGCTTAGCTTGAGTCCATTTTAAAAGTCACAAAACACAGTCGAAGCGATTGGTGAATTTTTATCAGCCAATGTCCTCCAAAAATGCTGACTTTAGATTTGGCTTGTCAAAGTGGAAATGTGATCAAATGTTAAGTGAATAAAGCTTCAACTACAGCTCTCGTAGATTGGTTGGGTACTACTAATCAAGTGGTCGAAATGCTGCTTTGAATTCTCTCAATGTTCCCAAGCATCAAGCGCAAACTTTTGGAGTTTATTAGGATCTTTTGGGATTCTTCCTTAATTATTAGGATATGCTGTTTTTGGGATATATTTAGAATCGATTATTTTGGGATTTTTGGGATTCTCCCTTAATTAAGGATAAAACTTTATCTTGGGGAAAAAGTTTGCTGACCTTATATATGTAACATGATTTGATGATCGGTGTATAAGAGGAAATTCAGGTTCAAAATACTACCTAAATCCATTATGGTATCAGAGATAGGTTACTCTTGAAATCGATTTCCAGAAGCCTCTATGGCTGCGACTGGTGATGGAGAGAAGAAGAGCTCGCCCTACCTACTTACGTCCCATGACAACCCAGGGAACATCATTTCGCAGGTTCAACTAAAGGGCGAGAATTATGAGGAATGGGCTCGGGCGGTCCAAACCGCATTCAGAGCCAAGAAAAAATACGGGTTCCTTGGTGGATCGATTGAGCAGTCAGAAGAGGAATCACCTGATCTCGAAGACTGGTGGACTGTTAATTCAATGATTGTCTCGTGGATCTTCAACACCATTGAGGCATCATTGTGATCAACCATATCGCACAAGGAAAATGCTAGTGAGTTATGGGAAGACATCAAGCAGCGTTTTTCGGTTGGTAACAGACCGAGAATGCATCAACTCAAGTTCGATCTATCCCAGTGCAAGCAAAATGACGAGCCTATTGTCAGATACTTTGGTCATCACAAACGCTTGTGGGACGAGTTGGGCGGGATTGACAAGGTGCCTGCTTGTTTATGTGCAGGTTGCTCATGCAGCTTAACTGTAGAAGTCACGAAGCGGAGAGCAGAAGAAAAACTACATCAATTTCTTATAAGGCTTAACCACGATCCATTTGCTACAATTCGCTCAACAATCCTCAATTTTGAACCATTGCCATCGGTAAGCAGAGCCTACTCGATGGTGATCCAAGAAGAAAGGGTGTGCACTATCACCCGTGAAACTGCAGAAAAACATGATCCTATTAGCCTTGCTGCTCGGGCAGGTGCTGGGGGATCGTGAAACTTCAGGGGGAGAAAAGGGACTCTAACGCAGTCTGCACCCATTGCAACAAGAAAGGTCATTTTAAATCAGGATGTTTTGAACTTAACGGGTATCCCGAATGGTGGGGAGAGCGACTCAAAGGTGAGGGCCATGGTGGAGGTGCACCTAAAGGAGCCTCTCAACAAATTGGACAAATCGGTGCCGGGCGAGGAAAAGCGCAAGCAAAAGCCAACTCTGCTCAGGTTTCTGCAGGTAACATGAATGCTGTAGCAAACGAGATAGATGTGGACCGATTCCTGGACTCCCTCAAGAGCAGTGGGGTGCTCTTTTGAACCTACTCAATGGACAAACACAGAAAGGTGGATTGAGACTTAGTGGTAAGAAAACTGATTTGCCATGGATCATTGATACAGGTGCTTCTCATCACACGATAGGCCGTTATGAGTATCTGATTGACATTCAAAATATAAAGCCGTGTCTAGTTAAATTGCCGAATGGGGATGTCGCTCAAGCAACCAAACTCGGAACTCTGGATTTTGGGGAAAAACTGAAACTCCGCAATGTTTTATTTGTCCCTGATCTTGATTGCAATTTAATTTCTGTACCTTAGTTATTAGAAGACCAAGATGGGTTAGTTTTGTTTACTAAAAGATTTTATGTGATTCAGGCCCACAATACGAAGATGCCGATTGGTGCGGGTAAGAAGAGTGAGGGGCTATATCTTCTCACTGGAGTTGAGTAAGCTCATGCGTGTGCAATTTCGCGTATGGAATCTGTAGAAATTTGGCATCAAAGACTCGGTCACCCATCTTCAAAAGTTATTAAATCACTTCCTTTATTTGCCGATAGAACAAGAGCTTTTAGTGATGTTGATTGTGAAACTTGCTTTAGAGCAAAACAAACTAGGGACACATTTCATTTAAGTGAGAATAACAACAGTCATTATTTTGAGTTAATTTACTGTGATGTCTGTGGACCGTATCGTGTTCCATCTACCTGTGGTTCTCATTATTTCTTGACTATTGTGGATGACTTTTCAAGAGCTGTTTGGATTTTTCTTGTTGAATGCAAAAGGACAAGTGGCTGATTTGTTGAAAAATTTTATGGCTATGGTTCATCGACAATTTGATAAAAAGGTGAAAATTGTGCGCAGTGATAATGGGACTGAATTTGCCTGTTTGAGATCATATTTTGCGGAGCAGGGAATTGTTCATCAAACATCTGTTGTAGGAACTCCCCAACAAAATGGGCGTGTGGAGAGGAAACATAGACACATTTTGAATGTTGCAAGAGCATTGAGGTTTCAATCTCATCTCCTTTTTGCAATTTTGGGGAGAATGCATTTTGGCGGCTGGCTACTTGATAAACCGCACCCCTAATCTTCAATTAAAGGGCAAAACACCTTATGAGATTCTTTATGGTAAGCCTCCTGTGTATGACCATATTCATGTTTTTGGGTGTCTGTGTTTCGCATATAATCAAAAACGGGGTGGTGATAAGTTTGCTAGTAGAAGGAGTAAGTGTGTATTTCTTGGCTACCCATATGGGAAAAATGGGTGGTTAGTGTATGATTTGGAGAACAACGAATTTTTTGTTTCCCGAGATGCAAAATTCGTGGAATCTAAGTTTCCGTTTGCTTCGTCGAGTTTGGAGGTATTGGCAGACGCCTCTATTGAAAGTTCGCAATCTGCTTGCGACTGTGAGGATGAAATGGTGCTTACAGGAGGATTTACCACTGAGAAGGAAAGAACTTCACCTTAAGGCACTGAGCCTATCAGTGATCAAACCCCAATAGTAGTGGATTCAAATCGAGAGACTGAGGTCATAGAACATGCTGAAACTGATGAGCTGATGGATGAATCACAGGGTTGTGGGCATCGGAACAAGCAACCCTCCACACGTCTCAGGGATTTTGTGACAAACACAGCTTGCGCTAACCCCTCGGACGAGCCCGACCACCAATCGCGTCTCTCAGGTACTCGATATCCTCTTGCAAAATATGTAAATTGTGATAGATTATCTACACAACATACTGTTTTCTTGGCAGCTGTCACAGCAGGAAATGAGCCAGCAACATTTATAGAAGCTGTCAAAGATGCAAGGTGGCGTGAAGCCATGCAAAAGGAGATCAATGCTTACAATGAAACTTGGATGATCACATGTCTTCCTCCCAGAAAACGAGCCATAGGAAGCAAATGGATCTATCGAATCAAGTACAATGTTGATGGTAGCATCGAAAGATACAAAGCCAGGCTGGTGATTCATGGTAATCGCCAGATTGAAGGGATAGACTACAACGAGACATTTGCACCCACTGTAAAGATGGTGACTGTGAGCACATGTTTGGCAGTGGCATCTGCATTTGGATGGGAGCTGCATCAAATGGATGTCCACAATGCGTTCCTTCACGGAGATTTGGAGGAAGAAGTTTACATGAAGCTTTCACCCTGGTTTGGTGAAAGTGCACAGGGCAAGGTATGCAAGCTCAGAAAGTCTCTGTATGGTCTGAAACAGGCACCTCGTTGTTGGTTTGCCAAATTATCACATGCCTTGACCGAGTTTGGATTCCGGCAATCCTACTCGGACTACTCCTTATTCGTATACAGGCATGCAGGTGTTCGTCGCAACGTGCTTGTCTAGGCAGATGACTTGGTGATTTTTGGTAATAATCCAAGTGAGATCCAAAAGTTCAAGAACTATTTGAGTACCTGCTTCCATATGAAGGATTTGGGAAAACTAAAGTACTTCCTTGGAATAGAGGTTGCTCGAAATGATGATGGTATTTTTTTTTGTCTCAGCGTAAATATGCGCTAGATATAATTACAGAGTGTGGGCTGCTCGGCGCCAAGCCTACGACCACTCCCATGGAGCAGAATCATTGGCTGGTCCTTTCTACGGGCGAGGTATTACGTGCGCCTGAAGCTCATAGGCGACTAGTTGGTCGTCTCGTTTATCTCACGATTACAAGGCCTAACATTTCTTATAGTGTGCACATCTTATCTCAGTTCATGAATGCTCTGCACAAAGAGCATTGGCTCGCAGCTCTGAAGGTGGTCTGCTATTTGAAAGGTCGCCCTGGACAAGGCATTTTGTTACCGTCACAATGTAATCTGACTTTGTCTGCTTATTGTGACGCCAATTGGGCCAGCTGCCCGATTAGTAGAAGATCGTTGACTGCCTATTGTGTGTTTTTAGGAGATTCTCTTGTGTCTTGGAGAACTAAGAAGCAGCCAACTGTCTCCTGTTCATCAGCAGAAGCTGAGTACAGATCCGTGGCCTCTACCACGTGTGAACTAAAATGGCTCACTGGCTTGCTCAAGTCACTTGGCGTGTTTGTTCGGCAACCAGCAACTCAATTTTGTGATAGTCTGTCAGCTTTGCACATTGCAAAGAATCCGGTCTTTCACAAATGGACCAAACACATTGAGGTTGATTGCCACCTTGTCCGTGATGAAGTCCAAACAGGAGTATTGTGTTGGAACACTTACATACTTCCCAACAACCTAAGGATATTTTGACAAAAGCTCTTGGCACTAAAGAGTTTCACTCGTTGCTTGGCAAGTTGGGTGTCTCTAACATCCACGCTCCAACTTGAGAGGGGGTATTAGGATCTTTTGGGATTCTTCCTTAATTATTAGGATATGCAATTTTTGGGATATATTTAGAATCGGTTATTTTGGAGTTTTTGGGATTCTCCCTTAATTAAGGATAAAACTTTATCTTGGGGAAAAAGGTTGCTGACCTTATATATGTAACATGATTTGATGATGAGTGTAAAAGAGGAAATTCAGATTCAAAATACTACCTAAATCCATTAGTGTTCAATTCAGCATTAAAGAAAAAAAATGACCCCAGATCACTCCAGAAATGCATGATGGTTCGACTACCAAGGGGGGGAGGTGGTTCCATATTCTTTGAACAATAAGTATTCAAAGGTTTTATTATGGCTGAATTTTAAGTGATTCAAAGGCTCTTAAATTCGGCCAGAAACATCACAAAAGGTGGCCAAAGTTCTTTGAATACTTTCTGATGTGACGCAAAAATTACAATGAGGGAGCGATACTTCTTCGCGGCCCAATGAACTCTTGAAGACAGTAATAGCCCAATTTGTATGAAGTTGTGCTGTGAAGGGAATGAACAAAATTGAAAATGATGGAATGATCTGAGTTGCTGAGCTCGGCCAATATGATGAAGCTTGATGATTTTGCACTGCTCCGTTCACCAATTGATGATTAATTCAAAAAAGGAGCGGGGCTTTCCCCCCTGTATAGGCTCCGACGATCAAGTCAGTAATATGAAATAGATAAGCAATATTGAACAAGAGTGTTCAGAGAAATTGTAAATGAGAGAATAGCTTCAGAAATGCTAGTGAGAATTGCCAGAAATTACTTATTGGAACTTACTTGAATGAGGCTTGTGCCTGAGTATTTATAAACCTATTCTTGATGGTTCCGTTGGGTCTTGAAGACATACGCTCCTCTTTATTCTTTTTGCAATGATGATTTTTGCTGTTCCGGGAAAACTGGCTTTAACTTTGGCCCCATTGTCATTATTGCTCTGCATGTACCAAAATAAAGGCCCTACCATGATATCTTACAATAGTATCTTTATTTCAGGTCGGTTTCACCGATCTAACCTTTGCGTGAGTTACCGATCTAAATGAGTTTTACCACTTGACCGATCTTAACTTTATTAAGCTTTTACCGATCTGACCTTCTTGAGTAGAGTTAAACTTTTCCTAAACCAATTGTTCCGAGCTGAGTTTTACCGATCTAAGGTTCTTAGGTAACTTTTCCGACCTAAGCCTTTACGAGCTTATAAACCTTTAGGACCGATCTAGAATTATGACAGACTTAGTTTGTACGATTTTTTCGACCTGAACATGGATCTGGGCTTCTTTATAGATTACTGTTTCTTTGTTTTAACCCATTGGGCTAGGCCCAATGGGGATTTCAATTTCATGCACATCAACAAGCCCCCCCAGTATTAGGTTTTTCCGATCTAAAACTTAATACTCTTTGGGTTTTCCGAACTAAGACTCAGCATAAAGGATATGATGTTCTAGATTAATCCGAACCAATTTTCCGAACTAAGCAACATACCGTATTTTTACTGAGCCGTATGCGACTAAGGCGTTTTTTCAGTATTTATCCGACCTATAAAGAATAATCTTACCCAGCTGTACAGTAATAATTGTAATTCCGATCTAAGGAATTTGAACAGTTTTTGGACAAATAAATGTAATCATAAATACGTACCTTTGCGTTACCCTAGGTCGGGATTTTGAAGAGGCGGACCGGTCGGGACACGCCTTTACATTTATCGATCGATACGACTTCCAAGGCCGTTTTGTGTCCTCAAAGCGTCATTAATGAATACAGCTTTTGGTCTGCTCACGTCTCTTCGATTTCCCCGAGGCTCCATTATAAAAACCGTGATAGCAACACACATTTGGCACCCTACATTATTTGCTTTCCTGAAAAGAGAGAAATTTGTTCTTACCTTCCTTCTCCTTCCCTTCGCCGGAATTTTTCGAAATTTTGCCGGAGTTCTTTCGTCGTGTCCTAGTTCCTGCAATCTTCGCTAAGGTTGTTGTCCCGCCGCTGTTACCTTCTGTTGCCATACCTTTTCTTCCTTTTATCAGTCTTCAATGGCCTCCGAGAGAAGCTCAGGTACCGGAGCATCGCGCCAGACTCCGGCAGCAGGTTAGCATCCTTGTTCCTTTCTTTTCTGATTTTTTTTTTTTTTTTTTTATCCTGTTTGAGCATAGGATTGATTTACCTATGATTATTTGCATTGATTGCTGTAGATTCAGCTGCCACACACGAATTTAAACCCGAGGAAATAATTTCACAAATGACTATGGCCGATTTAATAAACCTTAGGTCGACCCATTATATAGATCCTTCTGTTCCTATTCGTTTACCCGAGCCTGAGGAGAGGATAAATACTGTTTCTGAAGGTTGGGTCGGGGTGTATGAATATCATATTAATTTCGGACTGAGGTTTCCGACCCTAGACCTGTTGATCGAGATGTGTGACTTTCTGAATATTGGGCTGAGTCAACTAGTACCCAATTCCCTTTGGTTTTTGATAGGGTTCATGTATATGTGTTTTGGGGCTGGGGTCCGACCTACAGTAGACCTATTTTTTCAATTTTATACAGTCCGTAAATATCCCTATGGTAAATGGTGGGTGACCTTCCAGAAGCGTAGGAATAGTCCTGTAATAATTACCGACTCCCCTGATACCAATAAACAATGGAGGGCTAGGTTTTTATGGTAAAGGCTGAGTAAAACCTACCCTACCCTACCGTTGGTCCCCATTTATTTTACCAGTTGAACAATCCCGGGATAAGTCCGACCCCAGAATTCAATCGGACTATAAGGCATTAAGAACCCATAGTAGCTCGGACAAATACTCGGTTAAATTTCCTTCAGAGGTTCTACTTGTTTCAGCCGGGCTAAGCCAATCCCCCAATGTAGAAAGTAAATACCTGTCCCTTGAACTCTTTATTTATGGTATCCTCATCTTTCATAGCTCGGTGATTTTGATTTCTGCAAGTTGCTTATTTTCAGGTAGTCTCGGTGGGTTCGGAAGGAAGAAAAAAGCCAACAAACCTGTTGCTGCTTCGGGGTCTTCCAAAAGAGCAGCTGAGATCGACCTTACTGAAGAGGTCGAAGTGGCCGATCCTCCTAGCTCGGCATTGTTAACCCGGGTCTCAAAAAAGAGCAGGCCGACCCCGGAAGAAATCCAGGCAGCTAAGGCTGCTAAGGCTCCACAACTGTTGACGGGCCCCCCGTGTGATCCCGAGCTGCCGAAGCCTGATGATCTTTGGGGCCCTGTGGACCCGTCAACAAAAGAAAGGGTTCTTCTGCTGAAGGACAAGAAAGATAGGCCGATCTCCTTAGCTCGGCCCATACTTCAAGTGCATTTACCAGAGCCCCTGCCTGAGGATGTAAGGCCTTACCAAGAGCTGGAGGCTGAAACTGAAAGGTCCTTTGAGGAAATGGTACAGGTGGGCAACCAGCTTCGGCAAAACATGGAGCTGATGATGAAGCAGGAGGCCTTTCTTGCTTCACACATAAAGAGGGTGAGTATCAAAAATTTACTAATGTCCGAAAATAGTGATTACCTCGGCTGACACTCCTGGCTCGGATTTTTTGCAGGTAGCCTATAATTATGCTGCTACGTCAAAAAGGGCAACAGCTTTGGACATCTTGGCCCAAAGTTACGAGCTAGAGAGGTCGAAGAAACCGTCCGAGGCCGTTGAAGATCTAGAGTTTCGGCTGGGGCTCGAGAAAAGCAAACTTTCAAAGCTTGGGGTTGAAAAAACCGAGCTAATGAAGCAGAATCAGGATCTGTGCACGAAGTCCAGTCAACAGGTGACCAAGATCCAGGGCCTGGAAGCCGAGGTGACGACCCTGAAAGAAGAAAAGTCTCTCTGGGCGAAAGAGAGAGCTGCCCTGGAAAAAGCAGCCGAAGAGGCCAAGAAGACTGCCGAAGAGGCTACAAAAGCTGCAGAAGAGGCTACACAAAAAGCTGCCGGGATGGTTAGCTCGGAAGATGTGGAGGCAGCCCGCCAGGCCGAGCTGAAGACCTTTAAGGAAGGGACCCTGCTGGAGCTAATGAACCGGCGCTTTTTTGAGTTAATCCAGTGTGGGTACACTCTGTGCTGGGATGAGCTAAAAAGCTCCAGGTCGGCGGAGGGTGTTCCAGAAGACTTCATAGCCCAGGGCTCTTTGCTTCCGGAGGGACGCGATCCTTACGACTTAGTAGAGGAAATCAAGCAAGAATGCCGAGACATCGGTGTTCCGATTCCAGAAAAGGTCGAAGAGGATCTTGTGGCCGACCCCCAGGAAATAGCAGATGAAGCTTCTTCTCAAGCTCCTTCTTCTTGAGATCGGCCTTTCTTTAGATCGGGCTTGCCTTTCCCTCCAGCTGTGTGAGGAATGTAGGTAGCAGGCCTAGATGCAGTTGCTGTGATGTACTTGGTTTTATACTTTGTAGAATTTTTTCTGATTCTGGTCCCTTTCGAAGAATTTTGTACTTTTCAGATCGTCTTTGTAACCGAGCTTGATTATTGAATGAAAATGATCTTTTCTTTTCCTTCAAATTTTTACTTCTTTAACTCGAACTGCTTTACTGATAATATTTTCTCAAGTGTGCTGCATTCCAAGTTCGTGGAATCAATCGTCCTTGCAAGTCTTCCAAAATATAACTTCCGGTAGGTCGGGCTTCGATTACCGATAAGGCCCTTCCCAATTAGAAAATAACTTGCCTTGTTCTTGTGGTTTGCTGATAGATCGGTTTCGTAAGACTAATCTCCTGGTACAAAGGCTCGATGTTTGACCCGAGCATCATAGTGTTGCCGAACTAAATTTTTGTAATTTAGTTGATGTACATAGGCCGAGTCCCGAACTTCTTCTATCACATCCAAACCGCTCCAAGTTTTTCTGGGGGGATGACAGCATTGACCCCGAAGGCCAACTCAAAAGGGGTCTTTCCTGTGGCCGATTTGGGCGTAGTCCGGTGGCACCAAAGCACATGGGGCAGCTGTTCTACCCAATTTTTACCTTTATCTTCTAGTCTGGATTTCAGCCCGTGCAACAAAGTTCGGTTTGTGAGTTCTACTTGTCCATTTGCTGGAGGATGGGCTACCGATGCGAAACGTTGGGTGATACCAAGTTTTGAACACAAGGCTGTGAATTCCTTAGATTCGAACTGAGTCCCATTGTCCGAAATAACCGATCTGGGCACACCGAAACGACAGATGACTTGCCTCCAAAGAAACCGAGCTACGGTTCGCCCAGTAATATTTGTAGTGCCTCGGCTTCCACCCACTTTGTGAAATAATCTATGGCCACAACAAGGTAATGGCATGAACCGACCTTAGGAAACGGACCCATAAGATCTATCCCCCATTCTGCGAAAGGCCATGGGGCAATTATCCCGTAAAGCTGGAGGCCGGCAACTTATGAATTTTGCATTGTGTTGGCAACTGGAACACCGTTGAACATACTTCACTGCTTCTTGGAATAACCGAGGCCAATAAAACCCAGCCCCAATTATTTTTTGGCCAAATTCCGAGCCCCAATGTGAGATCCCAATCTCCTTCATGTACTTCCTTCAGCATGGCCTCCGCTTCTCCCGACCCCACACATTTTAGTAAAGGCATCAAGAAACCCTTTTTATATAATCCTCTCCGATTATCTGATAGTGTTCAGCCTTCCTTTGTATTCGTTGTGCTTCCTTCCGGGATTCTGGTAAAGTGCCATCTTATAGGTATTGCCATATAGGAAATCTCCAATCCTGTCCTTCACTTATAGACAATATTATTGGCTCGGCTGTACTCCTGGTATGTACTTCTTCTACTAGGACGGTTTTAGTTAGGTGAGAAAAAACCGAAGAAGCCAATTTGGACAAGGCATCAGCATTTGTATTTTTGCTTCGTGGGACCCGCTCTATAGCCCATTTTTGAATGAATTTTAGTTGCTGTTGCACCAATGTTAAATACTCCTCCATTTGTCGATCCTTAGCCTTATACTCCCCCAAAATTTGTTTAACCACGAGCTGAGAGTCTGAACAAATTTTTAGATTTTCGACTCCAAATTTCCGAGCTAACTTCAGGCCGGCTATCATAGCTTCGTATTCTGCTTCATTATTTGTGGCTGTGAAGCAGAATCGTAAAGCATACGTGTGAATTTCTCCTCCTGGGCTGGTGAGGACGATCCCTGCACCCGATCCGGACTGGCTTGAGGCCCCGTCTACGTAGAGGATCCACGCATCATCACCTTCGGCTATAGCTAAAAGCAGATCGGTTTTTTCTGACGGGCTAGATATGCTCTCTTGGCTGTCTGGTACTCCTTCAGCTATGAAATCCGCCAACACCTGTCCTTTGACTGCTGTGCGTGGGGCAAAGGTGATGTCATAATCTCCTAATTCAATGGCCCATTTGGTGAGTCGACCTGAAACTCCTGCTTTTTGTAAGATGGCTTTGAGGGGTGCGTCGGTATAAACGGTGACTCCATGCGAGTTGAAATAAGGTCTAAGACGCCGTGTGGAGTGAACTAGAGCCAGGACTAGCTTTTCTAGGCTAGAATAATTTTTCTCTGCGGCCTGCAAAACTTTACTAACAAAATAGATGGGTCTCTGGACCCGGTTATCTTCTCGGAGCAAAACCGAGCTAATGACAGATTCGGTAGTAGCTATATACATGTACAATTGTTCTCCATGAATAGGCATAGTCAAAGATGGTAAAGAAGCTAAATAAGTTTTTAATTGTTCAAAAGCAGTTTGACATTCCGGGGTCCACAAAAATTATCAGTTTTCTTTAAGATGTTAAAAAATGGTAATGCTCGTTCTGCTGACCGGGCTAAAAACCTATTCAAAGCTGCTAATCTACCCGTTAATTGTTGTACTTCCCGAATTGTCCTAGGTGGGTGCATTTTCAATACAGCTTCTACTTTCTTAGGATTAACCGAGATACCCCCCTCAGAAACCATGTATCCTAAGAACTTTCCTGAAGTGGCTCCAAAAACACATTTTTTTGGATTTAACCTTAATTTATATTGGGCTAGTGTTTCAAGGGTTTCACGTAAATCAGATAAGTAAGCAAGTTCATTTTTACTTTTTACAAGTAAATCATCAATATATGCTTCCATATTTCGACCTAACTGTTTTTTGAAAATTTTATTCACTAAACGTTGAAAAGTAGCTCCAGCATTCTTTAAACCGAAAGGCATGGTTATGAAGCAATATGTACCTTTGTCTGTAATAAAAGATGTTTTTTCTTCATCTTCCTTGGCCATGAAGATTTGATGATATCCCTTATATGCATCCAAGAAATTAAGGAAGCGAAATCCAGCTATAGCGTCAACCAACACGTCGATCAAAGGCAATGGGAACCAATCTTTGGGGCATGCTTTATTTAAGTCGGTGAAGTCTATGCACATGCGCCATGAACCATCCGGTTTGGAAACTAACACTGGGTTAGCCAACCATTCCGGATAATCCACTTCTCGGATGATACGTACTTCCAACAGGGCGTTGACTTCGATCTCCACGTATCTATTACGTTCTCCCCCGAGGTTACGCTTTCGTTGTCGGATCGGCCTATGATTGGGATCAATGGATAACCTGTGTTCAATGATATTTCGAGAAATGCCAGGCATATCCTCCGGTCCCCAAGCAAAAACTTCCGCAAATTCACGCAAAAGGTTAAGCAAATCATATTGTAATTGAGGGGGCAAATCAGCCCCAATTTTTATTACCTTGTTTGGATCGGCCGCGAGGGGAATAATTCTTACCTCGGCCCCTGCTTCAATGGACAGGTCCGAGCCACCTGTTAGATCGGTAATGTTAACGGAGGTCGGCCTGACTGTAGAAGTAATTTTTGATTTCAGATCTACGGGGGTCGGTTCCTTCAAGGAAGCCATGTAGCACTGCTTTGCCTGCAAGACATCACAACGAATAGAAGCTACCCCACCTATGGTGGGGAACTTTAAAAGCATGTGTACAGTAGATGCTATGGCCTGGAACTGATTTAGTCCAGGCCGTCCCAAATATACATTGTATGGTGATGGCTCATCAATGACCACGAAGTCTATGGTTTCCGTACGTTTTAGCTGTCCAGCCAGTAACGTGACGGGAATACTCAAGTGTCCCACAGGTATAACATGGTGATTGCCGAAGCCAATCAATGGTGTCCGAACTGGACTTAACTGTGCCTTGTGTAATTGACAACCAGCCAGTGCCTTGGTTGTAATTATATTGCTAGAACTACCCGTGTCTAACAATGTCCTACGTACTTGGTAATTTGAAATGTAGCAATCGATCACTAGTGGATCGTCACAATTGAAAGACAGAAATGTATCTGTGTCATCGAAAGTAATGTCCTGGTGTCATGGTATCTGATTTACGCTTACCTAGAATAGAGTTCCTTTGCCGGTATACCTGTTTCCTTTGGCGGTTAGAGTCGCCTTGGGTTGGTCCTCCTGCTATGGTGTTTACAATCCCTGCTATATTCAGGTCGGTGTTACCCCCAGCATTTGGGGCTCGGGAGTCGGATTGGGGACATTCGCGGGCAAAATGACCGGTCTCTCCACATCGGTAGCATCCGTTAGGTCGTTCACGGATTGCTGAAGTCACCGGTTTAGGTAGAGGTGCTACTTGTGTATATTGTGGTAGTTTCCCAGCTTGAATTAATTTAGCTATTTCTGCAGCTAAATCACGACAGTCATTAGTATTGTGACCAATGTTTTTATGGTAATTACAATACCTGCCCGGATTGAGCCGATCTGTGGGACCCGTCATGGGTCGAGCTGGGGGCAGCAGCCCTTGACTCTGAATGGCAGCATATATGTCAGCTCGGGGGACTGAGAAGGGCTCGGCTACCTGCACAGTGTTTACACTTACCCCGGCCTTTGGAATGGAATTAGTGGTATTGGCAAAGTTTAATTTCTTATTTCCTCCCGATGTAAGAATTGGGGAAGAAGCTTTCCTCTTACCATATAAATCGGAAAAACTTCTTTCCCTTTCCTGTTTTATAGCTGTAGCATCTTCAACAACAGCAAAGTTAACAGCAGTAACCATCATTTCAAAATAAGAATGTGGGGGTCGGATGGCCAATTCAGTAGCTAAAGGTCCTGACCGTAACCCATTAATAAATGATCCCATCATTATTCTATCATCTTTTTCATGACATTGCCTAGACTCTATATTGAACCGATCTATGTATGCCTGTAATCCCTCTCCCATTTTTTGTGTTATGTTCATTAAATGTGAAATCGGTTTAGACAATATCTTATTACCCATGAAATTGGCTAAAAACAGGTCACCAAACTGATCTAAAGAATGAATAGAATTTCGGGGCAAAGTACAATACCAATTTATGGCCTGACCTTTAAGTGTCAGATGGAATGTCATGCATCGGTTAGCGTCGGACAGGTTGGCAGCATCCATGACGCTCATGCACTGCATCCAGTGAGCCGTGGGGTCGGTGGTACCGTCATACTTGTCAACCTTACCTAGGCCTCTGTATCCAGGGGGAAATTGTGCCATTTGAATCTCCCATCCAAAAGGATGAGACACGCGAGACGTGGGGGCAGTTCGTCCGATCTGAGTATATCCAGATCCGGGTAGGCCGAGCTGGGGATATCCGGACTGACCTAAGGGGTGTCCCCCCAGGCCGAGGTAATAGTTTCCTAGGCCGGGCCCGGGATAATAATTTGGATTAAGTAAAGGAATATTTTCTAAGGGCGGCTGCATGGCTCGGTTATTGCCTAAACCATAATGCTGAAACATTGCAGGGTTGGATGTAGTGGTGTATCCGGGGTAATAACAGGGTTGATTCATTTGGCCGATTTGTATGCCATGGCCAGGTTGATTCAATTGACTTACTTGTTGTCCTAAAGTGGGAAAGGGCAGGCCTGACATAAGAGAACCGTTATTGAACTGAGCATTGGGGGCCATAAAGGGATCCGGAAAAGTAAGATTAGCCTGAGTATGAGCTACAGTGGTATAAACAGGTGGTGCCACAGAAGGTTAGGAGGACCAGCAATATGACCGATTGAAGAAAAATTAACTCTCCCAGGTTGTGGAGGACATATAGTAGTAGATTGTGGGGGGAGACTAGACATTAAAGCAGCAGAGGGGTTGGACACAGGGTTGATGACAGCCCTGGGTGGGGGAACGGTTGGGGACCAGTGTAAACCATAGGGGTGTTCTGTGTTAACTGTTTCTGTGGTGGTGGTTGTAATGGGAGGTTCTGTATTAAGAGTAGAGATGATAGGAGCAACATGGTTTATTAAGTGAAATAGTTCTGGAAATAAACGGAAGAACCTATCTTTTTCTGCCTGTTCCTGTTCGGGGGTGAGAGTTTCAACAAGGGTGGTAGTAGTTGGTGGATCAGATGGAGGATTAGAACTGGTGGCGGAAACGGTAGGGACCAAAGCGGTTGTAACGGTGAGCCCATTGAGGTTGTCAGAAGAAGAAGCACCCTTTCCTGAGCGAGTTTGCGTCATGGTTTCAACAAATTTATTTAACGGAGGAAAATTTGATGAAATAATTTGATCAAACGTTCCCCACAGACGGCGCCAGTTGATGTGACGCAAAAATTACAATGAGGGAGCGATGCTTCTTCGCGGCCCAATGAACTCTTGAAGACAGTAATAGCCCAATTTGTATGAAGTTGTGCTGTGAAGGGAATGAACAAAATTGAAAATGATGGAATGATCTGAGTTGCTGAGCTCGGCCAAGATGATGAAGCTTGATGATTTTGCACTGCTCCGTTCACCAATTGATGATTAATTCAGAAAAGGAGCGGGGCTTTCCCCCTGTATAGGCTCCGACGATCAAGTCAGTAATATGAAAGAGATAAGCAATATAGAACAAGAGTGTTCAGAGAAATTGTAAATGAGAGAATAGCTTCAGAAATGCTAGTGAGAATTGCCAGAAATTACTTATTGGAACTTACTTGAATGAGGCTTGTGCCTGAGTATTTATAAACCTATTCTTGATGGTTCCGTTGGGTCTTGAAGACATACGCTCCTCTTTATTCTTTTTGCAATGATGATTTTTGCTGTTCCGGGAAAACTGGCTTTAACTTTGGCCCCATTGTCATTATTGCTCTGCATGTACCAAAATAAAGGCCCTACCATGATATCTTACAATAGTATCTTTATTTCAGGTCGGTTTCACCGATCTAACCTTTGCGTGAGTTACCGATCTAAATGAGTTTTACCACTTGACCGATCTTAACTTTATTAAGCTTTTACCGATCTGACCTTCTTGAGTAGAGTTAACTTTTCCTAAACCAATTGTTCCGAGCTGAGTTTTACCGATCTAAGGTTCTTAGGTAACTTTTCCGACCTAAGCCTTTACGAGCTTATAAACCTTTAGGACCGATCTAGAATTATGACAGACTTAGTTTGTACGATTTTTCCGACCTGAACATGGATCTGGGCTTCTTTATAGATTACTGTTTCTTTGTTTTAACCCATTGGGCTAGGCCCAATGGGGATTTCAATTTCATGCACATCACTTTCCAAACATGTAAGGCATTAATTGATGACTTTTAGAAGTCTAGCTCTTTTTTGGCCAGCTCAAATTCAAGCATCACGACCCTTCAATTTTGGGTCATGTAATTAATCAAGATGCATTCTAGGAGATTCTCAAATGAAGAAATTACCTTGGTGCCCTCGTGAATTTCATTGTCTAGCTAACTATAATTTTCCTATAAATAGGCTACCTTGTAAGTTTACAAAACAGACTTCGATGAAATGAAATATTTTTGCGAGTTTTTCCAAAACTAAGATTCTTCATTGAACTATAGAACTTATCGACACTTGGCGTTCAACACTTGTCGAACAATCTTTGGATGAGTTGTTCGTGGTGTGCTTATACCAAGGTTCTCAACATTGTACACTCGTGGGTCGTGGTCATCTATACCATGGTTCGGTTTGTCCATTGTTGGCAGGTCGAGGTTTCACCCAAACCATCCAAGCAATCCTTAGAACGATCGGCTTCTCATTGTGATCAAATCCTCCCGAGCGAGATTACATCAATTTCACTCTCCAAAAATCCTTCGACTCTGCCTAAAGCCCCCACATTAACCAATGTCTATATCCTTTGGCACTAGGTAGCCATTATTTACAACATCTTGGTATGCTTTGTGAGGAACTAGGAATGGGGCTACTGGATGAAGGCGGAAGGTTTCTTTAAGGATTGCTTGCAAGTAAGGGAGCCTGGAAAAGTTTGATTCTTGAATTTTATCTTATCCGAAAACCTGTTTGAGATCTTTTCTGGCTTTTCCTATCTTCTCAGGGTTACGCAGTAATTTTACCATTGCCCCCTTTACAGTGCTTGAAGTTGTGTCTATCCCAGCCACAAATAAATCCTAAACACATAACATCATGATACTGATCAGCTTACCATATATCAGAACAAAGAAAAATGAGGTTCAAAAGTTCAACCAGGTCAAGTAACAGTTAATTAGTATTCAAATACATCTAATATACAACACAAAAATAATTTACGGGGCTTTCTGTAATAGCTTTATGAAGTAAAACTTTGTGTATCGCTTAATTCCTTGAGGATAAATCAATTGAAGGACAGGAAAATAATCTGACAAATTAGAAGCACGAACATATTTCCTCACACCCCACACCACCTCCTTCATTTCTTGAGATGAATTCGAATCATAGCTGCCAAAATCCACCGAAAACATAGTTCTTGAAATCAAATTGAGAGACGTTATAAAAGCAGCTCCGCCTATGTCCATTGCTGTCTTGCTACTACCACACCTTGCCACATACTATAGCAATTCTTTAAGCTTTTCTTGGCGAAGCTCTTGGCTAGCATCAAGTCTGTGTAACGAACTTTAAGGATGTTTCGCTACAGGCCCAAAACCAGAATCCAGGCCAAGGAGAACTTGTGATGATCAAGTGCTGTGTGGCTGCACTGGTTTCAGCACGCCTGGTCATTTTTCTACAGTACTTCTCTTGCATTGGCATCCGATGATACAATTACTGCTTTCTTGCTTCCTAGCCTCAGAGACATAAGAGGGCCATATTTGTTGGAGAGTTTTACAAACACCTTAACTTGTCAACTTAGCAAGCAAAGTAGCATTGCACACCTTATTATTGATGCTAAACTCATCATATAGGATGAAGCATCTATGGCAAAAAGACAAGCAATTGAAGCGTTAGACTTGTTGCTAAAGGATTTAATGAACAATGAAGAAGTATTCAGTGGCAAAATCATTGTGTTTGGTGGAGATTTTCGCCAAACTTTACCTGTCATTCCGAAAGGTACCTGAGAGGTTCAAGTAAAGGCATGTATTGTTAATTCATCCTTATAGAAGTCTATGACAATACTAACCCTCACTGAAAACATGAGGGCACTCCTAGATCCAATCTTTTCAGAATTTCTATTAAGAATAGGAGAAGAAATTGAACTGGGTGATCAAAATGATAACATTACTCTGCCTCAAGACATAATTATTCGTTATACTGATAATGAATCATCACTTAACAGGTTAGTTTCAGTAATTCCAACAAATATAATTTCATAAATGTTCAAATCCTTCAAATAGTTTCATACCAACTTTTCTTCAAGGAAATACTCCACATTTACAATTTATTTCTTCTTCTTTTTCAGATTGATTCTTAATGTGTTTCCTGATTTAAGTGAGTATTTAAATAATGCATATCACATGATCAATACATTCATTCTCTACCCCAAGAACAGTTTTGTTGATGACATAAATAATATGATGATTGAAAGGTTCCCTGGAACTTTATTTGTATATACAAGTTTGGACAAAACTATAGATCAAGGATACCAAGGAGACTATGAAGATTTCTTGAGTTCTTTGACTCCAAAGAGTTTACCACCTCACAAATTCTCCCTTAAACAAAATTGTCCAATAATTCTTTTGAGGAATTTAAACCCAGTTGAGGGTTTGTGTAATGCCACCCGGTTAATTTGAAAAGAACTGACTTCTCTTACCATGCTAGCAGAGATAGCCACAGGACAACATAAAGGAAAGAAAGTCTTCATTCCTAAGATACCTCTTCAATGTTCTGATACTGACATGCAAGGGATACCATTCACAAGAACTTAATTTCCAGTGAGGTTATGTTTTGCAATGCCAATAAATAAAGCTCAAGGACAAACACTAGATTATGTTGGCATTTATCTGAAAATCTGTATTTTCACATGGGCAATTGTATTTTTCACTATCAAGGGCAAGAACGACACAATGTGTAAAAGTAATCATTGTCCCACCAACTTTGATTGAAGTTAAAGCTGACTATAAGACTAGAAATGTGGGGTACAGAGAAAATTTTCAATTGTCATCATCATTACACTAGCTAGCCTCTCTCATTCCTCAAGGTGTGATGCATTATTCCAAATTCATTTTCTTAAACTTAAGATCACTATTTTTAAAACTTTCAATACATATAAATTATTCCTTTAAACTCATTTTGTTTCCTTGTTTCAATGCAGATGATTCAAGTGCTCAAAATAAATGGCATTAACGACCATACAAGAGATTGGTCTGTAGTAATTACAATTAATTCAGGAGAAATTCCAACCATCTCAAGGTGTACACAACTCAAAAAAGTACCAAAAATATGTCTTCGTTGACTCACAGGTATGTAAATCAGTACTTCCACATATCAATTAGCATATATTTTTTTTACAATTACAACTAATTATTTTATTTTACTACATATAATTGTAAGGATCAAGTGTCGAAGGAATTTTATTTGACCAGGACATTGATGTAATGAGCCAAAAGCTTCAAATATTCAAAAAATATAAAATCACCAATGCGAAGGTTAAGGGTATCCCACAAAGATTCAGAAAATCAGGTATCATAAAGCAATGGATCATCACTACAAAAACACCCATAGCTGATGTCAATGAAGAATATAGTTGATGTCAATGAAGAATCCAAGAGCATTGTTGTCAACTACAAATAAACTGATTTTGATGAACTTGGTCATTACATTGACAAAACAGGTGTAATAGTTGGTAAGTCCACAATTCGATTAATTCTATCAAATTTCAAAATCTTAACTACACCTGGTCAAACTTTATTTTTATTTTTACTTTTTTTTACACCAGTCCTAAAAATTTATATACTCTTACAATATTTTTGTTTGTCACATCTTAGACATCATTGCAGTTTCAATAGAAGCATGTCAACAACAAAGATGGAAAAGAATCAATAGTTCAGAAGTTTTGGCTATTAAATGAAAAGTGCCAACACTAGAATTCATCTTACATTTATGAATTTCCCCAATTATTGTTTTAGCTATAATATCGAAAATTATATTTTCCGTGTACAGCATGAAGATTGTCACCTTGTCTTTGTGGAATGATTTTATTACAGAAGAAGGCAAGGCTATTAGCGATGACCTAAACAATCACCCCATTGTCATATGTCATCGAGTAAAAGTTAGCTATTATAATGGTATGATACAACGTGAGAAAAATACTTCTATTGCAAATATATATTCTCTTTCTAGAAGCTTGTAATAACACTACATGGTTTCATACTTAACGATCTGGAATCTCAATGAGCACCAGATATGACTCGATCATTTTGGTTAATCCACATGCTGAGGCTTTGCAATTAAAAAATTGGTGAACCCATTTTTTACTAACTTGATCTTTAACAAATTTTTAAACTAAGTAATATTTTTTAAAATTCATTTTCCTATCATGCATAAAGGGCACAAAGGAATCACACCACAATTATAGACTTGATTCAAAATAGAAGATACCAAGCTTATGCTCCAAGAATGACACTAACTGTAGTAGAAAATATCACTCCTGTTGCCAACATAGAATCTTCACAAAAGGTAATACGCTTTTTTAATACAAATATTCTGTGACTCTCCTTCTACTACCGGTAAAAGGACCTAAATAGCCAAAAAATTAAAGAAGAGTAACCACAAATGCGTCACCAAAAACAAGAGGAACCGAAGTGCCATGAGATCAAAGAAGTGGAATGAAAAGTGCGATTTTTTCTTAAAACTTTTAAGGATGGAACCATCTCCCGACCAGAGAATCTAGATTTTACCACTCAAATAAGATTAAAAAAAAAAGAAAAAAGAAGCTGAAGTAAGTTCTAGCCCTAAGTTTCCAAAGGGAATTATACTTTTGGTAGTAAAGAGATTAATCACACTATTAAGTGATTCTTTGTTTAGTGAAAAACTTACATACTAGATATAATTCAAGGGAAATCCAAACCACTATAACTCTTTTCTGTTTTATCTCTTGATTTACTTGCTTTACGTTTTACAAAACACACATTTTAGTCTTCAATTTCAAAGAGATTTCAAAAATAGTGAAAAATAGTTTAAAGTTTTAAAATATAATGCACCCCATGCTCTTAGGTTTCTTGGGTTGGATTTCAAACTAACGGAATAATAATTCAACTAAAACACAAGGTACACAATTAACTATAGCCCGCTCATATAGCCAAAGCAAAAGCTAGGATACAAATAATATTTTATCTTTCTTCCTCAATTACCCTTTATTAGTTTTACTTGTTTGAAATTTCCTGTTCTTTTGCTTCACCCTTCTCCAGCATCGATGCTTTTTTAGTCAATGGCCAAAGCAAAGACTTTCAGTTCAAGAGCTATGCATAGCCTAAACCTCAACATCTCACCGCCCATGACTTTGTGCCTCATACTTATTGATTCATTGCTCCTCTCCTCCAATAAGAATTTCTATTTCTCCGCCCTGAAATTGTTAATCTCGGTAAACGTCACAGTTCATTTTCTAACAATGCCGAACCTATCAAGAAGGAGCCAAGGACTCCCCTCAATATCAAGAATTGCTGGAATATAGTTCTCCACTTTCTTGCGAGTTGGAGGATGACCACCGCTGCTCAGAGGAACAAGACAACGAAGATCCATTGAAGAATCGCCGAAGATGACTTCTGTTTTCCTTTCTTTCTTTTTTTTGCTGTCATTCATTCCTTTCAATCTGACGTGCACAATGTTACCAATTTGGTTAATAGATTAATGGATTGCAATTTGAAAAGATTTCTACTTTACTTGCGTGTGATTTTCCCTTTTAGTTTGATTTCATTATTGTTGTAGTTCTTCTTTTTTGTTCTTTGGTTTCATCTCAAATTCTTGTGTAAATTTATTGTCTTACACAAATAAGAAATGGATGCTACAATACGCTCCAAAAGAAGATGTACATACGTGAGCCATTGGCCTGGTTCTCTATTTTGGTTCCTGAGGTTATTGGACTATTCATGCTTCATAGGCAGATGTTATCAATTCTAGATGCAGCGTAGTCAAAACTATAGGCAACCACATATACCAATTTCTCTATAAAGTATTTAATAAAATAAAAAAAATCAAAGCGACACATAGTTTGGCTATTCGGATGGGTTGGTTCAAGGTGTTGTCTGTCCCGCTTTGACCAACATTCAATAAATGTATGGCTTGCACTTGAACATCTTGGTTCATGTTTGAATTATCTTCTCCTATTAATCAATGGGCCTTGCATTTAAGTAGTTATATGTAGGGCTGTGAACGTGCCGAGCTGGGGTCTTATTGAGCCGAGCTTGATAAAAACCAGTCAGGCTTGAGCTAGGCTCGAGCTCGATCTAGCCTATATATTTGGGCTTGAGCTTGGCTCGTCCAAATTATAATAGGCTCGAACTTAAGTCAAGCTCAGTGTAGAGCAAGCTTTTAAGCTCGAACTCAAGCCCGAGCTCGAGTTCGAACGAACTGGAGCTCGAATTAATTTTTTTAATTTATACTAAAAAATATAAAAATATTATAAAATTATATAAATAGCTGGGCTCGATAGGCTCGACGAGCCCTCGAGCTAGTACTAATTAGGCTCGATTATTAAACAAGCAAGCTCGAGCCAAGCTTTGACCGAGCTGCTCGTGAGTAGCATGGCTCATTTACACCCCTAGTTGTATGGCTTGCACTTAAACATCTTGATTGATGTTTGGAGTATCTTCCTTCTCATATATATTAATCAATGGGCCTTGCATTTAAGAAGTTGATTTAGGCTTTTAGCCCAAAAAATGTTCTCCACGGCCAAGAAAATGGGCCACTTGTTTATTTTGGTTGGAGGGTACAAGTCTTGCTCCAACACTACCACAAAAAGATGATTACATGCAAACAAATACCAATTTCACATCCTTGACTGTAGGATTGTGCAATCCTACGATCCAGGATCACTAGTTTGATAACCATATCAGCTTTAAGCTTATTTTTCTTTTCAAACCCTTGAGTCCAATTAGATTGCCACTTACCTATTTCTCCCCCTTCTCTCTCTCCCTCTCTCTAGAGAAATGAAACCTACTCTTTCAATTAGATTGCTGCTTTCTCTATAGATTTCTAAAATATTTCATCACAACCAACTTACACCTAGGGTTAACCAAAATCCCACTGCCATCACAAGCACAGATACAATTATATATCTTCACAAGTCAAAGGTCTATTTTTTACACCTAGTCATTGCAAATATTTCACATAAATTAAGATTTGAAATTTATTTTATGAGTTTCTTATGCATATGAATTTTATGCTCGATTTATAATTTTTTTAGTAGATCGCATGTGAATATATATTTTTTGATTGATTTTTGTGTATTTTGTTAATGATTACCTCATTTGTATTGAGTTTTTATTTTTAGCATTGCAAATATGAATTTGTTTTAGACTTTATGCTTATTTGAAATCCTATGTGGTTAATGGTGTAAACCTTTATAAATTGAGCATCAATATTGTAAAATAAGTGAGAATGTCTCAAAAAGGGGAACTTGTTGTTTTGGCATAATTCGGTGATTTATTATCTACTTTTGATGTTCATAAATTGTTTAGAAATGTTAATTAGGAAGTGTTTCGGGGTTTAAGACCCCCAAATACACATTTATGTAGAAACATTTGAAGGAAATGTTCATTGTAGGCCGGCCATACTAAAATTCAAAGTTATGGTAAAAACGTTACGACCGGATGAAGAATTGGCTCATCCCCAAAAATTTTAAACACAGAAGTCTCATTGATATATGCTGAGACCTAGTATAATTCTTACCAAGTCTTAAAACTATCCAATTTTCATACATTGAAATTTTAAACTTAACAATTCAATTATATGAAACATATAGGATCGGTACGGAAATATTTGGCCCGTGAAGATTGCCGCCGTTGACAATCAAGCTTGTTTTTGGCACGGCTGGAGAAAATTTATTAGACAAAACCATGTTAAACTAGGAGATTTGTTTGTGTTTCACTTTAATGGCTACAATATATTTGATGTGAAATTTTTTAGGATGTAATTATTGTGAAAACGAAGGAGTTGGATTTCTCATGTATGAACTCAAGGACAAGGAAGAGGAAGATGAAACTATTGAAGATGAAGACAAGAAAGGAGATGAATCAAATGATAGTGATGATGATCTCGATTATATCAATAATAGTAGTGAAGGTGAATTTGAAGGTAGCCAGGAAAGAAACGATAATGGTGAGTTTGGATAATATTTTTCTGCTTTAGCTTAGTATTTAATACATTATTCTTGTTTCAAACTAGAATATATATAATTTTTTTTAAGTTCTAATAATTATTTCATTGTTCTTATAGTTGGGAGAGAAGGAGCAAATGATTTTCCACGCAAGAGGAAGGATATAGATCCTTTTGGATTTGATATTTTTAAGGAACCAAGAGTCTCTAAACCAAAGAATCCGTATTTCATCACAGAAATAAGATCAAACCGAAAATCTAAATTGGTACATATTGAACTTCCCATTTGCACTTTAAATTATTTTTTGTACTCAAAATTTTAATATTAGTTTTGTTAATGTGAGAAAAAATGAAAATAAATTCTCAAATCTTTATTTAATACTCCCAATGTCCCACATAACGAGTCTTGTTTCAAAAAGGATATTTGTGCCAATAGAAGAGTCTTGCTTCAAATTTTGTACATCACATGCCCTTATTATGATAATAATGTGTGGTTGATAATTATAAAATACTTAAAAATGTTTAGTGTGTTGATAGAATAAATTGCAAACCAAATAATGTTTAGTATTGTTTGCATTTAACTACAAAACATTAACTTTGAAAATATAATAAAATGCTTATTATATTTCACATTAATCACGATAGAAAATTTTCATGTTCATACTAAGGTAAATTTTGCAACCATTTCGAGTGGATAACAACTAGCATGTGTTACTAGTTATTTTTTGTCCCCTCCCCGTCTGCGTCCCCACTTATTTTCCCCTGTTTTAGTTGATTATTGAAAAAAATAACCTTGCAAAAATATATATTGCAGTTTATTCCATATAGAGTTATTAAATCACACAAGATTGCTCTTCGAACAACAATAGTCCCATCTGATCACAATGGCAAGAAGTGGGATTCAACTTGCAAAAGATGGAAAGATGGTCGTGCATGTTATTATGGTGGCTGGAAAGAGCTTTGTGATGTGAACCATATCACAGAGAAAGTCCCATGCATTTGTGAGTTTTTAGAATCCGAGGACCGAAGTTTTTGCATAAAAGTTCAAGCTGTCTAACCAAGGGATCGTAACTAATTGGGAGGATATCAATGCTTGAAAATCTTAATAAAATGACTTATTAGATATTGCATTGATATTATTTCAGTATCCATTTACATTTTGTGTGAGATTTTCTAGTTTAAATTGACTTTAAAGATTTTCCTAAGTTGAATTTTCTTGATCAAGTTACTTTTTATTTTATTTTTTCTAGTTGTTCATCATGAATTGATTGATAGCTTAAATGAGTTTACCTGGATATTGAACCTCTTAGCAAGTATACATAACTATATAGCTATATATAAATATATATATATACACATAACTTTATAAATATATATATATATATATAATATATATATAGAAATGGGCAAAAGAACTCATTTAGTTATCGTTCAAAATAGAGATGCAATACCAACTATAGAATTTAGACAGTAGATAAAAGTTCATTTCATACCAACATATGTTTGTTGCATGCTCATTACTACACAAATCAAAATCTAGCTGGCATACTGCAGTTTTGATTGCTGATAAAATCTGTTCTAAAGTCGATGGAACTAGTTATTATATGACATGGCATGGAGGTCCAATTTACACCGTCACTGGAATAGCTTTGAGTGGCACTGCCTGCTGTATTGTTAGACCAAACATTTCTTCCATGTCCAAGGTTTCATTCCCCCTTCAAGTTCCCAACCAATATTGTGAATCAAAGTGCTAGCATCAGGTGTACCATCCTGTAAGCCAGAGGAAGCCGTGGACATATTCTTCTCCCAGCGCCAAACGGAATGAGCTCGAAATGCTGCCCTTTAACATCAATTTCTGATTAAATCCGCGTTAGGAATCCGTCCATGCATAATTGTGTTGAATTAATTCAGTCCACACTATCACATTTTTGCAGCCCATAGTTTGATTCTTCCCAGCCAAGACAAGCTCAGCTTGAGTCCAAATTAAAAGTCACAAAACGCAGCTGAAGGGATTGGTGAAGTTTTGTCAGCCAATGTCCTCCAAAAATGCTGACTTTAGATTTGGCTTTGTCAAAGTGGAAATATGATCAATTTGTCAAGTGAATAAAGCTTCAAGTGCAGCTCTCGTAGATCGGTCGGGTACTACTAATTAAGCGGTCGAAATGCAGCTTTTAAGTATCTCAATGTTCCCAAGCATTAAGTGCAAACTTTTGGAGTTCAATTCAGCATTAAAGAAAAAAAATCAGCCCAGATCACTCCAGAGATGCATGATGGTTTGGTTACCAAGGGGGAGAGGAGGTTCCAAATTCTTTGAACAATAAGTATTCAAAGGTTTTATTATGGCTGAATTTTAAGTGATGCTAAGGCTCTTAAATTCGGCCAGAAACATCACAATAGGTGACCAAAGTTCTTTGAATACTTTCAAAACATGTAAGGCATTAATTGATGACTTTCGGAATTCTATTTTTTGGCCAGCTCAAATTCAAGCATCACGACCCTTCAATTTTGGGTCATGTAATTAATCAAGACTCATTCTAGGAGCTTCTCAAATGAAGAAATTATCTTGCGGCCCTCGTGAATTTCAGTGCCTAGCTAACTAGAATTTTCCTATATTTCCAATAGGCTACCCTGTAAGTTTACCAAACAGAATTCGATGAAATGAAATGTTTTTGCGCTTTTTTCGGAAACTCTTAGTTCTTCATTGAACTATAGAACTTATCAAGACTTCGCGTTCTACACTTATCGAACAATCTTCAGGTAAGTTGTACGTTTGTGGCGTGCTTATACCAACGTTCTCAACATTGTACACTCATGGGTCGCGGTCATCTATACAGAGGTTCCATTTGTCCATTGTTGGCGGGTCGAGATTTCAGCAAAACTATCCGAGGAAACTTTAGAACTATCGGCTTCGCATTGTGATCAAACCCTCCCGAGCGAGATTACATTGATTTCAGTCTCCAAAAATCGTTCAAGCATGAACAGTCCGGGCTATGTCCAGAGTTCCTTCGACTCTGCCTAAAGCCCCCACATTAACCAATGTCTATATCCTTTGGCACTAGGTAGCCATTATTTACAACATCTTGGTATGCTTTGTGAGGAACTAGGAATGGGGCTACTGGATGAAGGCGGAAGGTTTCTTTAAGGATTGCTTGCAAGTAAGGCAGCCTGGAAAAGTCTGATTCTTGAATTTTATCTATCCAATGACCAGTTTGAGTTCTTCTCTGGCTTTTCCTATCTTCTCAGAGTTACGCAGTAATTCTGTCATTGCACACTCTACAGTGCTTTAAGTTTTGTCTATCCCAGCCACAAATAAATCCTAAACACATAACATCAAGATACTGATCAGCTTACCATATATCAGAACCAAGAAAATTGGGGCTAAAATTTCAACCACGTCAAGTAACAGTTAATTAGTATTCAAATACATCTAATTTACAACACAAAAATAATCTAAGGGGCTTTCTTTAACAGCTTTGCGAAGTAAAACTTGGTGTATCGCTTAATTCCTTGAGGATTAATCAATTGAAGGACAGGAAAATAATCTGACAAATTGGAAGCACCAACATATTTCCTCACATCCCACACCACCTCCTTCATTTCTTGAGATGAATTAGAATCATAGCTGCCAAAATCCGCTGAAAACATAGTTCTCGAAATCAAATTGAGATACGTTATGAAAGCAGCTCCTCCAATGTGCATTGCTTTCTTGCTTCTACCACACCTTTCCACATACTCAAGATATTCTTTAAGCTTTTCTTGGCGAAGCTCTTGGCTAGCATCAAGTATCTGTAACGAAAACAATTGTTCTCTGCACAGTTTACGGATGTTTCGCTACTGGCCCGAAACCAGAATCCAGGCCAAGTGAGAACATGTGATGATCAAGTGCTGTGGCTGCATTGGTTACAGCACGGCTAGAGCATGCCTGGTCATTTTTCTATAGTACTTCTCTTGCAATGGCATCCGATGATACAATCACTGCTTTCTTGCTTCCTAGCCTGAGAGACATAAGAGGGCCATATTTGTTGGAGAGTTTTGAAAATGATTGATGAGGATTTGGGCCAATTCGATGGAGGTTACCGATGAATTGAAACTGGTGAGGACCTGGAGGAACGCTCGATGATCTCCTGGATCTTAGATTGGCGGTGAGCACAGAATTGCATTGCTAGAGAACGTAATAGAGAGAAACTGAAGACAAGATAGCAATGATGTCCATATTGGTCTCCTCTCTTGTTACTTTTCCGGATCAACTCCTTTTTTTATTAGGGTAACTGTATGACGTACCGCAAGAGAATTCCTTATTAGTTAGTTTCATCATCTATAAAAGCTCGGACTCCGTCCATCTCAAAAAGGTGTACTTTCAATGTTTTTGTCTTAACTGAGTATTGTCTTAATAAGACAAAGGCTTAGTTGTTGTTGTTATTGTTGTTCAGTATTCTTGTCTTAATAATTTATTTATTTTACTTTTAATATCATTATTAATATCATTGTGTATGATATATAATTATATTATACATACAAGGTAAGAACCTCACTAAAACAAATTACAAAAATTAGCTATGTAAGTTTTGGTGCTTTCACATTCATAAAAAATTGTAGATTGTCTATTCCATTAGGATCCAACAAATATTTCTAAATAGTTCTTCTAGGCTTCTACCAAGAAGCAAGAAAAGTCGTGTTTTTATAATATTTTTACGACGATAAGGAGGACCCCAGAAGTAATATGAACATAATGTGGATATGAATCAATCATGTGAATTGAAGGAGAGTGGCTTTTATGGAGATTATGCTGCCTCGACGTCGTATTTCCATTTCCTTTAGGTTAATTTCATACCATATATATCACGGAAACATCTACAAGACTACAAAGATAGAGGGACGAAGTAGGTTTATCGCTAAAGCCACCATGGATGTACCCGCGTGAAGGAAATCCAGTGGACAATATCTTAAGTTAATGTTTATATTTGTTTTATATTAAAAATAATGTAAAGGATATATTGAAAATGAAAAAGAAACATAAAAAAATATTAGAAAGTCTATATTTATAAAATACAAAATTGACCAAGTAACAGCACTAGTATGAACATGAGATGGTAAAACCCTACACTATAGATAGGGTGGGTAGTATCAGTAATCACTTAATTCTGTGACTCTCCTTCTGCTGCCGATAAAAGGACCGAAATCGCCAAAAAATTAAAGAAGAGTGACCACAAATGCCACACCAAAAACAAGAGGAATCAAAGTGCCACGAGATCAAAGAAGTAGAACGAAAAATGCGAGTTTTTCTTATTATTTTAAAGGACAGAACCGCTTCCCAAACCAGAGAATCTTGATTTTGTCACCGAAATAAGATTAAAAAAAAAGAAAAAAACAAAAGCTGAAGTAAGTTCTAGTCTGTAGATAGGGAAAGAGAAGCCCTAAGTTTTCAAAGGAAATTTTACATTTGCTAATAATGGTATTAATCACAATATTAAGTGATTCTTTGTTTAGTGAATTAAGAAATCCTAAGTTTTAAAACATAGGTACTAGATATAATTCAAGGGAAATTCGAACCACTATAACTCTTTTGTGTTTTATTTCTTAATTTACTTGCTTTACCTTTTACAAAACTCAAAGCACAAATCATGCATTTCACTCTTCAATTTCAAAGAGATTTCAAAAAGTGTGAAAAATAGTTTAAAGTTTCTAAAATATAATGCACCCCCTCACTCTTAGGTTGCTTGGGTTGGATTTCAAAATAAAAGAATAATAATTCAGCTAAAACACTAGGTGCACAATTAACTATAGAATGCTGATATAGCCAGAGTAAAAATTAGGATATAGAATAATATCTTATCTTTCTTCCACAATTACCCATTATTAGTTTTGCTGGTTTAAAATTTCCTGTTCTATCTTTTACTTCTCCCTTCTCCAACGTCGATGTTTTTTTGGTCAATGGGGAAGTCAAAGAATTTCACTTCAAGAGGTATGCCTAGCCTGAAGCTCATCATCTCATCGGCCATGACTTTGTGCCTCATACTTATTGATTCATTGCTCCTCTCCTCCAATAGGAATTTCTCTTTCTCCGCCCTGAAATTGTGAGTCTCCATCAAAGTCACATTTCTCTTTTTAACGATGCCGAATCCATCAAGAAGAAGCCAAGGACTCGCCTCAATATCAAGAATTGCCGGAATATATAGTTCTCCACTTTCTTACGAGTTGGAGGATGACCACCACTGCTTAGAGGAAGAAGACGACAACAATCCATTGAAGACTCGCAGAAGATGACTTCTGTTTTCCTTTTTTTTCTTTTTTTTTTTTTCTTTCGTTGTCTTTCATTTCTTTAAATCTGACGTGCACAATGTTACCAATTTGGTTGATAGATTAACGGATTGCAAAGGGAAAAGATTTCTACTTTACTTGCGTGTGATTTTCCCTTCTTGTTTGATTTCATTATTGTTGCTGTTCTTCTATTTTGTTCTTCGTTTTCATCTCAAATTGTTGTATAAATTTTGTGTCTCACACAAATAAGAAATGGATGCTGCGATATGCTCCCAAAGAAGATGTACATACGTGAGCCATTGGCCTGGTTCTCTGTTTTGGTTTCTGAGAATTATTGGACTATTAATTTTTCATAGGCTGCTGTTATCAATTCTAGATGCAGCGTAGTCAAAACTATAGGTGACCACATATACCAATTTGGCTATAAAGTATTTCATAAAATAAAAAAAATCAAAACGACACATAATTTGGCTATCCGGCTGGGTTGGTTGAAGGTGTTGTCTATCCAGCTTTGACGAACATTTCATAAATGTATGGCTTGCACTTGAACATCTTGATTCATTTTGGAGTATCTTCCTTTTCTTATTAATCACTGGGCATTGCATTTAAATATTTGTATGGCTTACCCTTGAACATCTTGATTGATGTTTGGAGTATCTTCCTTCTCATATATATTAATCAATGGGCCTTGCATTTAAGTAGTTGGTTTAGGCTTTTAGCCCAAAAAATGTTCTCCACAGCCAAGAAAATGGGCCACTTATTTATTTTGGTTGTAGGGTACAAGTCTTGCTCCGACTCTACCACAAAAAAATGGTTACATGCAAACAAATACCAATTTCACATCCTTGACCGTAGGATCGTGCAATCCTACAATCCATGATCACTAGTTTGATAACCATGTTAGCCTATATAAGCTTAATTTTCTTTTGAAACCCTAAATTCCAATTAGATTGCCGGTCACCTATTTCTCCCCTTCTCTCTCTCTCTCTCTCTCTCTTTCTCTCTCGAGAGAAATGAAGCATAGTCTTTCAATTAGATTGCTGATTTCTCTATAGATTTCTAAAGTATTTCATCATAACCAACTTACACCTAGGGTTACAAAAAATAATAATCCCACCGCCAACACAAGCACATATACAATTATATATCTTCTCAAGTCAAAGGTATATTTTTTACACCTAGTCCTTGCAAATTGTTCTCATAAATTAATAGTTGAGCTTTATTTTATGAATTTCTTATGCATATGAAATTTATGCTCCATTTATAATTTTTTTAGTAGATCGCATGTGAATATATATTTTTTGATTGATTTTTGTGTATTTTGTTAATGATTACCAGATTTGTATTGAATTTTTATTTTTAGCATTGCAAACATGAATTTGTTTTAGACTTTATGTTTATTTGAAAACATGTGTTGTTAATGGTGTAAACATTTATAAATTGAGCAGCAATATTGTAAAATAAGTGAGAATGTCTCAAAAGGGGAACTTGCTGTTTTGGCATAATTTAGTGATTTATTATCTACTTTAGATGCTCTTAAATTGTTTAGAAATGTTAATTATTGGGGTTTAAGAAGTCCAAATACACATTTATGTAGAAACATTTGAACGAAATGTTCATTGTAGGCTGGCCTTACTAAAATTCAAAGTTATGGGAAAAACGTTTGGACCGGATTAAGAACCAACTCATCCCTAAAAGTTTTAAGAACTTAAAAGGCTTCTTTCTTAAACTGAGAAGTCCCATTGGTATATGCTGAAACCTACTATAATTCTTACCATGTCTTAAAACTATCATATTTTCATACATTGAACTTTTAAACTTAAAAATTCAATTATATGAAACATGTAGGATCATTTTAAAACATGTGAATTTGATGTGACGCAAAGATGGAGCTGATGGAATGATGCTTCTCCGGCCCAACCAATTCTTGTGTAATGCACTGGCCCACTCTGAATAATGTTGTGCTGTGAAGGGAAATGAACAAGCTGGGAATAATATGGACAACTTTGATCGGAAAAGATGGAGAAAACTGATAGTGGTACTGTTCTGTTGATAATACAGTGGATAATCAGAAAAGGAGCGGGGTTTTCCCCCCTGTATAGGCTCCGACGATCAAGTCAGTAATATGAAAGAGAGAATAATAATGAACAAGAGCTTTCCGAGAAATTGTAAATGAGAGAATAGCTTGAGAAGTGCTTGTAAGAGATTGGTTATGGAGAACTTCCCTCAAATGAGTCTGATGACTGAGTATTTATAAGATCACCTTGATAGTTCCGTTGGGTCATGAAGACATACGCTCCCACTTATTCTCCTTGTAATGATGACTTTGGCCGTTCCCGGAATAATGGCTTTAACATGGCTCCTTTGTTATCATTGTTCCTGCATATAAATTAAATTTGTGGTCCTACCATGATGTCTAACCGTTTGACAATATTATCTTTATCTCAGACCGGTTTACTCTTTACCGACCTAAGCTTTCCTGTGTTTTATTTACTTACCGACCTGAGCTTTAACACTGTCGACCGATCTAACTTCTCTAAGCTTTTACCGACCTGGGCTTCTCGAGTATAGTTTATACTTTTCCTGACCCAATCTAACTGTTTACCGATATAAGATTCACAAGTTGGTTTATAACGCTTTCCGACCTAAGCCTTCATGAGTCTTTTAAGTCTTTATGACCGATCTAAAGTTGTAACACAGATTTGTACGATATTTCCGATCTGAGCATGGCTCTGGGCCTTATTTTAGTCTCTTTATCCATTACTGTTCCTTTGTTTTAATACATTGGGCTAGGCCCAATGGGTATTTCAATTTTATGCACATCAGAATTAAATCTAAATCTTATAGAAATTGCATAGAAAAGCAAGTTTAGACAAACTGAAGATTTTCTCAACTCTTTACTCTATTTGACTGTTCACACTAAAATTTGAATGCATTGAAAATTGCTTTTGCATTTTTTTTTTTTTTCAGTTGATTCCAATCTAATGGGCACAACCAAAGGAAGAAATGGATCAAATAAGGAGATCTTGACAATCAACAAGTCTCTAGCATTTTACAAACCTTTCCTTCCCAAATATTTCACCAAAAGACTGGTAAGTGATTTTCATCAACTTTTTTCCAATTATGTTGGTTTACTTAATTCTATCTTAATGTATACTTATGTGTGTGTATTTGTTTCTTTTTTTATACTGGCAATCTGATTGGATAACTTAAATATTTATATTTTGATAGACTGATGATTATTTATTGTTCTTGTGAGAGAGTTTCAATATATATCTTAGTGCATAGTATGTATGTTGCTTTTATAAATGCCATATTAATTCTTTTTTTATGTTTTATCTCTCATATATTTTTAATGTTTTATAATTTCAAATATCTAATTTTATTAATAAATTAAGTCTATTCATTCTCAGTTAATGTATACCCATATAATTTGCATACATTCCTCATTCACAGCTTTTGTACACGTGGTTCTTTCTTTGAGTGGTAAGCTAAATAACTCCCCTACTAGATTCTGTAATTTTTTTACTCTTGATAACAAGATATTCAAGTAAGCCCACCAAACTAAAATGCTTTTATTTGGAAAAGAATTTTATTTGCTGTTAGTTAAATAGAATTTTTTTGTTTTTAGTAATTTAATGCATTTAAAAATTTCAAAGTCAAACCACATAGCTACATTCAATATTTAATTCTAATTTTAAGATATATTAATTTAATGGGTTCATAGTTAATAATTTAAGGTTCAAATTTGTGTTATACCATACAAAGCCTAAAAAGTACGATGTCCCACACACAAAAAAAAAAAAAACCTTTACACAAAGTTGCGCATGACACGCTATTCTATAGTCTCTTTTTCGTACTTAATTACACAGATTAAGAAAAAAAATTACATAGATAATTGTACCCAATTAATTACATTTCCTCAATGTAAAAACCTATAATATGTGATCCAATTGTGCAAAATACAACTATAATCATTTCAGTAGATTATAAGTCTTCAAATTTCACAAATTAACTAGATTTTTATTTTTCTTCAGTAGTGCCTTATTAATAGTAGCGAAGATTTTATAGGTAATGTTTGATAACTCATGTCATGCCAGGAAATTCCATTGGCCTATATAAGTTACATGGAAGGAAAGCTACCAAGAGAGGCACAACTAAGGGATCGGTACAGAAATATTTGGCCCGTGAAGATTAGCACCGTTGAAAATCAGGCTTGTTTCTGGCACGGCTGGAGAAAATTTATTAGACAAAACCATGTTAAACGAGGAGATTTGTTTGTGTTTTACTTTGATGCCTATAATATATTTGATGTGAAATTACTAGGACGCAATTATTGTGAAAAAGAAGGCGTTGGATTTCTCATGCATGAGCTAAATGACAGGGAAGAGGAAGACAAAACTATTGAAGACGAAGACAAGGAAGAAGATGTATCAGATGATAGTGATGATGATCACGATTATATCAATAATAGTAATGAAAGTGAATTTGAATGTAGCCCAGAAAGAAACAATAATGGTGAGTTTGGATAATATTTTTCTGCTTTAGCTTAGTATTTAATACATTATTCTTATTTCAAACTAAAATATATACAATTTTTTTTATGTATTATTAATTATTTTTTTGTTCTTATAGTTGGGGGAGAAGGAGCAAATGATCGTCCATGCAAGAAGAAGGATATAGATCCTTTTGGATTTGATATTTTTAAGGATCCAAGAGTCTCCAAGCCAAAGAATCTGTATTTCATCACAGAAATAAAAGCAAACCAAATATCTAAATTGGTACGTATTGAACATCCCATTTACAGTTTAAATTATTTTTTGTACTCAAAATTTTAATATTAGTTTTGTTAATGTGAGAAAAAATGAAAAATAAATTCTCAAACCTTTATTTAATCCTCCCAATGTCCCACATAAAGAGTCTTGTTTCAAAAAGGATATTTTTCCCAATAGAAGAGTCTTGTTTCAAATTTTGTACATCACATACCTTTATTATAATAATAATGTGTGATTCATAACTATAAAATACTTAAAAAAAGTTTAGTGTATTGATGGAATAAATTGCAAACCAAATAATGTTTAATGTTGTTTGCATTTCACATTAATCACGATAGAAAATTTTCATGTTCACAATAAGGTAAAGATTGTGGCAACTCTGAGTGGATAACAACTAGTATGTGTTCATAATAAGGTAAAGATTGTGACAACTCTGAGTGGATAACAACTAGTATGTGTTACTAGTTATTTTTTGAACCCTCCCCCTCCCCATCCCCACTTTTTGTTTTCCCTGTTTTAGTTGATTATCGAAAAAATGACCTTGCGATAATATATATTGCAGTTTATTCCATCTAGAGTTATTAAAGCACACAAGATTGATCTTTGAACAACAATAGTCCTGTCTGATCACAAGGGAAGGAAGTGGGATTCAACTTCCAAAAGATGGAAAGATGGCCGTGCATGTTATTATGGTGGCTGGAAAGAACTTTGTGATGTGAACCATATCACACAGAAAGTCCTATGCATTTGTGAGTTTTTAGAATCCGAGGATGGAAGTCTTTGCACAAAAGTTCAAGCTGTCCAACCAAGTTTCTAAAACCGCGACACGTGACCTGTATGGGATCGTTGTCCAGTCCAAGTTTTAAACGCTGCCCCATATGGCAATAGTACCAAAAGTAACAAAAGAAGATGTTCATATGGATAAATTTTTTGCGGAACGCCGCTCTCATCAATACCAATCCATATATTATATTAATTAGCTACACTTGGACGCTTGATTGCTGCAGTTGCAGCGTCTAGTCTGAGTGGTTGACCTCCCGGATGCCGAAATCAAACTGGGGTATGTGAAGCTTCCCTGTCAGCAACTCCTACATCTAAGAGATCCATGTAGTGTTAAATTCTGCTTGAAGTCTCTTGAGAGTCGGATGGAGAGCTTTTCTATGGTTTATCATATGTAAATTGAAAAAACATAGCCGAAGCTCCTTCGATCATATTTGTATGAAGAACGAATCAGTACTCAAACGGTTTATAAGTATGACTGGCAACTCGACTAGCCGAAAATGGGCTTATCGATGTCTTTCTTACCTCTCTTCAAGCACTATGCTAGTCAATGAAGTAGATAAGGCATTTATAATTAATACAGTTAGGTTGTTAATTAAAAAATATTAAGGTGCAAAGTGGACATTGATCCGTAAAAAAAATTACACTTATGTGTCTTTATTTGATTGAATAACAAAAAAAATGCATGTTGGTAATAACTTTTGGCTCAGATTTACTGCAGCTGAGCAACCACACTAATTATAAACTGGATATACATGCTCAAATTAATAAAGAGCAGACTAAACAGCAAACATATGTATGTAGCATATTCATTACTACACCAAAAAAAAAAAAATGTAACTAGCATACTCAAGTTTTGATTGTTGATAGAATTTGTTATAAAGTCCATCCAACCAATTATTATAAGACACGGCATGAAGGTCCAATTTACAACTTCACTGGAATAGCTTTGAGTGGCACTACCTTTTGTATTGTCAGCCCAAACATTTCTTTCATGTCCAAATCCTCTGGGTTCATTCCCCCTTCAAGTTCCCAACCAATATTGTGAATCAAAGTGGCTAGCATCAGGTGTACCATCCTGTAAGCCAGAGGAAGTCCTGGACATATTCTTCTTCCAGCACCAAACGGAATGAGCTCGAAATGCTGCCCTTTGACATCAATTTCACTCTCAAAAAGTTGTTCAGGCATGAACAGTTTGGGCTGTGTCCAGGTTCCTTCGTCTCTGCCTGAAGCCCACACATTGACCAATATGTATGTTTCTTTTGACACTATGTAGCCATTGATTTCAACATTTTCGTTTGCTTTGTGAGGCACTAGTAATGAGGCTACTAGATGAACGCGAAAGGTTTCTTTAACGATTGCTTGCAAGTAAGGGAGCCTGGAAATGTCCGATTCTTGAATTTTATCTGATCGGATGACCCATTTGAGTTCTTCTCTTGCTTTTCCGATCTTCTCAGGGCTACGCAGTAATTCTGTCATTGCCCACTCTACAGTGCTTGAAGTTGTGTCTATCCCAGCCACAAATAAATCCTAAACACATAACATCAAGATACTGATCAGCTTACCATATATCAGAACAAAGAAAAACGAGGTTAAAAGTTCAACCAGGTCAACTAACAGTTAATTAGGTTTCAATTACATCCAATATACAACACAAAAATAATCTAAAGGGATTTCTTTAACAGATATAAGCAAAAATTGAAAGTACAAAGGCAGAGTGCCTAAACCTCCATCCTGTTGAAGTTTGATTCAAAAGATAAGTATTATCCTGGTTGCTGATTTATTAGTTGATAAGTTTTAGTAGTTTTTTTAGATTAAGCAAATAAATGTTTTGATGTATATCTGCACCATCTGATACGGTTGCATATTAGATCAAAGTAGTGATTAGATTGAAGTAGCGATTAGTACTTATCTATTTCTCTGTAAGCCTTTATATAAGGCGTATCATCGAGAAGATTTTCATATATGAAAACAGAATAGCAACCAGTTTTCTCTGTTCTATCATTCTCTGTTCCTTTTTCATTGTCGTAGATTAACCCTCTTTCTCAGGTTGTTTTAGTCCTTGTTCTGCATAATTATCAGTCCCATCCTTTTTTTTTTTTACTCCAACAAAGTGGTATCAGAGCCCACGGGTCTGATCTGAACTGGGAAACATGGCAAACAACAACGGCAATTCAGTGGGTGGGTCTCAACCAACCATCCCTATTTTCAATGGAGAGTGCTATGAGTTTTGGAGTATCAAGATGAAGATGCTATTCAAGTCCCAGGACCTTTGGGATCTGGTCGAAAATGGTTATTCTGATAAAGACGAGGAATCAAGGGTAAGAGAAAACAGGAAGAAGGACGCCAAGACATTCTTCTTCATTCAACAAGCTCTTCATGAATCAGTTTTTTCAAAAATTGCAGCAGCAAATACTGCAAAAGAAGCATGGACCACCTTGCAAACAGCATTTCAAGGGTCATCCAGAGTGCTCACAGTGAGGCTCCAATCCTTGCGTCGTGAGTTTGAAACGTTGTAGATGAAGAATGGTGAATTGGTGCAGGTTTTTCTGTCACGAGTGTCAACCATAGTTAATCACATGAAGGCCTACGGCGAGGATGTTTCTGATCAAACTATTGTTGCCAAAGTACTGAGAAGTCTCACGTCAAAGTTTGACCATGTTGTAGCTGCTATTGAAGAGTCAAAGGACCTAGAAACTTATACTGTAGATGAGCTCATGGGATCCTTGCAATCTCATGAGATGAGGCTGTCAAGATTGGAAGAGAAGACTGAAGATAAGGCATTTTATACACAGGGGGAGATTTTTGGCAAGAAGAGTGAAAGCCTACAAGGTGTTGGTAGAGGCCGTGGAAGAGGAGGAGCACGAGGAAGAGGCGGCCATGGCAGAGGCCGTGGTGATATCCAATGTTATTATTGCAGAAAACATGGACATGTGCAAGCTAACTGTTGGAAGAAGGAGGAGAATGAAAAACACGCAAATTTTGCTGAAGAAGAAGAGGAGCAAGTTAAGCTATTTATGGCTTACAATGATGAGGTAATACCATCTAGCAATATTTGGTTTTTGGATAGTGGATGTTCTAATCACATGACAGGCATAAAGCCATTGTTTAAAGAGCTGGATGAATCGTACAAGTTGAAGGTGAAGCTTGGTGATAATAAGCAAATGCAAGTGGAAGGCAAGGGAACTGTGGCAGTGAGCAATGGTCATGGTAACACTAATCTCCTTTACAATGTTTATTATATTCCTGGGTTGACACATAATCTGCTAAGTGTTGGGCAACTCATGAATTCTGGTTACTCTGTATTGTTTGATGATTTGACTTGTGTGATTAAAGACAAGAAAACTGGCCAAAGTATTGCTGATGTTAGAATGGCTACAAACAAATTGTTTCCTCTTGAAGTGTCAAATGTTGAAAAGCATGCTCTTGTTGTGAAGGAATCTGATGAGTCTAAGTTGTGGCACCTTAGATATGGTCACTTGAATGTTAAGGGGTTAAAGTTGCTTAACCAAAAGTAGATGGTGTATGGGCTGCCTAGTATTGACATGGTTAATATGTGTGAGGGGTGTATCTATGGGAAGCAGAATAGAAAATCCTTTCCAAAAGGAAAAGCAAATAGAGCATCTGATTGTCTTGAAATTATTCATGCTGATTTATGTGGTCCTATGCAAACTACTTCACTTGGAGGCAGTAGGTATTTTTTGTTGTTTACAGATGATTATAGCAGGATGAGTTGGGTGTACTTTCTTCAGTCAAAGGGAGAAACCTATGAGACTTTTAAAAAGTTTAAAGCTCTCGTGGAAAAACAAAGTGGGAAGTACATTAAGGTGTTGAGAACTGACAGGGGTGGCGAGTTTCTTTCAAATCAATTCACAGAATTTTGTGACAATGAAGGCTTGCATAGACAGCTCACAGTCCCTTACACACCAGAGCAGAACGGCGTGGCGGAGAGGAAAAATAGAACGGTTGTTGAGATGGCAAGAAGCATGCTGAAAACGAAGAATTTACCACATCACTTTTGGGCTGAGAGTGTTGCTGTAGCTGTATACTTGCTCAATATTTCTCCAACTAAGGCGGTGCTGAATAGAACTCCATATGAAGCATGGTGTGGTAAAAAACCATGGTCAAAAGGATATAAGCTATATAACCTTGCTAGTGGCAAGATTATTGTAAGCAGGAATGTTGTGTTTGATGAGGAGACAAAATGGACATGGAGTATAAGCAAAGATGGTGGTTTGATGGAGATCTTGGTCGAGGACGAGGAGCAGCCACAGCCGGCTGTACAAATTCCAGAAAGCCCAGCTCATTCCCCTTCACCAAAATTTGGCAGCAACAGTCCAGCTGTGTCAACAATTGCGGCAGATTCAAGTTCAGCATCACCTCCCCAAAAGGTCAGATCATTGCAAGATATATATGAGACCACACAAGCCTTGTTTGTTGCAGACCCAACAACTTTTGAAGAAGCTGTGGAGAAGGAAGAATGGCGCAATGCAATGAAGGAGGAGTTGACAGCCATTGAAAAGAATGAAACATGGCAGTTGGTGGAGCTGACTGAAAACAAAAATGTGATTGGAGTTAAGTGGGTCTTTAGAACCAAGTACCAAGCAGATGGAAGCATACAGAAGTATAAAGCCAGACTTGTAGCGAAAGGGTATGCCCAGGAATATGGAGTCGATTATGGTGACACTTTCTCTCCTGTTGCACTGTTTGAAACTGTAAGAACTTTACTTTCATTAGCTGCTCATTTACATTGGCCAGTTCATCAATTTGATGTTAAGTCAGCCTTTTTAAATGGAGACTTGGTGGAAGAGGTATATGTTTCTCAACCTGAAGGTTTTGTTGTTTCTGGTAAAGAAAATCATGTATACAGATTGAGAAAAGCTCTTTATGGGCTAAAGCAAGCACCCCGAGCATGGTATAGTAAGATTGATTCTTACTTCATAGAGAATGGCTTTGAAAGAAGTAGGAGTGAGCCTAATCTTTACATAAAAAGGCAACAAAGTGACTTGCTAGTTGTGTGTCTTTATGTTGATGATATGATTTACCTGGGTTCATCTGCCTTTATGATCACTGAGTTTAAGGCTTGCATGAAGAAGAAGTTTGAGATGTCAGATTTAGGATTGCTGCACTTCTTTCTTGGTTTAGAGGTGAAACAAGTTGAAGATGGTATTTTTGTTTCACAGAGAAAATATGCCGTTGATCTGCTCAAGAGGTTCAACATGATTAATTGTAAAATTGCTGCAACACCTATGAACTATAATGATAAATTATAGGTTGATGATGGCACTGGAAATGCTGATGCTAGGCTGTTTAGAAGCTTGGTTGGTGGCCTCATATATCTCACTCATACCCGACCCGACATAGCTTTTGCTGTGGGAGTGATTTCAAGATTTATGCACTGTCCTTCAAAGCAACATTTTGGTGCAGCAAAAAGATTGTTGCGGTATATTGCTGGAACAAGTCATTATGGGTTGTGGTATTGTCAGGCTGAAAAGTTTGGACTGGTTGGATTCACTGACAGTGACTGGGCTGGTTGTATAGAAGATAGAAAAAGCACTTCGGGTCATGTGTTCTCTCTTGGTTCAGCTGTTGTATGCTGGAGCTCAAAGAAGCAAGCTGTGACTGCTTTGTCATCTTCAGAAGCTGAATATACTGCTGCGACATCATCAGCACGACAAGCTGTGTGGTTGAGAAGGATTTTAGCAGATGTTAATCAGGAGCAAGAGGAACCAACTGTCATTTATTGTGATAATAAAGCAGCTATAGCAATGACTAAAAATCCATCTTACCATGGGAGAACAAAACACATTGACATAAGTGTTCACTTCATAAGATATTTGGTGAATGAAGGCAAGGTTGCCTTACAATATTGCAGCACCCATGAGCAGGTAGCTGATGTACTTACCAAAGCCTTATCTGGAGATAAGTTTGTTTACTTCAGGAACAAGCTTGGAGTTTGCAGCTTTGAATCAAGGGGGAGTGTTGAAGTTTGATTCAAAAGATAAGTATTATCCTGGTTGCTGATTTATTAGTTGATAAGTTTTAGTAGTTTTTTCAGATTAAGCAAATAAATGTTTTGATGTATATCTGCACCATCTGATACGGTTGCAGATTAGATCAAAGTAGTGATTAGATTGAAGTAGCGATTAGTACTTATCTATTTCTCTGTAAGCCTTTATATAAGGCGTATCATCGAGAAGATTTTCATATATGAAAACAGAATAGCAACCAGTTTTCTCTGTTCTATCATTCTCTGTTTCTTTTTCATTGTCATAGATTAACCCTCTTTCTCAGGTTGTTTTAGTCCTTGTTCTGCATAATTATCAGTCCCATCCTTTTTTTTTTTACTCTAACACATCCCAGAGGAAGAGTTCTGTCTTTAGAAATTAAGTACAACTTTTAATGAATTTTAAGATACAATGCCTAAAATAAGTAATGTATCATGACTATTGAATTGGAGGGAGTAGATCTATTGAATTGGAGGAAGTAGATGTCGTCTTTTAACATGTTAGGATTATCATAAGAGGGAAATGAAAATTCTTGGATTATCAGAAGAGGAAAATGAATAATCCCAGAATAAATCACACTCAATGCATAACATCATCAGCCGACTAGGATGTATTATGAAGAATTTGTAATAATCTATGTTCTTTCTAAACTCATTGCATGAAAACGAACGTAACTCACCCGAAGCAAATGTTGAGGGTATGAATGCTAAATTCAGACTCATTCTTTAAGGTTTCATCCAACAGGGCTTCCAGCAAATCACTTTTCCTTTGTAAAGAACTTGTCTCGCATGCCCTCCATTCCTTAATAATAGCATCGAATATATCGAACAGCTTTGCGAAGTAAAACTTGGTGTAACGCTTAATTCCTTGAGGATCAATCAATTGAAGGACAGGAAAATAATCTGACAAATTAGAAGCACCAACATATTTCATCACACCCCAAACCACCTCCTTCATTTCTTGAGATGAATTAGAATCATAGCCGCCGAAAACATAGTTCTCGAAATCAAATTGAGAGACGTTATGAAAGCAGCTCCGCCAATGTCCATTGTTGTCTTGCTACTACTACACCTTTCCACATATTCAAGCAGTTCCTTAAGCTTTTCTTCGCGAAGCTCTTGGCTAGCATCAAGTCTCTGTTGCGAAAACATTTGTTCTCTGCACACTTTACGGATGTTTCACCATGGGCCTGAAACCGGAATCCAGGCCATGGAGAACTTGTGATGATCAAGTGCTGTGGCTGCATTGGTTACAGCCTGGCTAGAGCAAGCCTGGTCATTTTTCTGCAGTACTTCTCTGGCAATGGCAGCCGATGATACAATTACTTCTTTCTTGCTTCCTAGACTCAGAGACATAAGGTCGAGGGCCACATTTCTTGGAGAGTTTTGAAAATGATTGATGAGGATTTGGGCCAATTTGATGGAGGTTGCCGATGATTGGAAACTGGCAAGGCCCTGGAGGAACTCTCGGTGATCTTCTGGATCTTAGATTGGCGGTGAACACAGAAATGCATAGCCAAAGAACGAAATAGAGAGCAACGGAAGACAAGATTGTAATGGTGTCCATATTAGCTTGCTCTCTTGTTACTTTTTCTCCTCAAAATCTTTGGTTTTTCCTTTCTGGAACTCTACCACAATTCCGGACCAACTCGTTTATTTATAAGGGGGACTACATGCCGTATGACAAGAGGATACGTTTATTATTTAATTCCGTCAACTAAAGAAACTCATACTTTTCGTCCCTAATCAAAAAGTTCAATTTTTTTATTTTACTTTTAATATTATTATTAATATAATTATGGGAGATTTATAATTAATTCATACCTAACAACATTAAAATATGAGAGGAACAAATGATGAAAATTAACTATTTCAAATATTGTATTTTCATTTTCATAAAAAAAACTAAATTTCTTCGAAATAAATATATTCAATTAAGACGAAAGAAGTTTTTCTAAATAGTTCTTTTGGCAAGAAGAAATAAAAGTTATGTTTTTAAAAGATTGGTTAAACCACTCCATTGGTCTTTTGAATTGAGATGTTATATCTATTTGGTCCCTTAACTTCAAGAACGGTTACAAAATTTGAGTTATTTTTTACTAATACTTGACTTATTTCAAATTCAATTAAAGGGTGAACAATGTGATTTAACATTTATTTTTCTTTTATTGTCCATATTAATGAATAATGTGAATCTCACTTTTATTAGTTGAAAAGAACTAAAATATTGTAAGAATTTTGGTTTAGAAGTTTTTAAAGTTAAGAGGCTAAAATAAAATTATTTCAAATTAAGAGTAAAAACAACATTTCAACTCAAATATTTTTATATCCAGAGGACAGGATCCGATATCTTTCATTCCAAAGTAAAGACAATTTGGATATGAATCAATGATATCGATGAGAATTGAAGGAGTGTGCCATTCATGGAGTAGATTGAAAATGAGCTGCTGGCCATCCTGCCTCGACGTACTATTGCCCTTTCCTTTGGGTAACTTTCAGAGCAGGGAAATATCTACAAAGATAGAGAGAGGGACCAAGTGGGTTCATCGAAAATGCCAAATTTCAAACGGGGACCACCATGGATGTATATATGGTCAAGGAAAGCCGGTGGACAATGTCTTAAGTTAACGTTTATTTTTGTTTTAAATTAAAAATAATAACCGTCCCATTTAAAAAATTAATTTTGTAAATGTACAATTTATTATAAGTTGCACTGTCACTACTACAAAAATGACTTTTAATGACGGTTTTTTAGGCCTTTTAACGGCGATTTTCGGCATTTTTGAACCGCCATCTATCCGGCAGCCGTAGAAAGTTTACGGACTTTCTACGGCGGTTGTGAACCGCCAAAGAAAGTTCGGACTTTCTACGGCCGTTTTTTTCAAAACCGCCGTAGAAAGTCCGAACTTTCTACGGCGGTTCGCTTAGGAACCGCCGTAGAAAATTGGCTTTCTACGGCGGTTCCTAAGCGAACCGCCATAGAAAGTTAACTTTCTACGGCGGTTTTGAAGATAACCGCCGTAGAAAGTACCAAATTTGTAAAAAAAAATTTAATATTTCATTTTTTTCTCTACATTCAAAAAATATGTATCAAAAACAGCTGGAACAGCCTTAGAAAGGTTTTGATATATATATATATATATTTCAACTTTATCTATATATCAAAAACTTCCATGCTAATAAACCGAACAACCACCAAACTTCACAAAATATTTGCGTGCATCCATCAAATTCTAATTAATTTAATCATTAACAGCAAGAACAATACAATAATCACCGATATAAAACTAATCAAACCCGAATTTAATCATTCATCATCTCACCAAACCTGAATTTAACACTAATAATAAACCCTAGGCCAATCACAATAATCAAGTAACAATAAAATTTGTAAAGCTTAAATAAAGTTGAAACTATTCTATATTACCTTTTTTATGATTTGAAGCCCACAACAAGGACCGATTGTGGTGAAATTATGATGGGGGATTAACTCCAAGTGGTGGGTGATGGCCTATTAAGAAACCATATCCGGAGTTGGGTGACCGCAGATCTTGTTATCAACGCTGCCGGAAGAACGACTTCGGGGGAAGACAAGAGAAAAAACCGACGGAGAGAGGATGGGCGTCGGCAACGAGAGAACGCTTCGGTTTGCTGGAGATGGAAACAGGGGGAAGCCGCGGCTGGCTGGAGATGGAAACAAAGAGAAACCCTTAAAATTCAAACAAAATCAAGTTTCTATGGCGGTTTTTATTAAAACCGCCATAGAAATGGACTTTCTACGGCGGTTGTAATTAAAACCGCCATAGAAAGTAACTTTCTATGGCGGTTACCACCATAGAAAGTTACTTTCTATGGCGGTTTTAATTACAACCGCCGTAGAAAGTCCATTTCTACGGCGATTTTAATAAATCCGCCGTAAAAAGCCCGTAATTGTGAATTCCCACTCGTTCCTCTTTTCCTATTAATTTTTAGTTTTTCTATTTTTGTAAATTAACCCCCAAATTTTTTTAAATTTAATAATAAATATGTATTTTACTATTTATCAATTTTTATAGTAAAATTCATCATATTTATTAATTATACGGCGGTTAGAAATACAAACCGCCGTAGAAAGTCCCCTTTTTACGGCGGTTTTAGAAAACCGCCATAGAAAGGTGACTTTCTACGGCGGTTAGAAATAAAACCGCCGTAGAAAGTCCTTACTTTCTTTGAAAGGTGACTTTCTACGGCGGTTAGAAATAAAACCGCCGTAGAAAGTCCGTACTTTCTTTTTAATGGCGGTTTTGGTCTTTACACCGTTAAAGCGCCGCCGTAGAAAGTCCATTTTGTAGTAGTGTGTACAACACAACATTTAAAATAGTTATTTGGACAACATATTTTTTTGCTTATATCCTTACATTCTAAGTAAGGATTAATTGCAAACCATCCATGATTATATTAGTAAAAGTATCGAATGTAAACAAATTAAAAGCGGACTCTTAATATGAGAAATTTTATTTTTTTTAAAAGCGGGTTCTTTGAAAGGGACAGAGAAAGTATAAAGAATGTATTGAAAATTTAAAAAAAACATTAAAAAATTAAGGAAATCTATATTTATAAAATATATAAAATGGACCGAATAACGGTGTATGAAAATTAGATGGGGAAAGCCTTAATCAAAGACAGGATAGGTGGTATGAGTGAGCCCTGAATTGTTTGACTCTCCATAAAGATGATGAATATAGTCAACATTTGAACAAAATTCTTGTCGGTCGGGCAACTTTTTATTGAGACTAAATTACATTGCTGTAAAAAATAAATAAATAAAAGAGCAAATTACATTCCCCACCTCGATGTGTAAAATTATCAAAACTCTACCCCTTGAGCTTATAAGAAATTATATATACCTGTAGTATGACTGAATTAATAGTGTAAATATGAGAAATATATGCATGGACAATGTGTTCCTCAGTTGAGCCGTTTCCATACCTTTCTTTAATTGTTTGGACCAAACTTTTGACCGATGAAATGACATGTTTTCAAATAACAGAGGGAAAATGATATTTAAATCCCTCAAAATTTGTTAAATTATGAATTAGTGCTTGTGATTTTTGAAAATTGCAGTTACCTCCTACTATTTTGGTAATAATTACAAAATTGCTCTACTATAGTTATGGCTAAGAGAGAACACAAATTTTCATGGACAATTTAAAGATTGGTTTAGCAAAAGTTCAGTTTGAGCTCATTATTTAATAGTTAAACAAATATAAGCAAAATTTTAAACTCAATTATGTAATAGACGATCAATGTTTGAATCAGTGGCAGAACTTGAATACAACTATTGGAGGGGCAAACTTGAAAAGAATGTTATGCATTCTATGTGTCGCTCTATATTATACATTATAATAAGAGATTGTATTTATTATTTTTACTTATTTTTTTACTATTAATTCTGATCATTTTTAACATAATATCTTTTATGAAATGAAAGTATATATCTTTTGGCTAAGAATTTATATTTACTTTAAATTTTCTTTCAATAAAAAAATCAGTAAAATAATATAAAAGTATATGAAAGTATAGAATGAATGAAAATAATAAAAATTTCAAATATTAAAATTATGAAAAATATAAACTATAAGTGTTTTTATTACAAAATATTTTACTCCACCCACTAAAAGAGTTATTTTTAATACTAAAAACATTATAGATACATGACTCTTCATATTAATATTTATACAAAAATTCCTAAAAATATACATGGAGAGATACAAATGTATAACAAATGCTTAATATTTTTTTAAAACAAATTAATACTTAATATGACAACTTCCACAATTCATATAAGATAAAAATATAGTGTATGAAACAATAAATGTCCACTAACTATTACTATTATTATTAATTTTATAGTAAAATTCATACTATATACTACTAAATTTAAATTGTGGAGGCGAAAAATATTAATATTAATATATTTTTGTACCAAAATATATATAGGTAGTGTATGCTTTGAAAATATTTGACAATGAAGTTCTGCCATTGATTTGAATACTCCAAATCTTGACTCAGCTCGCACTACTACAAATTGAGCCTATAGTATCACTTTATAGGTTACACTTTAAAAATGTTACAATAGAACAAAATTTTAAAAGAAAATGCATCACCATAATTAAATGTAGCTATAGAAGTCTAATACAACATTTTTTTACAATATGCTACACATTTATACAATGTTGCCTTTTTGGGTAAGCTAAAGCATCATTTTTTTGAGGCTATTGCAACACTTCTTTTAAAGGCTATTGCAACGTTTGCTTGAGCTGGTGCAGCACTTTTTCAGGCTAGTGCAACGCTTTTCTCAATCAAATGCAACACTTTTTAAATTAGTGCATCACTTTTTTTGGCTAGTTATTAGGCTAATGCAACGCTTGTTTTAGGATATTGCATCACATTTTATGTCTACTGCGACACTTTTTAGGAAACCGCGATGCTTTTTGTGTGTGGCTAATTCTCCTCTTTCTTTTAGTTAGTATTATTTTTGTTTTATTTTTATTTTAGTTTATAGACACTTTTTATTTTTGGCTCTTTTTGGTCTAGTTTTTTCATGAAACTTACACTCTTTTTACTAAAATTACAACTTCAATTTCCTTTGAATTCTAATGTTGAAATTTAAAATTCCCTAAAAATAACATTACTATTATTATATAAAAAAAATTAAATCATTATACTTTTTATCCTCTTTTCACCCAATTTCTCATAAAAAATTCCCAAAAAAAAAAAACATATTTTCCCAAAATTTTAATTCCCTATTTGAGTTACAATTTAAGCATAGCCTTATGAAATTTTTAATAACTATAAAAAAGGAAAAAGAAAATATTTATCTTCTCTAATTAACAGCTGGAGTCCTTAGGCCCATCGAATCCGCACCGCCCTTTAGTCTCCCAGAGCAGAAAGGAGCTAGTAGAAGCACCATATCCTCAACTCACCTGACCCAAGGCATTCTCTCTCATAGTGCTGGAAAGAGTGAGTGCCTTCTCTCGCCGTCAATTTCTCCCGTCCAGCTTCACCTTCCAAAACTAGAATCCCATCGCGGTAACCAGGAAAATACTGTCACGGCTCGCTTCTCAACGCCTCCGCGAGATCCGTCAAGTTTTTTGCCAAATCCCTCAGGTCCACTCTTACTCTCAATCTTCGATTTTCGTTCATTTTTTCTTTCGCGTTTTTCGGAAGGAGAAGGTATTAATTTCAATTGTATCGGTTTGTTTGCTGGACCACTCGATCACTTTCCCACTGCCCTAAATTATGTAAAGTTCAGATTCTGTATTTTGTGATACTCTTTTTTCTTAGCATTTTGTGAAAAGCACCTGGATGCGCCTGATAATAAGCCTGACATTCCATTGCAATTCACCGAAGGTTAGCCACACATAATTATAGGTTAATGTACCTAATAGCAATCGTATGCAGGTCCTCTATTTGTTCTGAATCAGTCGAAAGCAAATGATAGGGTTAGAGTTGCTTGTTTGATTTTTCATCTTAGAGGCCAGGGATTAATTTTGTAAAATTTTGTAAATGACTATATTTTGGGAAAATTAAGACATTGAGCAGAGTGTTGTTAAATATATGGATGATATTATTTTTATAATTCACTTGAGTGTGAATACATTCTTCTTAGGAGTTATAGAGGCATTAAAGCAAAGATGCTCCTAGAGCATTGGGGAAGAGAATCACAGATGAGGTGCTTTGACTTTTTTCCTTTCTTATGTGATGTGAAAATTCTTTTTTTTCTTGTAAGCATTATCTTGAAGTAGGTCTTTTGTTGTTTTCGCGACTCATTGGAAAACTGTTTTCTTCTTTTTTACAATAGCTTCCCAATGGAAGCACCACATCTAACCAGTGCAATTGAGTTTTTTCAGAAGTTTGAAGCTTCAAAGGTAGAAAGCAAGTGTATCTTTAAGTTTTCTCTTTTTATTGATACGAGTTAAAAGTTTAGGTGTGATGCCAATTCAAGTTTAAGTGTATCTTCTCATCTGTTGAGTCTATTTCTGTTTGTTGCGATGTTATCTTGGTTTAAACTAATGGACATGTTTGATTTTTTGGTTATTTAGCATTGGTGGATTGTAATTAGGAGATGGTTTCCATAGTTGGTCCAATTGTTATAAGGTGTGAGAAAATCCTTCTGTTTTCAAGTGGAGACAGAGAGATGCACATGTTCCTTTGCGCTGCCACGAATCAGTGGAAAGTGACTCTGGATATTTTGTCTGAACTTTTTTGTTTTTTTTTGGGTCCCAAATTGTGCTGTGAAAGCCTTTTTGACTATTTGCTTAATTACTGAATTGCAATGTAGTTTGTTCCTGAAAACTGTTCTGAACATGGAGTAGTTTCTTTTGTTGGAGAAAGCTCATGTGAAATTGCTTCAAATACCAACTATATATCTTGCTGTACCTTGTAATTTACAGAAATAATTTCATAATTCTCAAATGGTTGAGTTGGAGCCGGTTCTTTATTCTGTTTTCAAGTGGAGACACAGAGATGCACACATTGAGCATAATTGATGTGCAATTATATTTTTGGAGCATCACTTGAGTAGTTGAGAAACTAGTTTTTCTAGCCTGACCTTTTGTTGAAATATGGCTTTGAGGTTGAGAAACTTCTTAGGATGTTGGGATTGGAAAATAAATTAGTTTCTTTTCATCTGTATCTCGAAAACCAAGAGCTTTCTTTTACCCATTGAATTTGTTTGATTAGGTGACTCGAAAGAAAGTTTTTACATTGCTGAATCAGTGGCCTCTAGCAGGTAATCTTGCATCTTCAGATCTGCTTTGTGTTTAAATTCTAAATATCATGAGAATTGGCATTTCATAGTAGTCCCTAATTCAATTTTTGTCATCCAGAAATGCTTCCACATTGGCAACCCACAATGGAAGACCCATAAAAGTGTCTTGTAACAATAAACTTAAGTATGTTTACTAAGTCTGCTTCAGCATGTTGCTGTTTCTGGACAAGGAAAATGTTTGGCTTTCTAGAGATAAGAAGTTCAGTATATTGATTTCAGCAAAGTTTTTGAGTATGTCTAAACATTAGTGAAGCTTCGAAGCCTCTGTTTTGACTTTAAATCTTCTGCTAGTATGGTTAACATCATTTAATTGTTTATCCCTCTGCTCAAGTGAAAATCTCCATTTGTTCTCTCTATCCATCAATATTGAATTGACTTGGTTGCATAGTTTTGAGTTAAATTTTTGTTTCACTTTCCAGAAAGGTGGGAATGAACCTGATTTCACTAGTTGCTCTGGCACTAAACTTGGATGAAGATTTTTTCAGAAAATTAGGGCTCTTGAGTAACCTAATCCTTTTGTTCGCTTGTTACACTATCCAAGTCTGTTTACAAAACTTTGTTTTCTTTGTTTATTCATTCACTCTTTTTTCACACGGGCAATTGAGATTCAATAGGTTTCACAATGTCTGACCTTTAACCTTGTCTGTGGTTAAGAAGCATTATGCAGTAATTTGGCATTTCATCTTGTTCTATAACTCAATACCTTGTGTGAACCTGGTTCACAAAGATATTATTTTTGAATAAGTTGCTTTTTGGAGACTTTAGAGCTTTAAGTTATTGACTGATAGGTCTCCAGATGATGAATCATTTTGTGCAAATGCTTTTCTCTTATTAATTGCAGGGGAATTGGAAAGTTCTGATCAGCAAATATATGGTATTTCTGCTCATTCAGACTATGGAATGGTCACTCTTCTAGCAGCTGAGGATATCAGTGGCCTTCAGGCATGTATTTTATTGGAAAAAAAATGATTATGAATACCAGTAATCTAGTTACATCTAGCGTCAGTATTTTCACTTACATTAATATCTCAATGTTGACAGGTTTGTAGGGAAAAGAATGCGCAACCTCGTGTCTGGGAGAATGTTCAGCATTTGAGAAGGTTAGTGTCTAATTGTGTATACTTTTTGTAGTCCTGTAGGCTTTGAAACCTTGGAGTCTTCATCCCCTAAAATAAGATTCCTCTCTTAATCTTAAAATTTTGTCCTACTTTTGTACTTAGTATTGGGGATATGATGGAGAGATGGACACTTTGAGGATGCTTTCCCTGATGTGTTGCTGAATGATATTGCTGGGCCAGATGGAAATCCTTTGCATCCTTTGCTTCTGAGCTTGAAGCTTTTTGTTGATGTCTTGGTAAGTAATAAGTATGCTTAGTTGATATACCTTTCAAGTACAATGCCTTTTACTGCTTAAGCACTGTGTTTTTGGTTCCGATTACCTTCCTTTATAGAAAAGAGAGTTCTAATTGCTAGCTTATTTGTAGTACAAGTACTTTCTTGCTTGTCTCCCTGTAAATGTGGATGAAGGTATAGCAGTGGAAACGTTTCTCTATTAATTGTGGAAAAAGTTATACCAAGGCCAGCTAGAGCAAAATGTGGATGAAAGAGATGTACCTTAGCATTCTAACAAATTGATGAGGAATCACTTCCAAAGCTCCCAGAAGGCCGAGGTGGCCTAGAGATTACTTTTGTATTTAACATCATAAATGTATACTTTTATATTTAACACGATAAATTTATAGTTTTGTAATACGATTATCATTTTTATAGAATTGTTTTTCGATTTTGTATTTGCAGTAATAAATTGATGCTAAAGGGTTAAAATATTGTACAAAGTGTTACATTTGGTAGCATGAAGTAGTGTATTTGCACGAAGGTAATTAATAAAAACGCTGCATTAAGTCCAAAACAGTGTTGCATTAGACCGAATAAGTGTTGCCCTTGGTCGAATAAGCGTTGCATCTGGCCGAATAAGTGTTGCCCTAGACAGAATAATCGTTGCGTTCGGCCCAAAAAGCATTGCATTAGGCCTAAAAAGCGTTGCATGAGGCTGAAAAAGCGTTGCTTTAAGAGTGAAAAAGTGTTGCATTAAAGGTGAAAAAGCGTTGCATTTAGGAGAAAAAAATGTTACATTAGCTACCTATAGCTACACTTCGGAAAAATGTTATATAAAAGGTAAAAAGTGTTACCTTAGGCCTAAGGTAACATCACTTTAAGAGATACTTTTAAAAGTGATGCCTTAGGCCTAAGATAACTCTTTTAGGGCCTAAAGCATCATTTTTGGGGTGTTGTTACAGCTCCAATTTGTAGTAGTGTCGGCTCAATATCATAACGTGAGTCAAAAAAACTTAAACACTAACCAAAATGAATTGGAGTGGTTTAAGGAGGTACTCCCTATTAATTTACATAGTTACAAAGACAGATTCGTAGTTTAACCAAGCCTTGGAGGAGGTAAATGTAATTCGCTCAATAACAAAACCAGCTAGCTAGATCGATCCTCGGTTAAGGGGACCATGATGATTTATCAAAATTTTAGAGAGGGTAGTTTGACGCATTTACAGCATTTGGGAAGGCAAAATAAAAATGCTCAAGAACACTTTTACAATTTCACACGTATGCATTTACATTCCTGAGTCCTCAATTAATGCATGCATCTGATTAAGGAATAGAAATGTAAATGCGATTGGCTATTGACCATTCAAGACTGAATTACAAAGTGATGATAGTTAAGGGAGGACTTTAATCTCTTACGCAACCGAAAACCATTCTAGTTGGAGAACGAAACAAATACAATCCCGCCTAACGAGCCATTAAATACGACCAAGAACATTTCTGATTTTCTGAAGAGTAAATTTTCTTTCTGTAAATTAATTTACTATTATCAACCAGTACAAAATTACATGAAAGATAATTATAAATGAAACCAAAGAGACATTTGCGTTAATGTAATACTCCCTCTGTCCCATTCAAAGAGTCCTGCTTGTAATACTGTTCAGTATTACAAACAGGACTCTTTGAATGGGACGGAAAGAGTATATGACTATTATATTTTGTGCAATGTTAGTGCTAGATTGGTGAAAATAAATCTACATTAAACTATGTGCCATAGTGTCCTTATAATTAAATTAAACTTAACTAGACAATTTTACTTGTGTTAGAATTGATAATACTTGTTTGTTTAGTTATTTTCAATTTGACCAAATAATTAGTTTTTGAGTAGAATTTGATAATTATGTCGTGATTAGTATAGTTTCAATTGAGGTTAAGCATTCCAGCTTGTTTGTCTTATTTGTGAGATAAGCTTTCCAACTTTGTGTCTGCCTTTGTTTTGTTTTGCTGAGCGCTAGCGTTCGTTGTGTTGTGTTGTGTTGTTATTTTATTAGGATAACCAAAAAAATCTTATGCCACTGATCTTCTTATATCCTATAAGTAGACACCATGTCAGTGCACGAATCATCCCAAAAACGTACTTGGTAGTGGAATTCCACATCAGGAGCAAATAGAAGGAACCAGTCTCAACTTCAAAATATTAGCAACTTTCGTACACTCTTTTAACAACTCCATGTTATATTACTATTTATAAGAAGTAATTGTATCATTTATTGTATTGTATGGCGTCTTCGAGAGCCAACCATTAATTGTCTTGATCCAACTCAGCGCCAGAGAAGCAAATGAAATGTAATATGGCCCATGACTTAGTACAACGCATTCAGATTAAGACTCCTCATCGACGGAGATGGCAACGACCACACAGTCAAGATCGGCACAGCGGCTACCAGAACGACGACAATGGAAATGATCTTTTAAAACTTACATATTTTTGGATTTCTGAATTTCAGTCCCTATTATAAAACGCCACATCGTCTTCACGCTAGGACTCCTCGTCGACGAAGATGGCTACGACCACACAGTCCAGATCGGTAAAGTGGCAACCGGAACGTCGACGATGGAGATGATATTTTAGAACTTACAAATTTTCAGATCTCTGAGTTTCAGTCACTAATTACAGAGATATGTGCTTGGTATACTGAGTGAAAGATTAAAATAATAATTTTGGGTTATTATTTGTAATGTAGTACCAGTTTTAAAAACTTTTAGAAACATGTGACCGACTAAATTAAAACGAAGAATGATTATTAAAATTTGTAATGAAGGTATGTTAAGATTGAATGAGTTGTACTAATTTGAACTCCGCATTATATGTAGCACAAAGTTACAAACGAGTTGATACTTATATTTATGGGCTCCATTCATTTCAGTTATGTACTACTCTAGATGCATTAATAGAAAATGATAGTAAACCCAGCAATAAAGTAAACCATTATGCATTTCATGAGAGATTACAAGAAAAATAGATTTCCAACCATATGTGAACTAGGACATCTAAGAACGCAATGTTGGAATTACACAGGGAAAACCTTAAGTTACACTTTGTAAATGCTAAGGGACTACCCCTGGTCAACCTCTTGAAGCAAATGCTAAGAAGAATCTAGGTGTTTCCTTAAATCGGCAAATATTCCCAGCAAAGATTTCAAATTTAACATTTTCATTTTCACAAAATGAAAATGTTAAATCAGAATCTTGTTGGTAATATTTACCGATCTCAAGAAACCCATGAGATCTTTCTTAGCATTCTCTTAAAGAGGCTGGCCCGATATGGTCGATAAATAATCATCCTTACTACGCCTTTTCATTGTATCACACTCATTAACTCCACCTAAAGACTCATCAAGTCAGCCTCTCGAAGGAAACACTAAGAAAGATCTGCGAGAAAGATTGAAATCAGCAAATATTCCCAGCAAGATTTATGATCTAACATTTTCATTTGCACAAAATTAAAATGTTAGATAAAAAATCCTGGTGGTGATATTTACTGATCTCAATCTACATCCTAGATCTTTCTTAGCATTCACTTCAGGAGGCTAACCCAATGCAGTTGATAAATAGTCTCCTTAAGATCTGCTTTGTAAATGCTAAGAGACTACATCGGGTCAGCCTCCTCAAGCAAATGCTAAGAAAAATCTGGGACCAATATTGAAATCAGCAAATACTCGTAGCAAATTATCTCCGAATGAACATTTTTATTTTTCACAAAATGAAAATGTTAATCGAAAATTATTTCTGGAAATATTTGCTAATCTCAATATACATCCCGAATCTTTCTTAGCACTTGCTTAAAGAGGCTGTCCTGATGCAGTCAATAAATAACCATCCTTACTACACATTTTCCTTGTATCACACGCATAAACTTCACCAGAAGACTCATCTGAATCTTCAAGTGGCATTTCTTTTAGCGGATTCAACTACCGTGTTTCTTCTGTTGTTTCAAAGGGTTCAACTGCACACATTATGTTGTCCTTTGAAAGCCTTTAGCCTGTTGTTGCAACACATGCAAGGGTATCATACGAGACTTCAATCAGTATAAGTGCTTAAATATCCATATCAACACTATAATCAGAAAATACAAAAGAAAATCATTAATAACTTGTATAAATAGCGACACTTGGTACTGTAAGACGTGAAAAACCTTACCGAGAAGAGCAGAACAACATTCAGATTTGACAAAGGTAAACTGAGGATATGCAGGCCAACATCTTGATGCAAAAAACAATGGGAAGACAGAAGCTATAAGAAATTAAGAAATATCACAATATAAATCACTAAAAGAAAGGGTGCCTGAAATTTTAGATGAATCTTCAGATGAAGTTTATGCACATGGTACAAGGAAAAGGAAGGAGAAGCAAATGATTGCTGGACTACATCCGGAACGCCTCTTTCAACAAATGCTAAGAAAGATATTGACTATAAACTGAAAGGGATGATACAACAAACTTGTTATTGGGGATTATATAGAAGAAAAAAAAAACACGTTAAATTTTAAAGTACAAAGGTGGCATGGGGAGTAGGTTCTTTATTGGGAATAAGTACAGATGAAAATACTATCTTGGGAATATATGAATTGAATCTGTGGGAATCTAGTGGCTTAAGGGAAATAATTCCAGAAGTCAGATGGATAATATTTCCATGCAAGAATAAATTATTGCTTTGATATTTCCATGTGAGAATGGAATATTAACTGAAGAGTCGTGATCTTTTGGATCCATTGTGTCTTCAACACAGCTGTAACGCCCAAACAGCTGGATGTTTAAGTAAGAGGAAAAATATTAACAAAAAGAATCAATTATAACACCGTTATTTAAATGAAGTTATGAAATGGCGGGAAGGGAAGAGATTATTTTGACGAAGTTATTATAACAGTCGAAGAAACATGTGCTTCAGCGGAATTACTATTTAGTACCTTAAAGACAAAACAATATCTCCATCGGAATTCATTGTTAAATAATTTTTATACCTCAAGGACAAAACAATGTCACCATTGGAATTTATTGTCACTACGGGAATTTATGTACTGATAATGTAATTCTTCCGTTTTTTGGTTGGTAATTACGATCATATGTCGATAGTAGCATTTTTCCAATAAGCACATGAAAAACGAATATTTAAAACCCTAAGACAAATGGCAAGCTAATAATGAAATGAACCCTTAATAATAAACCACTTAAATTATGGAGTTGAACAAACAAGGGTTATAGGAAGTTTAACAATCACAAAATGTCCAAGTTGAATGCCAAACTTCGAGATCCACTCTTCATAGTTAACCTCAATGTTCTTCCAAATGGAATATCGTGGGCCATCCTGAATTTAATCCAAGCTATATCTGACCTGAATAAATACGCAAACCTTGAATGTTTCCAGGAGTATAGCCCTTCAATCCAACTCCTTATAACCATGGAATAAATTCCTTTAGGGGCTATAACGGAGACCAAAGTACCGTCAGCAAAGGTGTGCTCCTTGTAAAAAAAATGTTGGTATTTTCTACATAATGATCAGGCATGTGAAGAGAATAGTTTAATTGATATATTAATCTCAAAAATTATGTATTTTAGGGTAATATTGTTGGAGCATTTTTAATAAATTATAAATTCTTTATGGAAAATTAATTTTATTACCCTTTAGTTTCAAAAGATTATGCTGCTGTTTTTTTTTTACCATTTGAAACTGTTCTATTCATAATGGAAATTATTTGAAATAGGAGTTATTTGAGTCATTAAAGGGATTACTGATTTCTTGCATATGCAATTGGGAGAAACGGTCTTTGATTGAATGCATTTAAAGAGAATTCTTCGGTTGAGGAATTAGAGAGTGCCGCAGTTTCCAGCTTTAATATTCAGACTAAATGTTAGGCTTTGTCTTCATCATTTTCTCTTTATATACAGATGAACCCATGAGGGGTTAAAGGACACATTTTCTTAAGATACATGCCTATGCCTTGAACATCCCATATTTTTCTAAAATACTTGTTTTGAGCAAGAGAGAAAAAGGTGTTAGTAGAGTTGCAAATTCTTAGTAGTTGTGCAGATTATTAGGAAACACAACAAGTGTGTTGGGCTGTTATATCTGGGGGTGACAAGCGGCGATAATTCTGCTGCACCAAAGTTAACTCTTTGCAGAAGGCTTGAATCACCTAAAGAGAGCGAAAGATCTGTGCCTCAGCCCTTCTAACAATTAACAGTTTGTTTCCTGTGGTGGTTTTGTTGTGTTTTGCAGATTGATTATTGCTGTTGGAACAACAATTTTAGGTGATTCAAAATATTCATTATGGAATATAACTCCAATAGTGGTGATCTAATCAAGTCATTCTGCAATGTTACCGAGAAGTCTTTTGCGAGTATGATTTCCAAAGTTAACATGCTTGGTGATGATGACAGTTGGTGGGTGGATTCCGGTGCGACAAAACATGTGTGTCGTGATCGTAGCTGTTTCAAAAGTTACAACCCTGAACAGAACAAGAAAATTATGCTAGGGGATTCTCACACAATTGATGTTCTGGGCATTGGTGAGGTTGAAATTAAATTTACATCTGGTAAAACCCTTCTTCTTAAAGATGTGTTTTATGCTCCTCTAATGAGGAAAAATTTAGTTTCTGCTGTTCTTCTCAATAAGGTTGGATTCAAGCAAGTTACAGAATCTGACCTCTATGTGCTTTCCAAAAAGGGTACTTTTGTGGGTAAGGGTTATGTTTGTGATGGCATGTTCAAATTGAATATCGAATATGTGAATAAAGCTTCTTCTAGTTCTGTTTATATAATTTCCTCTTTGAATTTTTGGCATTCTCGTCTTTGTCATGTTAATAGTAAATATATAAGAACCATGAGTAGTCTTGGATTGTTGCCAAAGCTGAAGAATGATTTTGAAAAATGTGAGTCATGCAGTAAAACAAAAATCACCAAAAATCCTTCGAAAAGTGTTCAGAGGAATACGAATTTACTTGAATTGATTCACACTGATTTATGTAAGTTCAATGGATTTTTGAGTCGTGGGGGAAAAAGGTATTTTGTTACTTTTATAGATGATTTTTCAAAATATACATACGTATACTTGTTGAAAAACAAAAATGATATGTGTTTGAGATTTTTAAAGTATATATAAGAGAAACTGAAAATCAGTTTGATAGAAAATCAAAAGAATCCGAAGTGATAGAGGCACGGAATATGGTTCTACTGGTGTAGCAGAACGTAAAAATAGAACTTTGATTAATTTAACTAATGCAATGTTAGTTAGTTCTAATGCACCATTAAATCTCTGGGGTGAAGCTATTTTGAGTGCATGTTATGTTATGAATAGAGTGCCACATAAACACACTATGAAATCTCCATTTGAGTTATGGGGAAATTATAAGCCTAACTTGAATTATATGAGAATTTGGGGTTGTTTGGCTTATGTGAGATTAAATGATCCAAAAAGATCAAAATTAGGAGCTAAAGCTTCTACATGTGTGTTTGTTGGTTATTCTCTTTTAAGTAAAGCTTATAGATTTTTAGATTTGGAAAATGATGTAATAATTGAATCTTTAGATGCTATTTTTCATGAAGAAAAATTTTCTTATCACACTAAAAATAGTGGGGGTGATGAAAATAATGGAAAAAGAAACATAGACTCTTTAGAAATTCATAATGATGAAAATAATGAGCTTAGAAGAAGTAAAAGAGGAAGAATTGAAAAAGATTTTGGTCCTGATTATTATATATATATTCTAGAAGAAATTCCTAATTCAATTAATGAGGCCTTAACATCACGAGACTCGGTGTTTTGGCGAGAGGCTATTAATGATGAAATGGATTCTTTGTTGGAAAATAAAACTTGGAAATTAGTAGATTTACCACCTGGTAGTAAAACAACTGGTTGTAAATGGGTTCTTAGGAAAAAAATTTAGGACTGAGGAAACAAGCACCAAGACAATGACATGAGAAATTTGGCTCTTGTTTGCTTGAAAATGGTTTCAGATGTTGTGAATATGATAAGTGCATATATTTTAAAAATATGAATAAATTGCATATTATGATTTGTTTATATGTTGATGATTTGTTGATATTTGGTGCTAATTTAAATATTGTTGAAGAGATTAAATGTATTCTCAAAAATAATTTTGACATGAAAGATTTGGGTAAGGCTAGCACTATTCTTGGCATTAAGTTGACTAGAACTAGTGATGGAATTTGTATGGATCAAGCTCACTATATAAAAAAATTATTGTTAAAATATAATTATGCTGAGGCTAAGTATATAACTACACCGTTTGATAATAGAGTTACATTATATCCTACTGAGGATGACAAAGAAATATGTAATCAAGAAAAGTATGCTAGTTTAATTGGTAGCTTACGATATGCTACAGATTGTACACGACCAGACATTGTGTATGTTGTAGGAGTACTTGGTAGATTTACTGATAAACCGAATAATACTCATTGGTATGCTATGGATCGTGTAATGAAATATCTAGCTAAAACTAAATCTTATGTATTGTTTTATAAAACTTATCCTGCTGTGGTTGAAGGGTTTTGTGATGCAGATTGGAATATGTTGTTGGGAGACTCATTATCAACTACTGGTTATATATTCACTTTAGCTGGTGGTGTGATATGTTGGAAGTCAAAGAAGCAACAAATCATTGCAAAGTCCACAATGGAAGCTGAGTTAATTTCTTTAGCTTCTGCTTCAGAGGAAGCAAACTGGCTACGCAATTTTCTATATGAAATTCTGCTGTGGGAGAAGCCAATTCCCCCAATTTTACTCCATTGTGATAATACTGCCGCTATTGGTAGAGTCAATAGTCAGTATTACAATGGGAAGTCCAGAGCGATACGCCGAAAACATAGTGTTGTTCGTGCATACATAAGAGATGGTACCATTAATGTGAATTATGTGGGATCGGGTGAAAACTTGGTAGATCCCTTAACAAAAGCTCTAGCTAGAGAGAAAACATGGAATACCTCGAGAGGGATGGGACTGAAGTCCTTAGAAGAATAACTACAAAAGTCACGTGTAAAGATACCCAACCTAACGATTGGAGATCCCAAGAGTTAGGTTCAAAGGAAAAAACAAATTACATGGTGATTTGATAATATGCACAAACTCAATTATAAATCTCATCCCTGTGGTAGATGTGCATATATCTTGTAACGATATTTGAGGGTTGCGGCTTAATGGCCCTTAATGAAATTCATAGCTCTTTATGAGTGGAGTGTCATAGTTATAAGAGCACTCTTGATGAATTCACCAACATGAAGTGTGCAGGGTGGGGCCGCCCTAAAGAGACTCGGGACTTAGTCTCAAATACACTCATGGAAAACTGGGATAGAGCACAAAGGCCGTAATGTGTCAGTTTTAAACAACTCATAGAGTACACCTAAACTAGAGTGTGTGTGGCACAATCTTTTATATCTCCAAAGCAGCTATAGTTCAAGACCGAAGTTCACTACTGGCTCTGGTATAAGAAATTGTTCTGACACTAAATATAGGTTCAAGGCATTGCTACCTATATGAGGCACTCTTTTACTTTTTGCTTCAAGATAAAGTATATTTTATTGAAAAATGAGTGGGGTATTGTTGGAGCATTTTTAATAAATTATAAATTCTTTATGGAAAATTAATTTTATTACCCTTCAGTTTCCAAAGATTATGCTGCTGTTTTTTTTTTATCATTTGAAACTATTCTATTCATAATGGAAATTATTTGAAATAGGAGTTATTTGAGTCATTAAAGGGATTACTGATTTCTTGCATATGCAATTGGGAGAAACGGTCTTTGATTGAATGCATTTAAAGAGAATTCTTCGGTTGAGGAATTAGAGAGTGCTGCTGCTTCCAGCTTTAATATTCAGACTAAATGTTAAGCTTTGTCTTCATCACTTTCTCTTTATATATAAATGAACCCACGAGGGGTTAAAGGACACATTTTCTTAAGATACAGGCCTATGCCTTGAACATCCCATATTTTTCTAAAATACTTGTTTTGAGCAAGAAAGAAAAAGGTGTTAGTAGAGTTGCAAATTCTTAGTAGTTGTGCAGATTATTAGGAAACACAACAAGTGTGTTGGGCTGTTGTATCTTGGGGGTGACAAGCGGCGATAATTCTGCTGCACCAAAGTTAACTTTTTGCAGAGGGCTTGAATCACCTAAAGAGAGCAAAAGATCCGCGCCTCAATCCTTCTAACGATTAACAGTTTGTTTCTTGTGGTGGTTTTGTTGTGTTTTGCAGATTGATTATTGCTGTTGGAACAACAAAGATAGAATATGTTCATATAGGTGCATCAAACATAAAAACATACCATTTTACCGATTATCAGCACGTCCTGGTCAAATGTGCTCAAAAAGTACGTGGTCGGCTGAGAAGGTGGTGGAAGTGGCACTAAATAAAAGCCAAAATAAAATAGTACAAATAATCAAAACATGGCATCTAACTCTGTTATGTAATGTCAGAGATGAAATGAACCTGAAATGGCGAAATTAAATTTCTCTTTGCCATCAGCCATATGGATCGACGCTAGAAATGGCCTCTCCGACCGCGACTCAAACACAATGTACATCCCAGGCCACAACTGATACACCGCTGCAAAATCCTCCCACAGTCTACCATTAAATACAAGCTTTCCGTCCACGAAACAATCAGCCTCCAAATTGAATTCGTTGTTGACCAACTCAACAACGAATGGACGCCTCCCTTGTCATGAGAACCTTTGGTTCTGGCAAGTTATTGTGTAGGAAAAAACGTCCAGATTAAATGTTTTTTGGTCAATGAAAGATGAGACGTTTTACAAAGAAAACGTAATAAAAATAGTAAATTTAAATACAATAATTTACCAGTTCATTTCGACAATTTTGACCAAGTACAGAAAGAAAATGAGAAACGTAGTACTCTGCGTCAGTTAGTCTTAGCGGTATTTTGTCCTGCCCCATCTGGTTGAATGCCCTTATCAAAATAGGGTCGAGGGGTCTGTAGCGTAGAACAATATATTGACCCGGGTCAACACTCAATGTTTCATAAGGTCCGAAACTTTAGTTCCATGTATTTTGGCCTATCTCAAGCCTGATTGTGAAGCTAATACGGCGCATCAGAAAATCAACCGACCATGCGTCTTGATTGACAAGCACTCCGGCATTGGTCCAACGAACCGACACACGTAGATATCCAGAATTTCCTGGTAAAAGGGCAAACAGATTAGAAAACCAAATTCAGTTAAATAAAAAAGAAGAGAATAAACACGCATTTGGTTGTCCAGTTTTTACTGTGAATTGAATAAATTTTGTTGTGAACAGTTAGAGAAGTGAGATACATACCAGGTGCATGGATTCACTAATTTCTGATATTTGATAAACGTGATTAAAGCACACCAGCTCCATGTTTGAATGTCTGTATTTTTTCTTGTTGAGGGATTTTAGCAAATATTGATTATTATAACTGGGCAATGGTATATAAGTTATGACCAAGGAAAGGATCTATGGAAATTTATATCCAATATGACCGACGAGGGGTACCACCGTGGCGTGAAGTTATTTACCTATCTGAGGTAGTAATAGGTAGAGTTTTACTCGGACACAACGGTCACGGTCCTCTGAATGTTTTATTTTCCCAACAAATGATACTCGGAATCGAAGTTGTTTTAATAGGGTTTAGGATGCTTTCCCAAAAAACAAAATTGGACTGATATTCACATGAGTTAATTTAGCTTTTGAGTTCATCTTGAATATTCCAAATGACCATTTTCGAAATTGAAACACTATTTACTTTTTCGGGAGAAAATTAACTATAGTAGTAGTTAATTATCATTTTGAAAACTGAAAAGTTATCATTAATTATGCCGGTCTTGATAAAAATGATGTAACGGTATATTTGGAAATTGTTAATGATGTGATCCAGCCTGGGGATGGACTAAAACATAATAAAGACGACCGTTCTAAGGGTTGCTCCGTTGGTTGGTGAAACCTCGACCCGCCAACAAATGGACAAAACGAAACCTCGGTATAGAAAGCTCGACCCACAAGTGTGCAATGTTGAGAACCTCGGTATAGAAACGCCACGAACAACTCACCAAGATTGTTCGATAAGTTTTTGAACGCCACAAGACGAAGTCTTGATAAGTTCGGAAAGTTCTAAAAGAACTTAGAGTTAACAAACTCACAAATTACATTTCATCCAAGCTGTTTTCAAATGATTACAAAGAGTGCCATTTTATAGGCAAAGAAAGACTACTAAAAAATATCTTAGACTTTTGACTTGCCTAAACCATAAATGAACAAGATAATATTAATTTAAAATTCAGCACTTTGATTCTCCAAATGGCCAATTTAAGCCTTGAACTTGCCTCTTCAATTCCCACGTATGCATAAGCTTTTAATCTGAACATTTGATGCTTGAGGTGGCTTAGAATGGCTTCTTGAAATTAATACTTGTGTTGATCAAAGTTCAGCATATTAATTCCTTCGAACTCTTGCATGGAATGAAGAGTTTTTTACCAAGCTTTGGGCTTTCTTTTGGATATAATTTCCATGCAGAATTGGAAGGTTTCCTGGCTGCATTTTATTGCTAAGAAACCCTTCAAAAACCAGCGACTTGAGCTTCCTTTGTTGACCGAAATTCCATACTCAAGTGGGTTTAAAATTCTGAATTGAATCCCCCTCCATTTACACATGCATGCACGGCAATTTGTTGCATTTAATTGCCTTTGACAGCCGAACCAAACAACACCAAATTTGCATGCTTTCTCCCTTGAATTTTGTTGAGCTGAACTTCCATAGCTGCAATCAATTATGTGATGACTGAATAAGGCCTCAAAAAAATAAGTCCAATAAGCCACAATTAATTTATTTGGCTCGTGTCGAAAGCCCCAACTTGTCATGTTGTTCCACTTGGGCAAACAGATAAGTGGCTGAGCTGGATCGCATCATTCCTCTCTTCTTAAAGAAGATTTGTACTCAAGTCTTGTATCTGCATTAACAACAATGGACAAACATAAGAATGACAAAAATCATTTAAGCACTTTTTCACTTACCAAAAGTTTTGAGTTCGCTCCACAACTTGAACTGAAACAAGCGTCCTTTTGTGTCAACATTAAGAACATGGACATTTCCAATTCTTATATGTAACCAAATCCAAATTCCAAACTTCCAGTTATGCTCAAAGATGAGCCTTTGACGCCTCCCTTTGAGTTGGTTCACAATGGCACATATCCTTGGCTCAAAGATGAGCCTTGCCTCCTTATGCTTTGATTTGTGGAACTCCATCCCTTGTAGTCTTTCTAAGTTCACAAACACACTTAAGAACAAAGAAGTTAACTCCAATAGACTCAGTGAAGTAAACTCATATAGCTCAAACTTAGAAAGATGAGAACACAAACCAATGCTTTGTTTGGCCATTCCAAAAACCTTGGAAATTTCCTTCAAACACATCTTAGAAATTTTGATGGCCAAGAAACCATGCAACTTTAGGCCATAATATGCATTTCTAAACATCAAATCATGCAAACACTTAAAAAAGAATAATGTCACATTCTCCAACTTGTCAAACCCAAAAATCACAACAAGATTATCAACAAACATAAACTTGGGCTGAACATTAGCAACTTCCTCACAAATGACAAAACTCTCACAAGTGTTTTCAAAAATCTTTTTCACATGTGCACTTTCCACAATTCCAAAATCAAGAAACAATTTGTGCACAAGAAAGTCACAAATAAAAGACTTTAGAATGCTCAACTTGAATCTCTCAAATAAGAATCCTTTAAACTTAACAAATTTTTGCAAAGTACTTTGAGAAAAAGTAGAACTCTCAAATGAACAAAAGTACTTGCAAAATCCAGAAAATTTAGGCTTTGAAATCCTTTCAAACATAAAGTCTCTATACTTGCAAAACATTCCCAAAATTTTCTTTCCACAATCAAAAAAATTTTCAATCGATTGAAAAATTCCTCAAAAGAATGAACACTCAATACATATGCTTTGATCATCACAAGTTCATCACTCTTGACAAATTTTCCAAAAGAAACTTCATCTCTTTCAAAAAAATCTTCACAAGAATTAGCAAAATCATTCTTCAACAAATTCCAAATAGAATTGATATCACAAGAAATCAATTCATCACAAAATTTATAACCGCTAATTTCGTCACACACATTAAACACACAAAATTCCAAATTTAGATGACGGAAAAAGTTCCCAAAAGATTGAGCACAAGATTCAACAAATATGGCATAATCAAGATGATAGAAACATTTTCCCAATGATTGCCATTTGCATACAAAAGACTTTTTACCAAAATAGGAATCAAGATAGCACAAATCTTTATCATGCTGAAAAGTAAAAGATGAGTTCAAGGCATACCTCTTTGAAGATGAATCAAACGAATTCAAAGTATACCCTTCACTCCTTGTTCTTTTGTCTGTGAATGCCTCACGTTCCATTACAAACTCTTGGAACCACAAACGATATTGCCATATGTCTTGCACTTGAACCAAAAAGAGTTCACCTCCCTGCAAAGCAATTAAGGCAACTTTGCTCGGTATGCAACCGGCTTGAGATTTAGAGGGTAAAAAATTCTTTTCATTCAATAAAAGTATGAGGGTATTCAAGAAATTTTCTTTTTCTTTCAAAACAGAAATTTCCCACTTATTTTCTTTCAACTCTTTTTCAATCTCATTTTCTCTCAACTTTTTTTCACTTTCTTTTGAGCTCTCAATTGCTTTTCTTTCAAAAATTAATTGCTTTCTACAAACTTGCACCGGTGGCATGAGTAAAACAATTTGAGTATAAAAGTATACTCAACACGCTTATCAAATACCCAAGCACGTCACAACATCAAATGAGTTACAACTTTGGAACAACAACATAGAAAATTCCATTGATGTACCTTTTAACGGGAAAAGGCACTTTGACATGCTCCTGCCATGGACTCCATGTGGAAAGGTGTTTCTCAACATTTGCACTTTCAATTTCAAACAAGTCACCTTGAACCATAATGCCTCCTTTTACAACATTAAAATGTTGTTCCACCAAAGCCATTGACAGAACTTCTTCACTTTGATTTGTACTGGAATCTTTTTCAATGAGTTGCATAGGAAGACTAGGAAGAATAGGAATCACTTTTCAACCCCTCCTCTTGGGTTCCCACTTCTTTCTCTTCAAGGACAACATCTTTTTCAACAACTTCAACATCATCATGCCTAGTACCATCATTACCAAGACTAGAAAATTTAGATTTAAGGGATAAATCTTGACTAGGAACTTTAACCTTAGGAATTGATGTAGAGGTTGGAGTTGTTGCACATAATGCATTCCATGACCTCTCAAGATCACTCCATTGATTGGTCTTAGCCCTTATGGTCGTAGTTGGTGGATGTTCTCTTATGTAGGAACTTGATCTCCGTGAATGTGAACTAGAATTTGCCCTTTTGAAATCAGACTTATAACATCTCTTGTGACAATCCAACTCTTCGCGAATCACTTCCTTAGCGACCTCTTGAAATTCTTTCATGAAAGCTTGCACACAAGGAGTTTGAAGAAATTGTTGTTGAGCCTCCTCGGTGATGTACCTTTGACTGCAAAACATTTTGTAGAAAACTTGCAAGAAAAGTTATCCCCACGAGTTTACACTTGTGTATCCCACAAAATGGCTTTTTTCACTTTGATAGACTCGCCACACTGCCTTTTACCACTCTTGTTCTTAAAACTCAAAGTTCTAATCGAACTAAAAGATCAATTAACAAGACTAGCTTGTGGCCTTGAGGAATTCAGAAACTTAAACAAAAATCTTCACTGTTTTACAAGAGTTCAAAATATTCAAAGCAAATAAATTGAAACTCAAGTAAAGATGAACTCAACACCTTTCGTCATCCAAGAGACACCTTGATTCCACGATGACTTTTTGTAATCCAAGTGACCTTCTTTTCTTTCTTCCTTTTTCTTTTCTTTTGAAACGTCCAATTTTTTATTTTTTATTTTTTTTAATGGACGACTTTTTTTCTTTTTTTTTTTTTAATAATAAAAACGAAATTATAGGATATACTCTACAAGGAGTTGAAAAAAATAGAAAAAGTTTGAAATTTGCTAACCCGAGAAACTCAGTGATAAGAACCTTGCCAACCTGTGACAAGACCCGCTACCGAACCATGAGCTTCCGAACCGTTGGAAATCGAGTGGATGAGAAGAGACCGTAGCAACCGTTAGAGATGGCTCTGATACCAATTGATGTGATCCAACCCGGGGATGGACTAAAACACAATAAAGATGACCGCTATAAGGGTTGCTCCGTTGGTTGGTGAAACCTCGACCCACCAACAAATTGACAAAAAGGAACCTCGGTATAGAAACCTCGACCCACGAGTGTGCAATGTTGAGAACCTCGGTATAGAAACGCCACGAACAACTCACCAAGATTGTTCGATAAGTTTTTGAACGCCACAAGATGAAGTCTTGATAAGTTCGAAAAGTTCTAAAAGAACTTAGAGTTAACAAACTCACAAATTACATTTCATCCAAGCTGTTTTCAAATGATTACAAAGAGTGTCATTTTATAGGCAAAGAAAGACTACTAAAAAATATCTAAGACTTTTGACTTGCCTAAAGCATAAATGAACAACATAATATTAATTTAAAATTCAGCACTTTGATTGTCCAAATGGCCAATTAAGCCTTGAACTTGCCTCTTCAATTCCCACGTATGCATAAGCTTTTAATCTGAACATTTGATGCCTGAGTTGGCTTAGAATGGCTTCTTGAAATTAATACTTGTGTTGATCAAAGTTCAGCATATTAATTCCTTCAAACTCTTGCATGGAATGAAGAGTTTTTGACCAAGCTTTGGGCTTTCTTTTGGATATAATTTCCATGCAGAATTGGAAGGTTTCCTGGCTGCATTTTATTGCTGAGAAACCCTTCAAAAATCAGCGACTTGAGCTTCCTTTGTTGACCGAAATTCCATACTCAAGTGAGTTTAAAATTCTGAATTGAATCCCCCTCCATTTACACATGCATGCACGGCAATTTGTTGCATTTAATTGCCTTTGACAGCCGAACCAAACAACACCAAATTTGCATGCTTTCTCCCTTGAATTTTGTTGAGCTGAACTTCCATAACTGCAATCAATTATGTGATGACTGAATAAGGCCTCAAAAAAATAAGTCCAATAAGCCACAATTAATTTATTTGGCTCGTGTCGAAAGCTCCAACTCGTCATGTTGTTCCACTTGGGCAAACAGATAAGTGGCTGAGCCGGATCGCATCAGTTAAGATGACACTTTTTAGAGAACAAATTAAATGGCTTAAATGACTCTTTTCAAAGAACATAGGGAGTATGTGTCCATGCAGGGAAAATTGTTTAACTCAATAGTTCAATTCCGGCAATGATAGACATCTAAAATATTCATCACAACTTTTACATATCAACACACGTGGCATGTATTCATTGGTCGATTATGTGATATTACTAACTAATTCTTCAAGATCTAAACGAATTTCCTTTACATATCTAAATTCAAAAAAGAGTAATTCGAATTCAATTTTAACATTATTTAGCCTTAGGGAAAATTGAAGTGTTTGGTCCCTCTTCGTTCACATTTTGAAGTTTTTTAGTCTCTCCTATGGTAATTTGGGGTGAGAATGAAATATTTAAAAAGTTGCATCACTTGCAAAAAATTAAACCCTTACAAATCTGAATTGGATCACCTAGGTTAGTTTTTCATACGGCAACATCGAGTCTTGTTGTGAAAATTTGGATCATTTCTCGTAAATTGCGTAAAACTAAATCCTTTAATTTTTTGAGAGGAAAAAAAAATGCCAAATTGTGAGAGAAGATAGACCAAAAATTCAAGTTCACACAAAGAATATACCAAAAGTGCAATGAGAGTAAAAGAAGAGGGACCAAACAATATTACGATATTCCCTTTAGTTTTATATGATTTCAAATGGCCATAATTAATCAGGTTACTTCCCAACACTATATAGCGGATTTCGAGTTGGAGAAATGAATAGTTTATTGACTACTAGCTTATGCACTTGATGCATGCAGAAATCAAGATTTTCTTTTTTTTTTTTTTTTTTTTGAAATGAAAAACTTTATATTAAATGCACTGGAAACCGTCCAGCAACAGTTGAAATACAACAAAAGAGGGCAAAAAACACCTCATTACCATGTAATGGACCCACCTTCTTCTTCCTCTTCTCTTCCTCTTCACCGAAAACTTCTCCTTCTTTTCTTCTTCTTCTTCCTCTTCCTCTTCTCCGATACCACCAAAACCTCTCCCAAAGAGAGTCCAATAAACCTTACAAATAAGGGGCCAAACCCTTCTTCTTCCTCTTCCTCTTCTTCCTCTTCCTCCTCTTCTCCGATGCCACCAAAACCTCTCCCAAAGAGAGTCCAATAAATCTCTCCCAAAGAGAGTCCAATAAATCTCTCCCAAAGAGAGTCCAATAAACCTTACAAATAAAGGGCCAAACCCTTACAAGAAGGAAACAAACAAAAGAAAACAAAAATAAAACAAATAGAAGAAAAAAAACAGGAGAAAAAAACAAACTATTCCCCCCCTTCTCCCGGAGAAGAGAAGGGGGGGGGGGGGGGGGGGGGCGGCGGCTGCTAGGGTTTGTTTTAGAGAGAAGGGGGAGAAAAGTAGAAATCAAGATTTTCTTGATTCCCATCAAGTGCGCGTGGTGGCCATACACGTAGCTGTAACATTTATCTCACATCTATATAGGGAGTTCTCATGGGGAGGAGGAATTGAAAATGTGTGTGGTCCATTGAAAATGGATTCAGACATATAAGCAGCTTTTATTTCGAATCAATTCGGTCCATGACAATTGAGATCCTTTTCATCGCGATTAGTTAACTATGAAGGCCCAGAAATGAAGAGTGATTGACCTCAAGGTTGAGGGTTCGAGGGCTGGTTGATAAAGCAAAAGGCCCAACAATTATAAAACGATGTCCTAAATATATTACATTATCATTGCATAAAAGGTACCCTAAAGCTATATGAAAAACACAGCTTAATCTAATAAATAGTACCAAACACTAGAAACTATTGAACAGAACACGAATATAACATTGGTAGATAGAAAAAAGTACTAATTAATGGTACCATTACTTTTCACAAATAATACCTATTGATTTCTTCAGGAATTGTTAGGGATTGGTTCAAGCAACACATATTTCTTGCGTAGCAATGAAATTATCCTCCAGATCCAGGTCATCTCCACTTCTTTTTGTTTTTCTCGGGTGGTAAATAGGGTTGTGAAAACTGAAAGTCCTGATATTAGGAAGTAAGATGTCCTGAACGTCTTACATTAGCACTGAAGAAATAATACCCAGTAGCTATATGAAAATACATTATCAGCTAATAAATAGGACCAATCAATGGGTACTATTGAGCACAACACAAATAGTGGATTGGTAGATAGCAAAACATACAACGTATTGGTACCCAACACTTCTAACAAATAACACCAAGTAAAACAAAGAGGGATTACCGGGGATTGGTTCAACCAACACAACTTTCTTGCGTAGCAATGAACGTACCCTCCAGATCCAGGTCATCTCCAATCCTCACTGTTTTTCTTGGTCCGCCCCGGCCCGACCACACCCACATCCCCGTACACCGCATGCCTCATTATCTCCAGCATCTCCTCCAACAATAGGCGTTCCTCCTCCCCCACGGCCTCCACCACGCCCACCCCCACGACCCTTCACGCCCAACGGGGAAACTATTAAAACTTCGACCGCGGCCACGTCTATGACCACCTGCATCAACATCAACACTTCTGCCTCAGCCATGACCACGACCACCACTAGCACCATCAATAGTTACACCACGCCCATGGCGACGTCCCCAGCCACCACCAGAAACATCAACCATTTGACTACCATCATGCCAATCCCACGGACCACCATTTGCATCAAGGGTTCGACCACGTCCCCGCCCACCGGAACTGTTAACTGTTCAACTGCCACCACGCCCAACCCCCCGTCCACTAGTGGCACATTCATGATTTTGACTACCACCACGCCCAACCCTCGTCGCACTAATTCCGTTAACAATGGGGTTACGCCCACGACTAGCCCCCCGACAACCAGAAACATCAACACTTCTACCACGACTACAATTTGATACACTAACACCACATGCAACATCAGAATTGAGAGGACCACCATGGCCACCACCAAAATCACCACCAGCTGCACTGCCAGGATTTCGACCACTCACCGTTTCACACTAGCACGATTCTTTCTATAGCCTCTGGTTGTGTACACTCTAGGTCTACCACGACCAACTTGTACTTGGGGGTCATAAACTGGTGTGCCTCCACTTTGGGGCTGATCGCATGATTTATTATGTGGCACGTAACCGCTGCCAGATGCATCACCGCCACCATAACTATTCATAATTTTTTCTTTCAACCGAACAAATTCTCTATCTAAGTCTGCCAATTTATATTTTCGGCCAAATGCGACGTCGGCTAACTTTTGAAAAGAATCATCCAACGCCTGAAACTCTTGATGCGCAGCGGTAATGGTTGGATAACCTACAGAGACTAAAAATTTGGAATGCCGCTTGTACATATCATTCCTCCATCGGTGCATGATATACCTTTCATGAATAGTACGTAGCTCCTTTACAAGCATCACCTTAAATATATGACAACAGGGTATCCCCGGAACTCCATCTTCTTGCAGCTGCAACGTAGTTCCTGATCATCCTCAACGTACTCAACTAGATACTGAAATTCACTTACGTAATAGTCATTGACAACGTGCCTCTCAAGGACCTTAATTATCTCCTTTCTCGGCTGACTGCAATCCAAATAGATATCTTCTTCACTTATCGGAGGAACGACATCGCAGTACATCATCCACATAATATCAGCCTGAAGCCACTAAAACGATGATGTAGTGTATGCTTGATGAAATTGGAGCTCCCATTCAAATTTTGATATGATTGCAAGCTCTTTGTTCTTGTCGCCAAAGTATGCAATGAACTCTTTGTAAACCTTAGCTGAAAACGCCAACTCATACTTTTCTACGAACTGTTTTAGGTTGGTGCGACTGGTAACGTAATTGTCATAGAAAGTGTGCATACTTTCACTTCTTTGTGTTGAAACCATCCCAGCCCAGAAAGTTCCATGCAAGTACACCGACACCCAGTGATCACGGATTGCATACAGTCCCTACAGCCAATCATTGTTCTCTAGTCCAAATCCCACCAAGAATGCAGGCCAGTTTGTTTCAAACATCTTGACTAATAGACTGTCATACACCACCCTCATAAAGCAGTGCCGAAGTTCGTCAAAATTGTCAATATTCTTAAATTTGGATGGCAACTTTCCTGTGATGTGCTAGAGACAACAACTATGAACCGTGTTTGGCATAACTTCCCTGACTGCCTTTGTTATACTTGCGCAATGATCTGTTAGGATCGCAGTAGGATGGACATCACCCATTGCCTCCAACCAAGACGAGAAAAGCCACCTGAAAGTTTTAGAATCCTTGTGTGAAATGAGGGCACAACCAAAAATGTGGACTGCCCATGATGATTTACTCCAACTATTGTCACGAATGGCATCTTGTACCTGTTCATTGGCATTGTGATAAGGTTGAAAATTTATGTGACTAAACAGACAAATTAAAACGGGATCAATTTCATTTGTGGGCCCAAAAATCTGCATGCCCAGCCCAAAGGGAAGGTAAACATAGGGAGTATACCAGGGCCAATTGCTTCAATAGCCCAATATCATATAAAACTGTGTATAGATATAGTGTACTATTTTATTCTAATTACTAATTTTGGGCTCATATAATGTGCAATATGGGCTGGTAATTGGGAAAAAAAAATTAGACATGGAAGAGTCCCACTTTTGGGTCCTCTTTCCTGGTCTAAATTTTTTTAAATGAATTCCAATTTAATTAGTTTAGTTACAAAATCGTGAGATACAGTTCACTAATTAAATTATTCATGGCCCAAATTTTTTTTTTTTTATTTTACCCATGGAGCTCGTATATTTGAGGATTACCCCCCTACAATATAGAATTAATATCATATGAAAAAATAAACAATACCATATGACACTTATGTTGTTTTATTAATAACACTAGTAAAAAAATAATACCCACCGAATGAAATAGGTTCTACTCCAATCCTATGGAGGTTATTAAAATTTAACCATTCAGGGCAAATTTCAGAAATTTCAGGAATATAATTCTTTAGACAAAACAAATATTACCCAATGAAATTAACTAAAAACCAACATTGGATATATTTCTTTCAAATTTATACAGTGTGCAATACAGTACAACTAACTGGTATTATGCAATTTATAACGTGACAATACAACAATACGTCATGAATAATACCATATGGGTATTATTTTTTATTTTATTATTATTATTATTTTTCCCAATAATAATGGGATTGGATACCCGTTTTATTAATTGCCAAAAAAAAAATAGAAATGAAGAATCAAAAGGAACAGACCCTATGGGCTTACATTTTGTACCCGTGTTTGTTAAATCTACATTAGTCTACTTTGGGTTTGTTTTGAAGCTTCCGAAGTTTATACTCGAATACGACTCCAGCCTCTTGGATCATGAAATATGCTGTTAGACTACCTCATCATCTTCGACCTCGTCGTCCGTTTCCCAGGGGCCATAGCCACCCCCCCTCGTCCGTCATCATTATGGTTGGCATCACTCTGGACCTCATGTGAATAGAAGACCAGCATTTGTGTAATAGGAACAAGTGGCTTAGTAGGCATACGAGCGATGAGCTCACTGTCCGTAGGCATTGTGTGTGCTTGAATTGGAGTGAAAATCTGCTTCAGAGGCTTAACTCTAGGCACAGTGTCACGGGGCGCCAATTTGAATCACCAAAAAGAGCGCACCGTGAGGCAAGCAAGGCCCCGAATCACCGGATAGCCAAGCTTCCGCCATTTCCCGAAGTACTTGTAATTGAGCCTCCCGAATAGATGAAAATAGACGAAGGCCAAATCATAAGCCAAAGCTTGTTTTCATTAATAAAAGAAGGAAATTACAAGAAATAGCCAAGAGCCAAAATGGGTGGTGGGAACCCAACTCTTGCTGTCATTACATCAACCCCACCAACAACTAGGAAGGCTAAAAGTTCGAAGTTCCCCCACGGGAGATCAAGGCGTACAAAATGGGTGATCTTGCAAAAGATCACCAATCTAACTAAAACTAACATCTCTAATAATCTTACTAACTATTACAATATAAAGAAATAATACAAATGAATAACTATAAGGTTGGGCGCCGCTAGACTTGGTCGTTGGGATGCTGGGCGCGCTTGGGAAGCATGTTGGGGCGCGCTGGGCGCATACTGGGGCGCTGGGCGCAGGCTGGGGCGCTGGGCGCAGGGGCGCAGGGCGCTGGCGCGCAGGTGGCGCTGGGGCGCGGGCGCGCAGAGGCGCTGGGGCGCAGGGCGCGCAGAGGCGCTGGGGCGCAGGGCGCGCAGAGGCGCTGGGCGCAGGGGCGCGCAGGCTGGGCGCATGGCTGGGGCGCAGGCTGGGCTGCGCCACTGGTGCTTGGCTTGGCGCGCATGGCTGGGCTGCTCAGCTGGTGCGCGCCAATGGTGCTGGACTTGGGCGCGCGCTAAGGCTGTGGCCTGGGGCGCGCTTAGGCATTGTTGTGCTGCACCATGTGTTGTGCACCCAGTGTTGTCCGACATATGTTGCGACGCGTTTGTGGGACGCGTCGTGCCATTCCGTTTCGTCGGATCTCAGCTTCAAGCAAGAGCTGCAACATGTCCTTTTAGGCTCATTGGGCATCGATATGGTTGCGGGGCAAGCACGGGAGGTGCGTCCCGTAACATTCTCCCCCACTTGATTTGGCGACGTCCTCGGCGCCATCAACATTTGTCTTGACACTTCACCACTGGGAAAGCATCGAGGTTTCTCGCCTTATGCCCACTTCTGTTTCTGCACCTGTGCCATCCGAAAGGATTAGCTCATTGACCACTCACTCATTCCTAGTTTGAGTTTATGTTCAACAAGACCAAAAGTTCTGCTTGGTTGGCTTCAGCGCATATCATGTGTTGCAACTGCCTGCACTGCAAAATGTCCCGTGTAGGAGAAGAAAAAATTTCCCAAAGTGACGACTCGGTATGAGCAGTCTTCCTTCGTTTTGCCACAATATTCTTCTCCCCCACTGTGAATTCTAACCCAATTCATCACTGTTTCCGCTGGAGCACACCACCATTGGGACAAGGTTGGTGGTTTCTTCTGTTCTGATGACGGGCGTTCCCTGAACGAGACAAAAATTCAGCATTCATAACCAATCTCGAACTGGGTGTGGGAAGTCCTGATCTGTGCCAATTCAATTTCACCAACAATCTTGCTATTCTGGGGTTCTACCCATCTTCGCTCAACCATTGGCTTAACCGATTGACTGTGCTTCTTAAATCTCCCACTTCAGTGTGCTAGACCGGTCGGGTGTGGAATGTTCTGAATGTCGACCATCTCAATTTCACCATACATCTTGCAAATAGGGTTTCTAACCATCTCTGCTTGACGAACGGCTTAACTGATTAGGGCGTCGTTTATCAATCTCCCACAAACGAACACTGGACCAATCACCATTTTGCCGACTTAGTTTCACCATAAATCGTGCACTAGGGCCTGTTAACCCTCTGTGCTTGACTGCTGGCTAGACCATTATTCTCGGCTTCACGTACCGGGTTGCTGCAATAAAGAACAAGGCTTGCGCCACTAGACTCCAAGCAATCCCGATCAAACTTCATGCCACAGATCATTACTGTTCCACTCTGTCTTCACGGCATGAAAAATAGCTTCTGGGGTGGTGGTAAGGAGCAAACATGTCCATGCATCATAGCGACACTCACGAACAGTTGTCCACTGTAGTTCTGTCCATGCCTCAACTCACGAACAGTTACACATTGCAATTCTGCACCTCCCTTTCTGCTAGCACTTCTCAACACGAAACCAAGCATCCCTACCCATATAGTCGTGCAAGGTTCCATTGTTGACCATCAGCTAGATGGATTTTTGGTTAAGCTCTTTGCCACATACATGCTGTCACCGCTGCATATCTACAACGAAGGTATGTGAACTTCTGAACACGAAACCATGCATCCCTACCCATATAGTCGTGCATAGCTCCAATGTTGACCATCAGTTAGATGGATTTTTGGTTAAGCTCTTTGCCACATACATGTTGTCACCGCTGCATATCTACAACGAAGGTATGTGAACTTCTGAACACGAAACCATGCATCCCTACCCATATAGTCGTGCATAGCTCCAATGTTGATTGTCTCTGACACCTTTATAATATGCGATAAGCCTTCGCAACCAAATTACCCCCATCCACGGAAGAATTGTTGCCCTTCAACTTACCGTCCAATAACTGTGCTTCACATCTCAGTATAAGCCCCTTTACAACCGTTTGCTCCACTCTCGGAAGAAACATTGTCCTTGAACTTAGCATCTTGAATCAACACAGAATTTTCACCAACCCGCAAGTTAGCGTTTGTTGACCTGGTACCACGACGCATCCAACTTGAGCCACACAGGGACTCAACGTGCACACATACCATTCAACTCCGGAACACTTGACTACCTCCTCTGACGCACCAAGTCGAACCGGCGATATAAGCGCAACACGCGCGATTGTTGACCTGGACTCATGAGCGCATCCACTTCATGCCATTCAACTCTGGAACACTTGACTACCTCCTCGGACGCATCAAGTCGAACCAGCGAAATAAGCGCACACACGCGCAATTGTTGACCTGGTCCCATGAGCGCATCCACTTGAACCACGCAGGAATCAATGCTGCACATCATGCCATTCAACCCTGGAACACTTGACTACCTCCTCTGACGCATCAAGTCGAACCAGCAAAATAAGCGCACACACGCGCAATTGGTTGTTTCACCTCCGAACACTAGGGCACCTGTTCACCAAGTCGAACCCGTAGCAGAACGGACAACGCCACGGCCGAAAACTGGAGCACCTGCTCAATCAAGTCGAACCCACAGCAAATCGGACACCGCAACTCTTCACTCCAAGTACTCCTTGAAGCAATTTGATCTCTGATGATAAGGGCACTTGTCCACCAAGAACCCACAAAGAAAATCTTGATCATTACACCAGGGGTCTCGCTCCCTGGGTTACTGCTAAACCGCAACTCAAGGATGCTATCCTTGAGAGTCTCCAACTTGGGATCCGAATAATCACCACACTAAGATCCAACGTTCACGATGGTAGATCTTGATTGGCCCATCCTAGGTATAAGTTGTCCCTTCTCAGGTCACCACTTCCGTCCACCGGGAGTGTACTCTGATTGGCGTACACACTCTATACGTAGATCGCCTCTTCTCAAGTCCCCTGATTGGCCCATCCTAGGTATAAGTTGCCCCTTCTCAGGTCACCACTTCCGTCCACCGGGGGTGTACTCTGATTGGCGTGCACACTCTATATGTAGATCGCCTCTTCTCAAGTTACCACTTCGCAAAGATTGATGAAGCATGGGTCTGTCCCTCAAACCAACTGTCATTTGAACCCAGTCAGCACTGCGATCCAAACCGTCCAGTCCATCCAATCCCGTCTCCAGACTCTGATCTCAACTTGGACCACAATCGCCCGATAGGTGACTCCAAGTTAGACCTATCAGCTTGCCACCTACCAACCTTCACCACGGATTGCTCCCCTCGTGGAAGAACCATGGTCCTTCGGTCTGCATAGGCGTCCCCTACGGAGAGTCACGTTTCGTCACCCTACCCATAGCGCACCAGGGTAGTCACGCACGAGAGGCTCGGGGCTCTTAACATAGCTCTGATACCAACTGTCACGGGGCGCCAATTTGAATCACCAAAAAGAGCGCACCGTGAGGCAAGCAAGGCCCCGAATCACCGGATAGCCAAGCTTCCGCCATTTCCCGAAGTACTTGTAATTGAGCCTCCCGAATAGATGAAAATAAACGAAGGCCAAATCATAAGCCAAAGCTTGTTTTCATTAATAAAAGAAGGAAATTACAAGAAATAGCCAAGAGCCAAAATGGGTGGTGGGAACCCAACTCTTGCTGTCATTACATCAACCCCACCAACAACTAGGAAGGCTAAAAATTAGAAGTTCCACCACGGGAGATCAAGGCGTACAAAATGGGTGATCTTGCAAAAGATCACCAATCTAACTAAGACTAACATCTCTAATAATCTTACTAACTATTACAATATAAAGAAATAATACAAATGAATAACTATAAGGTTGGGCGCCGCTAGACTTGGTCGTTGGGATGCTGGGCGCGCTTGGGAAGCATGTTGGGGCGCGCTGGGCGCCGGCTGGGGCGCAAGGGCGCAGGCTGGGGCGCAGTGGCGCAGAGGCGCTGGGCGCAGGGGCGCGCGCTGGGGCGCAGAGGCGCAAGGCGCTGGCGCGCAGGTGGCGCTGGGCGCAGGCGCGCAGGTGCTCAGAGGCGCAGGGCCAGCGCGGGGCGCGCAGAGGCGCTGGGCGCTGGGGCGCGCAGGCTGGGCGCATGGCTGGGGCGCATGGCTGGGGCGCAGGCTGGGCTGCGCCACTGGTGCTTGGCTTGGCGCGCATGGCTGGGCTGCTCAGCTGGTGCGCGCCAATGGTGCTGGACTTGGGCGCGCGCTAAGGCTGTGGCCTGGGGCGCGCTTAGGCATTGTTGTGCTGCACCATGTGTTGTGCACCCAGTGTTGTCCGACATATGTTGCGATGCGTTTGTGGGACGCGTCGTGCCATTCCGTTTCGTCGGATCTCAGCTTCAAGCAAGAGCTGCAACATGTCCTTTTAGGCTCATTGGGCATCGATATGGTTGCGGGGCAAGCACGGGAGGTGCGTCCCGTAACACACAGGCAGGGACTTGTGTTGTTTTTCCTATGCATGAGGCGGGGCTCGGACAATATTGGACCACAAAGGCATGGCGGGGAGTGTTGTTTCTACAGTCATGGGGCTCACCGTGCATTGGGTTGTTTCCTGTGTTTGAGTTGGGGCCACCTTGTGCACAAGGTTCTGAGGAGGCTCGGCAAAACAAGTCTCAGTAGCATTATCCGAGCCTGGGGAAGGGACCTCCACAGGTGCTAATTGTCGGGCAGGAGCAAGGGTACCTGGGCGCTGGACTAGTGTGCCGTGTCGCCGGCTGTGTGGCCTGGTCTCCACAGCTGTGCTGGCTGCGCGCTGCTGGGCTGACTGCTTGCTCAGCTGCCAGGATGGTGCTTGCTGCACGCTCAGTTGCTAGGCTAGCTAGTGCGTACGGCTGCTGGGCGCAGAGGCAGGCTATGCCAGCGCAATGGCTCCGTGAAGTCTGACCCACAACTAAAGAGTGCTCTGCAACATCTCTCTGAACAGATACAGGGCACACTGCTGTTGAGTGCTGGCCCAAAACTGTGGTTGGGGCCTTTCCTCTAACAGTTTCGGAGCATACGTCTGCGGATCCTGAGGCAATTTGCTGGTTTGAATCTTTTGCAGCTGGAGGGACAAAACAAACGAGGGCATTGTCTTGCCCAGAAAGCTTGTTCTTTCCCTTGTCGGGCGGAGGTGGAGGTGATGGCCGGTTCTCCTTCTCCTCTGACTTCCTCTTCCATTGATGCTTAGGCAATGGTGGATAATCTTTACGACATTCTAAACTGGAATGTCCTACTTTCCTGCACCTCACGCAATAAGAAGGAATTTTCTCAAATTCTAATTTCTGGAGAAAACCTTTACCTCTCTTTTCCAAATAAACATCATACAGAAGAGGCTGCAAGAGGTCAATTTCCATGCAAACTCGAGCTTCAGACAGGCGAGACAAATTTACTGAAGCGAAATCTGTTTTCAGAGCTCGACTGAACATATTCCCAATCGAGAGGAGAGACCATTCATCATACAGTTCAAACGGCAGTTGTGGGAGAGTGACCTACACCGGAACAATTGACGACTCTGCTACAGGATTGAAATCCGGTGTCCACTTCACGATTCGTAGAGCATAAGCTCCGAAGTTCCAAACTCCTTTCAGAAAACAACGATTATAATCCTCGTCTTCTCCGAAACGAATCATAACTTGGTGAGCATCAATCCGTCCAACATGATAACCACCCGTGAATCCGGCAGTCATAAAATCTGATCGAAGCATTTCTATTGTTGGCCATCCCTTTGAGAATTTACCGATGAGGGCAAGTTTGAGGGGGCCTCGAGATCATCCATGTCCTCATCCGAGAAGATTAGTGCCAACTTGCCACAGTGTTCGGTCACCCGCTTGAGAGGGCGATCGATCGAAGCAAGTAGCGGTGGGAGGACGTGTTTGGACAACACCGCCGCATAGTTTAGGGCGGCCGGCCACCCTTCATAGCAGGAGGCGGCGCAATTGGGAGCCCTAGCAGAGAGAGAGAGACGCATGGAGAGTCCTAAATCAAGTTGAGTTCCGGTCTCAGGATCATTCTCTTTGTTTTCCTTTTTCCTTATTGACACCGGGTATTTTTTTTTTATTACTGCACATATTGAAAAACAACGGTACCCAGTGAATGATTAAAGCACACCCTTTAAAGATTTATCATTAGGTGGATCTGGCCAGACATGACAATACCGGTAATACTATAATTGTTTTTAAAAAAATAGTTAATCAAATAACCCAACGCAGAAAGCGGACATAGAAATACAGCTCATTTATTAGGGAACAAATTCAACGCAAAAAACAAAGTTTTAACTACTCAGTGAAGAAAATAACGAAACCCCGTATGGAGTAAAACATGCAATTAGGAAAATTTGACATAACAAGAAAAATAAATTGCCCTGAGCGAACGAAGTAACCAGGCTCATCATGACTTAAAAATGACACGAGTTTAATTATATTACCTGTTAACCAGGTATGTTGTGTCAAAACTGATAACGTCATTGAATTCAGCATAAGCGGCCCTAGATCGAGGGTGTATCCACAACACATTTGATAGCCGCCCGAGATGGTCAACATCAATTAGATAAAAGAACGAGGGATCGTTGTTTTGCATTCTTTCGAACATTGATCTGATGGCCGCTGCATTCCCATCTCCTGGGCGCTCGTCCCTGTTTGCATATATGAAATTTAAAAGATCCTGTTTAGTGCACCCCATATTGGTCGGTCCTCCCGACTGCACCTCCACCAATCTCACATTCTTACACAGACGCAGCCCCACGATGTTGTTAGCCTCTAATGATCTCCTGAATTTTGGTGCTACAGTTCTGTGTCTTGACATAAAAAATGACATGGTATGGTCAATTTCATGGTTATGCTTTGTTTTCATGGTTCTAACCTTCCACAGTCCATTTCGTTGTTTGACTGCGGTCAATTTGGCCTTGTAATTAACTCGCTACGAACGAATTTGATCTCCTCTCATGCGTCCTACATCAGTATGTTATATAACCTTTATCAACTCCATCATTGTCTCTTTTGCTTGATCTCATAGACACACTTTCCAATGAATATGCTTTTCTTTGATACACCTCAAGTATTGACTCATAGCTGGTGAATAACTAACCCTTACGGGGGCACCCATCGGTATAACCGGAGGAATTTGTTGCACTACGTGTAGGAGTTCCAGGCGAAGAGCTTGTAGCCTCCACATGGTTTGATCCAACGAGAATGCTATCATCTTCTTCAAGCCCCAACACGTCTGCGTAGATCTGAAAATTTGTCCGGCCATGGACAATGGAGCATGCCATCGACTTCAGGGTGTAACTTCTTGTTTTCTGTGCGGGTACTCCCAACTTTAGGGTTTGGATTGAAGGGTGAATCTTCGTATTTTGTTCAATCTTATTCTGGGGAAAAAAAAACATTCATGGAAAAAAGGCCGGTAACGTGAAAGCGGAAGCAAAAGAAAGTAAAAGGCTGACAAGCATTATATGCAGTATATGAAATTCAATTAAATTTTCTTAATCAAATGGAAGCACATCGACAGAACAAAAAATAAAATGAGGTGTGTTTCGTGAGATAGCACTACACATGGACTGTTTAGGTAATTTTTGGTAATGTCTGGTCGTATACCAATTGGCCTTGGTAGGATTTCGTTTGTTTATGACCATCTCCTAGTTATGGGCCGGTCAAATCATCCACGTCCGCTTATCATTCTTCTTTGTTGACTACATCCAGGATTTGGATTGTAGCCCAATAAGGTAACTATTTTTTGGGTTTGGGAAATTACGCGGGGAGAAATAGATTTGGGGGATTTGAATTTTGTTTGTTGGTTATATTACATTTACCTCCAACGACGTTATTTTAAACTACCAAAACCCCATCTGTTGTTTCCTGATACTAACAACACCACCCTTTGCAATAAAACTATTTATTCCAGTGTCATGTGATTATTTATATGCACTACGTGCTTTAAGAGATTATGAATTAAATTAATGTATTAATAATTAGCAACGGCAGTCGTGATCATGAGGAACCTAGTACTACTCTGATATATATCTCACGAATCACATTTGGAAAATTTATCCTGAATAGTTAAAAATTGTTTTGCAATAAAATCATTGTAGAGTAGCTATAATCGTTTATGACCGTATGATTCTAATGATTGTAAAAAGTCGAGAAAAGTAGTATGATGTTATATATTGTGTAATCTCTTACTCACTTTACACCCGCATGGTTAGCATGGTGCGGCAAGTTGGTAATCATTTCATATAGAGATTGAGTGATCGATACCACTCTGACCCCTTTTTGCCCCTTAATTTTGTAATTCTCCTCTCTTTATTCAAAATTTGCGCATGTCACCTATAGACTTCAATTTAAATAATTATTAATCTTCTATGACATTATTTGTATGCTGCTATTATTTTTCGATTCCATGATACAGACTTACGATCTGATTCTATGATCCGGATTATACACCTTAATCAATTCTACTTGGGATCCCGAGTTTAACAACCTTCAGCTATGGTGCCAAATAATTGAATAATAAGTTTCTATGATAGAGACATCGCACAAATTAAAGGGATGAGGTAATGTTTTATGTTATACACTTATTTATTTGTTCTCCAGTTTGAATACAGTTTAAATAGGAATTTGTTCTCCATCTGGTCTATGAAAAGAGTATCTGTACAGGACTCTACTATTAACAAACCCTTTATTAATATCCTTTCCTCTACTGATTCAATTAAAATTTTTTTTTTACATAATACCTATAAAAACTATTATTTACAAATAAAAAGCGTCAGAAATTCATCTTCCTAGATAAAGAAGATAATTATTTTATTGATTGGATTGATTAAGAATGTAATTTTAAATTTCACAAAAAAATTGAAGAAAACTATGACTGATGAAAAATCCTCACATTCATTTTGTTATTAGTTGGACTAATTTATATTTGAGTTAATTAAGCATTTGAGTTCAATTTCATTCTCGAGTATTCCAAAAGACTAACTAGTTAAAGACGAGGAAAATGCTAGAGTCAAGTTACTAAAATTTACTTGCTGTTAAGTCGATTTGATTTGAACCATTAGATCAATAATCAATGGTTGAAAGTAATTAAGCTGTAACTTAAGTTTAAGGGGTCATAGATGTAGGGAATACTAGCCAACATAATTGGTAACCGATTACTTGATATCCTAAATGGTAACCGGTTACTTGATATCCATTTAATTTGGAAAGTAAAATCACAAGCCAAAAAAAAAAAAACTTCAAAACTAAAATATTGTTTATATTAATTATCGTTACTTAAGCTACGATATTGGTATAAATGTTCTTAATTTGAGATATTGCTATAGCCATGACAAAGATAAAAATAAAAAAAAGTCATATCTATGCAATACCTTTAAGCCAAGGCCCTGTAATAAAGTTGTTTTTTTTTTTTTTTAAATATCCATAAATATATTCAAAAAAAATTCCAACCAGTGACGTATCGTAGAGCGGTGAATTGGCATTTGGAGCCATAGAAATATTAGGTTTCATGTATGGACGATTCGAGCCCCAAATTTTGATTCACCAGATTACGACAATTGGAAGAGAATTTAGCGTATGGTGATCTCTTGGATACTGAACTCCATTGTCAAAAACATAGTTGATGGATTCATGTTCACTTACAGTGCAAAAGAATTGTGGGGAGAGATACGCCAACGCTTTGGAACTGCAAACGGACCTTTGATTTACCAGCTTTAGACAGAAATCGTATCCATAACCCAAGGTTCCATGCCTGTTGTTGACTACTTCTCTAAATTGAAACGTTTTTGGGATGAATTGGTTGAATTGCCTCACTCAATCCCCCTTCACCATGGCGAATGATGTACTGAAATTGGATAGATCAAATAAGTTGATGCAATTCCTTCTTGGCTTGAATCAGACCTACGATGAAGTGAAAATCAAAATCTTAATGATGGATCCGTGGCCTGATGTAAATCAAGCATACTCAATGGTCCAAACCATTGAGAGTAAATTAACTGAATATTGGATACATTGACACTATTGATCACAGTTTTATGATGGGGAAGACCTTGACTGCAGTAGGAGAAAGGAAGGAAGGCTTTAAAGGCAGATAGGAATTTGATAGGAAGAAAACTGATATGAAATGTGATTATTGCCACATGAATGGTTATCTGAAGGAAAAATGTTTCAAGAGAAATGGTTACCCTGAGTGGTGGAATGGAAAGAAGGGAAAAACACAGTGTAAGCATATGGCAAATTTCACTGAAACACCTCTTGAGGACCTTGATTCCGGTGGATCCAACCTTGAGAATGTCATCCAGACAGTACTTTAGAGGGAATGTCATCCAACCAAACGGTTCTTCACATAACAGCCAAATCCAGTGTTTCACGAACGCACGAAACATCTTGACATTGACTTTCATGTTGTTATAAATCAATACAAAGCCAGATTCATTGCACCAGACCATGTTTTCTCTCATCTCCAGCTCGCCGATGTCCTAACTAAACCCTCTTTATGCTTCAATTCACCACACTTATTTCCAAGATGGGCTTACTTGATCTTCATCAAGCTCCATCTTGATGGGGGAATGTATAGAATATCATTGCTCACACATGTACAAATTAGTTACAATCTAGTTAGGAAGTTAGTGTATAGTTAGAAGAAGGCAGGTCCATTCCACTGCCTTTATACTTGTAAATCTGATTGAGCTTAATTAATGAAGAGAGTTGGTTATAATTAATTTTCTCTCCAGAAAACATCTGGTTTTCTTTTCCTCTACTTTCATAACTTTAGCAGCTTTATTTCCTTTCAGTAACATTACCAAATTTGAATGGTAAATGGCTTTGCCCTATGAAAAGATTTTCACTTTATATGAGTTGAATTTGCCCATTTTCATTTGATTTTATTATTGTTGCAGCACTTCTTGTGTTGCCATCACAACTCTGGCAAATGTGTTTCCCATGGATGCTCCCATTTCGTTAGGATAATGGGAGAAAGAGTAGCATTATGGGTTAGAACTTAGAAGGTAGTAAGTTGGGGATGTTGCTGAGAATCATGCCCCTCAACTTTTCCTTGCATAATAGTCAGGCTTCTAGAACACTTGTTGCGTGAGCATTGCAACATTTCATTTTTGAGCTCATCTTGGTTTTTGCTCTCTTCAGTACATCTTTCTTATTTTTGTTTGTAAGCTCCCTATAGCTTCATACCTACACTATAAATTTTGCTTGAGTCTTAACTACAATTTTAACTAGAACTTAGCAAAACATGTCATGAATTTAAAAAATACATGGATCTTTTCTCTGCATATAATAATGCTAGCTGCCTTAATACTTGCTAAATACTTTGTTGTATCCCCCATCAGATTGTGCAATTGTTTGTGGTTTTGCAGATTCATAAGCATATTGAGGAAGCCAATTTTTTGGCAGTGTATATGGAACAGATCCAAGAATTTTTTTGAAGAAGGGTATCCCCTGTTTTCCAGCTAAGATAAAAAAACAGTAGCGTTCTGTAAGCGTCATGTGCCGGTTTTGCGTTGATTATAAGCCAAAGGTGTAATTTTACCCCTAACATTTTGTCCAAGGGCCAAATTTGCCCTCAAGCTTTATTTAGATGCAAAATTATCCTCAACGTTATCAAATCGGGGCAATATTACCCTTGGTATATTAAGAGGTATGCCATGTAGGATAACTCTTGTTGAGATGGCATAATGATATGGCAAAGACACCAAAACAATTGTATTCAATGGCCATGTTGATCAGCACGGCCTCGATTCCTTCTTTTTCTCTTCATCACCTCAATGATATTGCACAACAAAACATTGTGTTTAGAGTCAAAAAACAGATTCAGAATCTTAATGCAGGGTTACTTTCACCACAAACATGATCAACGGACGTTGAAAGAACAAGTTCTTGCTCTAACGATGAAATCCGAGTTTTCGGAGTCTTTGACGCTGGCAAGTACTTCGAAATGAGATTGGATTACGTGGCACAATGGTGAAGAATGGAAATGAAAATGAAGGGCCTGGATTAAATTTATAAAATTTAAGGCCAAGAACTCCAAGCATATCTTCTGAGACGGCCAGTAGCTGCAATAGTCAAGCCACACTTCTGAGAAATCTTTGTCAAGAAACATCACAAGAAAGGCCAATCTGAAGATAGGCAAAAGTTACCCAGCCCCAATCTAACCATAGGCAAAAGCCCCCGACGAAGTAAGCCTTTGCCTTCTCTGTCTATGGCAGCATCAAAATAAAGGGTGATGTCCTGCCCTATGTGGGGGGCGTCGTACTCTCCGATGAGGTTGTTCAACCTCCTTCGCATTGTTATGGACTTGCAGCATTCTTGATGCAGCGGCTACTACACAGGCAGGATCGGGTGGGATTGGCTCATCATGGAGCAACTTATTACGAGACCAATAGAGTTGGTATAACACCATTGCAGCACAAATCATTTCCTTTCGCCCCAGAGAGAGGAGGAGCTGCTTGGTCAAACTTGGCACTTATTGCTTAAAGATGGGCAGATTAAACATTACAAATAACATCACCTGGGGTATTCTTCAATTTCAACTGCTATATGGGACCCTAAATGCCATTTCATCCATTTATAACTAGAGTTATCCTACATGGCATACCTCTTAATATACCAAGGGTAATATTGCACTAGATTTTATAACGTTTAGGGAAATTTTGCACCAAAATAAAGCTTGAGGGCAAATTTGGCCCTTGACAAAACGTTAGGGGTAAAATTGCACCTTTGCTCGTTGATTATATGAGGGTGGTTGCACTCTTCATTCCCTGATATAATCGTTTCTCCACACCATAAGTAACCCTTTCTCAGGGTCATCTTGCAGATATAGAATGTATTTTCATTGGAATAGATGTGGAAGGTTTGGAAAACAGAAAGGCAGTCCATATTAGTTTTGTTTCGAGAAAGAGAAGAAACATGTAAATTCAAAGTAGTAAAATAAATAAGTTGGAATCATAAAGGGAAAATAGGAATATGCCTTTGGTAAATGGGATAAAATGTTGCGCCCGATCCTAATTTTTGATCTGGCAATATCAACTGCCTAATAAAAAACGAGAAGTAATTGAATCTGTTGGAGAAACGAATGCTTGAACACAATATGGATAAATAACAGTTAATAGAAAATGATTACGAAAATAACAACAGAAAATAAAGATACAGATATTTAACGTGGTTCGGCAATTTGCGTACATTCACCGCCGGGAAGCACCGAGAAAAATTCCACTATGTCAAAAGAGAATATTACAACACTAACACTCACAACCCCAAGCCTTATGGAACCACAAAGAACAGTCACACCTAGACCCCTTTGAGTTATACACCTTATTCTACCCAAGAGATAATTTCCCTATCTCTCTAAGAAAGCCCCTCTCTTCTATCCTTTTTCACCACTCCAAAATAGAGCCAAAGAAGAATACAAGAAAGAGTGAAGGAACTCAAAAGCTTAGCTGTAGAATAATTAAACTAAGTTTCCTATTAATTTCTATTTCCTATTCGGTTTATGTTTTCTATTCGTTTGTTTCCTGTTTGGTTTCGTATTTATTCTAGGAAACCTAATTGTTTGAGGATATAGTTGCAATCTGAATCAGTGTAGGATTCAGGGATAGTTTAGCCTATAAATACATGCCTTGGGTTGCCATTGTAAACACAGAGAAAATTACAATAAAATCAGAAAAGCCTTGTGGCTTAGTTTCGGGTCGTGCGAATTTCCACTGCGCATTGTTTTGGTTAATTGCGATCAGCTTCAATTTGTGCTCTTAAGCTTTATTCTTGGTTTTCCATCTTTATTGGCTTGTGGTCAAATTTGATCTGTGCAGCAAGTCTAGAAAATCAATTGGAATCACATTGGTTCAATTTCTCGATTTCCGTGATGAATTAGTCTTTGATCAATTTAATTGATTGATTGACTTCGGCTTGGTTTTGAAGATCGTAGCTTTCGCATTTGTTTGTCCTTGTGGGTTTATTTTATTTTGGGGTCCTACATTAGCAAATGCTTTGTTGCTTTTAGTTGGTGTATCCCAAATGGAAGCAAAGCTTCCCATTTTATAGGCAAGAGGAAATTGATCCAACGGGTAAGAAGCATTTAATCCAATGGCTCATATGAATGACTTGGCCACCAAGTTGCTTTATCTCCAAGCAAACTTGGGCTCCAAGCTTTGGTAATTTGGCCATCATTTTGGACATCACCCGAACAGAATTGTAGATATTTAAGCGGCCGAAATAAAGGTGATTTAATGAATTATAAAAGGAAAATGATAAATAAAATAGTTTTCCTTTTTTGGTCCGGTTATACGTGGCTGAAAAAAGGAATATAATAAATGACAACATATTTCCTTAAGAGTATATCTCTCTCCATACTTAGGAAATTGAGGGAATCTGAAAATAGAATACATAATTACAGAAACTATACATCAGAGATTGAAGCGTTGAAAGGTTAACATTGATAATCGCAGTGAAGTAAGTGACGACCCATGTCTACACTCATGGAGATATTCTGTCTGGATGTACAGTGCAAGTGAATCAAATTTTCTTATAAATGGAGTAGAAGTACAGCCTGCAACGGTAGTGTGCCTCCACTTATCTCATTCTATTTTTGTCTAGCTTGTTTGGTGTTGGGTTTCATTATCCTATACGATTGAGTCAGTTTTTATTTTGGTTACAATATTAGTTACATCAAGAGGAAGTTAAACAACGTTTTTGTTAATGCTACAGATCAGTCAACTCATTATCTCCTTGAATCGCATTGCACGGTTTGTACCTTTCATCTAAGTGGTTGTTTATTGGTTTATTTAGATTGTTGGTGATAAATTTGGTTTTAATTTCAATTGTGTGGGATGTCTATTCATGTTATTTGGGGAGTGGGAGTTGTTCATCACATAATGCCATGTAGTCAGATAATGTTGCTTGCCATTTGTTTGATGAATTGTATAATAGCGATAGAAGTTCTATTGAAGTGTGTCCGTCAAACTTCTCGCCAGCCAGATGCCCTGGACGATTTTTCTTTTGAAAGTGAAACTTTCATTAATACTGAATTGTCATGATTACGAACTTTGCACATTTATGTGCTAGCATTACATGTTTCCTAGACACTATCTGAATTATACAAAAAATATACACAAGTAAAAAGAGAATATATATATTTTGTTTGGAACGAGGTAAAACAGAGAAATAATGTCCCTAAATTTCAGCTACAGTTCTGAATAAGCTTTCTCCGGATTGCCAATATGCTGAATTAGTAGTTGCCTATCCTTCAAAATCAAGGAGTTTAATCTCGCTTTCGTTAATTCCCGATGGATAGCTTTGTAGACAGAACAAGGTTTCTGCTTGCAATGCTGATTTTAATAACACAGTAGCTGAGTGTGTGTAATTTCTTACCTTCCCAGTCCAAGGCGAGATGGCAGCTTTCCCCATTTGTTGATTAAAAGCTATCGCCTACAAATTCTTCCATACTTTCTTGCTGCTAAATTTTCCTTATTCCAGTACTATATATTATTAGATTACTGATCGCAATTTCCGTTTGACATGCCACTTCACTTAAACACTCAATCTGACAGGCCACTTCACTTTGAAAGAGAATACTGCATCTTGCTGCTACAAGACAAATGAAAAGAAAAACGAGACAACGCGAAAAAGACCACCAGTAAGGGGATCCTTTTCAATTCAATTTAAAGAATTAGTGAGGTAGATTTTAACTTAATTGTTTGAAATTGATATATGAAAATAAATTTCTTCTCAGTTCAAGTGATGCCAACTCGGCCGATATGATTGGTAAATCTTTCCTAACACAAGAGGGAAAGTATGTGAGTACATACAAATTACTAGAAATTCCTTCATGTTACTGCTTATACGTAACCACTAATATTTATATTATGTTTATAGGAAAACGTGCTGAATCGCACTGCTGTACCAATTGTAGTTAATGTTATCAAGAAGCTGAATGAAAAGCAGAAAGATGCTGTAAAGGAAATTTGTTTTGGTGGGTTGTTAGATATTAAGGGTATATACATTGATAGGAGACTATGCAAGTGGATAGTAGACCGGTTTGATCCCGTGACATGTTGTTTGAATGTTGAAGGAGACCAAAAAAATTAGACCGGCAGATGTAGAGCATATTCTAGGGTTGAATTCTGTAGGGAAAATGAGATGACACATGGCGCGAAACTGAGAATTACTTTTGGGAAATTTTTGGGGTTAAATCACTTACTATGTGTGAATTGTGGGTTCAAATGCTCAATGATGCATCAAGTGGAGAGGTGTTTAAGGTGACATTTTCATTTTTCATATTATTGGCTTTGCTTTGTTCAGCGACAAATCTTAAATTGAAGGTGGTTGGATTAATCAATATTTGTAATGACGTCCATAGGCTTAGTCGTATTAATTAGGCGCAATTTATACTGGATAACCTAATCATTGGGAGGAGTAGAATGATAAATGAAAATTAATGCGGTATGAGCGGGGGCCTTCTTTTTCTGGAGGTAAGCCCTTGCGAAGTTTAGTTTGTTAGTTTTTATTTCATTCCATAATCATAAAAACGGCATGTATTAAATACTAGTCAAATAACTTTGAACTTTTGCAGATATTCTATCTTCAGCAAGCCAATACGACAAATGAGAATTCAGAAAATATAAAAATGACACACTACGCTCAGATGGCTGTATGGGATGAGGCCAAAGTTAAAGAGAGGGTGAAACAACTGACGCAGCAAGGGACATTTCTAAAAAAAGTGGTAATTAAGTATTTTTTTAGCCCTTTTAAATATGGTTTTTAGCTATTTAATTGTGGATAATCTTATTGAAACAGTACAACAAAAAAGTCCATAAAAGATTCAAGATGAACATGTATGCTCTAATTCAATTATCTAGTTCTTATATTTAGTCGTCTTCTAATAAGGATATACAATATGCAGGACTATAAAATGATGAGTGCAGGAGGAAACACTTTAGAAATAAGAGTTGATGCCCTAGAAAAAATGATGATTGAATTGAACAATGGTAAAAGAGAAAACACCTTGAATGAAAGAGTTGACATACTAGAGCGGGTTCATATTGAAATGATGCAATCCATCGAATCCATAAAAGAACGGGTGAATTGTGTGCTCGACATACTGAAAAGCATAGAAGGCTTGGCATAACTGTTGAAGGAACAGAGTTATATGGGATTTCAGAGAGAAAATAATAACAGTGAGGTGAGGGGAACAAAAGTCTAATGGTGAGGGTGTCAGGACATGTCACTTACCCACTGTAGTAGGTGAGGAGATCCCAACAGTTGAAATAATCAATTGTGGTGCTGCAACGAAAGGTAAGGGTACACAAGAAACACTTGGAACACAAATCTTTGAATTTGATAAAAATGCCTAATTGGATGATGTTGTTAGACGGGGATTATAGATCCACTGATCAGACCTTTGTAGAGAGTTCTATCTTGATGGGCAAAGTAGAAGGTTACAAATCCCTTGACAATAAAATACCTGATTCATTCCATGATGAACATATGTCATTAAAATGTGATAACCGAGAGACAGTCAAATTTAACAAAAAACCCTTTTTTCCTCGAGATGAAAATAATACTGACACAACAATGATGGACAACTTTGTGGACACTAAGAAAATTGATGTACATGGAGCTACAGAAGGGAAATCAAATTTTCTTGGAAAGGGGTGCACTAGGAGTGAAAGGCAAGAATGTGGTTAAGATGATTGTTATATATTCAGCGCAAAAGAAACTCCAACTAAGAAACACAACACAAAGCCGATAAACAATCCTCGAGGGAAAAGACTTTCATTTGAAATGCCACAAACAATTTGTACAATCAGGGATTCGAAAAGGATCCAAACATGACGTGGTAGTATACTGAAAGAAAGAAAATATCTTAAGTCCCCATTTGTGACCGAGTGGGATAATAATAAAGGAAGGCAGACGAATAAAGATGTGGCACCGAACTTGACACATGCTTTCGAAGAAGCGAAGATAAGTTATACTAATTAGTCAATACATTGTTATAAGATGCTATAGCAATATCTATTAGTCCCTATCACTTGGGCAGTACATAACTCTTCCCAATGTTTCATAGCGGGCAACATAAATTTACTGAGCAAGAGGAGGGACTTCTAAAGTATATTTTTATGAAGGAAAACAAACCATTGTAAGTGTTAACATATGCATTACTTTGAAACATGTGAATATGCACACATTATCTATATACTATATGATGGATGACCTCATAATTTTCCCCCTGTTGCAATTTTCTGCTAGCATTTTATTTATTTTCAATGGTTGCTATATATTTTGTCATTTTCATTCATATTTCAAAACTTTTGAATGGCCAATATTTAGTTTTATCATTAAGTCTGTTTGGGGAAATAGGATTTTGGCGAAATACAAAAATGTAATAGTGATTTGTATGTTAGTTGGATCCTTGATGACATAATTCTTACTTCTTGTATTTATTATGACATTGTTGGATTCATACTTCAGTTTTTAACTACTTATGTGTAGAGAAACACTGAGCACCATTCAGCTTGGGGTGGGGCGAGTGAATTGCACTACAATCGTTAAAGCCAAAAGGTTGGTTACGTTCAGATATAAGTCACCATATTTATAAGGTACACCATTTTTAGTAAATGGTAGATCTGCACCTTTTAGGTGAATTATTTTAGCCCTTTTTATGGCAGTTCTCACGGGGTTTTACCCAAAGTTTTAATGATTAATTGCATATTTGGAGATCAGGTTGAAGAAGAAAAAGAGTGTGTAAAAAGTGGAAGAATTAGAGCAGTCAGTCACAGCTGAAAAGCCCACACAAATTGTGGGCTAAACAAAGGAAGGAAATCCGCTGGAAGCTTCTGCCGATCCAAGTGGAGAGCAGAAAATGGAAATTAATTTCGGTAAGTAAAAGGATTCATAAGTTGAAGAAGAAAAGGAAATGGTGTGTATAAAAATAAGTCTTCATTGGGCCTGACCTAATCAAAAAAGGAATATATAAACCATAAGAAAGAAAAGAAGCATAAAAGGTTCAAGTCCAAACTTAGGTCGGAAAGCTCTCTAAAAACCGAACCAAAGAAACATACTTAGGTCGGTTGTTAGCTTAGGTCGGTCCTACAGGATTTTCTTACTGACATCATAAAAACCGAGCTTGGGAAAGTTAGGTCGGAATAACGATAACATTGACACAATAGATAAAAATCATTAGAGGACCAGGAGCCTATTTTGAATACATGCAGGAAGTACACAGAGCAATGATGGAAAAGGAGTCCAAAGCCAAGTCATGATAGACAGGAGCATAAAAGTCATCGTAAAAAGGGGAGAGCAGTTGGAAGTACAAATCATCATAGTGCAACGGACATGTCAAAGTATGGCTATAAATACTAAGTCATAAGACTAACTGAGGTACGCAATATTCTTTACGCTTGAGCTCTTGGTCAATATTGTTTATCACTTTCATCTTTACTGACTTGATAGTCGGAGTTGAACATGGGGGATAGCCCCGCTTGTTTTACTGTTTCTTTCCGGTGACTGAGCACTCTTCAGGCAGATTCGAGCTATACATTCTCATCCACGCCAATCCGAGCTAAGGAAGCCCAGATCCAAGCTTGGTTGCTACTCATTTCAGCCGGAAATCCCTACCTTGGGCCTGAATATTCAAGACTTCCGTTGGGCCAACCGGAGCATCCAACATTGGACATTTTGCGTCACATCAACTGGCGCCGTCTGTGGGGAACATTTGATCAAGTTATTTCATCAAATTTTCTCTATATTCAAAGAAATTTGTTGAAATCATGACACAAGATCGTTCGGAAGTGGATGCTTCTTCTTCCAACACCACCGCTGCTTCTACCGTTGCAACTATGATTGTTCCGACCGCCGCTGTAGTTTCTACCACCAACACTCCACCAGCCACCTCGACCGCTGTTGCATCTTCCACTGCTGTGTCCCTCACCCCTCAGCAAGAGCAAGCTGAAAAAGAAAAATTTTATCGTTTGTTTCCACAAATGTTTCACTTGATTAACCCTGGCCCTTCGGTTACCTCTACTTCTAGTTTGGGACTCCCTGTTTCTAGCATTACAACCGCTATCCCAGATGTTGTTAATATTGAGAATCCTCTTGTTTCACAGGCTGTTCCTACTGTTCCTTTACTAGGAACTTTGTTCAATCCAATGGTCGATCCATCTGTTGTTCTGGTTTCCAATATGCCCCCACCCAATCTGGGGTTGTTTCTGGATGCCCTCCTTGCCTTGGTAGAGCTCATCCTTTTTCAGGGTCTAATTGTGTTTCTGGTCTCCCTACTCTTTCTACCGCTCCTCCTGTCTACACTATCTTAGCCCATACCCAGTTACTCCCACCTTCCCGGCTCCTTTCACGGCTCCTACTGCTCAGCCTAATACTTACGCTTTCATGTCAGGTCTACCTTTCCCTATGTTAGGACAGCAGTTGGGTCAGTTAGGTCAGCCTGGTTTAGGTCCGCAATTGGGTCAGATAGGTCAGCCTAGGTCAGCAGTTGGGTCAGTTTGGTCACCTCGGTCCCGAAGTCAATCAATTAGGATATCCCGGATCTATAGCCCCGTCAAGTCTGGCCCAGTTTCAGCATTATGGTGTAGGCACAAATCGGGCTATACAGCCCCTTCCCGAGTATTCTCCCTTACTCAATTCGAGCTATTATACCGGGGCTAGCATGGGAAATTTTGCAATTGAGGGGTCGTTGCCTACTTATCCTGGAATGGGGGGGTACCCGTTAGGTCAAATGAGATATGCTCAGCCCGGCCAATCAGTCTTACTTGGATCTAGATATGCTTAACTGGGAAGGGTCGGGCCCACCTCTCGCGTTTGTTACCCATTTGGCTGGGAAATTCAAACAGCTCAATTTCCACCGGGCTACAAAGGTTTAGGTAATGTTGATAAATATTATGGTATTGCTGACCCGACGGCTCATTGGATGCAATGCATGAGTGTCATGGATGCTGCTAATTTATCTGATGCCAACTGCTGCATGACAATTCATCTTACCATCAAAGGTCAGGATATTAATTGGTATTGTTCTCTGCCACGTAATTCTATTCATTCTTTGGATCAATTTGGTGATTTTTTTTTTTAGCTAATTTTATGGGTAACAAAATATTATCTAAGCCTATTTCTCATTTAATGAACATAACCCACAGGATAGGGGAGGGGTTGCAAGACTATATAGATCGGTTTAATATAGAATCTAGACAACGCCATGAGAAAGATGATAGGATTATGATGGGATCATTTATTAACGGGCTACGGGCGGGACCCCTAGCTACTGAGTTAGCCATTAGACCCCCACCTTCTTACTTTGAAATGATGGTTACTGCTGTTAATTTTACTGTAATTAAGGATGCCGCAGGTATTAAACAAGAACGGGAGAGAGGTCTCTCTAATGTTTACGGTAAGAGAAAAGCTTCTTCCCTAATCCCTACCCATGGAGGAGGGAAGAAGCCAAGCTTTGCAGGCGCTAATAACACCGGTCCAAAGGCTGGGGTCAGTGTTAATGCTTTGCAGGTGGTCGAGCCCTTTTCAGTGCCACGGACAAACATATATGCGTCCGTTCAACTTCAAGGGTTACTGCCTCCAGCTCGTTCCCCTAACGGGCCCCACAGATCGACTCAATCCCAGCAGGTATTGTAATTATCGTAAGCATATTGGCCATAATACTAATGACTGTAGAGATTTAGCTGCAGAAATAGCAAAACTTATTCAAGTTGGAAAGTTACCTCAATATACACAAGTGGCTCCTCTGCCCAAACCTACCATTCCAGTGGGTTGGGAATGACCTATCGGATGTTACCGGTGTGGGGAGCCAGGCCATTTTGCTTGAGAATGTTCTCAGCTTGACCCTCGGACCTCCAACTCAGGCGCTGGTGCCAACATAACCATAGCTGGAGTTGTAAATACCATAGCTGGAGGACCGACCCAGGGTGACTCTAATCGTCAGAGAAAATAGATATATCGTCAAAGGGAAAACGTCCTAGGTAAGCACAAAGCCGACCCTATGGCCTTGGTTATTACCTTTGATGACAGTGACCATTTCTTGTCTTATAATTGTGATGATCCACTAGTTATCAATTGTTATATTTCCAATTATCAAGTACGAAAGACATTATTAGACATTGGTAGTTCTAATAATATAATTACTACAAAGGCATTAGTAGGATGTTAATTGCATAAGGCTCGCTTAAATTCAGTACGTACACCTTTGATTGGCTTTGGCAACCACCATGTTATTCCTTTGGGACAGTTAAGTATACCAGTTACCTTGATAGCTGGCCAGCTAAAATGAACAGAAACCATAGATTTCGTAGTCATTGATGAGCCATCACCTTACAATGTGTATCTGGGTTGGCCTGGACTAAATCAATTTCAGGCCATTGCCTCTACTATACATATGCTTTTAAAATTCCCTACCATAGATGGTGTGGCTTCTCTTTGTTGTGATGTTATACAGGCCAACCAATGTTACACCACTTCTCTAAGAGAACAGGTGCCATTAGATTCCAAATCGCAAGTTGCTTCAGTGGTCACACAGACCCTCGCGTCCCAGGTTCCACCAGCTACCCTTGAGTGCAGTACTTCCCACACTGTTGACATCACCGACCTAGCAGGTCGCTCGGAGTGATTCATTGAGGCTGGGGCTGAAGTTAAAGCGGTTCCTCTAGTTGCCGACCCAAACAACGTAATCAAGGTAGGGGCCGATTTATCTCCCCAGTTACAACATGATTTACTTAACCTGTTGCATGAGTTTGCGGAAGTCTTTGCTTGGGGGCCGAAAGACATGCCTGGCATTTCTCGAAATATCATTGAACACAGGTTATCCATTGATGCCAATCATAGGCCGGTTCGTCAGCAGAAGCGTAATCTTGGAGGAGAACGCAGTAAATACATTGAGATTGAAGTCAACACTTTGTTGGAGGTACATATCATTCGAGAAGTAGATTATCCTGAGTGGTTCGCTAATCCTGTGTTGGTTCCCAAGCCAGACGGCTCCTGGCGCATGTGCATCGACTTTACCGACCTAAACAAGGGCTGTCCCAAAGATTGGTTCCCTTTGCCTTTAATTGACATACTGGTCGATGCCATAGCTGGGTTTCGCTTTCTTAATTTCTTGGATGCATACAAGGGCTATCACCAGATATTCATAGCTAAAGAAGACGAGGAAAAAACATCATTTATCATGGACAAAGGTACTTATTGCTTTATTACTATGCCTTTTGGTTTGAAAAATGCTAGAGCTACTTTTCAACGCTTAGTAAATAAAATCTTTAAAAAACAACTAGGTCGGAACATGGAAGCATATGTTGATGATTTGCTTGTTAAAAGTAGGGATGAATCTGCTTATTTGCTTGATTTACGTGAGACGCTTGAAACTTTGGTCCAGTACAAATTAAGATTAAATCCTAAAAAATGCATTTTTGAGGCTACTTGGGGAAAGTTCTTAGGTTACATGGTTTATGAGGTGGTATTTCTGTAAAACCCAAAAAAGTAGAGGATGTCCTACAAATGCACCCTCCTAGGTCAATTCATGAGGTACAATAATTAACGGGTAGATTAGCAACCTTAAATTGGTTTTTAGCTCGGTCGACAGAGCGAGCTTTAGCATTTTTTAGCATTTTGAAAAAATTAGATAAATTTGTGTGGACTTTAGAATGCCAAGTAGCTTTCGAACAACTAAAGATGTACCTAGCTTCTTTACCATATTTAACCATGCCAATTCCTGGGGAACAATTGTACATGTATATAGCTACCACTGAATTTGTAATTAGCTTAGTTTTGCTTCGAGAAGATAACCCATCTATTTTGTTAGAAAAGTTTTACAGGCTGCAAAAAAAACTATTCCAGCTTGGAAAAGTTAGTCCTGGCTCTAGTTCATTCTACACGGCGTCTCCGACCTTACTTTGACGCCCACGGAGTCACTATTTATACCGATGCACCCCTGAAGGCCGTCTTGCAGAAAGTAGGAGTTTCAGGTCGTCTCACCAAATGGGCCATCGAGCTGGGGGAGTACGATATCACCTTCATGCCTCGTACTGCAGTCAAAGGTCAGGTGTTAGCAGATTTCATAGCTGAAGGGGTATCAGACATCCAGGAGGACACGCCTAGTCCATCACAGGAAACCGACCTTCTTTTAACCGTGGCAAAAGGCAATGATTCCTGGACACTCCACGTAGATGGTGCTTCCAGTCAGTCCGGGTCGGGTGCCAAGATCATCCTCACCAGCCCTACCCGGGGAAGTTCACACCTATGCTTTATGGTTCTATTTCACAGCCACCAATAATGAGGTGGAATACGAAGCCATGTTATACGGCCTAAAATTAGCTCGAAAACTTGGGGTCCAAAATTTGAAAATTTGTTCAGATTCCCAGTTGGTCGTTAAACAAATTTTGGGGGAGTATAAGGCTAAAGATCGACAAATGGAGGAATATTTGGCATTGGTACAACAACAGCTGCAAATTTTACCAAAACGGGCTATAGAGCGAGTTCCACGGAGCAAAAACACAAATACGGATGCTTTGTCCAAATTGGCTTCTTCGGTTTTCTCTCATCTAGCTAAAAGTGTTCTAGTAGATAAAGTGCAGACTAGGAGTATAGCCAAGCCAATAATCTTGTCCATATGTGAAGGTCAGGATTGACGATTTCCTCTATGGCAGTATTTACAAAACGGTACCTTGCCAGACTCATGAAAGGAGGCACAGCGAATACGAAGTAAGGCCGAATATTATTAGATAGTCGGGGATGATCTGTACAAAAGGAGTTTTTTAATGCCCTTACTAAAATGTTTGGGTCCAGAAGAGGCGGTTGCCATGCTTAAGGAGATACACCAGGGGGATTATGGGTCCCATATCAGGGCTCAAAATTTGGTAAAAAAAGTAATTGGGGCTGGGTTTTATTGGCCTCGGTTATTTTAGGAAGCGGTCGAGTATGTCCGGCATTGTTCCAGTTGTCAACATAACGCACCAATTCATAGATTGCCAGCGTCCAATTTTACTTGGATAATCACACCTTGGCCTTTCGCAAAATGGGGGATAAATCTTATGGGTCCATTTCCTAAGATCGGCTCTTGTCAGTATCTGGTTATGGCCATAGATTACTTCACAAAATGGGTGGAGGCCGAGGCATTAACGAATATTATCGAGCGAACTGTAGCTTGATTTTTATGGAGGCAAGTCATTTGTCAATTCGGCATAGAGGGCAAGAATTGGGTGGAGCAGTTACCTCATGTATTATGGTGTCATCGAACCACACCTAAATCTGCTACGGGAAAGACTCCTTTCAAGTTAGCCTTTGGGGTCAATGCTGTCATACCTCCAGAAGTACAAAGTAGTGCGCCCCGAGTCATGCACTTCGAAAGGGACCAGAATCAAAAAAACTTGGAGCTTAGCTTGGACTTGGTGGAGGAAGCTCGGGACATAGCCTACGTACACCAACTAAATTACAAGAATTTGGTTCGGCAACACTATGATGCCCGGGTCAAACATCGAGCCTTTTACCAGGAGACTTGGTTTTGCGAAACCGGGCTATCAACAAGCCGCAAGATCAAGGTAATTTGGTATATGATTGGGAGGGACCCTACTTGGTGATAGAAGCACGACCTACTGGCAGCTATGTGTTAGAAGATTCACAAGTACAGTTGGTTCCGCGAGCTTGGAATGCAACACACTTCAAAAAAAAACTATCTCTACGTAAGTTGGAGTCAAGATCATAACGGGAAAGGTTAAATCATTCATTCAAAAAAGTTATGCCGAAAAAGCCATTTGCCGGCCCAATACAAAATTGCTCAAGTAAAGTATTCAGAAAAGACAAAATTGTTTAAACTAAATACAACACAGAGTTAGGACGGAGGAGCTTGGGAGGTCACTTCTTCATCGGCTGCCCCATTTGGGTCGGCCGTAGGTTCTTCTTCTTCTTCTTCCACATTCTCTGGCAAAGGAATGCTGGTATCACGACACTCCTGTTTGACCTAATTTATCAGGTCGAAGGGATCCCGATCCTGAGCTAGCAAGGAAGTGTGAGCCGAGGAATCCTCAGGAAGGCCGTCCACCGACCTAGGGCCTTTAAACTCATCCCAGCATATGGTATAGCCGCACTGGATCAGCTCAATAAACTGGCGGTTCATCAGATCCAGCAGAGGCCCTTTTTTGAAAGCTCTCATGGCAGCTTGACATGCCACTTCCACCTCCACTGGGCTTAGCAACTCTGCAAACTTTTTCTTTTCTTCCTCCAAGGCTCTCTGCAGGTCAGCCTTCTCCTGTTTTAGGTCGGCAATCTCCTTCCCTAGGTCGGATTTCTCCTTCTTTAGTTCCTTCACCTCCGCTTCTAAGCCATGTGATTTGGTATCCAACTGGCTGGCCTTGGTACCGAGCTCTTGGTTTTCTTTATATAGCTCTGTATTTTTGGCCTGGAGATCGGTCACTTTACTGGATTTGACCCCAAGCTTCATCTTCAGGTCCTCTATCTCTTCGGCCGGCCTTTTCATCCTTTCTTGTTCATAGCTTTGGGATAAGATGTCCAAAGCCGCAGTCCTCTTGGCCGTGGCTCCATAATTTATACAGACATGCAAAACGCAATTACGAGCCTCATAAGATATCACACAAGTGTTCATATATTTCAGGAGATAAATTAAGAATGCAAGAATTTACCCGTTTAAGATGTGAAGCCAAAAAGGCTTCTTGCTTCATTAGTTGTTCGATGCTTTGCCACATCTGGTTACTCGCCTCAATAATCTCCACGAAGAAGCTATGGGATTCGTTCACTATCTCGGAGTAGGGCCTGACATCTTCGAGTTGGGGCCCAGATAAGTGAGGCTGATAGATGGGCCGAGCTAGGGGGGCCGGTCTATCCTTTGGATCCTTCAGAATGATCATCCTCTCCTTAGTTGAAGAGTCCAAAGGCCCCAGCAATTCATCCGGGCTGGGTATATCGGCTCCAAAGGTCGGATCTGTCAAATTGGCCTGAGGAGCCTTGGCATTCTTGGCCGCCTGAATTTCCGAAGGAGTCGGCCTGTTCTTCTTTAGAGCACGAGGAATCAAGGCATCAGTAGAAGGGTCAGTTCCTTCTTGGGTCAGATCAATATCGGTAGGCCACCTTTGGATCGGTCCTGAAGTCGTCGCTGCCTGCCAGCTTGATTTTCTCTTCTGACAGTAACCACTGAAGCCACCTGCAAAGTCAAACATAAAGACATAAGGAAAACTGAGCTGAAAGACATCAAGCACATAGGTAAAGTTCAAAGGTAGATTATTACTTTCTTTTTCAACATTGGGGGCTTTGCTTAGACCGGCCTAGACCAGAAGACCCTCGAAAGGATCTTTTGCTGAGTATTTCTGTGTATCAGTATAAGAATTTAATTTCTTATACTGAAACTGCACTACGGGGTTAGATGCAGCTCGAACTTGATCTGATGGCGCAGTGAATCCCATCCATCGGTAAGGAAGGTTAGCTTCTTCAGCCTTTACCATAAAAAATCGTGTTTTCTAGTTTTTTATCGTGTCTGAGGTATCGGATACAAGGGTAGGTCCCTTCTTTCGGCTTTGCAAATGAACCCAACTCGGCCTATAAGGATGTTGGCGAATAGTATAATACTGAAATAATAAGTCTATAGAGGGTCGAATGTTAGCCCCGGAACATACACACAAAAAATCGATTAAGAATCTAAGGGAATTGGAAACAAACTGGCTAACGCCGATATCCAGGTAATCACATAGCTCGGCAATAAATGGGGGGGGGGGGATCGAGATCTAAGCCCAAACCTAATATGATGTTTATATACACCAACCCAACCATTAGCAGTACTATTTATTCTTTCTTCGGGTGTGGGTAGTCGGATCGGGATAGCTGGGTTAAAATAATAGCCCAATTTTAGGGTTTCTAAATCTCCTAGGGTTAGTTCCGAAGCTATTTCATCTAGGTAAAATCTATTAGAAGTGGCGGCCGTATTTACAATAGCTACAGAATATTTCACAATTTTGGAAAATTAGAGGATTTCACATTTAGATCTAAACCACTACTTAACAAAACACAAATAATCTACGAAAATAGCACCAGAAAAAGAAGTCATGCATAATGTTTGCTGGAAAACTAATCCTAACCGGCGATTCAATTATAGTAGTTATGGCATTTTAAATAACTAGACAAAGAAAGAGGAACTGACTAACCTGAAGCCGGGTTTTGAGAGGGCACGGTCGTGCCAAAGTTTCTTTCATCAGCCATGGATTGCTTTAAGTCAGGGATGAAGGAGCGGCGGAGCTGATAAGGTCGTATAGAGCAGCGGCAGAATCAGCAACACAGCAAATAGCAGCAGCAAGCAGAAGGAGAGAAAGAGACGGGTCAAAGCTGTATGAAGGCGTGAAAACAAAACTGAAAGGGCCTTGGCATTTTATTACTTTCGTTCAACCGACAAAAAATTCTGGAAGCGGCGGCAAAAAGAGCGCAGCAGTTGGCAATAAAAGTCGTCTCGAGAATCGAATAAGCATGGGAAGTCGTATCGGATGCATCGAAAAGTACTGAACGTGTCTTTTCACGTCCCATCTCAAGGTATCTCAAATTCAAATTCGTTGGGTCGGATTGCAAAGGTACACGTTCCATAAGATATTTCCTTTAAGTCGGTCAGCTATTTATATTTTTTAGTTTGGTTAAGTTATTATGCGTTATCTTTTGTAGTTATGATAGTCGATAGGTTGGTTTACCTTGGTGAAATTAAGTTTGCTTGGATCGGAATAGCTTGAACACCTTTAATAAACTGGAGTCGAAATTGGTTGCATTTTATGCTTGCTTGGCTTGGAAAGAAACTCTTAAGGTCGGAATAGGCATGGGTCGGTTGAATATATAGTGAATACCTAAGTCACGGCCTTAGCTATTCTCTGGGGGCCAGAAAAGGTGAGTTAAAAAAAAAAAAAAAAGTATTACGTTTTAGCTCAGTAAAACACAATACTGGAGGGGCTTGTTGGTGTGCATAAAAATAATCTTCATTGGGCCTGGCCCAATCGAAAAAGGAATATATAAACCGTAAGAAAGAAAAGATGCATAAAAGGTTTAAGTCCAAACTTAGGTTGGAAAGCTCTCTAAAAACCGAGCCAAAGAAACATACTTAGGTCAGTTGTTAGCTTAGGTCGGTCCTACAGGATTTTCTTATTGACATCATAAAAATTGAGCTTGGGAAAGTTAGGTCAGAATAACGATAACATTGACACAATAGATAGAAATCATTAGAGGCCCAGGAGCCTATTTTGAATACATGCAGGAAGTACACAGAGCAATGATGGAAAAGGAGTCCAAAGCCAGGCCATGATAGACAGGAGCATAAAAGTCATCGTAAAAAAGAGAGAGCAGTTGGAAGTACAAATCATCATAGTGCAACAGACATGTCAAAGTATGGCTATAAATACTATGTCATAAGACTAACTGAGGTACGCAATCTTCTTTACGCTTGAGCTCTTGGTCAATACTGTTTATCACTTTCATATTTACTGACTTGATCGTCTGAGTTTAACAGGGGGGATAGCCCAGCTTGTTTTACTGTTTGTTTCCGGTGACTGAGCAATCTTCAGGCAGATCCGAGCTATACATTCTCATCCATGCCAATCCGAGTTGAGGAAGCCCAGATCCAAGCTTGGTTGCTACTCGTTTTAGCTGGAAATCCCTACCTTGGGTCTGAATATTCAAGACTTCCATTGGGCCAACCGGAGCATCCAAATCGGACATTTTGCGTCACATCAGGAAATCTCAAGAAGTTACCTGATTTAAGGAGACTTCCGTTACAAGAAAGAGAATCCAAATCTGATTCCACAAAGGTTTCCACTTTTGAAGAGGTTTCCTCAATTGATAAGGATTGATTTTATTCCTTTTATGATTTTGGTTTATCTCCCTATATATATGGGATAATTTCGTGCAGTAAAGGCACACTACACGCTACTTTTCTATAGTATAGTTTTCTTAGATTATAATTATTTTCCATGCAAGATACAGTTTCATTCTTTAGCTAATATTCAGAGTTTAGTTTCATTCTGTTATGTTTCAATCGCAATTTTGGATTTCCCGACGGTGCAGTCTACCCTTTGGCCAAAGCGTCGGTTACCAGATTGCGAATTCTTAATAGACAGTACGGTATTCTATTTCTCTTTTTGGGACTGTTTGGTTTATAGGGATTCTGGTCAAGGAATGTAATATGATTCCTCAATACTAAATTCCTTTGTTCGTAAGTCATTTTAATTGGTTGGGAAAGGAAAATAAATCCGCAATGCAGGGAAAATAAGTGTTATTTTTTTGGAAAAAGAATCTCTATTCTAATATGGTATTCTTTTTCCCAGGTTACAAATTTTCAAAAATGACAATCTCTACCCTTATTTATTTTCAAATATTTTATATTTTTGTTATATCAGCCATAAAATTTTTAAAAAACCCCATAAAATGAAAAAAAGGAAATATATATATATTATTTTTCCTAAAAATGGTAAAAGATTTGTCTATGTATAAAAGTCATCTATCTAACTACGATTTGTTTATTTTAATTTTTATGTCCAAATATATATACTTAAAACAACATATATACTTTTCATAATAAAATTAATATTAATGTACCATATTTAAAATTTCTCTTTCTTTTAAACTAAATAATATTTTAATAAAAATTAATGTACCATATTTAAAATTTAAAATTTCTCTTTCTTTTAAATTTGGAAAAAATCGAGTGACAAATTTAATATTTCATTTTACAACAAAAAAAATTTAATTTTCCAATTATTTTCTTATTCATCTGAATTCTCGCTAGACTAACAACTACATTATACATCAATAATCAAATCTATAATATTTTTAAATTTTAAATTAATTTTGGATGAGTAATTGGCATGTAATTTATTTTTAAAGTTGTGGTTTAATTTATAATTAAATATTATTTAGCTCTTATTTAGGTTAATAATATTTTTATGAGAAAATCATTAAGCTTAATTCGAGAGGATATTTTTGATATTTACATTTAAATTCCAAAATACATTTCTTAACCAATACAAACACAAAAAAATTATTCTTTTTTACTTTACTTTCCTTATCATTAAATTCTCAGAAATCATATTCTTAAAAAAATTTACTCTCTCATGAACCAAACAGGCCCTTAATGGATTCTTTTATATTTATGTGTTTTACGTGTTTTATCATGAGTAGCTAATTTCTTAGTTCTAGTATTATATAAAAAGCCATAATCCCTACATGTATGAAACCCAGGATTTAATCTAATGTCTAATAAATTGTGTTTCTAAATTGCCAGTGTTTATATGTCTAATTACTAAGATTATTGTAAGCCTGATCAACTTAGTTTAATCTGGTAGAGTCAGTAAGTGGCACAACTACTGGCCGAGTAGTACATGATTAGTTGGGTAATAATTTCTAGTGCATCGTCAATAGGAATTATTAGTTTCAGGTTCTTCTAGTTCTTAGTGCTTCTATTTGTTGATTAATAAGGTTTGAGGGGACTCGCGGTCTATTAGTTAATGTTGTTAGAGAATAATTCCTTTGCGGGAACTAACGGAGGATTATCGAGAATCTATGGGAGAATTGAGATTATTTGCGGGGACTCGCGGTAATACTATAACTAAACGGCATAAGTAATTAGACAATTTAAGAGGTTTATGATTGCATGCATGAGATAAAGGTATATTTACATAATATCGGAATTTCTCTCATTACTTGATATTTTCTAAGTCTTTATTGGTTTAATTATTATTTTCTATAATTAAGTGACAACTCTAAGGTCTCTTAAGAGACACAAAGGTGACTGCTAGTCAAAATTTGGTTACTTTACATTAATTTGGGAATTGAATATTAATTACTGTCCCTGTGGATTCGACCCTGTCTACTACGGGTTTGTTCTTTGTCATGGTTCTAGCTTTTTCTGTTTGAACTTAAAATCGTATAATGGATGTTTGCCATTTTGCAGGTAGCACTCTCCAATCCCAATGCAGTTAAAGTTATTGCCAATCAAGAATTCATAAAGTTTATTTGTTGGCTGATAAATACGGGAGTGACATACTCTTCTGTGAAAGGATAAATCATAGTACACTTAAATCTTCAATTCTGCAGAAATGTAACTATTTTTATGGTGTCTGTTTTTTATTTTTTATTTTTGAATCAAATTTGGCAGATTTTCATTCCAATGAATTACCTGGATGAACATTGGTATTTATGTATGGTCGACATGAGAAAGAGACAAGTATTGATCCTCGACTCATCTTTGGAACAAGGGAACACGAGAAGGATGGATGTGAAATACATGGTAGTCAAACTTTATCAATTTATACGATCTACAATATCAGGATAACATTTCTTTTAATTGTTATGTCTGCTATGTGTTCGGCACTAATTTATATCTTATTGTCATAAATGTGATTGAAGATAAGTGTACTACAGAAGGTCCTTGAAACAGGATTCGGCGACAAGTCCAATGAGGAGCTACATAATTTCCACTTAGATGCACCGAAATGGGTACCCCAACAATGTACCGGGTGAGTTTACATGCACTACTACAAAAAGGGCTTTTAATGGCGGTTTTTAAGGGCTTTTAACGGCGGTTCTTGGCCTTTTTGAACCGCCATCTATCTGGCAGCCGTAGTAAGTTAGCGGACTTTTTACGGCGGTTAGAACCGCCGTAGAAAGTCACCACTTTCTACGGCGGTTCAAGTGTGAACCCCGTAGAAAGTTCAGACTTTCTACGGCGGTTCACTCTTGAACCGCCGTAGAAAGTGGTGACTTTCTACGGCGGTTCAAGTTTGAACCACCGTAGAAAGTCTACACTTTCTATGGATTTTTAGTTCTAAACCGCCGTAGAAAGGTCTCTTTTTCAGACCCAAACTGCGATAAAAAGAGAAAATTAATCTGGTTTAAAGTAAAACCTGCTGCTAAAAGTTGAAATTTAATACAAATTGAAATCGCTATTATATTACAGGGGCATATCCAAAAATATTTGTACAACTATACTATGAACAAGTTTCATTAGTATCCATCAACTATGGCTAATGCTCCACAATATAACTAGCGCATATTTTTCTCATAGCATCTATATCCACATTGCTTAATGGAGTGCGGTCGAGCTTGAAGTGCTGCAACAGAGTTTTTGAAATTAAAAAGTAACTGAGTAGCAAAATGAAATACAGTTAATTAAGTAAGTTATGAGAAATCAAATACCTTTTCGAGTGCCAATGTGTCGGATTTCATTGCGATTTGGTACATGTAGTGCATGACATAGTAGCCACACTCCCAGTTAGACGTTTGCTTTTTATGCTAATGAATATTAGTGTACGAGTTAGAAGATCATACAATTTTATACAACACATCGTTGAGTAAAAAATTCAATAAGAACTAATTTTACCTTAACTACTATCCACTCAGGTTGCATATGCACATTTCTGGGCAATCCTAAGAAAGCTTGATAATTAAACATCACCCTATAAAAATGAAAGTAGAATGAAAATAATTAGCAACATATGTATATATGATTGGCATTAGAAATTATATATGCATTCTAATATTAGTTAATATATATAACTCACTCATCTATAAGTATTACTGCCTCCTCTTTTTGTGGGTTTTGTAAAGAATCAAACCAGTAGACAACCTTTTCAATCGGTCTAATGGCTATAAGCATCCAATGTTCACTGCAAACCAAAAATTTAATGACCTCAGATCTTTAAATCAGTGTTTCTTAAAAATTAGAGAAACGCTTACAGTGTCACTTACCCCTAAAGATACGGCACCAGATAAATTTCTTTATTCCGATCCTTTAAGTTTCGTGCAATGTAGTGTACCCTATCTTCATATGTGTTTCCTAGGGCCGTGACATGATTAGCTGAGAGAAGCCTAACCCCTTCCGGTCATTCCTTTCAACTAAATCATGTAAAGCTCTAAAGAATTTACATTATCATGCATCATTGGTTAGTCTAGGCACATGGAATGCATACTATATATAACAATAATCAGAAATAGGTTATAAAATTAAGTGGAAACTCACTTGGTGAACAATTGCATCAAACAGTTTGTGACCATGCTTTCTCTTGACAATAATTCTCCGACATCCATTCGATCCATCGAAATAGGATGATCCACACCTATGACATCTCTTGTCATTTGAAACAAGAAGCCATTGAAGTTCGAATCTTTCTCCATTCGAAGCTGTAACTCGTGCAGTGGATCAGATATCGAAGAGGATGACATTTCAATCGGAACTGTCGCCGAAGGAGATTTTATATCATCCATAGAATTCACGCGGCCTTTTTTCTTTTTCAAACATTTATCCACCTAACAACATTTGAAATAACATTAAATATACAAAATGGTATTAAGTAATTCACAAATAAATGTAAGAATATACCTGTGTTACTGGATCCGGCCGAATAATTTCAATCAAATGTATAGGCCATTCCACGAAAAAGGATCGGGCCATTCCCACAGTTGAAGTCTCTTCCTCAGGAAATGGTAGCGCGGCAAAGTCATCATATGAAATTTTAACTGTAACCCTTGTGCAACCTTTCCTTACCTCGCGGCCGTGGTGCTTTCTTTGCTTATAAACATTTCCCTTGGCCACAAGCTTACGCCTCTTACGTGTATCCTCAGAGATGAATAGATGACATTCACACCCGTCCTGAGATAATAGGCAAGCGAATGAAAATTACTCAACTATTTCCGCTAACTTAACAAACCAAGTGTAATCATGAAACCAAAGTCAAGCGTCTTTAGAAGTGACAATATGAAAGAAATTATACATTCAAATTTAATAATTAAATAAAAACCAAAATATAAATGTAAGATTTCATTATTGTAAAATAAAAATAAAAGAAAGATGTTTAATATATTAAAAAAATTATAGTTTTTTTAATTGCAGTATTATATTTTTAAAAGGAAAATATAAACTTTATTTTAAAAAAAAATATAAAGTGTTTGAATACTTGAATACATATGCAAACCACAGTTCACGGGAACAATACTTTTTTTCTCTCTTTAAAAGAGATACATGAATAAGTGTAAAATGATACATGTGAACAGTACCACTTTAAGTATCACTTTAAAAACGAACAAAACAAAGGAAAAAATAAATAATAAAAAGAATTTAAAAGAAAAATAGAAAAATAAAAGTCTACCCAAGAAGAATAGCAGTGATACTCTATAGAAAAATGAAAGACATAAATGTATTTTAAGTACCTTGTATTCGCCTAAAGAACTCACATCTTCCAAGTTTGTTGCAATAGGGCTATTCTGAACCTCAGAGGCTTTGATCGGGTCCGTAGATGAAACAGGTATCATATGTAACTCAGGAAAATTGTAGGGGTAAGAGGAGAAAAATCTTGCCTACGAGTTTCTTTAGGGTGTAGCATCGGACTCACAGGGGAAACATTGCTACCATAGACCTCAAGCATCTCTGGGGCCATTCCGGAGGTTTGTGGGTTTAAGCTCTGAGCTTTGGCACTATTGATGACAGTGGCTCTTAATGTATCATAGTCAGTCCCCATCTGACCACATATAAACCCAACCATCATCTTCAGATGTGTTTGACATTCATCGAGCTGGGCAGTGGTTTTCTGAAGCTTTCTCTTAGTTAAATCTAGTTCATCTTTAAGCGACGGCCTTGTTTTCAGGAAAATCTCTGTGATACGTGCCCTGGTAGAATGGCCGCGATAACGACCGGGGTGATCGGTCTTTCCCGTTGCAATGACAAGAATGTCATTCCTACCCTCTGCAACTTTCTCCTCTTGGGACTCGCGGGAACATAGATTTTCCTAAATGTTTTGCCAAAAATATGAAATGTAAATAGATCAATTATATATAGTTTTAAATATATGCGTAGCTTAAAGAACTGAAACATAAGAAAATGTATGGTGCAAAACTTACAATTTCAATCCCAACACGACCAGCCTCTGGCGTGAAGTATTCCCCTTTTTGGTTTGTGTGAGTCTGTCTCCAAAGTAGATGCCGGCCTGGCCCTGCATAAGATTCTTCCCCTTCTTCTTCGGACTGACTGTCCTCTGAAGGCTTCTTCCCAGATGCAATCAAAGCCTCTTCATGCAACTGCTTCTTTAGCAGTCGGTAGCCACCGCGAGATAAATTATGGTAAAAAGAATTTAAAGTGGCATTCTTTTGCGCTTTTTCACGAATTGCCTAGAGAAAAATATAATGAAAAATGATTATCCATAAACTGAGCAATTTCAAATATCCAAAAACAAGAAGGAAATCAATTTCAAAAACCCACCTGCCATTCTTCTGTTTCGCGGCTAGCGTTGAACTTAATCCATGTCTCCCTAGGGAGATATTTATATTCAAGGCATGGGTCCTCACCCTTCAAGTCACCATTTACATATCTCCCTAAAAAGGATTTCCAATCTTTCCAACGTTTACCGGCATAAGAAATCCACTGGTTTCTAGTTCTTCAGTTGATTCAAAAACAAATAATGCCTATAGTAAACAATAGAAGTAAAAATTAGGTAAATTTGGGTTCATTTGTATGAAAGAAGAAACAAACAATGCATTATAATTTTGTGGAGTACCTGTATTTCCATCCACACTCTCTTCTTGATCTCGTCGGGAACTTTGGGCCATGATGCATATTCCATAATGTCCACTTTGCTCCGGGCCGTGAATGCTACGAATGTAATCCACTTTGTATGATAATTTTTAGGCTCATTTTTTGGAATCAAACGAAATCTTAAGAGTTTTCTCCTTCATACGCATTTCCAAAAGATCGTTGCAATTTGTAGGCCCTCTACCTCTTTTAGCTCTAGTATAAGACCCATCTCCATTGCTCTTTCCCTCATCACTATGGTCCTCATTGCGTTTTCTTTTTCAGGCCATTAGCTTACCTTAAACTTCATGTACAATACAAAGAGAATTCAATATAACATATTTGCAATTAAAGAAAAGCTTTAATTTCAAATACAAGAATGCTTGTAATGTTTAAATATAAAAGGCAATGTACACATGTATGAAAAAAATCCCCCTCATCAAGAAGAATGCCTCACAAAGCATATTTCACGCTTTTCAAAAAAATATATGGGAAAGCGAAGAGAAGATAGTGATATTTGCAATACACAAGTTCCATTATCCAAATTAAACCAAAGGAGGCCCAAAAAAGTGGACTTATAGAGGGTACCATTGATAAAGTACTTCACATTTCACAACCAACAACTAATGAGAACAATCATTAATTTCTAATAAAGGAAAAAGCCAAAATTTAGTGAGGAAGGTAAAAGCTTCAAGGAGGAGTACTTCACTCCTAAAAAATACTCTCCTTCCCTAAAGCAAGAGAAATACTTTGTGATTTCGCAATAAAGAAGCTTTACATTGATGCAAAGATAGCCTCACTTTCAATATATTAGTTGCATTCATGACATTAAACCAAGGGAGGAACACACCTTCAACTCAACCACAAAGCATTACCCTCCTTTCCACTAAAGAAGAAACACTAAATCGCAAAAGGTAAAACATTTAAGGAGAAGTGATATTTCAAACTCTACATTTATGAAAAAAAATCCCCCTCATCAAGGAGAACGACTCACAAAGCATATTTCATGCTTTTCAAACAAAGATAAGGGAAAGCGAAAAGGAGATAGCGATATTTGCAATACACAAGTCCCATTATCCAAATTAAACCAAAGGAGGCCCAAAAAAGTGGACTTATAAAGGGTACCATTGATAAAGTACTTCACATTTCACAACCAACAACTAATGAGAACAATCATTAATTTCTACTAAAGGAAAAAACCAAAATTTAGTGAGGAAGGTAAAAGCTTCAAGGAGGAGTACTTCACTCCTAAAAAATACTCTCCTTCCCTAAAGGTACTTAGTGCTTGTGCAATAAAAAATGCTTCACATTCATGCAAAGATATCTTTACTTTCAACATATAAGGGGCTTTCAAGACATTGAAACAAGGGATCCCCAAAGAAAGAACCCTATAAAGATTAAATTCCACATAGTGGAATCAACAACAAAGCATTTTCCTCATTATCACTAAAGGAGGAACACTAAATCAACTAAGAACCGAAATCAAACACCAATGTTCTAAAATTAATCAAGCAAAACCGAAATCAACATTTGTGTTTCTCATATTAATACACTAAACCCGAATTGAAAGGGTACTTAATTGAAATCCCAATCAAAAACCTAGGTTCTCAACTTCAACAACCAAACCAATGCAACCAACAATCAATAAATCCAAAAGCATTCCAATCATTCATCACTAGCATTAAAACCGAAATGAAGATTATATTGTGCACAAAAACCCTAGTGCAATGGGAAGCAATTATAAAATGGAAGGTAACATTGCAAAAGTTTTAAAATGCAAGCATAGAAGGTGGATAAACCTTTTGTGTGCACTCCAACAACCAAGCCCGAACTATTGGAGGGGGGAAATGGAGAAATGTTGGCCGGGGTAGTGAAGCTCTTCTCCCCGATCGGCTACGATGGTCCACGCAGTACAATCGGCTCTTGCTGCAGCCACGGGAAGTGCGGGAACTGGGCCGAGCTCGCCGGGTTGCGCCGGCGACGGGAGGAAGAAGCGAAGAACCCGAACAGCCACGAGAGAAGGGAGAGGGAAACAGGGGAGAAGCAGGGGAGAAGAAGGGGAGAATAAGGGGAAAAGAATGAGGGAAAGGAAAGGAATTAAGTCTAAGTTCAATTTTTTTGAACTTAGACCGGCTGGGTGGTTCAACGGCGGTTCAACCACGAACCGCCGTTGAACCAACATTCAACGACGGTTCAACCGTGAACCGCCGTTGAAAGGTTACTTTCAACGGCGGTTCAACCTTGAACCGCCGTAGAAAGTTGTTTCAACGGTGGTTCGCGGTTGAACCGCCGTTGAATGGTCTCGGTTTTCTTGATCCGGCTTAGAATAGGAGAAAAAATTGGAGCCAATTCCCGCGCGGGCATATTTTAATATTAAAATTTTTTTTCCATTTTCAAAAACTAACCCCACAATTTTGTAAATATAATATTACATACCCAATTTACATTATATTTATTAATTATGTACAGAAGCTCGACTTTTATGAACCATTTCATAATTAAATTTCAAATTTTCCATTGAACCATTTGCATTTAAATTTCCCATGCTATTACACAATAATTATAGGTCAAAGATAAAAATTAATAAATTTCGTAAATTTACATGTAAGCGTCGATAAAGTAATAAGCTTCATTATCTTCCCTAAAATTTCTACTTTTTCGACTTGGGCGAACGGGATAAAATAATCAAATCCATAATTGCATTAGGTACGTACGTAGTAATATAAACATTAATGGTTAAGTGGCCGAAAAAAAAATTAAATACTTACTGGATTTCATTACCTTACATACATATATATATATATATAAACATCTTCCTCTTTTCTCCTTTCCCCTCTTGTACATCATCCAACTCTCTCCTCTCTGCTCCCTCTTGTAAATTTCCACTACATATATAAAATGTTTTCATTTGAAGAATTGAAGACTTGAAGACAACTTTATAAGTAAGTCTTCTATATATATATATATATTTGCAATTACGATAATATTAATCAAATATGTATAGTGAAAAACATTAAATTTAGTATGCTGCAAAATATAATGTATTTTATTTACGCACCGGTTGATCATGATTAAATTGCATATACAATATTACAGGGGAATGTTGGGAGAAGCAGGGGAACTGTGGGGAAATTAGATATTATATCAAAATCGTAAAACCTAAAACCTAAACCTTAAACCCTAGGCAAACAAATTTGAATTTAGACCGCCGCTTTATTCTACGGTGGTTCAAAAATAAACCGCCGTATAAAATACTTTCTACGGCGGTTCAAAAATAAACCGCCGTAGAAAGTATTTTCTACGGCGGTTCAAAAATGAACCGCCGTAGAAAGCAACATTTCTACGGCGGGTTCAAAATGAACCGCCGTTGAAAGTTGATTCTACGGCGGTTCTCGGTTGAACAGCCATAGAAAAGTAGTTTTTGGAGCCAATTCCCGCGCACGCATAAATTTTCTATTTTTATATCATTTTCTGAGCCCTAAACCCTAAACCCTAAACCCTACTCCCTATTAAGTTTTTTTTTCCCATTTTCATAAATTAACCCCAAAACTTTGTGAATATAATATTACATACCCAATTTACATTGTATTTATTAATTACAGAAGCTCGCCTTTTATGAAACATTATATTTAATAAGTACATTTCAAATTTTCCCGTGCACCAATATTCCACCGAAAAATTTCATGTACTATTACACAATAATTTTAGGTATAAGTTAAAATTAGTAAATTTCGTAAAATTACATGTAAGCTGTGATAAAGTAATAAGCTTCATTATCAGACCTAAATTTTCCGCATTCTCTTCTACGGCGAACGGAAGAAAACAGTTTCAAATCGATAAATGCATTACGTACGTAGTATAAGAAAAATTAATGCTTAAGGCCCAATTAAAAAAAAAAGAAATACTTACTGGATTTCATGACCATATATATATATATAAATATATTTGGACTTACTAATGAATAACAGTAATTAATTATGTATAGTGAAATACATTAAATTGAGTGTGAATCAAAATATAATGTATTTTATATACTTGCACCTGTTGATCGTTATGAAATTGCATATCCAATATTACAGGGGAATGCAGGGGAGAAGCAAGGGAAATGTTTAGGGACTATGCTTCATAAAATGAAATAAAAATAGAAATTTATGCGTGTGCGGGAATTGGATGCAATTTCCACTTTACTACGGCGGTTCATAAACAAACCGCCGTAGAAAGTATCTTTCTACGGCGGTTCTTCATTGAACCGCCGTAGAAAGTATTTTCTACGGCGGTTCAATGAAGAACCGCGGTAGAAAGTTTTTTCTACGGTGGTTGTTTTTGAACCGCTGTAGAAAAGTGGGAACAAATTCAGCCAATTAATTCCCGCGTGCGCATAAATTTCTATTTTTATTTCATGTTATGAAGCATAGACCCTAAACATTTCTAGTTTTTTCATGTTCATAAATTAACCCCAAAACTTTGTATTTTCTACGGCGGTTCAATGAAGAACCGCGGTAGAAAGTTTTTTCTACGGTGGTTGTTTTTGAACCGCCGTAGAAAAGTGGGAACAAATTCAGCCAATTAATTCCCGCGTGCGCATAAATTTCTATTTTTATTTTATGTTATGAAGCATAGACCCTAAACATTTCTAGTTTTTTCATGTTCATAAATTAACCCCAAAACTTTGTACATATAATATTACATACCCAATTTACATTATATTTATTAATTATGTTATCAAGACTTGTATGAAAAATGCTTTACTAAATATATTTCCAATTTTCCCATGCAACATTCCACCGAACCATTTCAGGTACCATTACACAATAATTTTAGGTAAACGCGCAAAATTCAGTTTATTTGTTCTTAAATAATTATCTCTATTTTAATAATTAAAGGCAAGCAATAATTACAATTATATGTTAAGGTAAAATAAAAATAGGTTGCCGCCGGTATGGAGTGCGCCTCAATATAAAATATATTGAATAATCTTTATAAAATAATAAAGCATTATTAATCGATAAATGAATAATTAATTCATTTAGCGGTCAATACCCAACCTCGCTAAATGAATATCTTTTTTTCGAGGCACAGACAAGTTATTTATGAAGAGTTAAATATAAAATTAAAACAAAAATCATTGTATAGCTTCCCTGTAAATTTTACCAAAAGTACTACTCCTTGAAAAAAAATAAATAATACATGAGACATTTATTCATAAATGAAAAACAAGGAAATCAATTTGCCAGAAAATTCGACAAAGTCTCCCTATAAATTTAACATACTCCCTGTCAAGGATATGCACATACTTAAATACTTCATTAAGATTCCAACTATTTCAAATAATACGGAATTCAGTTTTCAAACCAATTCAGACAAAATCTCCCCTGCTTGTTTTTGACCAAAACACTTTGGCATCATAACATCAACACAAAAGCTTCACACAATTTCCAACAATAACATATTCATTTATAAACATTTTGCTATATGAAGTCCCTGGAAATTTTATCCCTTGATTGCGCGGCTTCATCCAAGTTGTGACCTGTTTCAATCAGACAGTACGAAGGATAAAAATAAATGTTGTTATAAAATTATGTCCACCTCGTTTCATTAAAATCAAAGAAACATATACGAATACACACACACACACATACACACCCACAGAAAAAAAAAATTAATAAAAACAAACAATATACCTGAAAATGATTCTTAACTTATTCTCTTTCTCTTATGGGACACTTGATCCTCGAACCATAATCCTTCGCTGTAGTCATCACGAAGTATGTATTTATCAAGTTCCCTATCTTCTTCATCTGCTCTCGATTCAGGTAACCCACTAGAGAAAGGGCCCGCCTCATAAAGCCCTTCTTCTGTATCAATCCCTTCCACTCCGTGATGTTGTTTACCATGAAGAACAACAGACCAATGTTCATCACAAGGATTGGTGATATAAAAAACTTGTTTCGCCTGCGATGCAAGTATAAATGGTTCCCCCTTGAAACCCTCTCGATTAAGGTCCACCAAGGTAAAACCCAATGGATCATCAGTTCGAACCCCATTATTGTTATCAACCCATTTACAGCGAAATACAGCTACTTTGAAACAAACATAGTCAAGCTTCCAAATATCTTCGATCACCCCGTAATATGCCATGTTTGCATACAATGGATTTTTATCCTTCCTGCTAGAAACATGTAAAGCCTCCGAGATTAATGTAACACCACTGTTTTGTGCAGTACTCATCTCATCTTGTCTCTTAGTAGCAAATGAATATCCATTTATGTCATAGGATGAAAATGCTCGTACCGCAGGGCTGGGCTTAAACGCCAACCATTTCAATGTCTCCAAAACATTTTTGCCCATGACAGCATTACCAAACCAATAGACAAATGTCCGAATATGTTCATTGAGCACATGTTGATCCGTCCAAGCAGGATAAGACATTCTTATTGAACGCATATGGTCTGTCACATAGGGCGCAACTTCTTCAGAATTGCGCAGTATGTAGAGATGCGCCTTCATCAATTCAACATTAGACGGCGTAAACATTTTTCCTCCCCTTGTGCCCATACCTGTAATCCTCCCATCGTGCCGATTCTTAGATATTCCAATTGATGCTATATCGGCCAAGTACTCAGTGCAAAACTCAATTACCTCCTCAGCTATATAACCTTCAACAATACTAGCATCAGGACGACAACGATTCTTAACATACCCCTTAAATACTTTTATATATCGCTCGAATGGGTACATCCATCGCAAATGAACAGGCCCGCAGATTTTTATCTCTCTAACCAAATGAATCACCAAATGCACCATAATATCAAAGAAGGCTGGTGGAAAATACATTTCTAATTGACAAAGGACAACAATTATTTCATCTTGTAACTGATCAAGTCTTTCGCGCGCGATAACCTTGCTACATATAGCATTGAAGAAGAAACAAAGTCTTGTTATACTGGACTTAACATGCTTGGGCAATATCGAGCGAATAGCTACAGGCAACAATTGTTGCATTAAGGCATGGCAATCATGAGACTTCAAACCAACCAGTTTTAAATCTTTCTAGGAAACAAGTCTACTTACATTTGAAGAATATCCGGATGGAACTTTGATGCTACGCAAACTTGAACACAGTTGTTTTTTCTCTTTTCTGGACAAAGTGTGACAGGCAGGGGGTAGATATGTGCGTTGTCCTCGAGCTACCGGTGCTAAATTTAATCTTATGTTCATATCAACCATATCAAGTCTCGCATTATAACCATCCTTAGTTTTACCAAGGATGTTCAAGAGCGTACCTAACAGGCTTTCACAAATATTTTTCTCAATATGCATAACGTCGAGACAATGTCTGACATCCAAGTTCTCCCAGTATGAAAGTTCAAAAAATATGGATTTTTTCTTCCAACAACATGTATCATTATTGCTGGACTCTGAAGGTTTACCAAACTCCACATTAATGTCCGTCACACGAGCTTTCACCTCTGGCCCGCTCAAGGGTTCTGGAGCTTTTCTGAACTCTTGAAATCCATTGAATGCTCTTTTCATACGGCATACGGATGAGTCTCGGGAAGAAATCTGCGATGACCAAGGTATACTGTCTTCCTCCCATGTGCAAGCTGACAAAAATCTGTACTCTGCTCACATATTGAACATGCTTTATACCCTTTAACAGAGTACCCAGACAAGTATCCATATGCAGGAAAATCATTAATGGTACAGAACAACATGGCATGTAATGTGAACATTTCTTCACGGTATGCATTAAACACAAGTGCGCCTTCATCCCATAACTTTTTCAAGTCTTCAATAAGAGGAGCAAGATACACATCGATGTCATTTCCTAGTTGCCGTGGGCCTGAAATCATTAGAGACATAAGTATGTACTTGCGCTTCATACACAAGTAAGGCGGCAAATTGTAAATAACCAACATCATCGGCCATGAGTTATGTGTGCTACTCAGACTGCCAAACGGGTTCATTCCATCAGTACAAACCAAGCCTCAAATTTCTGGCTTCTCTCCCAAAAGAAGGATATATTGAATCAATTTTTTTCCACTGATCTGAGTCTGATGTATGCATTATCACCTTGTCATCATCAATGGGAATACACCGATCTGAATGCCATGTCATTAGTTTTGCATCTTTTGCATTAGCGAACAACCGTTTAAATCTCGGTATTATAGGAAGATACCACATAACCTTAGCCGGCGACCCCTTCTTTTGCGCATCAGAACTGTCTTCAACCTCATCACACAGCTGCTTGTTTTTGTATCGTGAAGTTTTACACTTAGGACAGAGCAATAAATCCTTATACTCATTCCTGTAGAGGACGCAATCGTTTGGGCAAGCGTGGATCTTCTTATACTCCATACCCATTGGACACAATATTTTTTTCGCCTAATAAATTCGATCTTGAAGTTCATTATCTTCTGGGAGCATATCTTTCAATACCTTCAATAAGGCTGTAAAACTAGTATCTAACCACCCATTTGCCGCTTTCAAATTAAACAACTTCAAAACACTAGACAAGCGTGTATATTTAGTGCAACCGTTGTATAGAGGCTTCTCATTGTCACCCAAAATAGAAGCAAGAACTTCCGGTTTATCAGCAAAATCCTCGGCCACATCCTCAATCATGTCATCTAATCGATCTCTAGTAATCCCATTATTTCCTTTTGCATGAGATTTTCTTTGCTCAGGTAAACCATCAATACTTTCACCATGCCAAATCCACAGTTTTTACAAGCTTTACACGGACAATGGACGTACTTTGGAATCTTATTGTATCTAAGTTATCAAACCGCGCACCATTTTTACAAGCTTTACACGGACAATGGACGTACTTTGTATTCTTATAAGCCAATTTAATGAAATTCTCAACTTCTTTCGCATAAAAATCGGAGGTCCGATCACCATACAACAAGACATTTCGATCCATGCGTAACTAACTCCTTCAAAATAATTAAAAAACCCAAATAATAATTCAACAAACAATGTAAAAAGTATCAAGTTGCATGCTTGTCTTAGCACATGTCATACTAATGTTACTCATATAATCAAAACTAATATAATACCTCAATGAAAAAAATAATGCATAACCAACACATGCGCAATAGACATAATCAAATGAAGAAGAACCCATAAGTTTTTCATGTATGCATTTCGTCAAACACATGCAATGCATAAAAAAATAATACACACTCTAAGTAGTGCTAATTATATGAACATTCTCCATTAAAAATCAAACACGATAAATCAAATCACATCACCAAGAAACTACATAGTATAACTAAATAGGGTTCCACAATACTAAGGTTCACCATATACATGGAATGCAACTTTAATTTTCAGCCCTCTACCATAAATAAAAATAAATTCTATAGGATGACATATCTAAAGTACAAGCATAAGCAATTACTGAGAAATTTTAGAAGTTTCTAACCTTAATGTGGTAAATTTTAGCTCCAAATGACGATTCTTTACATCAAACGTGCAAAACCGTAGTAGAAATTTGGAGAAAAACACTTTCGGCCGCGATATGGAGATACACGTTGTTATTTAGGGTTAAATACGTCAATACAACGGCGGTTATAATCAAACCGCCGTAGAAAGGACCTTCTAAGGCGGTTAATGTTAAACCGCCGTAGAAAGCCCACTTTCTACGGCGGTTCGGACAAACCGCCATAGAAAGTGGGCTTTCTACGGCTGTTGGAAGGTAACCGCCGTAGAAAGTATGGACTTTCTATGGCGGTTACCTTCCAACCGCCGTAGAAAGTCCACTTTTTACGGCGGTTACCTTCCAACCGCCATATCACTACAAGAAAAGTGACCTATTGCGACATTTTTTCATGCGACATTACACTAAGGGTCATAAATATACCACACTTATGCATTTGTGACGTTTATTTGTGACACTATTGCATCATTTAATTACTGCGTCACGATTTTATGAATACACGTGACACTGAATTTGGTGCCTCAAAATTGCTACAACTTTTTTGCGACACTTCAATAAAATGCCAAAATTATACGACACAATTATAATTTTGTCAAAAAATTGTGGCACAATTACGTCATATTGTTAGCATGCCACAAATTGGTGGCATAATTGAGCCATTTTAATTAAATGAATCAAATTTGCTACAAAAAATTTGTGACAGTTTGATATAGTATTCTAAATTAGCGGCACAGTTGCGTCATATTGTTACCATGTCATAATTTCGTGGCATAATTATGTCATTTTAATTTAATGATTTAAATTTGCGGCAAAAAATTTGTGACACTTTGATATAGTGATCCAAATTAGCAGTACAATTGCGTCATATTGTTAGCATGTCACAAATTGGTGGCATAATTGCGTCATTTAATTTAATGACTTAAATTGGTGACAAAAAATTTGTGACACTTTGATAGAGTGATCTAAATTAGCTACTAAAATTCATTTATGACGCAAATTTGTGTTTTAACTGCACAAGTGTATATATTGCAATTTTATGTAAAATTCGCATTAACTATTTATTAAGAAAACAAGCATCCCTCTTATTTATTAAATTCACAAACTTTGAGACTCAAAGAAATGGTGAAATCAATGCACGTAGATTTGGGGTCCTTTTCGTACTCCAAATTCAAAGACTGTGTAGTTGTATGAATTTTCCAGATTTAAAGGCTGGTGGAGCCTTAAATTTATTTACCACTACGTATTATATATATTAAATACATACAACTAGGATTAAAGCAACCTTTTCTAATTCAGGATAAAAACAAAACATGACCCCATATGAAGGAACATCAATTAGTTACACTTATTTTTAAAATTATTCCAAGCACTTGTGGATCCTTTTTTTTTTTTTTTGCAACACTTCAATGATATGCATTAAATTAATGCTTCAATGATATTCAACACTTCAATGATATGCATTAAATTAATAGTAGATGCATTATTTGAATTTCTTCCCACATATTTGTGACTTTCTTGTGCGACATTGCAAGTATATGTCGTAGGGAGAGTAATACATTTAGAGCAACTCTTTACCACTATCTGGCAATCCTCATTAATGTAAACTTTTAAAAATCCTTTGGTCAATAAAACATCCATAGTTTCAAGAATAACCCTTGCTTCAGCTTATAATGTGAGAATACAATGATACAGTCATTTTAATAATATTACATAGGTTTGCTATTTTAGTAGAGTTCAAATTAAAAAACTATAATTTTTTATTTTTATTCATAAACCCATTGGACTAAGTCTGAGCACAACAAAAGCTAAAGTTAATAACTGCACAAGCCTAGAATTTTTCTACATCTTTCATTAGAGCAAATACTCTTAAATGGGAACCTAGATTGACTTAGCAGAAACAAGCTTCTGCCACTACTAGAAAAAGTGGATTCTAGGACACTCTTTTTAAGATATTATAGCTCTTTAAAAGACACTATAAAATAAGTGTCCTATAAAATAACCTATCATGACATTCTTTCCGTAAATGTGTAAATGACATTTCTACAAAAACTTTTACAAGACATTATCTATATAAATGTCTTAATATAATATATACTAAGACACTTTAAAAATAAGTGGCTAATTAGATTTCAATTGACATAAATAATAATATTATATAATAAGACACTAAAAATAAATGTCTGAAGATGTCCCAAATATGACATGCCATCATGGAATAAGTGTCTTAGAAAGAGAAGAAAAGAAAAACTAAAGTTTACTCATTCCTCCTTAATTATAATAAATTATGGGTTAAACTAGAAATTCGAAAAAAAATTGTAATCATGAGAATTCTATTTTAACAACATTATATTGCAGTACTTTTTTACAATGTTACTAAAAGGAAACTAAAGCTAAAGTCCTTACACTTAATCTTGTAATTTAATTTGAACTTTGTTTTGATTATATAATATCATGTATTTTAATAAAAATAAGATATTGAAAATTTAGGACCTGTTCTTTTTGAACGTTTTGAAAACAGTTTTGAAAATAAGTTTTGAAAAATAGTTTTATAATGTAAAAAGTAGATGCTGAATAGTAAAAAATTGTATTGAAAATGATGAAATATGATTAAAATATATTAAATTTACTGTTGAAACCAAAATCGTTTTCAAAACGAAACAAAAAAAACAGGCCCTTAAAGACTACTTTCGTTCCACTTTAGAAAAAGGGAAGTTATTAATTTGGTGTAGTTAACAAGGGTAATTCAATTTTATTTTTTTAATTTATTTTTTAAAAAACCTTTGATTAATTTTAACTAGAAAAAAAATGGTACATAAGTGTTCTTTTCATCGTAATCTGAAAAAATGCTTAAGAGCCTGCTTGTTCTGTTTAACAAAATTCAAATGAAAATGGATATTCTATAATTACTGTGAGTATCCTAAATTCATTACAGTGAACAGAAAACTGCAAGCATTCTAATTCCATTTGCAGTAAGAGCCTAAGTAGACTCTGAGAATTTGAGAGGTTGAACCTTTTTGTAAGATGCCACTTTTGCAGTCTCTAATGGAATGAAGATATAACCTTAATAGGAAAAAGTTCATGTAATTATTATTCCAAATCCTTTATATAACCCAAAAACTGCCATATGTCCTCAAAATGCCCCTGATGACAAATAGCACACCTTTTCTACAGCATCCTTCATTGCAACTTGCATTCTAATCTACACCACTAAAATATGGTAAAGTCTAATAGTGACATAAAGAAAGATCTATGCCCCAACAATGTAGTACTTTTACCAAGCTTACGATAGGCTAAGGAATCCACAAACAAAATAAGGCATTTACCAATTTCAGATTGAAAACCATCAATAGCTAAAAAATGATTGTTTCACATATAATCTATCATCTGCTGCCCGTTCAATCAATTTCTAAAACTATTTGGCAAAACCAGACCATTGTGAACATAAGAGTTTAATCTCAAAGGCGACCACCGCTCCTCAATAGGCATGTCTACAACACATGCAGTCTTCTCAAATTCTTAGTACAACAAATGAACAAACAAAATTCAATTTAAAAAATGAGGTAAACAAAAAGAAAGACTAAGATATAACAACACCAAAAACCTTCAATTTCAGGAACAGAAGTCGAGAACTTGTTAGACACAAGTTCAGAACTTGAATGAGCAAATCTTAAAGCTCCTTGCAAGACACCAAGTTTTCAGCCTGCCAAATCTGGTAAACATATACAGGAAGAAGTATATGAAATTTTTGAATCAATCAGAAAATAAACTAACTTCTTGCAGTGCTGGGGTACTACTACAAAAATAATTTTATAAAACTGATAAACGCAAGATATCAAGGTAAACAAAATACTTCCTCCTTTGAAGTCAATGTAATATTTCTATTCCTTTAGAACTAAATGAAAACAACAAACCAACATATTTGGCATAGACTGGACTCATTTCCATTCAGCAGTTTATCCAGTAACAATGATCAGAACATATAATTGGGTTATTAGATTTCAGAGAGAAAAGAGATTTTTTGTCAAGGTGACAAATATTTCCTATTTTATGGACAAAGACATAATATTTGAGAACACATATACTCCCTCTTTTATATTATGCTAATTCACCATTCCCATAATTTGACATGCAAGTCCACTGCATGACCTTAAGAAGCATTTGGAAGAAAAATCCTATAATACAAAAAAAAAAAAAAAAAAAAGAAGAAAAAAAAGAAGATGTTTTCCCTTAGTAGTCTTCAAGCCTAATCAGCAGATGTTTTATCACAAATAAAATTATTTTGACCAAACAGATTTATAGTCTGATTGAATTGATATGTTATCAGTACAATCAAATGTTTCCTGTCTGAACCAAGAATTCTGACATTCAATGGAAGAATTTTTAAAGCATTTTTACATGATTTTTATACCTTTCACTTAGGCTGGTTGGCAATTTTGATCCTGGGGCATCATATGCTCCAGAAGCCTAAAAAGATTAGAGAATAGCTTATCAATTTTGCAAGCCATAATTTGGATAGAAGAGAACAACTATAGAAACTAAGAGAAGAGGTTGAAAATATAATTTCTTTACACATGAAGGAAGCACTAAAAGCATTAATTGGAAATATGAATTTAAAGAAACCTCAAAAGAATAAAGTTTGTTACCTGAAGATGAGACAAAGACTTCCTACTTCCATCATCTCCAACGCAAGAATCGTAAAATTGATCTACAAAGAATTTATCTTCACAAGAGAAACAAACCAAGTTAGTTGGTTATCCAATCAAGTACCTTTGGAAAACTAAAGGAAATAAAGATTTTAAAAAAGGATTGAAAAGGATGTTATATCCTCAAATCGAAATTTCCATAGCATAGAGTTGTTAAAAGAGGAAATTGCACTCAAGTGAAAAGTAAAGAATTCTAGTAAAGGGGATGCTATCCACTGAATTGGGAATCTAAAGAACCAAATACTTCCCACTAGTAACTCAGAGATATACAAAGCAGTAAACAAATTTACAGTGTTTGTGATCATTCCATTGCCTTGAATTTATTCATTGAATTTTTCACTATTTCTAGAATATTGCTTTTGGTATTTTAGGAAGAGTTAAAAATGTCCTTTAATTTGGGAATTTCGAATTCTATTATCAATATTTATGGTAAGAATGTTTTGTCCGGTCATGCCCCAAAATTTTGGCAAAACCCATGCACTGAATCCCATGCCTTCCAACCACGCAGCGCAGCCCCCAAATATAATTCTGGAACAGCATTTCTAAATTCTAACAAAGCATACAACAAATACCCATTGTCCATTCATGCTAGAACAATCAGATACCAGTTTTTATGCTTGCTAATAGAAATTTAGTGCTGTTAAGGAATGTGAAGAAGCTATTAATTTTATTCTGCTCCCTAGAAGACTTACATGATTTGGGCAAAAAAAAGTCCACGTGCAAGAATGTGGAATACTTCATGAAATTTTAACAAACATGACAAAAAAATGAGTGCATTACAAACATGCCAAGTGCTCAACAGAATCAACACATACCCAAAAAGGATTGGCGGATTGCACGAGCGAAACTGCTTTCTCTAACAGAGTGAGAATCTAAGCAATCAATTATTCGTCTAATGGCCTCAAACATAGTTGGCGCACCAGCACCCTGATATGAATCTGAACCAACCTGCGGAGCACAAGTTACTAAACTTTAGATCTTTACAATCTATACTCTTAAAACACCAGGGAAACTTGAACATGACAGAACTGTGGACAAAGACTAAAGATCAAGATAAGTGAATGTCAAAAGTTGAAGTAAAGCATTGAAAACAGCATATCGATAAGAAAATTAGAAAATGAAAAGTATACTAACAGAATATTTTGGTTACAAGAAAGAAAGTGATTGGAAAATTCATCCACTGGATACTCAACAAAATTTTAGATTGGCATTTTAACTACAAACAGAGGCAGTGCATTCCTTACTTTCAATCACTTAGTTATTTGGAAATAGAGATAGGTGCAGAGTTCATCCAGCCGTGTGCTTCAATAAATAGGCAGTATGTGGTCAGAAAAGCTGATGTAACTTATTTTATAGGTAACATAACAGTAATGAGGTGGAAATGTATGGAACTTAGATAGTTAAAGCAAACCAAAATTGGCTTGTAGTTTTAAAGAGTGACATACACTTGTGAGTGCTCTGAGATGTATAGAGTTTGTAATGCAGATTTAATTGACAAAATCCTCAACGCATGGGCAAAGATCTAATGATATTTCCGTAAGGGTAATCGGCTAAAATTAAGTAATTTCCAAGTTGCAAAGAGCGTGACAGTTGCCAATCAAAAGCAACAAATTAAAGGGGCTGGATAACCTCTTTAACTACAGTAAACAAGTATGCAACCTACTTACCTCTTCGTTATCAAATAGAGCAACCATTCTTATGGAACACTCATCTGACAAATCTCCAGGTGATGCACAAGAATCAACAAGAGCTCGCAGAGCACAAAAGCTGGATGCCAGATTATCCAATCTTCTAGAAAATATGAATTCATTATTTGCACCTCCTAGACAGCTAGGTTGAGTATCACAAACATTCAACTCAATACTTAATATATCATCAACTTTACAGCCCAGCTCATCTGACAAGATCTACAAATGACAATAATGCAGTAAGCAAGAAAAGAAAAATAATACATTAGGTTCAAACTTAGGCAGGCAGGTAAAACATGAAACAAAAAGTTACCATGTTTTTCTAATACATCAGATCATCAGCCGCCTGTCAACTATCATCCTACAAGTTAAAATCCTCCAAAATCCCAACAGTCCACTCTAGTTTTAACACCTGAACACAAGTGCCAAGCAAAACCTGGAAAGGAAAAAAAATCAAGCCCATACAACAAAAGGACCCCCAACGAGTAGACAAACCATAACCATTTTCACAGAAAATATACAAGGAGATTGCATACATCACAACTTCAGTTCAGGCAACAAGTTTGAAAATTTTGGCATCAATATCACATTAATTGCTCACTTCACTTACCTTTTCCTCCTTTTTTTTTAAATTTCAGAAACGAAGATATTATAATTCAGAGCACCATCACCATTGCAGTAACTTGGATAAAGATTCCAAATGCATTCCATAAACAAAATGATGAGTTCATTAAAGGACTGTCAAACACTGACAGGCATACTGCTACGTGAAGTTATAATGTCATTAGCTTCTCCTGAGCTCTGCATCTCTTGAATATCTGCTTTGATGGCAATGCCAAAGTCGCCACATCCTACGAATCAATAGAGCTTTCAGTGCTGAAATATGCATCAATGGCGCCGTTTGGACTGTCTAGGATCGACAGATGTTTGTGCTTGAGGAATTGGTGATGCTTGCCGCCTTGATCCTCCACTATCTCCATGATCAGTTTATAGCAATCATTTACCATTTCCTTATTAACTGTAAGAACATCCACGAGTTGGCTCTGACAATCCATTAGTTTACAACGTTCAAAATCTTCAACAGCATATAACATTGCAGCAGTAGCAATCACTGATGGGAGATAATGCACAATTCTAGAGTCAGGAATAGCAGAGAGAATGATTTCCTTGCACCTCTTAAGAAACTCCAAATTTAGGTTATTCATCATTATCCCAAATCTTCTCACAATGTGATCAATGAAAGAAAGAGGTGTCACTAGCTTAATCTTCCTTTGAAGAGTGGACAGCACCAAAAGTTCCATTCTCTGAATCGTTTGTGACTCAAAAACAAATTTGAAATCTTCCACTTGGAGGTCTAAAAGAAGGGGAACTTGGATCTCCTCCATCTTGGCAGCTATGGAAAGACAAGTCACAGCAGCTAATTGATTCATCCATGGCTTATCCTTCTGAAAACACAAGCTTAATACAGACTTATTATAATAACTCACAGCTAATACAGCAGTCACAGGGGTAAAACCATAATGGGAAATAACTTTCAACGTCCACACCACCGACTCTTTATAAGCCATCAATAAAACCCATCCATCAGTCAAGTTTTCACTGTACCCCAAGCATGCCTCTTTTTCTTTATACAGGAGACTCACAAGCTCATTGTCTTCCCAACAAAACAGGTTATTTTCTAATAAAGTTGGAATCTTTTTATCACTTTCTTCTTCAAAAACACCAAACAGCTCACTTCACTTACCTTTATAGCGCGGATATTTGAGAGCTTTTCTATGCAAAACATCACAACATTCCCAGTATTAGTGTTTCACTGATAACCTTCACAAAAAGAAAAAAATAAAATAAAATACTAATACTGCATTTGATTAAGCATAATATATAAGCTGATGATGCAGTGTTTAGGGAGCTTACACCGAGTAAATGCCATTTTTTTTGTAGTCATCCCAGCTCAATTCTGCTTCTTGAGATTGGTTCTTGGCATTGGCAATTGCTATGTGCTCTTCCTGAAATCACCAAGTAAACAATCAACGTGGCTGTGGTTTTGTAGTCCTTTTAATCTCATGATGAATTGGGATAGATTAAAATTTTTACTCTCAATTCTTGAACTGCTTTAGGACAACTCTGCAAGAAGTAAATGGATAATACTATAGAAACGGATGAAGTTTCATGACCAACGAAGAGCAGGCTTAGGACCAAATCAAGAATCTGCTCCTTGGAGAGATTGGAATTCTTAAGTACCCATCCAAGTAAATCATCTTCATCTGTGCACTTACCCTTGATCCTTTCCTCCATTCTTCTTTCAATGAATTGAAGGATTGTTGATCGAGACTGTAAGTAATTATTAAACAAATAACTTAATGCACTTATTTATATATGCGTTTCTGTATGCAGCTCCTTTCATAAATGTGATGTACTCTTTCTTCAGCTGTTCTGTCTCTGGCTTTCCAGGATCCAAACTCATCATGTGTTTTGGTATCAAGTTAAATGTAAATTGCAGATTCAATTCAAGTATGTTTACAGAAATAGGGAAAAAAAATCCCTTAAACTTCGCAAATTGTAAGTGTCGAAAAGATTACCTTTTTGGCTCCACCTTTTTGGTTCCTGACCACAGTTCTAATAAGCCTACACTATATTGCAACAATACATACCACAAGGTTACTCCCGGATGGGAATTACTTGTAGTGCTGTTACTTCTGCCTCACTGATATGAACAAACAAATTAAAGCCAACACTGCACCCAAAATGCCAAACATATTTAGTAGCTATTAAACCCCAAAATGTTCATCAATCAACGACATCATTCCTTACAAGTGATCTAATCCTCCACTGATACGAATATTAACATCAACAAAAGCAGAACATAAAGCCAAACTCCAGATCTAAGATGAAATCCATACCACAAACTACTCAGAAACAAACATAAAAAACAGGGAAATTCTTAAAACTCAAACATGAACAGCATACGGAGCAGTATTCAGTAGTCATAATCATCATAATAGGCAATGCTCTTGCAGCCAGAGGAAGAATTTTTCGTAGCAAAGGCCTTAGATAGACAGCAAACAACTGAATACTGATCAGTTACTTCCTAACCAAATGCTCTGAGATCAAGCAAAGAATAATTCCATTCACTTACGTTTTATTGGTTTCTTGGTGTCTCACTAATCAATTTTATATGCTCTTAGTCAAGATATTAGAAACATTAAATTTCTTACATTGTTGAATACAAGAAGTTAAAGTATAGCTTAATAATTTTGATTAACTGTAGTAAAATCTAGGAAATTATCAAACACAAAAGTTACCACAACCACAATATTCTTCAGAGTAGAAGTGTTAAAGCTTACTAGCAAAGCCTCTTCGAATATGGCTTTGAGTCCAAGCAGTATCTTCATCAGGACCCAATTTGTCTCTCATGAAATCCTGGTAGAAATCGTAGAAACAGAATTAGACATTGTTATCAATTTTACGCCCAACAACCAAACAAAATTAGAAAGGGACATTCAGAACGATTCTATGTGGAAAAATACATAAAAAGAGAAGACCAGTACTTACCCTCATAGGTAAATTCTGATATGGCTGTTAGCTTGAAGAAACAATATTTGCAGCCTACCGTAGGTGACTTTACCTTCAGCTCTTGCTTATACCCATGGTTCCCAGATCGCTTGTCAACAAACGTTCCAGCCTTCTCAGTTTTAGTGAACTTGGCGGAGGACCCGCCGCTGGCGTCTTTGTACAGAGCTTTTGCGGTGTTCTGCCTCTAAAAGGCAGTAGTCGTACCCCTTTTTCCTCCCAGCGACTGGCATACCTCCGTGTATTCCACCAAGAACTTACAATAGACACTGCAATGATGAATTTGGAGAATCTGAAGAACGGGATACCTCCGTGTAAGGGGCAACATGTGAGTCGCGGCTGGCTGAGGGACAATATTTGGAAACAATAGGGAAGGGGAAGGAGGGAAAGAAATTGCATCAAACTTGCAATTGAAATTGGAAGAACAAAAATTTCGACCTTAGCGGGAGGAAAATTACGGCAAAACTTTTAGCGGGAGAAGAGAGCATCTATCTACGGGAAAGCAAAAGGGATTATCCCAATATCTTTTATATTTTCTTTTATGGTTTGAGCGAATTGTTCAGTAATTTTATTTATTTATTTATTTTTTAAATGCGTTAAAAAAATATATTAGAAAATAAATTAATTTACCAACACAAAAATTCTTTATTTGATGAACTTAATAATATTTTACTATTCAAAAATAGTTCATAATAATCTATAAAAGAAATTAATAAAAAAATATTTAACATTTAAAAATATCCCAAAAAATACTAAAAAGAATTCAAATTTATTAATAAATTAAGATTGCAAACGTAATAATTCATCAGTTTATTATAAAACTAATTTAAAAAGATTAATTTAAAACTAATATTATAAAATTTTAACTATTTATTCGTAATCTATATTTACCTAAGCAAATTCACAAGCTTTGATTTTCCTTTACTTATTTCTTTAACAATAATTACAAATACTTATTTCCATTAAAAAATTTCATTCCACAAAATGCTATAGTTACATTGTTTAATATACAAATTGTGTTTTAGTTTCTCAATTTCAAATTAAAAAATGAAATAATGGAATACATTCTTTCATAAATTTACATGGTTTGGTACTATACCACTAATTCTAAATATTTTATTGGAAAAATAAAAAATAATACCTCTCATTTCGATTGGTATAATACTTTTCAATTGGTTGCCCACAATTTTAAAATACTTTATTGGTGGACTATTTTCTTAATTGGTAGCTCACATTTTAAAAATAAATAATCTATTTTTAAACAAACATACATTGTTTAAAGTGCGAAAAATAATTCATACTAAAATTTATCTCGTGATATGTAAAATATGAGAAATCAATATGCATCATCCACCAAATTCAATTCACAATTAAAATTCAATATTATATGATGTAATTTTGAACTTACAAAAAATATAAATACAGTCGCAAAATTTAATACATTTTTCTATGATTAGCTAAAATTATCACTTTTGAAAATAATACGAGAGACTACAAATATTTGTATTTCTATTTGAAGGATAGAAAAATGCATTTGCTGAAATATGGGGGACATTCTTAGTATTTAAAATGGATAGACCACTTTTATAACCGTGTGAGACTCAAATGATGATTTTTATAAAAACGAATAACAAAAAACTGTTTTTTAAATAAAAATTTTGAGATGTAAAATGCTCATTTGTCAATAAATGATGGACCATTTTCTATTTATCTCATTTTTTTTGTTCCTTCATAGTTATAGCATCAACACTTAATAATATTGGATAATAGTAATAATATTAAATAAAATATTATTATTTTATTTGTTATAAATACACATGTTTTTAACTAAAGTGCTGCATCAAATTTGATGGTAAAAATTAATTTTTTTAATATCTAAACAATACATATCGTTTGATGAATCTTTGAGTTTATTAACAATCTAAATATATATTTTATGTCTTATTAATTTTATATTTTTTTGTTGTCTTGTATGGAGATGTTAATG